>OX382269.1:11889790-13139790 GCA_947507595.1 Pyralis farinalis | reverse complement strand
GCAGCGCAACTCAGTGTGTACTATCCGTTATGAGTGACGAAATACTGTTTAACATTTATAGCTATATCGTCATTTTTCTGTTTCTGTTTCGCATTCTTTCTTTCCGTATTTTTTCTACATGCTCGCACAAATGGAGCATGCCTATTTTTATGTTGACACAGAGATTCTATCAGATCAATTCTCATTCCTGAGATATTAATTATACTTTTGTAAATAATGATGGAAATAGTTTAAAAAAAATAAGCTTACAAAGAGAAATAATTTGTATTAAACAATTACATAAATGAGATCAAATTAATCCACTTAAAGATCTTTAAACAATCATTCTACAATGTTAAATATTTATTACTGACTTGCAAAACAATAAATTTAATAAAAGTAAAGAAAGGTTTCACCGGCGCAGCGATGTTGTCTTCACGACCGACGAGCAGCAAAAAGGACTGTTCGGCGGTTTTCTCGGCTATTTATAGGCGGCGAGTGCGTTTGGCCGGAACGGAGGAGGGATGTTGCTTACAATACTGTATTTCTTGGAATTACAATAGACTCCAAATAGCAACGGGGCTCTACATAGGTAAATAAACATGTCAGTAAGCTTAGCTCTATCGCTTTGGCTATTAGGAGAATCAGACAATTAATGGACGTGGCTACTGACAATTAATGACTAGGTCAGGGTTAGGTATAATATTGTGGCGAAAAGTAAATGAAATTGAAACAATTCTTAAAAAAGAGAGCCATTTGCTCTATTTATAAGCTTTTTTAGCTTCAGGGAATCGCTTAGGGAACTGTTCAAAAAAATAAAACGTCCTTACAGTTATTTCTTAATAGGGATAATAAAGTTACTTCTAAATAAGGGAAGCAGGAATAAGTTGTTGGATTTGGTATCTATGGTATCTTTAGGCTTGTGAGTTTAGGATCATGCTTGGGTTTAAATATTTTCATCGCAACTAGTCGTTAAAATGTCGATAATTATTTATCTTTTATTCCTATTTGAGAAATTTGTCATTGAATTTCCTTGTCGATGAAAGGAGTGCAATCAATAACAATAAAAAAAAAACACAAATACGTAATATTAAACCAAGTAGAAGAGATTCTTACCTGATGCATGTTGAAATAAATTTTGAAGTAAAAGTAAATATCTAAGATGGCATCAAGCCAAAAGATTGCGAGACAGTTATTCAAAGTAACTATTTCATATAAAACGATACTGAAATAAGTTGTCGTCACAAAACACGTGGTATAGCCAAAAATCTGAAAGAAATAATTCGGTGAGGGTAAAATTCTTCACCATTCCTTCTATTTTTTTATTGTTATTTCAGCAGGACATTTACTTAAAAATATGCTTGTACAGTTTTTTTGTACGATGTAACTGTGTCTACACGTTCATCAGCGGTCAGCACAAAACTGCACGCATTGACCCTCATTATTCGAGCGTCGGCCAAACGACACTAATGGTTCGTTTGTTATTCTGTTATGTATATACCTAACTCCCGGCTAATGTAACCGTAAAGGCACACATAGGTAAGTTCTATGCCCATTGCGTTGCAGAATGACGCTTAAATTAAACTCTATATATTCATACTGACAGCACATTTGTGACTTTATTTAGCCGATCTAAATGGCGTCAAATAAAATATAACAAATTATTACTTGATTTAACCACGTGCCAGGTCTCAGAAGGTCCAAAACGGTTATATAGCTGGTGTAGGTCATCACACTATAGGAGGCAGTCGAATGACTTAGATTTGATTGTGATACACTGGGACGTAGCACATTACCTGCGTACAACGTTAAAATGTCTCTCTGTAATGTTATGATAAAGTTTAGACCAATGTTGGGGAAATATCATAAAAATGGCTTATCCATTGCGATTGCGAGCCTTACTTACTTAGTATACTAGAGTTTCATAATGCCGTTTATTGTCATAAATTGTTAGTATTTACCATACTTTGCAAAAACCCGTGACAAAAATAAAGAGTTGTTTGTATTCACAGTTTGCTAACTCAGCTATTTCAGTATATCCCGTAACGTTAACGTTGTCAGATTTATACTAGTTTAATATAGATCTGACAACGTGTATTCCTCTTCGCCTTCATACATTTTTGAAAAATAAACAAACAATTGTACGTATGTTATTTATTGAGTACGCATTCCCGAATAATCATATATTATTTCATTCTTAATTATTTACTCTTATCACGAGAGTTTAGTAACGGATAAAAGAATCTATATAATGTAGCAGTAGTGTAATGATAATCAATTAAGTCAAACTGCGAATTTATATAAGTGCATTGCTTAGATAAATTTGCTGGTAGTCGTAGGGGAGTACCTCCGTACCGTACCATAAGATTGTAGCCAAATAACATCATTCATGCGCGTGAGTGGTGTCACAGTGGCGTGCACAGAGATTTTTGACAGGGTAGGCAGAATTTTTTTAAAGCTATTAACTTACCAAAAAATACAGCATGTTGATTTTGGTTACCCAGTCTTGTGGAAATAATGTAAGTGATGAGTTAGCCACCTCAAATATCTATAGATTGATTGATTTTATATCGATATCAATTTGCAGATATTCGAAGCGGCCTTTCGACGATTCAAAACAAACAATAGCGGCCCAGTTTAAAAACAAAATAAAATTTAACATCAATTTTATACGAAAAAAAGAAATGGCACTTTCATTCACTCTAATTATATGGAGCAAACTACTCTTTAAAATAGTTACGTAGCAATGTTCGCGACACTTCGGTAATTTACGTCATGGTTCGGCTGAAAAGACACTGTCTATCCTATGCGATTGTGTGCGTTATTTGTGTTATTGTGGGCAATGTATTTATAGGAATGCACACTACACTATCCGTATTACCAACGCGGAACACATACGTAAATTTAGACAGAAATAGTTTGTCTCTGCCGTTAAGCTCCCATTGCGGCGCTACATAGTATAGCACATCGATATAGCGGGTACTAATGAATCTATTTTAATAACTTGCACCGATACCGATAGATGGAGCTGTTTTTAATTTTTTGTTTTTGATACGAAATATTAGTTAAAAACTATGTTTAAGAATTAAGAAACATCGGATGGTATTTATCAAATTGATAGGGTAGGCAATGTCTTTTTGCCTATATGGAGTGCACGCAACTGGGTGTCACCAGTATGCTGCTTCTTACTGGTACTGCTCACATCTGGTAAGCCGTAAGCTTGTTTGACTCCGGACGTTGTATAAAAAAAGAATATTTCTAAATTGTTCCGGTTGCGGACCGTGGGCTCTGAAGCGAAAGCGTAGGACGAGACCGGAAATAACGCTCGGATGACGATGACCTAAATTGTTACTTTATGATTATTCTGTTTGATAGAGTGTTGTATATATGTATGTATATATATCTTGACGCCAAGTCTCTTGTGGGGTAGGCAGAGAGAACCGAGCGCCATAAGACGCGGTCCTTACATACTTCACTCGCTTCTGTGACATTCATAGCTCTTTTCATGCACGCTCGCCGGTTCCTGGGTCTCCTGACATGCGGGACGAAAGAATGGCGAAACAGATATACAATGCAAAAATGAAAGGATGCAGGAGCCGAGGAAGACCGAGACTAACCTACCATGACCAAATTGGCCGTGTTTTATCAGAAGGCGATAGAGTGTTGATATGATATATTTTAGGAAAAGTACGCCAGTGCGGTATTTCACGTTACCTGAGAAATCATATCTACTAGACCCACTTCTCGAGTCAGCTCCTGATTCAATCGAGATTAAGTCGGCCTCTCGTTCTGAGTTTTCTTCTTCTGTAATAATTAAAAGTTGCTAAGCATGAACTAATTATTACTATTAATTTAGGTCTTATTAGCACTGGCTATAGAGTAATTTTCATATCAGACCGGGTGAAAATGACAAAGGTTACGATATTGACGATTGCAACACAAGAAACATCAGTCTGACATCCTTTCTACGCTACACAATCAATAAATTCTTTTTCTTCGGTTTTATTGAAGCTGGAGATCTTTCTCCAGACGGGATACTCATTAAAGTTTACCTCTCTGCCAGAATTTGCTTGTTAGTTGACAGTGTGCACCACTTGCTGGTGACGTTGACTTTAATATTGATGGTTTACTACCCTTAAGTTTGTACATTAAATACATTGTAACAACCTGTCGAAGAATCATCGGCTATGTTCATATTGATGGGTAAAATATAATCCTTGGACATTAGAAAAGCATTTGTCAACGGCTCTTGTATTTTAGGGTAATATTTGACCAGATTGAAGAACATCTGTCCAGGTATGACTAGCAAGTCCAAACTGCGACTGGCGTAAATTGCTACAGCAGAACATGATACTGGTTGCTGGAATAACAAGTAAGGAACATAGAATAGTAATTTTATTCAAAAACAACATTATGTCACAGATGGGCATGGCGCGGTACGTAGTGATGCGGAACAAATTAACGAAAATTAGCGCGTTATATCTTTGAGACAAAGGATATGTTGACATTACTGACAGAAATATTTTGTATGAAAATTGTAAAGTAAAATTAAGAATTTTTCATTCCAATGTGTGACAAAAAACGATATTGTAGGCGGATTTATGTAATGTAATATCAAAATCTTGGTAATATAATATACATATTTTATATAGTTGTAAGATTCTTAATCATCAGGCACGTATCGAAATAAAATATGTTCCATGATTTTATTACAAACGTTAAAATAAATATGGTGTTCTGAGATTGCAGTCAGCAGTAACCTAGTGTTATCATAAATAGGTGCCGAGTGGTGCCGGCATAGAATTGCGCCACCCCCTCTCGTCCGGTGGGTGTCATAGGAGTCAGCCGAGGGAAACACACAACAGGATGAAGGGCAGCAGCGTCATGTTGTGCACTACCTCAAACTGCGATCACCATCCCGCCTGCCCAGCGTGGTGATTATGGCAAAACCCACCCTAAGGGGAAGGCCTTTGTTCAGCAGTGGACGTCTCTCGGCTGATATGATGATGATCATGATCATAAATAGGAATATCATAAGTAAAAAAATATTAATTATGGAAGCTCTTACGTTAGGCTCATATTGCACACAAGCGAACTCTCGGGCAACATTTAGTCCAAATCACTCGTCCAACATTCAAACTGAGTATAAACTATACGTTTATGTTAAAGGTAATATTTCAAGCTAGGATGTTTGTTTCGTGTATATTTCCCATGGGACAGCTATATATGTTAACCACATGAAAATAAACTAGTATGGCTTCGGTGCGGTGTGCCGGTTGGATTGTCGGGACTTTATAGTGACTGATGAGAAAAAATATTGGTTCTCTCTCACGGGAGTCGATACGATAATAGAAATTTTATGGCCAATTTCCTAGTACTCAGCATTAGTAGTAGTACTAGTAGTAAGAGTGATTAGGTTCAGCAAGATTTTGAGGAAGTCACAGAACAACACTACAGAAAAACATTCATCTTAAGCTTCGATAACCACATCCTATCATATACGTCTAAAGTTCGTATATCCGTATTCTACGTGATGAAGTTTCTAACAGTTAGTTGTCCATGTTAATAGTTAACCTATACTCGATTATCCTAGTATAGTATTGGTTCACTGTTTAATTTTAGCGCGGGAAATATGATACAAAATTTCAGTAAAGAAACAAAATGGCAGAAATGTATTGGTTAAGACCAGACGAAGCTACGGATGGGATGCCGCTCATTCATAAGCCTAGCAATGATCAGATCAAAAATGGCAATAGCCGATGCTGGTGATTCTATGTAGACTGAATGACAGATAAAATAACAGTAAGTTTGTTTACCACCTTAGTGGTATAAAAAAAAGATAAGCGGCGCGCGTCCGGTCTCTTAATGGGAAACGTCTGTGCGCGCGCAATCATACCGTTGATATTATGATGATAATAAATATTAATAATGATGATGCTTACACCGCTGAAATTCCCAAACATCCCGCCGGGTCCCATACAAGTTATCATTTCAGAACATGATGTTAACACGTCGACCTAAAATGTACAAATAGTTACAAAAATATCAATATTGCATTTGTAACATATAAAAGCCGAAACATACTCATTGCGTACGTATAATGTATCATACAATTTCATACGTTACAATGAAGTGGTACGTGCACTTTAAGTCTAGAACACTGACTTACCTTCACGCCAAATCCCTTCCGGTGAGCCAGAAAGAACCAAGCGCCACATGAAAAGAGCTATGCATTTTAAAGAAGCGAGTTAGGTGTGTAAGGACAGCGTCTTATGGCGCTCGGTCCTCCCTATCTACCCCACAAGGAACCTGACGTGAAGATATACATACATAATTTTTCTGCCGAACACTACGTTGCTTACCTTTCCTTTAAAAATAATATAAATATAGGGCTGTACATCAAAACACTGTATGACAGTCTCTCCCTTGAGGAAGTACATTTCGTGCAGATGCTGCGTGATAACTCTTATGAACGAGCGCTCAACTTTGCCGAACAGAGGTACCTCGCGGAGTGCCTTTTCGTACATAAATACCAGAGTATCTTCCATCAAAGCTGAGTTGAGACGGCGGCAGATTTGCTAAAAATAAAAAAAAAACACCGTTTGAGAGATTAACATTGTCGGTTAGCATTTAAATTTCTTTTAAACTTTTGCAAAGATAAGGTACGAAATTCAGATATTTATGCTCATGGTTCAAGAAAAGTTACAACAAATGTCTCTCTGCATATAATTCAAAGTAAGTAAGTGCAGAAACTCTAAAAGAGTTTTTTTTTTAATTTTATCAAACGTAATGTCTATTTAAAATGTAAAAAGAACTAAAAAGTCAAAAACGCTTCTCCAATTAAACAACTGTCAAGATCGTAATCTATATACATATAAATAAAATTGAATTGTCTGTCTGTGATTTCAAAATAAAGCTTTTATCTTAAGCTCATATTATTATTTTCACGTTACCAAAGCCTAAATACGCATTTTTAACTTTTTTGTCTGTCTGTCTGTTTGTTTGTTCGGGCTAATCTTCGAAATGTCTGAACCGATTTTGACGGGACTTTCACTGGTAGGTAGAGGACTGTTCAGAGCAGAATATAGGGTACTTTTTATCCCGTAAATATTTAGGGTTCCTGCGTAAAAAATGAAAAACTGCTAAAATTAGGGGGAAATATCTTCCCCTTCGGGGGACTTTGTAATTTTATTTTTTTCTTAGAATACGTATTTATTGTGACATAAAATAACTACGCATTTTTTATGTAATAAAAATAAAATAAATATACGTTGCCTCACATAAAGGTCAATAGATGGCGCTGTATGAAAATTGAAGCGCTCTATGGTTGCATATCTACGACTCTGAACTTTGTTTATTTTAAACAGAAAGAATATCAGGTCTACAAGAGAAATAAAGGCTACTAAAAGCCCAAATCTCATGCGTGAGATTTGGGCTTGAGATTTGCTAGTCAGAAATAAATTCTTTTTTTTTGTGTAACTGTGACTCTATATTGCTGTAAAAGTTATCCAAACAAAGTAACAAACCTGGGCATTACTCCCGTTCGTCCTTTTCCATACATATTCAAAATACTTCAGAGTTTTCGTCGTGAGCATTGGATCCACATTCTCTTGGTACAGGAAGTTCGCTAAATCTGTTGTTTTCTCCTATGAAGTATACGAGAACTGGGCTCATTAAAACTAATCTAATTGCTGCAGTGGTCGTAATATTTTTAATGGCAAAAGTTTTGTAATTTCGCCGCAGGTGTACGCTGCGAACTTTAATTATTCCATATGTTAGACAGTATTAAAATTTGTATTTTCCTTATTTATACTGAAGAGCTTTCTATTATTCACTTGCGTACTAAATTCACAATGATCAGATGCCATGTTGTTTTAACTTGAAGTCAAGTCTTATTTTCTCTTTGTGTTGTGGAGGTCTAACGGCAGTCGCTCCATGCTAAAATCAGTATCTTTGTCAAATCATTAAGCTCAGGTAGCGGACTCCGTCATTTTAATGATTTAGGAAACGGGATATCTATATATTATAAATATTGTCTAAATTTTACTTCCGACATGAAATTTAATACATTTGATTATACTTTAAATAAGTTTTGGTTGTATGTACGAGCGAAACAATGACTTGTACCAACTTGATGTTTCACTCTTGTAATTTTGTAATTTCCCTCTGTGGTATACTAATATACATAAGTAGAGACCAGCCATTGCTCTCGGCTACTCATATGCCTTTACTGAGATTTATTTTTTACGAGAATACTGAAATTTCATGTGCCACTTGAAACTTTATCCGTCCTTTCCTCCACATTTCATTACCTTTGACCAAATTACTTCCCTCTTTTCGATTTTATAAATATTGAGAAAACCGAATTTTAGGATTCCGTACCAAAAAAGTAAAAAGGTACCCTCATGTTACGACTTTGTCCGTTTATCTATCCATCTGTTATAGTACTTCGGAGACAGGGAGTTAATGGTATTGAATTTGTATTTTTTCAACATCAGTCAATAATTAAACAACGTAAAAAATATAAATCTGTTTCTGAATCTGCATTTGTACATGAAATCCTTTTATATTATTATATGAAAGGGTTTCACTTCCATATTCACAAACAAGTCTATCATAAACAAGTTTATCTGATGGGTACGTATCGTAATGCTGAAAATTCATAATACCTACAACTAAAATACCGATGTTAAAAACGTCGAAAATCAAAATACCGAAAGCACAAAATACCCGATATACCGAAGCTCGATAACATGTAGAATAAAAGCCAATATTACAGGAAACATAGACCGATGTTTCTAACTCGCACATGCATTTTATGTTAGTACGGAACAATCCGGGTTAGGATTAGCACTGATGGGGTTTTTTATACTAGATCGAATACCAAACAAGCACATAACCCCCCTGATGTGAAACGGTTACGATGATGAAGACTACAATGAGTCTTCATCATCGTAAGCGTTTCACATCAGGGGGGTTAAAATATAATGTTTTCAAAAACCTTTTATCACTTCATCTCTATAAGTTAGAAAGAGTACTTATATAGTGATGATTTATTATTTATATATTATTATTTTTTTTTTTTTTTTACATTATCTTTGTTAATTTGCTTTTGTATAGTATTTTCTGTTGTTCACAACACTTCCGCAACTATAGTTATTGTGTGCAACCCAGGAAGGCAAATGTCATCTGAGATACAGTATTTCTAAAATACAAGTTCAGATGTCACACACCCATGTGCTACTACATGATCTTTTTTTCTTCCATCTTGTATAAGAAAGTTTGTGTACATACTTAAGATTGTGATTGCTTGAATAAATTTATTATTATTAAAAAAAAAAAAAAAAAGTGATCAGCGCTTTAACATGTGCATTAATCTATCAGTCAGAACTAGGCCTATTATATTATAATTTTTATATGGATGTACTTACAGTATGCTCTAAAAGGGCGTGTGCGGTTGCCGACCGTGTAGCAGAGACGTAACCAAACATGAATGCGAAGTACACGAATCCAGTAATCTGGAGAATCATACACAGCCACATGTCGACGTTATTGGAGATCACTATAGGTGTACATCCACAGCCTAGAATACAATTCAACACGTATATTTTTTATAAGTTATTTACTTTACGTTGTGTTGATATACCAGAGGCAACACAGACTATATGTAAATAGTATATATGTGCCTAATAGAAGAGATACCTTAGAGGGATAAGCCCGCCTTTGTACTACTGCTTATTTGTTTCATTGTTTTTGTATAAACCCTGTTCTTTGGTGCAATAAAATGTAATAATACATTACATATTACATAGCTTCTAAACATAAATATTATAAAATTTTATATGAAAATTTTACTAGGTTTCTATAATTTACTTTTATTATTTATTTATTATAAATATTTCCAATAGGTACTTATGCTTAACTAAGATAAACCAAACCTATACTGATATTGAGTTGCATATAGTTCCGACCACACCACTATGAGAGCGAGTGTAAGTACGTCGGTATGAATATGAAAAGTAGTATACACCTTAAGGTCATCCGCATAAGTAATACATAGGCCCGAGAAAACCTCTATCAGGTAAATAAAAAGTACTATGAATAATATGGGACTTAGGTCCTAGGACTACCTTGAGGTACTCCAGAAGTGACAGTGACTGATCGAGAAAGATAATATTTTAGTGTAAAGTGTTAGCTCCTTTGACTTAAAAAATCGGCCAAGTGCGAGTCGGACTCGCGCACGAAGGGTTCCGTACCATTATCTATAAAAACGGCAAAAAAAAAAACGTTTGTTGTATGGGAGCCCCCTTAAATATTTATCTTATTCTATTTTTTAGTATTTGTTGTTATAGCGGCAACAGAAATACATCATCTGTGAAAATTTCAACTGTCTAACTATCACGGTTCATGAGATACAGCCTGGTGACAGACGGACGGACGGACGGACAGCGGAGCCTCAGTAATAGGGTTCCGTTTTACCCTTTGGGTACGGAACCCTAAAAAGAACGTAAGTAAACAGTCATGGACACTGATGCTTTATATATATTTTTTAATAATTAAATATAAATACATTTATAAATAGGTATCACATGAGCTAACTTCCAAAGTGAAGAAAACCTTCCAGAATTCTCCAAAAACTTCATTTTTGAGGGAATCTTCAACGGACGTAATTTCATTTTTACAGCAGTAGTCAAATATATATTTACTTTCAGTTCTGTAGTAATCAAAGTCATCATAATCACGTGGATTGCTAAACCAGACTGCGTATTTAGCACTTTTATATATAGACACGGGTGTATATTACTGAGGTTGTTAAGTTCTTAAACGGTACTCACTGTTGTAGTGATAAAAACTCTCAAGAAATAAATTTACACTCATTACTAACGTAGTCTAAAGACTTTATTATCCACATTTGTTTATTGTAAAGTGTTTTTATATGGTATTTATTTAATTTCTCGTAAATGTGATGATAATAAATGTACATAAGGGCGGTACAGGAGGAATTACAAAGCCAGAGACATTAAAGCTTTTGGCTTTCGGCCTTCGCATCAGGCTTGCATTTGGACGCTCCTTTGTAACCCCTACTCTATCGCCCTTCAAACATAATGTACGTTTTAACTTTAATTACATTCCAAGTCGTTTTATACTTGTTGTTGTTACCTCAGACGTGTTTTTTAACTTAATGGGAAGGTATTGTAATTGGGTGTAGGTGTGGGTAATCATGTGCGTGCGGGCCGATGTGCGTGTTCAATTTTCGTCCGAAATTCTAAAGCAATCTGTATCCTTTAAATATCCCTGTCTAGATTTTCAGATTTCAGTAGTTTAAAAATATACTTTTACCACTCCTGAAATGAAGCTTTTCTAACTTGCCAATTTTTAAAATGCATACGTGCCTAGTATAGCATTTATTTAGTACTTCCACGGGAGTTAAAGATGAATAATTCTTCTGAATGATAGAGAAACCGTATTAAAGTCCAATGGGTTGTTTAGAAGATTTAAGCGAACAAACAAATAGAAGGAAACAGCGATTTTAATATACACTATGTACGTAGTGACAAATGAACACACAAATTAACTATACGTTCATTAAATAGACCCGTAGCTTTTTTTTAGCTCAAAATCGAAAAACATAAAAATTATGAATATTGTTATCGTGGTTAGTAAATAAAGACATGCTTAATAAATATTTTTGTTTGTGGAGTTCCTCTAGTGGCTCTAACACTGACTAATAAACAACACACAGCAGAAATTTAGTCTAATTCGTTATTGAGTATTAAGAATTTACAAAAATTCATTACACAAAGAATTTTATCCTACTTTGTTGGCGACAAATAATTTCGAAAATCGTACAAATGGTTTTTTGTTCGTAAATAAATAAAATTAAATTAAGAGAGGTAGGGCATGTCGGAGCGGTCTGATTGGGGAAGTACATTCACCTCAAAGCCAATTAATAACTCTTTGGCAGGTTGTTGTGTTTCTGTGTTTGAGTCAGATTTCCAGTTAGCTCCTGAGGAGTTGTCGTCTTAGTAATTACTAATTGTTTGGGGGGGAAGTTGTGTTCCTGCGTATGAGTGAGGTCACCGGTTAACTCTTACCTAACATCTACACACAAGGGACGCTCATCCTATTCCAAACGATCATGGCTTCACATTAGATAGGCCGTATGCTTGTTTACTAAGCGGCGTGGAATAAAAAATGATTGTAGGCATACAAGCATACGGCCTACCTGATGTAAAGCGGTTACAATAGCCTATGAACGTTTGTAACACATTAAGTATTGCTCTCGCGATGCCACCTCTGCTGTTAAGACATCTATTCCTAAGGAGCTTACTGGTGACCTCACTCCCACGCAGGAACTCAACAACTTACATACAAGGTACTTCCATAGACGGGCTGCTTTGATGTGCCCTACCTCTCTGAAAAACACCCAAACCAAGGCAAACAGACATGTTCATGCACACAAATTTTAGTCCTGTGTGCGAATCGAACCCACGAGCGTTGGTGTCAAGATAACGTAACAGTGCGTTTTACCACTGCGCCACTGAGCTTGTCAAAAGCTCCTTTCGTACAGTATAAGAATGTGACAAAAACCGAAATGCTAAGGTTAGCGCTATCTTAATGGTTACAGTCTTCTTTAGTTGAAAATAAGAGCAATTATTACAAGTAAATAATAATGAATTACCTACGAATGTTTCGAAAACCCAGTAAAACGTAACCGAATACTCCGTAATGGCATCTGTAAGTAAACAAAATCTGAGTATTGATATGGGTACAAGGAAATTTCCATTGGGAGGTAATTTTTTTTATACACCATCGGGAGGCATACAAGCATACGGTCTAACTGATATAAAGCGGTTACCGTAGCCTATAAACGCTTACAATACATTAAGTATTAATAGCTCGATGCCACCTCTGGTGATGACACAGCAACTCCTCAGGAGCTTACTTTAGTGAGGTTTCCCTCACTTACACGCCGGAACACAGTATCGCCAAATCGGTATAACGGGACAGGCCCACCACTCATACCCACCTCTGTGTAGCCAGAATTAACAGCGGCGACCACAAAAGACAATGAACAGTGAAGTTCATTGCTGTCACGGGGGTTAAACTACAGCTGCCTTGGAACTCACAACGAATTTAATCAGAAGAAATTTGTAGGAGTAGGAAGTTTTGGAATTGACTCCAAATCCGCCAAATCGGTATGTTGATCCCCGATTGTTTAGATTGCCATAAGATACAATTCCATGCGGAAGAAGTTGTAGTCGAGACTACGAAATATTATCCAAAACTTTGACATTGGTATTACATCAAGAGTATACCTACAGAACGAAACATATATACACGCACAACGCGAAAGTAGAAGGATGTAGGAGCTGAGAAAGGCCAAGACTTATCATGACCAAATTGATCAGAAGGCAAAGTCAGTAGAAACCGGCAAGCGTGCATGAGAAGAGATATGAATGTTAATGAAGCGAGTGAAGAGTGGGACCGAGTGATGTGGAACTCGGACTCCCCAGGAGCTTACTGGTTATTTTTTTGTTTAATGAAGCGAGCCATTTTTACGGTAGTCGGGTGGTAAAACAAACTTATGGTTCGCTTTATGTGATACTCGTACGTTTGCCATAATTTATCGACGCATGTCATTTAAGAAGTATCACTCTCTTTTGTCACCGTCGCTGTTGGATGGACACAATACTTGTTGAAATAACAATTTCAATAAGTATTGTGTTAATCTGTACGTTCAAGTTATAGTACTAGTTACTACGTAGTTGTTACTAACTCTTGCACTTTAATGTAAAGATAAGGAACGGCATGGTAATTTAGAAAAAAAATGCGTACAAATTAAAATCCAATAAGTGTACGAAGGATTTCGGCGTCTGGTTCGCGCTGCTACTGTCAATGAATTAATTCAAATTACGATGACAGTAGAACTAGATCGTACTTTTATATTCTAGTACAGGAACGCGAGCATAATAGGAATATATTTCACGGGACGGCGGACGGATATGCTTTCAGTAGGTTACATTATTACCGTGTTCCTGTTTTAAATAATTGGTTAAGAAGGGAGTGCTAATTGCAATTCAAGCTTTGATCTTTGCACCGTTATAACAGTTATAATCGCACTTCGAGTGTCAAGCGTGATATGTTCTTAACTGTACAAAATGTCCAGTGATCACTGGGCTCAATAAATACCAGAGTAGTCTAAAGATAGGTAATATAGGAATATGTATATTATTAACAACCAGTACAATAAAATATTAATTTAGTTTTCTGAATAATAAATTTAAATAAAATAATAATTTTATTAACTATTTCTGAATTCGTAATTTGTTAATTAGGTGGATATCGATAAAACACAATTTCGAAAGATGTGTGACGTAACATAAGAAAGATCTCGTTTACCTTTTGGGTTGTGTACCAGTATCTTCGCCAAATCCTTAAGCTTAGTAAGCGGACCCCACCGATCCTAATAGATTAGGAAACGGGATAAAGCTAAGAAAAAGAAGACTGGTTTTGACATGGAGCGACGGCCGTCAGACTTCCACAACATAATACCATCTTATAAACAATACATTATTATCTGATTAACACTTACATTTCATTTCATATTTGTTAGTAGAAAGACTTAGGATCTTCGTACAGTTAACCAGCATATAATAACTGTTGGTGCTTAAGTAGGACTCGCAGGAGCTGGTGAAGATAAACGCAGTGGCAAGGTTGACCATCGTTAATGCTAAGGGTATGTATTTGCTCAAAACCACTATAAGATTTGTTCGCATTATATCACCTTCCCAATACTCGAAAGCTCCTGTTATTCTAGTAACCTAAAAGATTTATTAAACTGTGAAATTAAATGAATTATTATGTACTAGTGTACTAGAACCGACATGTGTGCGAACCAAATGTTTGCGCTATGCTTTGTTGCCGATCGGCAACAACTCATTACTGTACTGTACTACATTGAACGAAACGCGTAAGCGCCATGAAAATCATGGCGCTTTTGACCTTTTAGTCGCGAAAAAAATACCCCTTAGAAGCAATTAATGCTGTATCTTCGAATCTTTGGGATAAACATCTAAATTATTTCAGCGCTGCAGCGGACATTAGTTTTAATTATTACCAAAATGGAGCAAAACTTTTACTTAGGATAGCTCCTCTAGTACATAATAACTCAATGGTGAAAATAGTCTATAGTTTTTATATTAGTAATCATTATCTCTAACCGTGCCAATGACCATAGGTTCGATTGCCACACTGTTCTGTTGTTGTCAGTTTTTTTTATTCATCGTCGGGAGGCATATAAGCATACGGCCCACCTGATGTAAAGCGAGTGAAGTTTGCAAGGACCGCGTCTCATGGCGCTCGTTTCTCTCTGCCTACCCCGCAAGGGACCTGGCGTGAAGATATAGATACAACATACCAAAAGCATGCGATTTATTCTGTAAAAATCCTCATCCGTGTTATCGTTCACTATTTGCACCTGTAATAATATACATGAATAGTTATCACGTTTACTAATTTGAACCATTCTAAATTTATTTTCATAAAATACTCGCGACATTTCTGTCTTAGATAATAAAAACTTTAGGTATCTTGCTAGCTCCTCTCTAATGGCTTGCTCAAGTACCATTAGCCACTTGCAGTACGACATTAACACCCGTTGCTCATGATTCTATATGTAGTCAAAGTGTCAGCTAAACGTGACTTTAACTGTATAATTTTTTCTTTAATTTTTTTTATACTGTCGGGTGGCATACTGCTCACCTGATGTAAAGTGGTTACCGGAACCTATGAACACTTGTAATACATTAAGTATCACTCGCGCGATGACACCGTGTATTTTTACCATTATTTCTCACAGAAGACATTATTTCTGCCAGTGCCTCGTTTGGTAATCGGCAGGCTGCACCACGTGAATATGCAGTTTCGGCTTTAAAGGCGATTGTGACCTTTGTATATCACCACAAAACTATTATTAATAATATAAAGTCGGGCGACAAACAACCGAAGTGTTTACCAAAGTATACGTTTGCCAAATGATAAGATAACCACTACCCACTATAACACAATAACCACTGATAATACGAAAACTTAATTACCTAGGGAATTGTTACTCGATTGTGAGATACTTCCCCAGTTGGGCTCATTTGATGCCCTCTATGCCTCTTGCACCAGAGTCTCGTTTCTTAACCAGCAGCCTGTGACAATGAGATTAGCTTTGTTTCTAATAATAAACCACCTTAGAATTACTACAGACTAAAACTACTTCAAAATTGTTAATAGAATCAGGCGTCATTTTGATAAGTCAAATTTTCATGAAATTTGATCTAACCTGCTTTGTGTGCTTTCATCAACAATTAGGTCACACCCACCCACTACCGTTAGTAGATGCAACATGCCGTCCCTGCCAAGGCTGCTCTTGTTGTCTCTGCATCGGCTCCTGCAGTCGTCGAACAGAAACCGTATGCACCGCAATCGTTGCTGCCATGAGTGCTCTGGTCGACACAGGGACACATGTTTCGTCTCTCCTCAGGCGCTGTGGATATTAGTCGTTAGAACAACATGCTGCATGTACAGAGACAAGAAGAGCAGCCATGGTAGCGACGGCATGTTGTATCTATTAACGGTAGCGGGTAGATGCCGGCCGGCGCTAGCCCGCCGGAACTAATTGTTGGCGGAAGCAAAACAGGTTCGATCAAATTGCATACTTCAAAATTGGCCTTTCAGATTTGATCCAACAGGAGAAAGCTTGTGGAAATACATACCAAATGTTCCATGGGGAAAATGCTGATGGCGTCGAGAAGAAAGGCGCGTTTCAAGTAGCGTGAGACGGTGAGTAAGGGATGGGTGACCAAGAGGGATTTCTCGTTGTAATACCCCACATAAGACATAACTATGATGTCGATGTAAAGGACTATGTCCAGGTATGGGTAGCTTCTAGAGTGCTTGTGTTGTTTCGTCTGAAATAATGTTAGCGAACATGAAAAGAGGAAACAAACGTGAGTGTTAATGAATTGCTAAGGGCCATTTCAGCATACTATTTTCAATTTTTGTCAGTACATCATTTTGATTTCGTTCTCGTATCTTGATAATCCTTATTCTGTCAGTCATTCTGATTACACGCATGCTCCTCAGCGCTCTTATTTCTGCACCATCATGTACACCATCTCCTTCTATCTTCTTTTTGACGAGCTCATTTCCTTACGTTACTTTGACACTAACGTTCGTTTGTTCGATTCCCACACTAGACAAATATTTGTGTGCATATCTGTTTGTCTTGGTCTGGGTGTTTTTAAGAGAGGAAGGTCGCATCAAAGCAGCTCGTAGGGGAATTATTTCCACCTCACATAAAACAACGCTGTCAAATAACAACTCTTTGGAGGGTTGTTGTGTTCGTAAATGAGGTCATTAGTAAGCTTCTAAGGTGCTGTGTTAGCAGCTGAGGTTTTGAGGAGCAGCTTTGACGTAACGCAAGAGATACTTAATGAGTTGCAAGCAATTATAGGCTATGGTAACCGCTTTACATGAGGTAGGACGTATGCTTGTATGCCTCCTGAAGTTGTATAAAAAGAAATTCTTCTGCAATGCCCATGTTTCACTATCATACAGCAATGTACGTCAACATTGCTGTATTATAGTGAAATATGGGCATGGCAGAATATTTTTTTATCCTCCCTGAATGGCAGAGCGAGCTTTGCTCGATATATTTTCGCATGTCAAGACCGAGTATAACGCACCATTGATACGGTTTCCTAACGCTAATTGCTAATGGTACCTACTTAACTACATTCGTCGACAGTCAATGAATACGGTAGAATAGGGTACCGTAGAAGACGAATTTAAAGGTAGGTATAGTAAATTATCTGGATAGTTGAATTTTTTATCAGTGCTAGCGATCCGTCTTGACTTTACACGGGTGCAATTAGCTAATGAAGAAAACGAGAAGTGCGCTTAGCTAAATACTAGCAGACACAATAGAAGTTGTTATGCCCGGCTCCAGTTGTGATTCTAAATTATTCAGGAACACTGTCAAATAAACAAAAAAAAACAAACTCGTTTCAGCTGTTTAAAAGATGTTGAATGATATGCACACGTATCTACAGAAGAATTATACATATAAATACTTACATATGTTATCCTACCCGAAAATGATTTAAAAACTCCGAGAACCAGATCGTAGCGCTACCTATCGGGTCCAGTGTGAATCTAAACCATAGATAACAGAAACAATGGGAGATGTGACATACCACGCGAGTTTACACCGGGACGGTTGTCGCCGGGTTTCACCCCACCATAAAACACTCACACACTTAAATAAATAAAAAATATCATTCTGCGCACACAAGTACAACGACACACATTTGTTAAGACGCTGTCATTGGATGTTTATTTAAACAACACCCAAGTAAGCACGCACTACTACATTTATAAAGCGGCAGAAACAAGCGGCCGTATCTCGAAACTGTACACACAGTGAATGAATAATATTACTCGCTTTACATTGCGTGTTGGTAAACGAGCGGTGGCGACTGTGTAATGGTAGAAAAGCAATGTATGATTAAGAATGAGAAATTTGATATTTATAATTTGTATCGTGGTAAGGCCCTGGTAGAAATGGCGTCAGAGAATTTTTGAAATTAATTCTGTATTTATGCTTATAAAATGTAATATTATTTGTACTTATAGGTGATAAGTGATTCCATTTGATTTAAAGTTAACCACTGCACTTCTATTTTTGCAAAAAGGTAACAGCACAACATGGCATTTTGCTAAAACAAGGAGCAACGTATCTCAATCGAACTTGATTGCAACTAACTAACTGTTCTTGGCAATGTTCTCGTTTTGAGCATATTGCGGCGACACCAACCACGCCCCCTCGTCACATCTCCCGTTGTTTCTGTTATCTATGATCTAAACCATCCAAGGACGTACCAAAATTTCTTCAAAATAGGTCCAACCTTTTAGGAGGAGTTTAGTGACATACTCTAGAATAAGGAAGCTCGATCGCGTCGTTCTGCGTGTCATTCTAACCGAACACGCAGGTTAAGCAACGACAAGCGCAACCTGTCTATGGATGGGTTTATCTATTTCGAGTTTCTCCATTCGGAGAGTACATTAAGCCATCGGTCCTGGCTGTTGTCGATAGATAACAGTTGTTAAGTTAAGTCAGTGGCTCTCAGGTGGTTTGAAAACACTGGCATCCGTCAACCCGTATTTGAGCAGCATGGTGGGATGAGTAAGGGTTGATGTGGCAATGACATACACACGGATATAACAATTATATATATGTATGTTTAATTTACAACATGTCTATATTTCCAGTGGTTTAGGCTTAGTGTTGTCTGTAAGTTCGTCGAGAAGGAATTTATCAAATTAAATCCTTGAAATTGAATTCTGATATTTCGATGCCTCGACGAACTGAAATCAATTCAATCTTCGTAACATCCCAAAGTGATGAATTTTATGATTTAGAATGCTATCAATTCGATTCTTTTTCGCAAATTATCATATTATACGTTCCGTGTAATTTGTTCTTATTATGAAAATATGTGACAGCTTGCATAAGTAGGTTAATTATCGTATTTATTGTCCAAACCAATTTCACCTGTGTTTACCTGATATGAAGCGGTAACTTATGAACGAAAGCGTATATAATATAAGGAGCATCGGTCGTGGGTTATAAAAATATTAGTTAAAACGATATATAGTTTAGATTATAAGAAACTAAGTGTTAATTTTACAGTTTATTCTAGAAAATAAATCTTGGCCTTTTCTTTTATACAAAGTCTGGCTGCATGACGTTAGCGGTTTGCGCTGCTGCCTGCATTACAGTTGCTAACGCAGCATCTTGGTAATAGTTTCCTAACCGCATAACTCATTCACAGTACTGGTTATCTCTCTCCGAATTGTTATATTTTGCGGTCTTATAAAACGTAAGGTACCTTCGCAATTGGACTGCTCGTGTCTTCATTATCACTACCCTCATCACCTCTTCCCCTAGAGCCTCATTTGCTACCACTATCAACCTGTGCTGACTATCGAAGAACTCGTCGTTGCACGTGTTATTCTAACCAAACACACAGATTATTCAACGTCAACCGCAGCCTCTTTGTGGATGGGTTTATCTATCTCGAGCTTCTTCGAGCTTCGGAGGGCACGTTAAGCCATCGTTAATAAACGACGGTTATTAAGTTACTGGCCTTCGGGAGGCTTGAATACACTGGCATTCACTGATCCGCGGTTGAGCAGTATGGAGTACGTTCCAAACAAAATTTTAAGGTAAAACTGCTTAACGTATCAAGTAATAGATTTAAACTTACAGCCATGTTGTAAGGTATGATTGTTATATATATTACAGCCAATATGAATCTGAGAGCGCACCATAGTTTCAAGAAAATTCCATGAGGTGTTATGCTTATTGGCAGGAATATGAACCGTATGTACCTAAAAAGATAAAATACGTTAATGCACTGATAGTATTGAGTATTGATATGTATTTACGATAAGTCCCTTGCTTTAATACTGATCGAAACAGTAAGAATCGTGGCAGAATCGGGCGATATATTCGACTTCGATCGCGTGGACTACTGTTTTTGGGGTTCCCTAGAATTATAAGAGCAAAAAGTTCTCATGTATTTAACTACCGGTAATTTGTAAGATATTTGAGAAGTGGTAGCCCAGTGGATATGGAACCGGCATATTGACCAACTGGTCACCGGTTCGAATTCTGGCGGGGGCATTCACCACTAAATTCGTGTTATCGGATTTGAATGTATATTTGTATGTATTTATCACTTGCTCGGCGGTGAAAGAAACATCGTGAGGAAACTCACACGTCCAAGAAATTATATTTCGAAAGACGTGTGACCTAACCTAAGCTAGATCTGGTCTTCCCTCAGGGTTGTGGAGGTCTGACGACAGTCGCTCCGTGTAAATATCAGTGTTTTCGCCAAATCCTTAGGCTTAGGCAACGTATCCCGCCAATCCTAATGGATTAGGAAATGGGATCATGCTAAGAAGAAATTGTAAGAAAATAGAAAGCAGAAGGTGGCAAGAAATAAGTTTCGAACTTGATAATATTCTATTGAGTGCATGTCGAAATCGATCGGCATTTAGTCGTGACTGACGTTGGTTTGCAGTTTTTTTCATGTCGTATTTGCCTTTTTTTCTCATCTAATAAAAAAAAGATCCTCACTCTGACGACTTAGATTATAGTTTTCTTTTTAGCTGTTTGCAATCTTTGTTGATGTTCATCTTCATTTTCGACAATTCTAGAGTTGGTGTGTCGCTCGCACATAGAACTTTTACATTTATGAACTGAATGAAATAAAACAAACACTAAATGTTAAGTGAAGTTTACCACAAAAAAAAATTGTGAAAACCGCACACAAATCGGTTAAGTCGTTACTAAGATTAGCGCGCACAACACAGACAAACAGACAAAAATCTTAAAATCATTGTTTTAGGTTCTATTACATTGATGAAGTCCTCCAATAATAGTTTTTCTCATATATCTTCAATGTACAGACAGCGATCAGTTACATTTTTATTATGATGTATAGATGTTTGCGGATAGAGTACATATATATATATATATTATACTATGTCGGGATGCATACGGCCCACCTGATGTAAAGCGGTAGTACCGTAGCCTATTAACGCTTGCGATATATTAAGTATCACTCGCGCGATGCCTCCTCTGCTGCTTACACAACAATTCTTTGGGAGCTTACTGGTACACACGCAGGAACATAACAACAACCCTCTAGGAAGTTGTTATTTGGCTGCGGTTTTCTGTGAGGTGGAGGTACTTCCCCAGACGGGCTTGGGCACGGGCTTGGGTGCTTTGATGCGCCTACCTCTCTTAAAACATCCAGACCAAGACAAACAGACATGTTCATGCACACAAATGTTTGCCTTGTGTGGGAATCGAACCCACGAGCATTGGTGTCAAAGTCGCGTCATTCCTGACTGAGCCACCGAGCTCGTCAATATATATATATATTTATTTCTTACAATAAGGAACGAAGAAATCAGTAAAATATAACATTATTGGGCGAATACCAAATATTTTTATGTATATTGTAATTGACTGCTACACTTCATTACATTAATGTATTAACTCTTCTATATAGACAAGGCACTAAGCTTACAAGTTACTTAAAGTCAATAGATTCTTATCCGTGCGGTGACGGAGAAAGAATACTAAAAATCACCGCCCCCTTTCTTCCCCTGGGTGTCGTAAGAGGCGACTAAGGGATTTCTTGAGATTCCAGTATCTCAGCCGGTGGTAGGGTAAATACCCGCCTGGTTGGCTACCACCGTACACGCAGCGAAACACCCGTGAAGTGGCGTACCTATGAGTACGTCGCGTTTCGGGATCAGCTGGTGTATAACCAGTGCTCGGGAGATTGTTGATGCGATATTGGAGAACAGTGGTGGATTCTGTCTATCCATTGTCAGGAGGACTGAGCTGATCCGTCGGCCAGGGAGACCCGTTGAAACGGTTGTTCTGCTGGCCGCTCGCGGTATAGTACAGGGGCCCAATCAAGTCTAACCAACTTGAGAGGCTGCCCTTTCATACCGCGCATAATCTCGGGGTAGATCGTCGTGCCGGTTGGTGACCGGATCGTGGGGACCCGGCGACTACCTCCGGGGGGGTGCGGGGGCCCTTCCGTCCGACGGATCAGTACAGCTCCTCTTTCGACAAACTAATGGAGAAACAGTCCACCACACTTCTTCTCCAATGTCGTGGCAATTCGCTCCCGCTTCACGCTTCCAATATCTACCCTTATGACAGCACATATAGGAAAAAACGGTTTTACAGCGGTGCACTCCCCCACTACTCTGTTCAAGGTCGAGTTCACTAACATCCGCGGACTCCACTCAAACCTCAATGCCGTCCACCAACACCTAGAGACGGCACGGCCCGCTATGCTCTTCCTGACGGAGACACAAATCCAGCGTCCAGCGGACACGTCCTACCTCCAGTACCCCGGTTACGTGCTTGAGGAGAATTTCCTCGCGAAAGCCGGGGTCTGTCTATTTGTTCGCTCGGATGTATGTTGTCGCCGTCTGCGCTGCCTAGAGGATTCCTCCTTTCCTATCCTCTGGGTACATGTAAACCTGGGCCTTCAGAGCCGTATTTACATGTGCCTATACCGACCCCATACTAGGGACACGGAGACGACTCAGCTCTTTGAGTACTTGAGCCGGGCGGTGGATGAAGCGCAGGAGCGGTACCCTACTGCAGAGATGGTATGTTTGGGGGACTTTAACTCTCACCACGACTCCTGGTTGGGATCCTCCATAACCAACCATGCAGGAAGGACCGCCCACGCGTTCGCTCTTTCCCACAGCCTGACGCAACTGGTAGATCAACCTACCAGAATACCAGATGTCGCAGGCCAGGAGCCCTCTCTACTAGACCTACTGCTGACCTCCCACCCCGCTGGCTACCGGGTTGTGGTTAGGGCGCCCTTGGGCACATCTGACCACTGCCTAGTATCCAGCACAGTGCCAAGCACGGCGCCACCACAACCCACTGCGGTTAAGCGTCGTGTCTGGCACTACTCGTCAGCAGATTGGGACGGCATGCGCGACTACTTTGCTTCCGTCCCATGGGGGCAGCGCTGTTTCAGTGAGAAAGATCTTACGGCGAGTGCTACGGCTATTGTTGACGAGATCGAAGTTGGAATGGAATACTACATTCCTCACTCCGATGTCGTCATCAAAAGCCGGAGACGCCCTTGGTTTAATCGCGAGTGCGCTGAAGCTGTTAGTAACAAACAGGCAGCGTATCGCGCTTGGACCAGGGGTCGCGCACTAAAAGATCCGAATATTAACTTGCTGAAATCAGCCTATAATACTGCCACCAAGGTCTGTAAGAGGGCATACATAAGAGCGGACGCCCAGCGCGTTACACAAGTCGGCACGGAGCTAGTGACGCACCCTACTGGATCGCGTAATTACTGGCGACTAGCTAAAGCCGTGCAGGCCAACTTCTGCCAGCCCTCGCTGCCCCCGCTGAGATGCCCTGATGGCTCACTGGCACATCAGCCGCAGGAGAAAGCCGATCTTATGGCCAGTCTCTTTGCGGCTAACTCCCGGATCGATGACTGTAGCACGCAACCACCATCGATACCCTCCTGTGGTTCCGTTATGCCAGAAATTCACATCAGACAGCGTGATGTCCGTTTTGAGTTACAGTCACTCGATGTCCGTAAAGCCAGTGGTCCTGATGGTATCCCAGCGATTGTTCTGAAAAAATGTGCAGCGGAGTTGTCCCCGGTGTTGACGCGCCTCTTTCGTCTCTCGTACTCGATCGGTTGTGTTCCGGAGGCTTGGAGAGAGGCTAATGTGCAGCCGGTACCCAAAAAGGGAGACCGTTCGGACCCATCAAATTACCGCCCCATTGCCGTAACTTCAGTGTTGTGCAAAGTCATGGAACGGATCCTTAACAATCAGTTGATCCGTTACCTAGAAGATCACTCCTTAATTAACGATCGTCAATATGGCTTTAGACCGAAACGATCGACGGGTGATCTTCTAGCGTATGTGACGCACCTCTGGGGGAGGCAATTGATAAACATGGTGAATCTATGGCAGTCAGCCTAGATATCGCCAAGGCATTTGATCGGGTTTGGCATAAAGCACTTCTCTCCAAACTTCCGGCATACGGTCTGCCCCTCCAGCTTTGTAAGTGGATTGCTGGCTTCCTGCATGAGCGTAGAATCCGCGTCCTTGCAGATGGACGCGCTTCGCGGTTCATGTCAGTGAATGCCGGTGTCCCACAGGGCTCCGTCCTATCGCCCACCCTTTTTCTTCTGCATATCAATGACATGCTGCCACTTGGTAATATTCATTGCTATGCAGATGACAGTACGGTCCATGGGCGATATTTCGGGCGGCCTAGTGCTAGTCGGGCAGAAATCGGTGAGAGGCGTGAGAGTCTTGTCGTTGAGCTTAATCGGGTTTTGGACCTCGTTAGTAAATGGGGTTCCAATAGCCTGGTTGAGTTCAATGCCAAGAAAACTCAGGTGTGCGCGTTCACAACAAAAATGTCCCCATTTCATCCCACTCCCAGTCTTCAGGGCGCTACCCTCAATATGCGCGATAGCCTGAATATGCTAGGCATGGATATTCGTTGCGACCTAAACCAACGAAATTACATCGAGAGCCTCATTTTAACAGCTTCAAAGAAACTCGGAGTCCTGAACAGGGTGCGCCGGTTCTTCACGCCGGACCAACTTTGTCTTCTTTATAAGACTCAAGTTCGGGCCTGCGTGGAGTATTGCTCGCATCTCTGGGACGGCTCCGCACAGTATCTTCTCGAGGCTCTCGATAGGTTGCAGCGACGTGCTATCCGCATAATCGACGACGAAGAGGTCACAAAATACCTAGAACCTCTGCAACTTCGTAGGGACATAGGCTCCCTAAGTACATTTTACCGCCTGTACCATGGTGAGTGCTCTGAAGAACTATTTTCCCTTATCCCACCCTCTCCCTTCCGTCATAGAACCACACGTGCAGGCTTGCGATGTCATCATTCCACTGTTGAGGACATTTGTTCTCGTACTAAAAAGTTCGGCAACTCCTATCTCTGTCGAACTATTAAAAAGTGGAACGCCTTGCCTGCACATGTGTTTCCTCCTTCCTACAACATGGGATCCTTCAAACGAAGCGTGAAGAAGCACCTTGCGGGCCAGCATGGTAGCGTCAACTGACAGGACACCGTAGTCCTTTGTCAGTTGCCGCTGCAATTTGGGCTCCCCTTTTCGCTTACCAACAGGCGAAGAGGAGCCACTATGCTGAGCCAATATAAAAAAAAAAAAAAAAAAAAAGATGAACTGCAATGCAAGTTTTTAAATTTTCGCGTAGTATAATTACATATTTTTTATAATGCGGGACTTAACGCGTAAATTACGCGGACTTAGTCCGCCCGTGACCACCGCTGATGCAACTCAGCCGAAACGTCGGGAAATGTAACAACAAAGGTAATATTTTTACCTAAATTACGGGTTAAGTACCGCATTATATAAATTTATAGATAAACTGCAATCAGACTAAGGAACAATAATAATTGCGGAGCACTTTTTTTTTTTGACACTGACTATGTAGTTGGCCCCTGTGGGTCGTTACTACATCACCGGAAGAGAGAGGCAGGCGTGAGATGTCATGCCTACATAAATCAACAAATACATAAAGAAAGTCAGTTTTTGGAGAGATTTTATACAATTTTTTTTCAAATTATACATGGGCCAATTTCCTTGAACAGAACATAAATTCACTAACCGAGATTCATTGAATGAACTGAACCGAGATATCAGTATAAACACAAGAGACATTATACGATTAATGTGGAACCACCTGAATATAAAAAAAAAACATGTTATTTTGGTTGGGTTAGAAAAAAATTTAAAGCCATTTAAAGTCGTAAATTATTGTGTAAAATGTATAAGAACTATGAAACAAAACATACTTTTTTAAACAAAATATATTTATTTCTTACAATAAGGAACAAAGAAATCAGTAAAATATAACGTTATTGGGCGAATACCAAATATTTTTATGTTCATTATCAACGACGAGATCATGATTGATGGCGACATTGAAGGAAAATTGTAGGCAACATTGTAATTGTGTAGCTTACGTTTACGGAGAAGGACTAATATAACTACATCATCAGTTTCATGCAACAGCAATAGAAGCTATTATTAAATTAATAATACTATGGAAAAATCCCCTTTCCAGTCTAGGTGGGTTCGTATTCAACTGGAGGGGATTTTTTCTAATTCTACGTATCTTTGTAAATTCGCGGTATAGCACATTCTATTTACTAAGTAATGCGATCATCTAAAAGTAGCCGTGTCTCATTTGTAACGATGAGCTACCATGTCCACTTAGTTTACTATTTAGGGGGAGGAATTCAGATTAACATTTTTTTGTTACTGGCCGCATATATCACACACCCTGTGAAAACTTCAATTTCTATCCATTACCGTTCAATACAGTCCTGTGACGGACGGACATACAGACGGCGAGACAGCGGATCCCTACTAATACGGTAGCGATGATACCCTTTGGGTACGGAATCCTATAAACTGTGTTGGTACGAAACACCGTTTTTCCTGTAATATTTATATAACTCGTTGTCCAACCAAAAGTTTTTAACAACTTTCTTCCGAACGGTGTAGCAATTGAGCTGATTATTTTAGAGTACATCTTGACGTAACTAAGAACTGATGAAATTTTCATTCAACCTTAACTGACCTTAACTTTTAAGTCTTCTCTTCTTCACGGCCTTATCCCGTTTCCTAATTCATTAGGATTGGCGGGGTCCGCTACCTAAGCCTATGGATTTGGCGAAGACACTGATTTTTTACATGGAGCGACTGCCTTTTAACATGCTGTCCGACCTCCACAATCCAGAGTGAAAACAAGATCTTTCTTAGGTTAGGTCACATGTCTTGCGACATATAAATTGTTGGACGTGTGGGTTTTCTCACGATGTTTTCCTTCACTACCGAGCAAGTGATAAATCCTACTTATATTATAAATTGCGAAAGTTTGTATGTATGGATGGATGTTTGTTGCTCTTTCACGCTTAAACGGCTGAACGGATTTGAATGAAATTTGGCACGTAGATAGATTATGATCTGGATTAACGTTATATAGGCTACGTTATTTGACTCCACGCGGGCGGAGCCGCGGGCAGCAGCTAGTATGTACATAAATCCGAAAACACGAATTCAGTGGTACATGCCCGGCACGGATTCCAACCGGGTACCAGTTGATCAATAGGCCAGTTCGTTACCCAGTGGGCTATGACCTTTCTTTTAAGTAATGTAAGAAATTAAAATGAAATCCTTATAACTTAACACCTCACGTACTTTTTGCTTCGTAAGTAAGCTAGCGCTGTTCACACTTGGCCTGTTTTATTTTTAGACGCAACATTGCAGTAATTTTTTTTTATAGAATACCTAATATAAAGTAAAACGGAAGCGTCAGATTATAATTTATGATCAACTAAGCCAATTTCCCTAAATCCAATTTTCTTTTTCTTAATGTTTAACGTGGTCCTCCCCATCTATTACGGGCTAATGCTCTGACACCTCAATTACGAAAACCAAAATCCCCAGTAAAATATAGCCAGTGGATAAAATCACTTAGGTAGACACTGTATACACAGTAACGTTATACTAGATACACAAACTTGGTACACGTACTAATATTTTTTTAGGGTTTCGTATCTGGAAGGAAAGTCAGGAAAACGTCCCTTTAACCGCAGGTATCAGTGTCCAAATATATTGCGAAAAAGTTAGAGTGTGTCCTCGATAATAAATCACTTGAATGAATTTTAAGAGAGGTAGGGCGCATCAAAGCAGCCCCTCTGGGGAACTACCTCCACTTCAAATAAAACCGCAGCCAAATAACAACTCCCTAGAGCAGTGGCTCTCAAAGTTGTCTGCGCTACGACTCATCTAATACAAGTTCCCAAATTCGGGACCCACCTATAGGAAATTTAACCATTACCAATATACCTAAATAAAGGATTTTTCAAATAACAAACAAAGTTTAATTGAATTAAACAATTTTTAACGGAAGTATCGCGTATTTTATTTATTTTGTTGAACCTGACGTTTCGAACGCTTTGCAGCGTCCGTGGTCGCAGTCTTCCTGCGACCACGGACGCTTCAAAGCGTACAACAATCGCGAAAACAAAGTTTAAGTTTTTTTTAAGCGCCGCCCGCGTTTACTATCCGTCCGGGCGGCTGACAGTCGCCCACTGCCCAGCGGTTGGATCGGTAGGGTGGTGTGCCGTTCTGCAGGCAGGACCCACTCAATATTCGCTCGCGACCCACCACTGGGTCGCGACCCATAGTTTGAGAAACCCTGCCCTAGAGGGTTGTTGTGTTCCTGCGTGTAAGTGAGGTCACCAGTAAGCTCCCAAGGAGTTGCTGTGTAAGCAGCAGAGGAGGCATCGCGCGAGTGATACTTAATATATCGCAAGCGTTAATAGGCTACGGTACCCGCTTTGCATCAGGTGGGTCGTATGCTTGTATGCCTCCCGACGTAGTATAAAAAAAACTTAACTGCACATGTAGGCACTCCGCGCTCACAAAAACATTGTGTGCTAGCGCCTAAATATCTCAGCGATTCGAGCCTATGGACCAATGGAAGAACATTTTAACCAATAAGCATATGAGTATCAGTATCTTCGCAAAATATTTAGACTTAGGTAGCGGACCCCGACATGTTAATGGGTTTGAAAACGGAATAACGCTAAAAAGAAGCTGAGAAGTGTGTGAAAGAAAGAAATCCAAATATAGTTATTAATATTGTATGAAGATTACCTCAAAAGTCCTAACTTATTGAAGGTGTCCACGTACTGCTGCCTCTCCACACGACCACTCAGCAACACGAAACTTTCCTTTATCTCTTGCTACAAACACACGGAATTTTGAAACAACCGCTAACAAAACTTAGCAAAGTATTAATGTGATCTCCACCATTACCGCTATTCTGTTTATTTTGGTGTCCATTTTTCCTGTTAGGGGTTTGGCGTTTTCGTAATATTTGGCTTTTTCTTGCATCTCCGGCTCGCCCATTACCTAAATTGAAAAGCACTGTAAATGTTTAAGTAATTTAAAACATCCATTGCTGAGTTAATGTGAAATGTACGATGGAGATAAAAAGGAAACGAAAAAATTACTCAAAGTGATAATGTAGATATAACTTTGAGTCATCTTGCGTTTATTTAAGAGAGGTAGCGGGCATCAAAGCAGCTCGCCAGGGTAAGTATCACCACCTCACAGAAAACCGCAGTCAAATAACGACTTTTGTCGTTATTTTAGAGGGTTATCGTATTTCTGCGTATGAGACAGGTCACCATAAGCTCGTAAGGAGTTGTTGTGTTAGCAGCAGAGGTGGCATCGCGCGAGTGATGCTTAATATATTGCAAGCGTTCATAGGCCACGGTAACCACTAAACATTTGGTAGAACTAAAAGTCAACCTCAATGCACAAAGATATTGGGCCCAAGAATATGGTTTTTAATGCAACGTCGGAAGGCATACAAGAATACGGTCGCTGGCACGTTGTCACCCCAGCTGCTAAGACTCCTCAGGAGCTTACGTGTAACTCCAGACATTCGCAAGAATACAACAATCCTCCGGGAAGTTATTATTTCGTTGTGGACCTGAATGGTCCATAATAACTCTCCATTAAGAACAGTTAACCAAAAAATAAAAATCAAACATATTTCTTTTTTAAAGGAAAGAAAACAAACGAATTAAAACCGTTTTGAAAAGGTAACATAAAAACAAATGGTGTTAATAATAATTTTCACTGTTTTGAAGCTCTTGTACAAAACAATTTGTAAATCTTTCAAGTCACTGATAACCAGAATATATTCTTTCTATGTTAAATTCACTATAACTTCACACCAAATCTCTTGCGGAGTAGGCAGCGAGAACCGAACGCCACGTGACTCAATCCTTACACACCTCACTCTCTTCTTTAACAGTAATTAGTATATAACGCACTAAATAATGTAGTTGTTGTGAAAAGTATGTTGAAAAGTTGTACAGTTTACCTTACACCATTTATTTAGAATTTTACAATATACGAGTATCTTAAAAATGGTAATATGTACAACCAATTTTTATGAAAAATATCAGTGTGAATATAGTACACACTCTAATATGACGTATACATCTTCTTTTTAAAATTTAGGTTATAGTTATGTTTGAACAATAGGGAATATGCATGTTCTTTTTTATATTTTTATTCAATAACTTACATCGTTGTACAACAGTAAATAAATATACCCAACACCAATAGATAATTTAAAGTTTATTTTTTTTAAGTCAAGAATACGCCCGCCATTTTGACGTGCTTGAAGTGACGTCATTGTCCATGATATCAAACAAACTAGTGGAGATATTATATTGAAGAAGTATTGTATTATATGTTGTGTTTTGCTGACATTTTACAGTGTCGACTAATAAATACATCATATGAACAATATTCTCCTACTATGGAATAATTTAAGAAACCGTCATACAAGTTTACATTGACGTTTCTTGTCATAAACTTTTACGTCACATCCGATTTGACCTTTTTAAATATTTGAATTTCCCACAGGTTCATTGCTCTTTATAAAAATTAATTTCTTGCTCAAATAGAAATTATAATCAAAAATATTGATGAACGTATAATTTTAAAATATTAAAAAATATTTCACAGTTATTTGAATCACAAGCATATTCCCTATTCGGTATTAAACTACGATCCTCTTGTGTTGCTTGAAACAGAAAATGTGAAGCAAGTCATATATTTAAAAATTTGTTTTTATACAATGTCGGTGGGCAGAAGCATTGGGCTTGCATTATATAAAGCGGATTCTTTAGCATATTTGCGACACATAAAGTATCACTCTAGCGATGTCACCTCTGCAGCAAACACAGCAAGTCCTTAGGAGCTTAATGGTGACCACACTCACTCGGAAGAACACAACAACCCTCTGGGGAGTTGTTATTCGATTCCGATTTTCTGTGAGGTGCCAGTAGGTACTTCCCCAGCGGGGCTGTTTTTATGTGCCATACCTCTCTTAAAATAATCCCAACCAAGACGAACAGACATGTTCATGAACACACATATTTGTTCTGCCTTGAATCGAACCCACGAGCTTTGGTGTCAAAGTAGCGTTGCTATTCGTGGCAGAACTTGACAAAATTCTAAGGAATTTAGAAATGTTATTACATACATATATGCGACATGGTTTTTCGTAACCGCTAGACAATGGTCCAGAAGACGAAGCTCCTAAAGACAGTGCAACATATTACAGGCATTTTATTACGAGTCACAGTGTACGTTAACTAGGGCTGGAGCAGCGATATTAAATTCATGAATCACCTTGATAATAGGATGACTAATGTCGGGGAATGTGCCCCAGGATTGCACCAATGCACTATATTCCACGTGCAGTAATATGCAGTTTGTCGTTGTCAACACGGTGAACACCTGCGAAATTAAATTCTTATAGTAAACGTTTCTATTGCTTAGGTACATTCATTTTGTGACAGACATTGATATCTCTCTTTGTGGCATACTAGGGGGTTTTTTCTATTTCGCAAGTATTTTTGACGAGCTTGGTGGTGCCGTCGTGAATGACGCGACTATGACACCAAAGCTCGTGGGTTCGATTTCCACACAGGACAAACATTTCTGTGCATGAACATGTCTGTTTGCCTTGGACTGGGTGTTTTTAAGAAAGGGCGCATCAAAGCAACATTCTGGGGAAGTACCTCCACCTCCCAGAAAAACGCAGCCAAATAACAACTCCCTAGAGGGTTGTTGTGTTTCTGCGTGTGAATGAGGTCACCAGCAAGCTCCTAAGGAGTTGCTGTGTTAGCAGCAGAGGAGGCATCGCGCGAGTGATACTTCTAATACAAGCGTTCATAGGCTACGGTAACCGTTTTACATCAGGTGGGCAGTATGCTAGTATACCTTCCGACTTTGTATAAAAAAAAGTACATGACCCTAAGTATTTCCTTCGTGCATCCCTAGAGTAAACAAGGAAGATCCTCTTCGAATTTGCCTCAAAGTAAAGTAGTCATGCTATATATTTATGTTTCTAAAGTATATAATGTACTCTCGATGGTCACCATATTACTTTTAAGATACGCGTGGGTTTCCGCGATGTCGTTATGGTCCCGTGAGTATTTATAAAAACCCTTTTCATCTTTCTGTTCGAAAAGAAGGGTTTTCATTGTCTAAGCGGCGGGAAGATTTTTTTTATATGTGTCCATAACCATAGCTGTGTATTCCATTATATCTAAAAAAGATGTCAGGGCCCCAGCTGCCTGCTACTCGAGTCAAAACTTCGTTGCAGATTAAATTCTGTTTCCTGTATGAAAATTAGTATACTTTAAGTAGAAGGGAAGTTCCAAGATTTCAATCTCGGTTTGTGTTTGTAATTCCTGTGCGTCCTTGGTTACATACGGCATATTTCACCACAATTGGTATAATCACATTTGGAAATTAATAAACATATAAGGCAAAAACTATGCAATTGTAATGTATTTGTAAATTGTATATATTATTACATAAAAAAATTGTAAATATGCGTAAGTACATTTCGATGAAATTTACAAAATACAGTTTCAGCCACATTCTACCAAAAATGTGTTATGCGACACATGCTAACGAAATACAACAATATAAATCATTGCAATATCGTAAAGAAGCATCTAGTGCTAGACAAGAAGATTTTCGACTGTTATAGGAAACTTAAGAAAGCATGTCAAAGGGATATATTGTTAAGATATGGAATGATGATGCCCTACTACGTGCTGTACACTCCACTTATGAGCATTGTACTCGTATTAATGTTTACTCTGTATCTTGATAATTGCCGACTAAAAATAAGATATACGAATTGCGTATGGGTTATTTAGTGTTGAATTTTATGAATTTATATAGACGATACTGTGCTAATATTTACAGTCAAAGTAGCTCATACTTTCCAAATTAACATTCAGTACTCATCAACTTAAGCTCAGACCGCGTCCTGTACTAAATGTACCCTTTGCAACTACTAATTATAGACAGAATAGTTATCTTACTCGCAGTTGTAGTAGTTTTAACAGCATACCATTTGATGTCAACCTGTTTTCGACCAGTATTACTTCGCTAAGACGACAATTGGCTAATGTTCATTTTGGGATACTCTGAATTTAGTATTGTCTTAGGTTTTCGCGATTGTTATACATTGAATTAAAAAAAAAATAACGGAAATATCGCGTATTTTATTTATTTTGTTGAACCTGACGTTTTATTCAATACTCTGAATATGTTAAAAATTATATAATGTTTTATGAGGGTTGTATACCTTAAACAAATTCTGTTACATTATTGTTTATATGTGAAGATTTGTAATTAGCATTAAAGTACTACATTGTTCTTTAGCATATCAGTATTATTAGATCTGTAAATCTTCCAAAAATAAATAGCAAATATATCATCTGGACTGTAAACACAAAGATGAAAGTCGACTACATGGAAAAAGCACACAATTTAAATTGAAGAAATCTTGAGACAGAAGGCACAGCTCGCTTCATACATCGCGGTGTTGATCCTAACAGTAATGTATAGAAGAGAAAGCTAGGTTTAATAGACAGAACATGAAAGTAGAATAAACGTCGTTGAGATACGAGTGTTGCGGAAAATCTACGGTTTAACGCTTGTAGAGCGAGTTCGCAACGAAGATGTAAGAAAGAGAGTTGGTCTGAAAGGGAGTATTGGTGTGAAGATAATAAAAGGTATGCTTTGCTGGTTTGGACATGTAGACAGAATGTAAGTAAGCCGAGGAAGGCCAATATCACCTATCACGACCAAAATAGTCGTGTTTTATCAGAAGGTGGTTTCAGGAGTCAAAGTAACCGGCAAGTGTGCATAAAAGAACTATAATTAAATATATATAAATATTAAAGAAGCGAGCGGGGCGTAAAAGGAACGAGTTGTGGCGGTTTCATCTCCCTGCCTACCTCACAAGAGTACCACACATGTATGAAATAGGAATATAATAGAAATATCAAAACTTATCAGAATATACATTCGAAAGAGGTATGCAAATAGGGATACTTTAGAGAAAGTTATATTATTTTTGAACGCGATTAGAGGTGTAATAGATATAAAGAGAATATTATATCCATGGGATTGTTTTAATGGATATACGGCCTGAATTGCATAACTGTGTACGAACAGATATGATGAAAAGAGTTTGACGACTTAGGATATGTACGAGTATTTCGTAATAGTACATAATACTATTGTTTTGCACGCACCCGGTCTTCATTACATGTATGTGCACTTTTAATAGAAATAGTATCCATAGGTACAATTTCTCAGCGCTAACAACTTACTTTAGGTAATCCAAACAACATTTCAATAACTCCGAAGTGTCGTCCTGGACCAATTGACTTTTCTATATTTCCATCGGAATTCAACATATTGCAATGCCCCTGAAAAATATATATGGGTATATACAATAACATCTTTCATATGGTGCAATGAAGATAATGTAATGTAATGCAATGCAATTTAAAATGATAAGTATTACATTTTTTATCCTAATTCAATTAGTACTTACTTAGCCAATATCTTACACTATCAAAATATTTAGCGACCCTCGATATTTTTCTCGTTTCACGGTTTAAACAGCTGCTGAACGAATTTCGAAAACACTTGCTACAGAAATAGCTTGGGGCCACAAAACATTTTAATTTTGGTGACAGACTTGTTATTTTTCAGAATGGAAGTGTAGAAATAGTTAATATATTGCAGTAAATTACAAAATAGTGTGCGTCTGTAAAAACCACTGGGGTTGACGGGAGACCCGTATCGGTGCAGTGGGATGAGTAAGGGTTGAAGCGGTGCTTTTGTAATTGAAACACAACGTAACATAATTGCAGGTCAGCATAATTCTTATCTTTCTGTATCGTTTGTTTACGACATACAAAGGAGTGTACTATGTTGCCCGCATTGTACGAAGCTGTTATAGTAACTTACATAGTTGCTTGTAACACGTGAAGCTGCTACAATATCTCTCACAGACTGAAGTACTGAACCCACCGTAGCCATTACAGTTCACTGATACTCACGGGAGTCTACGTACTAATAACGTTTAAATACGATCACATAAGAGTAACATAATAAACTGAGGTTCGTGGTGCAAACTGAACGTGACAGGCGCGAGTGTAAAGAACTTTCTGGTTCGAGTTTTGATACGTATGTATCAAGAAATTCCTTTGCCTTTTGTAGAGCAGTACAAACTATCCTATCCACTATTTTAGACGTTAACTTTGATACCTACGGCATATACCGTAATCCGTCCTAACCTTGGCACTCACCCAATTATTGGCATCCTTACAAATAATAAGATTCAATACTTCGGATAGAATGTGCCAATAATTGGGTTTTAGCATGTAGATTTTTTATATTAACTAAGTATTAAGACTGAAAATAATGTATTTATAAAAAGGATGAGAGACTTATCCACATTCATTATAACTAATTTTAATCGTATAAGTTTCCGTTCGAAATTAAATATGTGTAATTATTTCAAGATTGTTTCCAATAATTGGATAGATATCCTATATCTTTATCAATAGATAGATAAAGACACACCGTCATTAAAGTAGAGCAGTGTGCCGCAAACATTTTCTGTTCAAGGTACACTTAGACAATCAAAAATTTAATTATAGTCATTTATCTTTAATGTAATGAGAAATGTGAAACTGCTTAATTAAGCTTAAGCGATCAAAATTTGGAGTAATCGTTGGTAAGCTCTCATAACTCTCACTTGTGCAGGTATTATTTTATTAACTTTCAACTTTCTGACAAATGTGACTATTTTCTGCAACACCAGCTAATAGCCACGGTACACAGTGTGTGTACACACTTTGCCACTGAACTAGAGGAGTACAATAAATACATATAAACCTTTTGCAGAATATACATATCTCGTCCGATATCGCCTGCATGCTGAACTATTTCATTATCAGGCAGGACTATTGTTCTAGTGCTCGATGCCACTGTTTGTAGGAAGTCGCGGTTGCAGTCCTGAGAAAATAAAGCCTTTAAGTGATTCCACTGTGATTCTAGTAGTTTTGACGAGCTCGGTGGCTCAGTCGTGAATGACGCGACTTTGACACCAACGCTCGTGGGTTCGATTCCCACACAAGGCAAACATTTGTGTGCATGAACATGTCTGTTTGTCTTAGTCTGGATGTTTTAAGAGAGGTAGGGCGCATCATAGCAGTCCGTCTAGGGAAGTACCTCCACCTCACAGAAAACCGCAGCCAAATAACAACTCCTTAGAGGGTTGTTGTGTTCCTACGTGTGAGTGAGGTCACCAGTAAGCTCCTAAGGAGTTGCTGTGTTTTTTTTTGTGCCCTACCCCTCTAAAAGTGTGAGCGAGGTTTTACTCACTACAACATTCCTCAAAGGAGTTGTTATTGGGCTACGATTTTCCGCAAGATGGAGGGCAGTTAGATTGCTTTGTTTTGACATACCTTTCGTAAATTTGTTAGCTTTAAACAGTAATCAATGTCTAGTGTTTATCCGCTGTTGTAATATAATTTTATCCTAAAGCTTTTAATGTATTACACTCAATCTGTTGTACTGTGAAAAGCCAAAACCCACAGAGGCGGGAAAAGCGGGAAACCGACAGCGATCCGGAATGGGATTTTTTCTAACAGCGATTGCGCGCGCTCTTAAAGTGACAGGCTGAATACAAACACGAATGTTTTTTTTTGTAACAATGCCCCAATCTGGATCGTCTGTCACTTTCTCGCTTTTCCCGCCTCTGTGGTGTTTGGCTTTAAATGTAGGGTCACCTGAAATATGGGACAGCACACTAGTGTATCCATCATTTCAATACCAAGAACTTCTTGCTGTATATTTGTAGACATATCACTGAATATATCGTCTGATGACACAGCATTGTTGTAGTACCTGACACACATCGAAAATATGGACGTATTAAAGAACCACACAACAGGAACGTAGAATAATAGAAATCGATTGAATGCTGTGTTTCAAAATTTTGAAAACATATTAATATTAATGTTTACTTACCATTGAACACAAAAGAACTTCTTCACTCGGGACTTAATTTTATTACTGACCTTATTTACAGTTAAGAAGTAAAAAAGTTCTGCCATAGATTCCTATAAAGAAAATAATATATCAATATGAATTGAAGTCATTTTTGTGCAAGTTGAAGTATCTCGTCTTTATGGAATGAAATTGGAAACGAATACACGTTTAACATCGCCAAGATATACAGTGTACTCGTACTTTGTTTCACTCTCTTGTGATGTCTGTTTTTCAAAAATCATTTAATTTTAATTAAAATTATTTTTTGCTTTGGCAGTGTATTTCGAAGCTTACTTATTGGCATCTCGTTAGATTTATGGGATCTTAAAAAAATACATATATAAAATGACATAAGGAAATTGTAGGTGCATGCTTAAGTTGGACGTTTCTACATAGTATAGAATGGATATGACTGACATAATTCAACACAAGCGTTAATGTATATTTTTTATTTTAACATTTGACATCAACATTCTTGTAATTTTTGTACTGACATAAATTTATTGTAATATTAACTAAAAAAAAATACCTATCAAGCAAGTCTCGGCATATCTTCTTCGTAAATCGACTTTTTCCACATTCCGGTAAATTAAAAAAAAGAGAAATTTATAAATTAAAATAAATTTTCATTTAAAATATGTACGACGTGTCTAATTGCTTAAGTAACAATAACAAATAAGGATTTTTTATCTAATGACTTATCTTTAGTATGACAGAATTCTACCATCTAACACAATAAGATTACTGAGAGACTCGAGGCTTGGGAGAGTCCTACAAACTTTGTCGATAATATAATAATAATAAATTTATTTATTTCTTCCACAATTTACATAACAAACACATGTATAAATCATTATATAGTACCAGAGCATTGTGGAGGACTTGTGCCTAAACTAGGTAGAAGCTCGTATTTCCGGTCACCAGGTCTACACCCCGTGTCCGCGGTATATAATACATTTCAAACAAACACCTGTACAATACAGTTTCTACAAACTGAAAACATAGCTCCAAAGATAATAATTTACAATCAAATTGATTATTGCAATACGTACGGCTCGCATTAGTGATACAATTTTAGCAATGTATAAAAGTTATACTACCGCAAAATCTGCCAGCGCTAGTGTGAAATGACAAAGTGTCTGTTTCTGGGAAGGATATATAAGATTACAATGCGTGTGGGAAAACGTTAATGTGAATTTTTGATTAGTGTACGAAATAACAATGCAATTAAAAGTTTACAAGTACGGCTTATCATATATATAGTTTTAAGGTATTATTATACACAACACACACATCCATACAATGTATATAGGTATCCATATAATCAACCTTATGTATCACCTCGGATCAATAAATGCTGTAATAGTTTGTAAGGCTGATAGTTGCATGCAGTTGTAAGAATTTACGTTATTTGTTATATTGTCAAAATACCTAGATTATGAGCACTAAAATTTGAAATGACGAGTTCGGTGGCTCAGTCGTGAATGACGCGACTTTGTCACCAACGCTCGGGTTCGATTCCCACACAAGGCAAACATTTGTGTGCATGAACATGTCTTTTTGTCTTGGTCTGGATGTTTTAAGAGTGGTAGGGCGCATCAAAGCAGCCCGTCTGGGGAAGTACCGCCGCCTCACAGAAAACCTCAGCCAAATAACGACTCCCTAGAAGGTTGTTGTGTTCCTGCGTGTGAGTAAGGTCACCAGTAAGCTCCCAAGGAGTTGCTGTGTAAGCAGCAGAACAGAAGCAGCAGAGATACTTAATATATCGCAAGCATTAATAGGCTACGGTACCCGCGTTACATCAGGTGAGCCGTATGATTGTATGCCTTCCGACGAAAAAAAAAATATTTCAAATATTATTATAACCTAGTCTTGCCATAAATACTGAAACAAAGAAAAAAAAAATTCTGTTGCAAATAACATTTATTACTTTTACAGTGTGTTAGTATATCTTCACGCCAAGTCCCCTGCGGGGTAGGCAGAGAGAACCGAGCGCCATAAGACGCGGTCCTTGCATACTTCACTCGCTTCTGTGACATTCATAGCTCTTTTCATGCACGCTCGCCGGTTCCTGGGGCTTCTGACGTCACCTTCTGATAAAACACGACCAATTTGGTCATGGTAGGTTAGTCTCGGCCTTCCTCGGCTCCTACATCCTTCCACTTTTGCATTGTATATCTGTTTCGTCATTCTTTCGTCCCGCATTCTTTCTACATGCCCGAACCAACGGAGCATGCCCTTTCTTATCTTAACACCGACACTCTCTTTTAGACCAACTCTTTCTCTCACGTCTTCATTACGAACGCGGTCAGCAAGCGTTATGCCACAAATTTTTCGCAATGCTCGCATCTCGACCGCATTTATTCTAATTTCATGCTCTCTCTGCCATACCCAGCTCTCACTTCCATAAGTTAGCGTTGGTATTAGCACCGCGTTGTGTACAGCGAGCTGTGCCTTCTGGCTTAGATTTCGGCAGCCTAGAAGTTTACCCAACGCTCCATTCACCCTATTCCCGGCACTCACTCGTCTCTCCACATCAGCGGTGTACCTTCCATTGCTGCTAAAAGCACTTCCAAGATATACAATCTCATTCACTTGCTCCAACACTACATCATCAACCATAATCCTAGTGTTCGTTCTGGTTGTCTCTCTTTGAAATACCATTATCTTGGTTTTCTTCGCATTCAATTGTAAGCCTTTCTTCATACAATCATCTTTCATTGTTGTAACTAGTGTTTGCAGTTCGGATGGTGATTCTGCTATTAATGCCGCATCGTCTGCATAAAGCAGGCAGTTGACCACTGAGTCACCCATTCGCATTCCCACATTCATATTTCTTATTCTCTGAAGACAACTGTCCAGATACAGGATGAACAGCCGAGCCGACAGCACGCATCCCTGTCTGACACCAATGTTGACATCAAACCAGGGCGACAAGCTGCCGTCCACACACACATGCTGTACAATCCTCATAAGTGGATTGCACAGCACGGAGTAGGTCACCGTCAACCCCATATCCGGGCAAAATGTTCCAGAGATTCTTTCGCACGACTCTATCAAATGCTTTCTCAAAGTCCACAAAACCGCAGAAAACCTTCTGGTCCAAAGCCAGATGCTTCTCTACGATGTTGCGGAGTGAAAAAACTTGATCCGTACATCCTCTACCGCTTCGAAATCCACCCTGTGCTTCCCAAAGCATTCCATCGGATTTCACCCTCATTCTCCTTTCAATGATTTTTCCATACACTTTAGCTGCTAAGCTGATCAAACTGATGGCCCTATAGTTGGCGCAGTCCATACGTGAGCCCTTGCCTTTATACAAGGGCACGATGACTGCGCGTCTCCAATCGCTCGGAACCCTTCCGGTTCTCCAGCATAATTTGCTCAAAAACCAGAAGGCGTCCCTAACGCAGGTACCACCTAGCTTGATCATCTCAGCTGTTACCATATCGATTCCCGCTGACTTTCCATCTTTCAAACTTCGTATCGACCATTCAATCTCATCCATAGTAATGTCTTCATGGTACGCTGGCACTGCCGAGTCAATCACAGACTCATTCACAATGCCAGCGTCATGGACATAATCATACATTTCTCTAAAATATTCACTCCACCGTTCTAACACTTCCTGAGTGTTAGCAAGAATGCCACCAGCTTTACATCTTATCTTGTCCATTCTGGATGCTGACGAACCACTTCGAGACTTCTTTACCTCTCTCCAGAAGAGTTTGGTATTTGCCTCGAAGTTCTTCGTCAGCTTCTCTTCCTCAATCATATGTAGTCTTTCACGCTTCTCTTTCACTAAAGCTTTGGAGTCAATCTTGCATCGACGGTATATTTCTTTCTTCATTTCTTTCATACCATCACTCTGGTGCAAAGATGATACGTAATCCAGCCACGCTTTCCTCTTTTTTTCCACGGAGGATTGAACCTCCGCATCCCACCAGGCATCTCCTCTTAGTGTTCTACGTCTCTTTGCGCATCCACATGCTTCTTTCGCACTGTCCACCATACTTTCTTTCAGAACTTTCCAACATTCGTCTACATCTGAGTCGGAAAGACTCGCGTTCGCAAGTCGTTCACTGACTAGACGTACATACGTACTCCTCACACTTTCATCTTCCAATTTTTCACTTCTTATTCTTTCATGGTCTCCGAAAGGAATACGCACTCGCCAGTGCCTCCACTTCTTGAAAAGGCCCACAAATCGGCTTACCACCAGATAGTGGTCCGTTTCAAGAGTGGGACCTCTGAAGGCTCTTGTATCCATTAACGACTTTCGGAGACGTTCATCTATCAAAATCAAATCAATCACACTTTTCTGTTCATTCCGTCTCCATGTGTAAGTGTGAATATCCTTGTGATGGAAGAGCGTGTTCGACACAAGGAGGTTTCGTTCCATACATACGTCTAAAAGTAACTTACCAGCATCGTTCACTCTCTTATCTCCGTATGGACCAAGCACAGCCTCATAACTGCTTCGCTTGGTCCCAACCCATCCATTCAGATCACCACACATAATTATCCGTTCATTCGCTTCGGCCAAATCCAGAATACCCCTTACAGTCTCCCAAAACTTCTCGAGCTCCTGGGGATCAGCAGAGCTCACAGGAGCATATGCTGCAACTAAAAACACTCGCGTAATCCCCAGTTTTATCTTAACCCAGAGAAGTCTTGGACCTACTAAATCGTAATCTTTCACACCAGCGGCCAAGCGAGATGAAAGCACGACACCTACGCCAGCGCTGGCATGAACGTCCTGGTCCACCCCGGACCACAGGGCCATCATGCCACCGGGCAGATCTTCGGTGTCGCTTCCCTTTCGCTTGGTCTCTGACACACACAAAGCATCTAGGCATCTCACGTTCATTATATCTATCAACTCATTCATCTTATCTTTTAGACCACCTCTCACATTCCATGTGCCTATACGACACTCAGCTCTCCTCGACCCGCCGGGATGGGCGTTGCGTGGTGGGTGGCGGCCCCCACCGCCGCATGCCTTAGATTTCGCACCGACGGGGGCGGATCGGTGCGCGTCGCCTCCGGGGGACGCCCTAATCCACGCGTCTGTGCGGTTTGGGTCCAGAATTGCAGTCCAAGTGTTGGACTGGCAGGGTCGCGGCGTGCACGCTTCTGGTACCGACCCCTAAGTGTGTTAGTACATAAATATAAAACAATTTAAAATATAAAAAGCTTATTCGAGGTGGTCTCCATTGGCTGCCATACAGTCCTTTAAACAACTTTAAGTTGCTACGTGGCAATATCAGTATCTTCGCCAAACGACTAGGCTTTTGTAGCGCATCCTAATCCATTAGGAATGGCGGGCCCGCTAATGTTCGTTAGGAAACGGGAATAACGCTAGGAAAAAGGATCATGCTTTTTAACATTATTATAATAAATGTAAATTGAGAGTTTGACGGCGTCGCTGCGCGTGCTAACCAAACAAACATGTTAAGAAATGTCGACTGCAGATTGCCTATGGATGGATTTATCTATCTCGAGCTTCTTCGTGCTTCGGAGAGCACGTTAAGCCGTCCAGCTACGATTGGTATCGATGGAATCTAATTCAGTGGTCTCCGGGCGGCTGGAAAACACTGGCTTCCTCAAACCCGCGGTTTAGCAGCATGGTGTGAGTATGCTCTATATCCCATCGGTTGAAAGGAGGATCTCCCAGCAGTAAGACGAGTTAGGGTTGGTATATATGAAGAATATAAAACATTTCTTTTTAGAGTTTCGTAGTAAACAAGGAAGTCTTATAGTTTCGCTATGTCCATTTGTCTGTCGATTCGTCTGTCCACGGACTAGTTTAGAGACGCTTGATACTAAAAAGCTGTAGTTTGCCATATTTATACTTTAAAAAAATAATTATTTTTTATTAATTAATATCTTTAAAAACATTAAGGTTGCGGGAAGATAATTTTTCGATATATCCGTTTGCGAAATTTATACTTATAGGTACTTCCCCAGCCGAGCTGCTTTACTGAGCCTTACCTATCTTAAAACATCCAGGCCAAGGCAAACGTACATGTTCATGCACACAAATGTTTATCTTGAGTGGGAATCGAACCCACGAGCGTTGGTGTTAAAGTCGCGTCATTCACGACTGAAGCACCGAGCTCGAACACCTACGTGCTATCACGAACTTTTTGTCACATAGATTTTATTTTGTATACAATGTCGATACGCAAACAAGCATACGGCCTACTTGACATAGAGTGATTATCGTAGCACAAGTACTCGCGCAATACATGTAGTAAGTACCACTCATATGTTGCATTCATCTAAAATTGCTATTATATATATATGGCATAGTGTTGCTACTTATGCCAGTGTCAATATCTTCAGTTTTAGAACCATTTGAAAAGTCTTAATTCTATGTTCCAGCTTAAGGAACTGTGCTGAAAAAATACTTGGGAAGGGTACCTAAACCCAATCAACCCAATTTAAATAATACCGTAAAACGATAGTGATTTTTACTAGGTTTTCTTGAAGAACTTATTCACGTCTTTTTTTGAAGACGTATTGAAGAAGATAACTGCTATTCTTCAGGAGTGTTACATTTTAGCAGCGCGACAATGTAACACTCAAAGAGCATTATAACCATATAGAAAGTAAAGCTCTCTGAGATAGCGGGAGCAGAGCGCTGCCTGCAATGACCCGATAGCGCCACCCAGACATGTGCGCCTTTTACCAGTCATGCGTGAAAATAAGTACAAACGAAAAAGAGGATACGTACCTTAAATTTTAGTTTCCTCTGAGTGTCTAATAAAAATATACTGCAAACTTTAGCTGTATAAAGACAACCCATGTGAGCTCCCAAAACAAAAAGTAATACTACCTGCAATGGAACGTAAAATGCGGTATTAATATCTATGGTGGTTACGTGAAGTACTATTGCAATCAGCTATAATTAATGCCTGTTACGACTTCCCATAGGTAAATTGAACTATGATATATGCCTGACACAGTTCTGCCTTTTCCCTACAGTATCTTCAAAAGGCACGTCAAACATACTCAGGCTGATTGTACAATTCATGAATATCTACTGACAAAGGTAACTGGAAATGTTTCTTACGTGCATTAAAATACATATTGATATAAATTTATTGCAATGCCAATTGACGATTGGATTGGATTGAAAAAAAAAAACATATTGGCAAGTTCTTATGACATTTCTCCTTAGAAATTGGTCAGTTTCGACACGCGAATAGATTGAAAAAAAAAAACGAAAAAACGTGGAGATATTTATAAGATAACATAAGATCCGCTAAACCGCATTTGTGCAGCGTGGTGGAGTATGCTCTAAACCCCTTCGGTTGAAGGGAGGCCGTATCCCTACAGTGGGATGAGTAAGGGTTGATGTGTTGGATATATTTAAAAATGAAAAACGTGTTCTATGTACCCGACAGGGACTAACGGCAAATAAATATAATAATCATTTTTTATCTTTATTTTTGTGCATACAATATTTTTTATTATCGCTGTATCTCGATAATACGATTCCACCCATATCTCAAGTAAATAAATGTATTAAATCAATCCATTCGTTTCAGAGTTACCATATACTGACTTTTACACATTCACATAGCAGCCGCCTGTGGTCTATTAGAGAGGACGGCGGCGATGCAATTCTTTTCTCAGCTCCCGTTTGATAAAGAAGTCTTCATCAATCAGAAGTTGAGGACAGAATATTTAAAAAGATTTTATTTTATTGTCCCCTAAGAAAATATTTAACTGTAAATAAATTATATATAAGCTGATATAAATTTACTTCAATTAAATTTGCGTAGGTTATTTTGTATCTTATCTTAAGTACATGTTTTTAATGGGCATTAAATCAAACCGCTGAGTGCTGTATCTATATGTGTATGTGTACAATAAATAAATATCTGTGTTTATTAGCTTTTTTCATATAATGCGGCTTAAACGTGTAATAGCTCTTTTTCACCATGCTTGGTCAGTATACTGACAATGTACCTGAACGTAATGCTCGAAGATCTCGACAGCGTATCTCGACGGAGTGGATCCTTAGATGAACATTTTCTAGGATCAGAACCGTATATTGCTTTATCAGTAAGTTAGGTGTTAACCTTTCATATGTATATATATATATATATATATATATATATATATATATATATATATATATATATATATATATATATACCAGCTGACCCGGCGAACTTCGTACCCCCTCAGGATCAATAAATGGTGTGTTAACTTATTAGATAGTAAAAATTCTTATAATACTTATTATCGTATTCCCGACGAAGACAAATCCAAAAACACAAAAATCATAAAAATCGGTCCAGCCGTTCTTGAGTTATAAATGGTGTAACTAACACGATAACAGATATACATAATAAATCGTTAAAACTCGCGGAATTATATGCCATTAGTAAGAAAAGAGAGTGAGAGATATACTAAAACTTTCTCCACTTTTTAGAGTATTCAGAGCTGTAGTAAAAATGGTTCATACCACCAACAAATCGTCAATGCCGGGTGCTATGTCCGAGGTGCCAGTGCCAGTAAAAATAGACGTTCCAAAAGCAAACGACGAAATTAATGGGCGTTCGTGCCTCGCATGGTTTGTCATGAATACTTTCGTTTCCCAGTATATCAATTGTGTCATCCATGATTTCTGACGGAGAGAACAAACATTGTTTTATTTAAATTATTTTTAACTAGTAGCAAAGTTAACAATTTGATAAATTAACTAAATGAGAAATGTTAATCAGTTAATTTCAAAATTCTTATTTTGTAATTTTCTAGTCAGTCAGTCTAGTCAAATTCAATATTACAATAATATATACTGGAAATACCTCCAGCTCATAGAAAAGTGTAGTCATATGACAACTCTCTGTAGGGTTGTTGTATTCCTACGAGTGAGTGAGATTATCAGTAAGCTCCTAGGAGTTGCGGTGTTAGCAGCAGAGGTCGCATCACGCAATCGATACTAGTACTCCAAGCGTCCATATACTACTCTCTCCACTTTACATCAAGTGGGCTGTATACATCTTGATGTTTTGTAAAACATTAAACTCAAATTGCAAATGATATATCATAAAAAGTTATATTATGAATAAGCATGAAACAATGTACATGAGGTTTTTATAATTATAATTACAATAATTTACCTCAGAACATAGTTTTCTTGGACACGCGTACAGATAGAGCAAGCATCCAGACCAGTAGCAGAAGATTGATAATAATGTAATGAACTTCATTAAACACAGCAGCTGAAACGAAGTAACTAAGATTAACTTTCTATTAGGAATGTAATCTCATATAATATATTTTCATATACCTAGTCTTGCCATAAATACTGAAACAAAGAAAAAAAAATTCTATTGCAAATAACATTTTTTACTTTTACAGTGTGTTAGTTTAATACATAAATATAAAACAATTTAAAATGTAAAAAGCTTATTCGAAGTGGTCCCCATTGGCTGCCATACAGTCCTTTAAACGTTGAGGCCAGTTATCAATAGAAGCACGCACTCTTTCCATGGGAAAATTATTCACTGCCAATCGTACGGATTGTTTTAGGGACTCCAAATTATCATGGCGTTTAGAGCAAGCCGTACTCTCTAAAACTGACCATAAATTATAATCCAGCGGATTAAGATCGGGACTAGATGACGGCCAGTCTTCAGCTCTGATGAAGTCCGAAACATTCGTTTCCAACCAAGACTGCGTAGACCGAGTTTTATGACCCGGCGCCGAGTCTTGCTGGAAGGACCATTCATGGTTATTGAACATGGTGTTGTTAAGGGGCTTCACTACCTTCTCCAGAATGGTATCTTGATACACTTGTGCCGATGTTTTGATACCTTTTTCACAAAAGTATGGCTCAGTCACTCCTTCATAGCTAATACCCCACTAAACCATCACTGAATTCGGATAGTGCCCACGTTTTACTCTTTTGACTAATTGGGAAGCTTTCTTAGAGCTGTAAGCATAAATACTATTATTTTGTTTGTTAAAATGTTGCTCAATTGTAAAAATTTTCTCATCCGTAAACAAAATTTTTCTCTGACCTCCCTTTGCGTACCGCTTCAGTAGTTGTTTCGATTTTACCACCCTATTCTTTTTTAAATTATCAGTTAAGAAATGACCAGTACGTCTCTTATATAGGCTGCAAGTCCTAAGTCATCTTTTAAAATACGCGACATGGTTCTAGGTGCTATCTTCATCTCCCGAGATAAAATCTTTTGCTTTCGGACAGGATTTCTTCGAATTCTTTCCCTTACTGCTTTGACCACCTTTTTCGTACGAACACTACGTGGACGGCCAGATCTTTTTCTGTCCCAAACAGAGGAGGTCCCATTGTACCTGTTAATAGCCCAGTACACAAACATTTTACTAATACCAAGCATATGGAGAGTATTAAAAATTGCATTTGGCTCCATACCTACTTTGTGTAATGCAATCACAGCGATTCGGTTCTCTTTATCACCCCACTCCATTTTAATATCGCAAAATATTGTACAATGTATTGGCGCCAAAATGAGAAAACTCAATGAACAATCATATAAAAATGACAGATTCCAAATTCAAATGTAATATTTTGTTTATTTTTAACTGTAACAGTATTTATGGCCAGACTAAGTATAGTAAAAAAGTATCTGATTGGTTATTGTCAAAACTATTTCAGACCAAGTTGGCGATGATAAGAGAGCTGGTCTGTAAAAAGTATGTAGACAAAAAGAAACATGCTCCATTGGTTCATAAATACATATATAGCTATGAATATTAAAGAAGTGAGTGAAGTGTGTAAACACTGTGTCTTATATATATATATCAAATTAGTCCCTATTTACCATAAAAAATATGTGGGGTGACTCGACATCATCTTTATTTAGTCACAGCCAACCCCACTCTCAAATGATTCATCCTCATCATCACTATCAGCTTATATTTACCCACTGCTGGATATAAAACCATTCTAGAGATACCCGCCTCATGAGTGTTTTCAAGCCATAATATTAGAATAATTACTTTCAAGCACTAGATACTCGTACATGGATCATCAATAAACACGTACACTTCTATTGACAACATGTAATATTATAACGCCGGCGCCCGAACCTAAAACTATTTTGACTTCCCATAGTCTTAAATGTAACTTCGGTAACTACCGAGCCTAATAAACCCTTGATAACAAATCGATGGGTCAAAGGACAAAGCCTACTCAATTTGGATCCGCCTACATAACTAGTAGGTAGTTCCAGCGAGATTAGAGCATTATACTTTAATTCATCGTAAGATAATTAATAAACAAGTCACCACGGAGAGTGTGTAATATAAATAGTAAAGTAATAAAATTATTGTTTGCCGATTTAGTGGCATAAAAAAACGATTTTACAACAATAAAGAGCAATTTGATCCAACCTGCTTTGTGTGCTTCCGCCACCATTTTTGTGGCGGAAGCACACAAAGCAGGTTGGATCAAATTGCATGTAAGTTTGACTTTCGCAAAATAACGCCTGAATCTATTAACAACAATAAAGAGATTTATGAGATGGTTCGGACATTTGGAAAGATTGGATGACAAAAGAGTTACAAAGGAAGTATATCGACCAAGAGTGAGATTCGGTAGGGGCCGCCCTAGACTCGCACATATTGATCAAATACTTAGCTGATGTGCTGGAAAAGGGCTAAATCAAAAGAACCCGAAACCGAAGAGCATGCGAGAAGAGGTTGATGAGTTTGGAAGAGGTGAGAGAGATATGTTTGGATCGGTGCACATGTCGAGGGAGAGCAACGTCCGCTGACATCTCGCTGGGTAATTGAGATTTCCGGCATTGAGCTACTGCACCTCAGAATAGTAGGTGGTATAGCTCCCCCGTCATTCAAAGTCGAGTTAGAAGCAAAGAGATTACCCATTAAATCGGCTTTCTCCTTAGCACTATAGGCCAGACTGCCATCCGGTTTTTGCAATGGTAGCATAGACGACTGACAAAAGTTTCCCTCGGCAGCTTTAGCGAGCGATCAGAAAGCACGGCTCCCAGATGGAAGGCTTGCAAGCCACTCGCTAACTCTACCGTAGAAATCAAATTTTGCTTTGTTAATTATCTAATGCGTGCTGCATGCTTGATTGGCAAACAAGCATGCGGCCTGCATTAGATGGTAAGCGGTCACCACAGCCTATTGACGATCGCAACACCACGGGGATGTTACTCGCGCGCTACCAATCTTGAGACATCTTGAGACAACAATTTTAATGAATATCTAATATAATAATAACATTTCTTGTTTGTTTCAGCTGGAGAACTTATAAATTCCTACCTTAATATTATTATCAAAACTTTTCTTCCACTTATCGATGTAGTCTGGAATATGCCAAGCTTGCAAGGCAGGTAGCAAGTTCACAACTTGTCCAGCGATTGATGTTCCGTGCGGGTCCAAGGTGTCAGTAAAAATAAATGCAGGGAACACCGACAGTATGTCCAAGTAGAAGCCTACAGTCGACATTTTTTCTTCCGCTATTTCTCTCACTGTTTCTTTTCTGACGTTCTATATAAAAAAAGGAAAAATTTAGTATAAAAGTACAAAAAGAAAAAGTTAAAAGTATAAATTTTATGACAAAAGGTTTCGGGTAAAATACTATTCCTCAGAAGTTCGATGCGATTCAGCATGAATGAGATTCATAGGGCTCCTTGGAATTGATTAAATTATTGCATATGCGTATTTGTCACGGGACATTGTAGAAAAAATATTTTCTCTGTTCTTTTCTGTTGTCTCCCCTTTACTTCTTACCCTTTAATTTCTTATACTCTGCTAGCTGTATTTTTACTATGATCCTTCTATTTTTTATTATTCTCCAAGATATGTAGAGTGCTAAAATCATAAACCTACCTTTTAGCTCTGCCGTAATACAATCAATATAGTTTAAAGAAACTCTTTCGGTCCACGTTATTTTTATTTAATTATCTCATCAATATTGTACTGTATATCTAAAAATGTGTGCTGCCATTCCTTCGCCGGAACCCTATTTGCTAGTCGGCCGGATGTACCACATGCAGGCAAGCCAGCTTTGACTCGAACTATGATTATGAAATTCGTAACCTTATTAATGCCTTGGATTAAAATGAAAATACTCAGAAAGTACATATACTGACAAAAATATTTTTGAAAACAATTTTAGTACTGTGATAACTCTCAATTAAAGTGTGTAGGTATTTCTCTCATAACATCTGAAACATTTAAAATCTAAATTTCGGCCTCAGCCAATTCACTAAAAAGCCGCTAACACCGAGCATTACTGGAAAAACTTTCTACCTCGAGTATTTTTTGCGCTTCATAACATAGCAACGGATTTTAATATTTCATCTTCCAGTATTAGCCTTAAAATTTTAATATACCTGCAGCCTCCCACCGTTCTCGAGTCTATAGTCAATTTGAAAACGTAGCCTCTGATAGTATTCAGAGTTGTACGTATTGGACTCTCAGTACGAATCGATATTTTGGATATTTTGGTGTTTTACAACTATTACTCCCTATATCTTCAAACACTTGAGTTCTTTTGAATACTTACGGACCTAAAGCCTACTTTCCTATAAGTGTAAAATAAAGCTTAATTTTTATTTTGCACTTGTTTCGCCAATGTTTCACAGTTTGGCCAATTCGTCTCATGAATTGTAATGGTGGGGAACATTTGACTGCTTTTTTTTTGGGATTTTGATCACTGATAGGTTCTTGCCTAGCTAGTAAGGGATTTATAGATATACTAGCTGCTGCCCGCGGCTCCGCCCGCGTGGAGTCAAATAACGTAGCCTATGTGTTAATCCAGATCATAATCTATCTACGTGCCAAATTTCATTCGAATCCGTTCAGCCATTTAAGCGTGAAAGAGCAACAAACATCCATCCATACATACAAACTTTCGCATTTATAGTATTAGATAGATAGATTACTGACAAACCAACATGGATTTTGATTGTGCCTAGTTCGACGTAAATCTAGTCAGTAACAAAAATGTTCGAATGTTATACACGAATGAATCCATATGAGGCCGCGTATGGATTCATTAAAGCAGCTCATCTGGGGAAACATATCCACCTCACAGAAAACCGCAGCCGAATAACAACTCCATTGGGTTGTTGGGTTCCTACGTGTGACCGAGGTCACCAGTAAGCTCCTATGGAGTTGCTGTGTTAGCAGCAGAGGTGGCATCACACGAGTGATGCTTTATGTATTGCAAGCGGTTATAGGCTACGGTAGCCGCTTTATATACAGGTGGGTATGTTTGTATATCTGCCGACGTTGTATAAAAAAGGACTATGGTTTTCATACAGTCAATAAAAAGAAAATAAATAAATAACCAGTTGAGAATGCGCAAGCTTGCATTGCCAGAGGAACACCTGGCTCGTCAATTATATAACAAATCATTTTTTTTTTAATTTGTCGGGCATTTTGACCGTGTTCCAGAGATAGGAACGGTGTTCCTGAACATTCCTATTCTACTTTTTTATGCTGAATCCGAATCTGAAGTCAAAATTACAATATTCGAAAAAAGCGACAGACAAACACACAAACCGAACAGACAAACAGATATAGATTTCATAGAGGAACGGTGTACCTGAAAAGAAATATAATGAATAGCTATTTTAGCAATGACTAGGCTAAGGTCGCAGTACTTTTTAGGAATATATTATATTGTTTGTTGAAGACATGATTCAATCAACAAAAAAATACATACATTTCTTCATATATACTACTTTATATTAACACGTGTCGTTAATTTATAGAATTGAATTAATGATCAGTAATATTTTTATACCTTATCAACAATAGCAGTAGTTAGTTGAATGTAGATATTCAGTAGGAGTCCGGTATACACAATGGTGCCAAATACCATTGTGACGTCAGAGGGTTCAGCTTTTATTGAGTGGTACGGGGACATTATGCACACGTAGAGTACCATGAAGAAATGTGATATGTCAAACATGTTGGTCTGGAAATAAAAGGTATATTCTTAGCGCACAAATGATACAAATAAAATTTTATAATGTACTACAAGTTGTAGCATGTTATTCTAACGATATTTACAGCGCCTGAGGATGCTTCGTGGAGTAGCGACGTGTCGCACCGTCGACCAGGGCAGTTATGGTAGCAACGGTGCCGAATGCATGCAATTTCTGTTCCAGATGGCGGACAACAGCCAAAACGACCGCAGCAGCCGAGGCAGAGACTACTGGAGCAGCCATGGCAGCGATGGCATGTAGCATTTACTAACGGTACATGGTGGGTGCTGGCCGGCGGTAGTCCGCATTAAATATTGGTGGCGAAAACATATAAAGCAGGTTAGATCAAATTGCATGTAAATTTGACTTAAAAAACTTTAGACTTAAAATAACGCTTGAATTTATTTGAAATAGCCACAGCAGACTCCAAACAACTGGGTATGTAGCATTTCCTGCTATCCAATATTGTCGCAGCCACTGCGGTTGCACAGGATTCGACATCTGATTTGCAACAAAGCTGCCTCCGCGGATACGATGTGTAGAATTCACGCAATCCAACCAAGTCTGCTGACTCATATTCCCATACGCGACGCCATCCGGCATGCCGAGATGGGTCTCGTCTGGTGTAGGGCACTTGAGTCCGGATGAGACAGTGGTCCAATGAGTTGAGCAGTGCATCAACTGAGATGTTATATTCAGCAGAGAGATTTCATAGCCCTCTATACCCGGTATTCTCGTGGGATAATAAATCAGTTGAAAGAAACCATATGCCAGAGTAAATTCACGAGCAGATCTCCCTGCATTGTTAGTGCACCGAGAACCAAGGCACAGGGCACGGTGGGCTCTAAATATCTAACTCCGCGTAGGGATACTGTTCGGTGACTTGTCACTTTCATTTTGCAGGTGCATGAATAAACGAGCTGTGCCTGTATCACTGCTATGGGACCAGTAAAGGCACAAGTGAATCCAGGTGTGGTCGCCATGATCCACACGTGCCCATAATACCGACAGGTTTCTGTCTTTAAGGCTGTGGAGTCGGCGATAACAAATACCCTCCCGAACGAACATACCCTCACGGCACGACGCACAAATAATTGCTCTAGTTTGTACCCAGGGTAATGTAAATAAGATGTGTCGACCGGTAAGTATATTTGTGTTTTCGTGAGGAAAAGAATCTGGCGAGTGGTCTCTAGGTGGTGAAGGACCGCATTGACTTTCGAGTGTCAACTCCTGATGTGGCAAAAGTCCACATACGTTGTGGAGGGAAGAGTGGAGATAGCCTCTGTAAACAACTTTCCTTTTCCTTGTTGCCATATAATGAGGTTAATAGTGAAAAAAAGGGAAGTCGCTGAGCGGACAGAGTGAAGGATAAAAGCGCGTGTCTTCCATCATGGTATAGTAAAGGTTGTACGATTTTTTACGGTAGGCGGAAGGCCTTCAGGTCGCCCGGGCCGGGTTCACCGCCTACTTCTTATACGGCACGATCACTTTGCGTTCGGAGATTAAATATTTCCCGGGTTCGGGAAGCCTACTAACATGTGGGCGACCAGTGGTCAACCGTTCCACCGGGTCTCCCTGCCAAACTCGTCAGCCTGACGCACCCACACTACTAGTGGCGGTTCGATAGCTGCCGGTCCTTCCGCGGTCCGCACAACGATCTCTCGATAAATTTTATTGTGAGACCACTGCTATGCACGTCATCCCTTATGACGTCAAGCTAGCACTTTTTTGGTCTAACCCTTTTACTGGGACTCGACGGAGTAGGCAAGGCTAGCTAGATATTTGTTTTTTTACGCATTTGTAGTATGGAAATAAGTATACAGACCGTCTAATTTGAAACGGTTGTAACAGTTGTTATGTTATTATGTTATTATTATGTTACATCAAAAAGGGTTAGGAAACTTATCTACACAATGAAACTATTGAGAGGGGTTACTGATGGTCCGCTACTAAAATCTGTCTACTTTTCTCTGTGCTAGTCCATCATCAATTATTGTATCCTAGTATGGGGTGGTGCAGCCACCTCAACTATATCACCTCTTGAGAGAGCTCAGCGAGCTGGTCTCAAGACATCACTATGGAAGTCGCGTCGTCATCCTACTACTGACTTATATGCCGAGGCGCAGGTCTTGAGTGTCCGCCGACTGTTTTTAATGCGTGCATCCATTTACATACATAGGTAAATCAGCAACAGTGCCATATATAAATCGCTACTCACGAAAAGAATATTTAAAATACCAATACCTGAAGTAAAAACATCGTTTGCAAAACGTTTTAGTTCATATATTTTTCCAAAGATATATAATCAATTGGTACAAAAATGCAAAATACAGCACTGCCAAACATATACCGCAAAAACAATAATACAAAGATATTTGCTATCATTAAATTATGAAGACTCGGAGAAAATTATACGGTTTATCCCATAATTTACACACCAACACACACACACACACTCACACACAGAGAGACAAGCGCGAGTGCGCGTGCACTCACGCAAACACATTTTTTCACATCTGTACGCACACACACACCGTAGAGAGCGTAGTTTAACTAATATAATAATTATTATTTCATTCCTATTTTAATCTCATTAAATAATAAAAATAAAAAATTGTTTACCCCTAGATTTAATATTATAAATGTTATCTAAGTTTTGTTTGTTTACTGTGCCGCTTGCTATTTTTTCTATGTTCTTGTTATTTGGATATCCTATATTTGGTCCCCGTGTGACAGGCTGTGCCTAGTGCGGGTGCCATAGGTTTAGAAAATGTATGTGTATGTGATTGTTCTGGTAAAATAAATTTATTATTATGTTTTTCTTTAATCACGGGTGTTAACCCCGGTCTTTTGATAGGCGTGTGCGGGGATATGGATCCAACGCATAGAGGCCCCTTAGAAAAGATTGATGTAATGTATTATACCCGCTGTGAACTGCTCTAAGGGATATCAATGGGAGAATATACCCACGAGCAGGTCACGGCAGGTAATTGGGACTATTTCAAATGTGTCGGAAATAATAGTGCTATTGAAATGAGATCTGGAGGGATTATTAGTACTGGGCTATTACAGAAGAGAGACGGACACCTGCCATAACTATCCTATCTGATGTTACTTCGGCAGGTGGTGGCTCGCCACTCACTAGATGGACCCCCGAAATGCCAGAGAAAGTCGGCCGGGGGCAACACCGATGTGAGTGACTCAGGGATGTCGATAGGTGTGCTGCGCTTTCTCCGAAGTTACTCGCGGCCTTAACACTTCCACCCCTGGAGCATATCACCTGCTAGAGCAATATACTCTATCGACTCCTCTCTGGACGGCCAATGAAGGCAAGCCAAGGCTGAGAGTCCTGCGGGCCTTCTTGACTTTTCACTCCGACCGATGATGACACGCCGGAAACGAAGGCCCTGATCGACTCTCTGGAGCACTCGGGTACCCGTGGTGTCGTTACGCACCAACAGCTCGCCACAAGCTGCCCTGCGGGGTTTATATTATTATTATTAGTTATGGATTACAACAACAAGGAAACAAGAACAAGACAAACAAGCAAACTTGTAAAACGAGAAGTATCGATCACGTATGACAACTGCTGTTGGTAATATAGTCACTCTATTGGCCAGGTGATCATCAAAGTAGGCAGTGACTATCAACCACTACCTACCTATACCTACTTGAAAAAATATTTGGTTGAATTACTTCTGTACCTGACTGCATCTTGTTAAATATAACTCTTTCTCGCCAGAGCCTAGTTTGTGGCAGCAGGTATGGTAGTGAATGTTAGTGAGTCACATGTCTCACTAGTCTTGATGTTTCAACCGTATAATTGACAGACTCTAGGCCAATGGCTGCCAGGACGACACGGTGTCGTGATAGAAGGGGAATATATTAAGTATAGGCATATTTACGGTTTGTTACGGTATAATTGAAGACATACGATTATGTCCACTAGTTTTGTCGTGATCATGGTATGGGCATATGTCTTTAAATACGGTAATATGAATAACCAGTAAAAATAGTACTTAAATATTTAGTACGGGAGTAGTCGTAATAACCTAAACTATATGAGAGATAACTTAAAACCCTTAGGGGATCGGTCCTGGTCTTAGTGTCGACTAAGACTTAGAGATTAACTCGAAAAAATTCATCTCTCACGTTGAGTAAGTTGATTTTTTACATGCTGTAATTTTCAACTGATGATGAAAAAACTCCCCTCGTTTTTTCTCCAAATTTGTAAAGTAAAAAATCTGATTAAATTACAGGTGATAAAAGTGTCTGTAAATATTACAGGAAATATAGAATGATGTTTCTAACTAGCTTTTTAAAAACCGTTGCCATATGCTAAATAAGACGGCAGTGAACGTGATATACTCGTACTTACCCAAATATCATATATTTTTTGAACAGTTGGTACCCGTGTCCAACACGTATTTTATATTTAAAATTATATTAAGACTTTAAAAGGAAAACGCTTAGTGAGCGAAAAAACAGTTCCCACTCATTCCCACTTGTGTAGCCAGGATTAACAGTGGCAATTATGAAAGTGACAACGAATAGTGAAGATATATTTTTAATTCCCATTAACATTACCGTTTTGGCAATATTATCTCCAAAACGCACGTTTAAATAAGGATATAAAAAAATATTAATAATTATAATTATTACAGTACATTTATATTATTTGTAATCAGCTCATGTATAGGTAATCAGACTTAAGTAATCATGAGAAATAAATTGAACGTTTGTTATGGAAAAAACATACAAACGCCGTGTTAGGTTCTAAAATCCATGGAAAATTTGCTCTCAAACATATCCTAGGCATATCAATAGTGGTAACATTTTCCGATAATTCATATAATTCTAAATATTCAGTAGTAAATTTCGGCTGCCGTTTATTATTCTCATCTATAACAAATTATTCAAAGGTCAGTAAATTATACACACGTTTTTCTTCTACACAAAGTTCTAGTTCTTAATACCTCTGTAATACTTGTAAGAATCGTCTACGAACGTAGGATCTTCCTCCTCTACGCCAGTTAAGTTATCTTTGAGTACTTTCATAGGTCTGTAACGAGTTCGAATTAGTCTTGAATCCCCTCTGTCATACTCTTGGATGGCTACCTAAAAGTATAATACCAAATTCATGTTAAATACCAATTTGCAGTCAAGAAACGAACTAAACTGAAGGATATTTTTATTTTTTCGAGTTCCGTACCAAACTGGTGAAAAATGTACTTTTATGGTGAGATTTTGTTCGTCTGTAGTATAAATCGTAACAGTAGCATATTTGAGCAACCAAAGTTCAATAGCAAAATTTAATTTACCTACTGCAAATGAAAAAATTGAATAATAATATTTTTTTTTTGAAAATGGTTTTGATACGGGAGGACGAAATTTCAAAGTGCGGCCGCTAGTACAAGTGACGTATCGTATGAGGGTCATAAATTTTAAAGCAGGTGCAGTGTAATTTTCGATAGAAGATGAAATGTGTAAAAATATCACCAAAGTGTGTGAAGCAAATAATCTTAAATAATTATAGGTACTCGTAATAATAGTCTGTAGATATTACGGTAAAAATAAAACAATGTTTGTAGCTAGCTTTCTTTAAATCATGAAAAATCCTCTGCTTTTCTGTCTGCGCTCGGTTCTCTCGGCCTACGCCGTATTGGATTTGGCGTGAGCTTATTGATAGATAGATAGGCATACAAGCACACGGCTCACCTGATGTAGAGCGGTTACCGTAGCCTGTAAAACATTGAGTATAACTCACACGATGCCACCTCTGCTGCTAACACATGTTATTCTTACGATTAACGTCTACAACGCCTGATGATGCCTCGTGGAGAGGCGAAACACGTGTCGCAGCGACGACCAGGCCAGTCGTGGCAGCGACGGTGGTGGGGGCATGCGGTTTCTGTTCCAGATGGCGGACGACCGCAGCAGTTTAGGCAGAGACTACCGGAGCAGCCATGGCAGTGTCGGCATGTTCTAATTGCATGAACTAATTGGTGGCGGAAGCACACAAAGCAGGTTAGATCAAATTGCATGTAAATTTGACTTTCGCAAAATAACGCCTCAATCTATTAACTATAAACTGTACTGTGTTCTTCACCAATTTCATTCCGCGAAAAAACTTTATGATAAACTTTTTATGTCAAACATTATTATTCTCAAAATTTGTAGCAAATTATAGTTTATGATCTTTGATTATTTGCATGCCTAGATAGACACCGCGCATGAGAAAAAGGCGCAAAAATACAAACCAATATTGTTCTGCTTCGTTTGCGATAGCCCGGAAGGACCGGCCTATTGACCATCTGGTCGCCGCCGGTTTGAATCCTGGCATGTGCCACTAAAATCGTGTTTTGGGATTTACATACATATTTATAATTATCATTTACTCGACAGTGAAGGAAAACATCGTGAAGAAACCCACGAGTCCAAATTATATTTCGGAAGACGTGTTACCTAACGGCGTAACGTGGCGTAACGCTTGTTGACCGTATTCGCAATGACGAGGTTAGAAGCAGAGTTGGTATGAAAGAGAGCGTCGGTGTTAAAATAAGAAGAGGCATGCTCCGTTGGTTCGGACATGTAGAAAGAATGCAGGATGAAAGAATGACGAAACAGATATACAATGCAAAAGTGGAAGGCCGTAGGAGCCGAGGAAAGCCAAGACTTACCTACCATAATCAAATTGGTCGTGTTCTATCAGAAGGTGATGTCAGGAGCCCAAGAAACCGGCGAGCGTGCATGAAAAGAGCAATGAATGTTAAAGAAGCGAGTGAGGTTCTCTCTGGCTACCCCGTAAGGAATTTGGCGTGAAGTTATAGATATATAGTGTTACCTAACATAAGAATAGTCCGTTTGTCGCGTCTCATTCATTTCTTGGCGTTCTATTTAGACAGACAAATAATTAAAATTATTGTCTTATTGTCTCACATTTAATAAGCCTCGCGGATAACAACAACAATACTTGATTAGTCGACAAGGCGAACTCATCAAATTAAATTGAGAATATATTTGTTTTGAATAGACGTACTAGCCAGATTTTTTTTTTCCGACAATATTTGTCACTAGTTTGAGGAGTAAGTAGTTGTTATTCCTATATTGCTGGAAAAAATAACTCTTCTCTAAAAGTATGTTGTTTTTTTAAAAATAAAAGTCACATCCACAGGCTCTTTGGCCCGTGCCTTCACAATAGAATATGTGCCTTAATTATACTATTTTAAAAAAAGTATGTAGTTTGTCTGTTTAAGTTTGTTTTTATACAACGTCGGGAGACATACACGACGTAAAGTAGTTACTGTAACATATGAACGACTACAACACATTAAGTAGCACTCACGTAATGCCAACAACGCTGCTATCATATAGGAAGGAGCTTCCTGGTGACCTCACTCATGTGAGGTCACCAGTAAGCTTATGAAGCGTATGAACGCAGGAACACAACAACCCTTTAGGGAGATGCTTTTTTGTGATGTGGAGGTAAATTTTCAATGAATCTGTATTTAATGCTGGTTTTGTCTTAATGAATGAGTGAGTGAGGTATTCACAAGAACTGGCTAACGATTGCGCGTTGTACGTGCATCGTACGTAAATGCTATTGAAAGTTAAAGAAACAAAGCTTTTACGTAGCTACAATTATAATATGCACTGACAGAAAACTCGTTTACCTTAGGCGACAGAATTCGTACTGAGAAAGTTAGAACAAGTATCAATATTCTGCTGCTTCACACAGGATAGCACAAGTAGCTTTATAAATAAATATAATTGCTTACAGGCTACCATTTAAAGTTATAGTTTTGTTTGGTAAGTTTCATTAAAACATAATAATAATAAAAATTAGTCATCGTACCCCTAAAGCAGTTCAATTTTCAACATTCCCAAATTTTCTTTGGACCCTTTACCGCTTCCCCGTAGGCCTATCGCGTCCGCAAGGGTCCGTTATCAGCCACTTTAAGGAAAAATGGTTTATAACGTGCTTTTATAAATGATACCCTATGATAAAAAGTGTCGCACAAAGAATATAAAATGTATTACAAAATATCATGACAATAGTGTCGTTCGCTAAAACATTGTAAAATAGTTTTATAATAAAAGTAGAAGTAGTACAGTGGAATCCTATTATATTTAGAATGATTTCTCGCAAATTTCAATTGTTATAAATGTACGAGCACGGTGGCGCAGTGGTGAAACGCGCTGTTACGCTACTTTGACACCAGCGCTCGTGGGTTCGATTCCCACACAGGACAAACATTTTGTGTGCATGAACATGCCTGTTTGTCTTGGTCTGGGTATTTTCTATGTATAATAAGTATGTATTTACAAAAAAAATGTATTTACGTATGTTTATCAGTTGTCTAGTATCCCATAACACAAGCTTCGCTTACTTTGGGGCTAGATGGCGCTGTGTAATTTGTCTAACAATATTTATTTATTTATTTATTATAAATGTAATAACTCTCTTATTATTTTCGACATCTCAATCTTCAAACAAATCTTCTCTAGAATTTCAATAGAGGCAACCAGCTACTGTGTGATTTTTAAGATAATAATACAATTTAACATGTAACATTACTGTATTTTTGAATTGCTCATTGTTAGGATTTTTGATAGGAACCCTGCCATATATGAACGGATTTCCGCACAATCACACGTAAAGATTTGAACATAATTTCAAGCAATAAATATATTTTGTAAGTGTGAGATGACAAGTGGAAGTAAACCCTTGCTTTTTAGTATTTCACAGGCATAGTAATTGTAATCGTTATATAATAATAAATTTACTTTAAATTACTACAGGTACTGTTCAAAATAATAACGTAGCTAATCAAGTTTCAAATTAACGTCACTCACTAGTAGGAAACACTACAACCCTTAAAAGACTTGTTATTTAGTTGTGATCTACTGTGCGTATGCACTCCGTGCAGGTGAATGAGTATTTTACTTTAGATAATACCAGTTCCGTTGCACACTAAAAATAAAGAAACCGTGCCGAGTACCGCTGTGTTCGAGAGACAAACTTGTGTGCCTCCCGACGCCTATAAAAATCTATAAAAATCCTACATTCATAGATCTTATTTTCTGCAGATAACTGTCCGGATATAGGACGAATCGGCCCTGCTGACACCAGTATTGATGCCAAACCAGGGCGATAAGCTACCGTTCACCCTCACACATCTGTATATTCCTCAAAAGAGTACCGCTCAGCACGGAGCCGTTCACCGTCAACCTCCATCTGGGCAAAACGTTCCAGAGATCCTTTTACATAACCCTGTCAAATGCTTAATTTGCTTCAAAAAATACTAAACATATTGCGAGCATGTTAGTAAGAATGGTCAATAATTTGTACGTTTCAAGTTTATGTAAAAAATAAAATAGTATATAATATAAGTAATTTTAAACGAATCATAAAGCGGTCGTAACAAAAATTTTTCTGTGCTGTGCTTTCATCTTGTATAACATTGTAAACAGGAGTTCTGAGTTCCTGGTAACTTTAATTATGAGGATCAAGTGACTTTCGACAAAATCTGGTCTTTTATAGTGAATCTGATCTGGTGGCATAGTGTCGTGCATTAGTTTTCTCCAAGATTTCAAGGAGGCATTTAAATTAGCTGACCGGGATTCAAATAATTAATTGGATTTGAACGAGATTAAAATAATGAATTAAATTTTACAGAGATGATAAGAATCCATTTTATAATAAAACAGAGAATTTAATACTCGTAATTTGAAGAAAGAGGAAGTTTGAACGAAAACTTATTATACCTAGTCCTGCCATAAATACAGAAACAAAGAAAAAAAAAAATTCTATTGCAAATAACATTTATTACTTTTACAGTGTGTTAGTGTAATACATAAATATGAAACAATTTAAAATATAAAGAGCTTATTCGTAGTGGTCTCCATTGGCTGCCATACAGTCCTTTAAAGGTTAAGGCCTGTTATCAATAGAAGCATGCACTCGTTCCATGGGAAAATTCTTCACTGCCAATCGTGCGGATTGTTTTAGGGACTCTAAATTATCATGGCGTTTAGAGCAAGCCGTACTCTCTAAAACTGACCATAAATCGTAATAGACGACGGCCAGTGTTCAGCTCTGGTGAAGTCCGAAACGTTCGTTTCCAACCAAGACTGCGTAGACCGAGATTTATGACCCGACGCCGAGTCTTGCTGGAAGGACCATTCTTGGTTATTGAACATGGTGTTGTTAAGGGGCTTCACTACCTTCTCAAGAGTGGTATCTTGATACACTTGTTCCGATGTTTTGATACCTTTTTCACAAAAGTATGGCTCAGTCACTCCTTCATAACTAATACCCCACCAAACCATCACTAAAGTCGGATAGTGCCCACGTTGCACTCTATTGACTAATTGGGAAGCTTCCTTAGAGCTTTGAGCATAAATACGGTCATTTCGTTTGTAAAAATGTTGCTCAATTGTAAAAATTTTCTCATCAGTAAACAAAATTTTTCTCTGACCTCCCTTTGCGTACCGCTTCAGTAGTTGTTCCGATTTTACCACCCTATTCTTTTTTAAATTATCAGTTAAGAAATGACCAGTACGTCTGTTATAGGCTGCAAGTCCTAAGTCATCTTTTAAAATACGCGACATGGTTCTGGGTGCTATCTTCATCTCCCGAGATAAAATCTTTTGCTTTCGGACAGGATTTCTTCGAATTCTTTCCCTTAATGCTTTGACCACCTTTTTCGTACGAACACTACGTGGACGGCCAGATCTTTTTCTGTCACAAAAAGAGGTCTCATTGTACCTATTAATAGCCCGGTACACAAACATTTTACTAATACCAAGCGTATGGAGAGTTTTAAAAATTGCATTTGGCTCCATACCTATTTCGTGTAATGCTCCTAGGCTCCCTAACTACATTTTACCGCCTGTGCCATGGTGAGTGCTCTGAAGAACTATTTTCCCTTATCCCACCCTCTCCCTTCCGTCAGAGAACCACACGTGCAGGCTTGCGATGTCATCATTCCACTGTTGAGGACATTTGTTCTCGTACTAAAAAGTTCGGCAACTCCTATCTCTGTCGAACTATTAAAAAGTGGAACGCCTTGCCTGCACATGTGTTTCCTCTTTCCTACAACATGGGATCCTTCAAACGAAGGGTGAAGAAGCACCTTGCGGGCCAGCATGGTAGCGTCAACTGACAGGACACCGTAGTCCTTTGTCAGTTGTCGCTGCAATTTGGGCTCCCCTTTTCGCTTACCAACAGGCGAAGAGAAGCCACTATGCTGAGCCAATATAAAAAAGAAAAAAAGTAATCACAGCGATTCGGTTCTCTTTATCACCCCACTCCATTTTAATATCGCAAAATATTGTACAATGTATTAGCGCCAAAATGAGAAAACTCAATGAACAATCATATAAAAACGACAGATTCAAAATTCAAATGTAATATTTTATTTATTTTTAATTCTAACAGTATTTATGGCCAGACTAAGTATATATATATATGTATATACCTAAACTTTTGATGTAATTAATGATACGCTTTTTGATAATTATGTAAAAGTTATATATGAAATGAAAGGTAATTAAATGTATAATAAAATTTTATTTACATTATTCGAAATGCCCTCCTCCATTTTGAATACATGCCCTTAATCGTCGCGGGCAGTCATCGATCGCAGCACGCACCACATTTATATCTATTTCTGCTGTTGCTTTAACCAGAGACGCTCGCAGAGACTCCAAATTCTAATGAGGTTTAGCTTAGATTTTTTTCTCCAAATGTTGCCATGTCTTGTAGTCCAGTGGGTTTAAATCTGAACTAGAAGAGGACCAGTCTTCATGCCCGATGAAGTCAATTCCACGGGCGATCAACCAGTTTTGAGTGCTTCGTGCCTTATGAGCTGGTGCAGTCCTGTTGGAATATCCAGTGTCTGTTTTTGAACATTGTTTGAGAGAGAGGTTCTACTATGTTTGTTAGGATGGTATTTTGGTAAACCACGGCAATGGTTTTCACAACTTTTTCACAGATAAACACCTTAATTAAGCCATATGAGACTCCAAGCCAAACCATGGTTGATGAAGGATAATGGCCTCGCTGGATCCTCAGAATACGCGCGCCCGTTTCTTCACAACTGTGGGCATAAACCGTATCATTTTGTATGTTGTAACTTTCTTCGATGGTAAAAACTTTTTCATTCGAAACCAAAATTTGGTTCCATCCTAATTTTTTTCAAACGCTCGTTCAAAAAATGCCCGATTTTTTTACGATAAGCTTGTAGTCACATTTAATACTCTTTTGACAGTGGTTCTGCGTAATCCCATCTGAAAAGCTAAGATATTTTGATTACGCACGGGATTTAGTTGGATTCGCGCCTTCACTGCTTTGATAACCGGCTGGTGTCCTAACTGTGTGAGGCCGGCCGCTCCTCTTACGATCTTGAAGGTTGAATCTTTAGTATACCGTTTGATAGTGCGATAAATAAACCGTAGTGTTATTTTCAATTTTTGTAGAATGTTCAAAATCCCTTTTGGCGCGTAACCACAGCGGTGCAACGCGATAACCGCCACTCTATCTTCTTTCTTCGACCACGCCATATTTGAAAATGAATGAAAATGAATTTATTTTTTATTTTCGGCAAGCGGGAACGTTCTATTTTTAAAATTAGTCAAAGTATTTCTGGCCTGTATTCCAAAATTAAAATAATAAGGTTTTGACAGAACTTATGAACCGACTAGGTATTTTTCATATCTCTTTTTGGAGCTTTATAAGAATGTCGATCCCAATATACGAGTACCTTAAATACGAGATAAAAAATAGACGTAACAAAGATAGGTGTCATAGTATATATGACAAGTCTTAAGCAAAACAATTTGAATACAAAATACCTAAGAGAAGCATATTGTTCTAAAGAAGCCGCCTAAGTGGTCGGAAAGGTACAACGTGGTCATAATTCCGCGTCTGTAACGGTTTAGTGGGGGGTATCTTATCAAAGAGTCACAAAGTGTATCAAGAGATTGTCTTGGATCGTCTTATGGAACCTCTCAGCAACACACTTTTTAAAAATGTACGGTTGACTTTCCAGCAGGACTCTGCACCTGGTCACAACTACACAAGCCAGGCTCGAAACCAATATTCCGGAATTTATACCTGCTTAAGACTTGCCCTCGTCTAGCTCAGATCTGAATCCGTATACTACAAATTATGGTCAGTTTTAGAAAACATGGCTTGCTCGAAACGATACGCCGACATTGTGTCTCTTAAGAAATATTCTGGAGCAAGCAATGGCTAAATTTCCCATGGAAACAGTGAGTAAATCTATAGATTCGTAGCCAGACAGCCTAAAGGTCTGTATGAAAGCCAACGGTGGCCATTTCCAATATATTAATTTATTTCTTTGAAACTTTCATAAATATATACATTTAAGTTTCATTAAGATTACGTTACTTAATAAAAAAATAAATGCATAATAATTTGTAACAGAACTTATTGCCGGACTAGGTATAACTTTTATTTAAATACATTATTATTACTGCGAAAATAAATATTAAATATAAATATTGTTGGACAAATTACACAGCGCCATCTAGTCCCAAAGTAAGCGAAGCTTGTGTTATGGGATACTAGACAACTGATAAACATACGTCAATACACTTTTTTTTTGTAAATACATACTTATTATACATAGAAAATACCCAGACTAAGACAAACAGACATGTTCATGCACACAAATGTTTGTCCTGTGTAGGAATCGAACCCACGAGCGTTGGTGTCAAAGTAGCGTAACAGCGCGTTTCACCACTGCGCCACCGTGCTCGTCAAAAAAAAAACAAAAAAAAAATCAAAATATTATAACGATGTAAAATATGCTTATAAGAAATGTAGGACGTATAAACCGGAATCACTGGTACGATTCTAAAAATACTTCCACATATATTCCCTGGGTGTTACAGGAAAATTTTTATTTAGGGTTCCTGTGCAAAACTTGAATAGTCGACTAGCGTGGAATTGAACTCCTTTAGAGACTGGTACACTTTTTAAATATCTTCAATCGTATAAATATTTGACAGATGTCTAGTATTTACCTGTCTACAACGAGATTTCCGCAGTCTTTTCTCGATTTTCTCTCTTATAAATTGTAACATCGAAGGATGCTCTCCCGCTACTCGCATGAAATCTGTCCTACGTAATACCTGAAATATTAATATTCGTGTCAGATTCATATCAGTATTTTGCAATATCAGTTTTTAATATATTTAATGGCGCTCGCCTGTATCTCCACGTATGTAGCCGCTTTCACAGTTACCTTTGATGGGATCGAGTAAAATAAACTGAGCTCTCCTAGCACCTGAAAATGTTTATCACGATGTTACATATTAATTTATTTAATTATTTTCTTAGTATGCAAAATTATAACTTCGTAACTTAGTCTTTGACAGTCCAAACTGCCTAACAGTTTGAACTGTTATAGTACAGGTATTTTCGCTTCTGTATGGGAGTGATATAACAAGTACTGTTATCTAATCTGTGGCTTTAGGGAGTGATTAAAATATCTTTTTGTTTACCAAATCTACCCACAAAGCTCACTTTTGTTCTAGCAATCCCTTATTATTAACCTCGAAGCAGCATGTAGACTGCTTTTAAATCAGGTACATTAAGATTTCCATCAACATTAGCCGTAGTCTAAGCTTCGTAAGCGTCTTGCTTTAAAAATTTATGTTGGTCCAATCTGAGACCTATTTTAAACAGAATGCAGTTTGTTCTATCTAAATCGGTTGAGCTGTTTTAAAATACACAAAAAACCGGACCAAGTGCGAACCGGACTCGTATACGAAGAGTTCCGTACTACCTTTTAATATAAGACTACATATATTTTTTCAATTGTTTAGTAAAAAATTAAAACATGAATTGGCATTTTTGTTTAAATACATACTGTACTTAAGCATGTGGAGCATGGTACACAGGTATAAAAATTCTTAAGTTACTTAGTTTTTGTATCTTGATCTTGTAATAAAAATGCTTGAAAAGCGTCGACTTTGGTAGCTCGCTCTTTTTTGATTTTTAAAGACGACCTCTAAGCAATGAAACTTAAACGCCAGTTCTCTTTAGCTCCATTTTATGTATGGAACTGGGGAAAATGGGTTCTGTATATTATATATTATTTCTCTATATTATTTCGTTCTATATATTAAAAATAAGTAATAAGATTTCATAGTTAATAATCGATTTTCGAAGAATATTCTACACCATCGTTTCAAATGTCAGGTCTACAGTTCATTTGATTCACGAATTATAAACGTAACAGATGGACGGAGATCTTAAAGTACGCAACTCTGAAAAAGAAAATGCTCCTTTTTTCAATTTGATAAATAATGAAAACATATATTTTTTTTATGAGAGGCGCGACTGGTGCGCTATAAAGAGTTTTGTTACAGTTTAAACGCCGCAGCGTTTCTCATGTTAGCATTCTGTAAGAATTTCACCGTTCTGTAGGATTTTTATTATCTACACTGTTATGAGAATGTTATGGATTTTGTTCTGATCTATGAAGTCATTATTTAAATTAAAACTATTATTACTATAATAACAAATCATGTCCGTGGTTTCTCGCGTGTAGTTTGGATTTTTAAGCTAATAAGATAACGTAAATACGAGTATTATTAATGCGCAATTAGTTATATAGCCTATAATGAACTATACCTATACTTCAAGTGTGTAAACCTATTCTCTTAAGATTCAGTGATTCGATTGTACGATATAGTATTCGGTAAGCCAGAGTAGGATTAGTCTATCAAGATTTATGTGAACAGTAACGTAAGCAGATATTTTAGGGCACGGGATGGTTGTTGACGAAGTTACTACTACTTATTATTTTATTACTATTAATTAAAATATTATTACAGACAAATAGCCTTTTTTGCACTAAAGTTTTTTATGTCACGATTCGATTAATATTACGTTGTTATTGTGAAAATTCAGTTGGCGTAATCCCCGTGAATATTACTCTACATCGTAGGTAATATGAAGATGGATTTACAATTCAAAACCTTGGCACTCCGGTTTTGAATGCATAGTAAATCAAAAGTTTGTTTAAATCCGCGGTGGAAATATACTGGTTGCTTGAAATAGTAATGAAACTATTTTGAAATCTGTATGAATAGAAAAATTCGTTTAATTTCACGGAGGTACATATGGCACACTAAAAGTTTTGCACTTCTAGCTAATCGGAACTATTTGAATTTCGAATGTTATATTTTTTGAAACGTTGCAACCTACGAGTACTTAGTAATAAAAAAACAATTGGCGGGAAATCATTTGTCAATTGTTTTTTATCACACAACAAAGTTCTACGTACGCAACGAAAATGGAATTGAGTCGAAAAGATTTTAGAGCGATGATTTTTATGATTTTAAAAGTTCTCTCTCTCCGCAAGACTGTGCTGCTCGTCTTCAAAATGCTTTTGGGAGAGAAGCACCTTCTTTGAGCACCGTGAGGCGATGTTTTGCTGAATTTGAGAGAGGTCGAGTTTACATGACGAATTTCGAGAAGGGCGGCCTTCAACTGCCGTCAACGTAAATAATGTGGCTACTGTTAAGCGGCTAATTGAAGAAAACTCGCGGATTACCAATTCGAGAACTATTGGGGATTGGTATGAGCTAAATTCTGAAAATTTTTCACGAAGAATTGAAAGTTCGGAAACTTTGTTGTCGTTGGATCCCTCATGAACTGACAGCGGAGCAGAAGCGGGCTCGCGTGGAATGGTGCTCACAGATGCTACTGAAGTACAACCACGGACATTCTAATGCTGTTTATGACATTGTCACAGGAGACGAAACGTGGATTTATTGTTTTGAACCCGAATAAAAACAGCAATCTTGTGAATGGGTGTTTGAAAATGTAAACAGGCTAACAAAAGTGAGGCAGGCGAGAAACGTTGGTAAAAAAATGATCGCGTTTTTTTTTCTCAGCTACGGGTCCCATCTGCACAATTCCACTTGAAGATCAAAAGAGTATTAATGCCGAGTGGTATTCTACCATTTGTTTACCCAGGGTGTTAGAAAAAGTTCGCAAAAGACGATCAAAAAGCCGCGTTCTCCTACATCATGACAACGCTTCTTCACACACGGCCAACAAAACAAAGTCATTTTTAACTTCCGAAAAAGTACAACTCGTTACCCATCCTGCGCATAGCCCCGACCTAGCACCCTGTGATTTCTGTATTTTCCCCAAAATCAAAGATTTGATGAGAGGTTTCACTTTTACCAACTCCGAAGAGGCAGTGATAGCGTTCAATCAGCACGTAGAAAACATGCCTTCAGATCTGTGGTCCTCCTGTTATAAAAGATGGTTCGATCGCATGAAAAAATGTTTAAAATGTAAAGGAGAGTATTTTGAAAAGCAATAAACATAATATTTTGGTTATAACATGTTGTTTTTTTAAGTTACGCAAAACTTATAGTGTGACCTACGTATTATATTGATTGTTTGGATTAATAATGTAGTCCAAGAAAGGGGTTATGGTTACAACATAATGTAAAAGTCTTATTTGCACTAATTAAAATTCACAACACATAAAAGAGAGTACAGAAGAAAGTACAGTAGACGGACTTACTGTTAAAGCAATTTCTTTCATGGAGGAATTAAAACACACGTGTGCATCTATGCAAATTAAATCGTATATAAGTACCATGCACACAATATGTATTTATGTCTGACAAAAAATAAAAACATATGTACAGAAATTAGCATTGAAGAGAGTTAACAGGTCGAAAGACTTTTAAAAAGAAAAAATCCATCAGGTCATGATCATCAACACTCAACAAATTGAACAAATGATTTTTTCCACAGTGGCATTGTGTATGTCACTGTGGAAAAAATCATTTTTTCAAGTAAGAATACGTAGAAGGATTGAATAGTATAAGAGGGAGAGAACATGTAAGGGCGCTCTCCAATGACGATCCCTTGCGTTCTGACGAAAATTTGAAACGTAGCCATACTTAAGGAGACTTTAAACGAGACCTAAAAAAACCTTACACCTTAAACCTTAGTTGGTTTAGTTTCCAACTAACCAGGCAGGGCATAAATTTTTGCAAGACAGAAGCCAAGCACCATGAATGAATTCTTCACCTTCAATCTTATTATTTTCGAGATTTTATGTCTACCTTGAACAAACAATACAGCTTGGCCGAGGAAACTTCAACAAAGAGGATAGACGTATCGAACTGGCTTTAATTAGGAAATTTTGGCATACTTCAAGCCTTTAAGATCAAAATCTTTAACCTTCCCTGCTTGATTTAAGCTGCTGAGACATGGGTCTTCACCGTAGATGCTCCATAAATTGAAAGTCATATAACGAGCGATGTAAAGCTATTGGGGTTTTTTCCTAACACTACTCTAAGAAGATCTCATAACTCAGTAGTTATTATCCACTGCTACTGTCGTCAATGTAGCCTTTATAGTCAACAAGCTGAGCTGACTATAAGTCTACGTTGACAGGTTAACAGGTTGTTAAAATCAGCAAAGCTAGCAAGTTAGGTGTTGAGTTTGAAGACTAGCATGACATTCTTCAATAATAATCGACTGTACCATATACACATAGGCGGAAAGCGAAGAAACGCTTATGGCGGAAGACATACATGAATTCTTATATCCAGCAGTGATGATATACGAGCTGGTAATGATATAGATTATGATACGTAGGTACAAACTTTTGAAAGTATATTTCAATCGCAATTTAAATTAGAGCACTTGTAAAAGTAAAGTTTCTTATTTAAATGTCCCTATTCGTTAATAGCCACGTGTGTTAATATATGTACGTGAGATTATAACACTGGAACGTAGAATTGTTGTTTATGTTCGCAAAATATATAAAACACTTGTCAAATTACTCAACAGTAATTGTAAATACTCGCTTTACAGTTGCCCTTTGTGTGTTCTCTTAATTCTATATATGAGCGCACATGTCATGTCGTGGACCAAGTGATTAATTAGGACATTGTTTAAAATGCCCGAGCAGTAGGTATGAATAATGAGTACTCTAATTCAGCAATTTAGTTATATATATATATATATTTAATCCTATTCTATATTCTACTAGCGGACAGACGATTTCCTACCTAAAATAAAAAAAAAATCCTATAAACCGATTGCAGCGCCACGTACCGGGTATAATTGTGAATCTAAACCAGAGGTTCCCAGACTTTTTTCTCATAGACCACTTTCAAAATCTAGCTGGTTCCGGTGGACCCTGCAGCTACATTTCTACCATAATCCCAAACCCCGCGCGGGCGAAGTCTTGGGTAGTAGTTAGTGTTGTTTAAATGTAACTGCATGTTTTTTTGTTTGTATTTTTGTGGTTAATCATTGATTTATTTTAAGTATAATAATTAATGGAGATCTGAGACTGAGACTCTTAGTGTTTTTTCCGTTTTCTAATCCACTAAGATTGGCGGGGTCCGCTACCTTAAGCATTTGGCGAAGATACTGATTTTTATATGGAGCGACTGCCGTCAGACCTCCGCGACCCATAGGGAAACCAGATCATTATTAGGTAAGGTCACACATCATTCGAAATATAATTTCTGGGAGTGCGGGTTTCCTCACGATATTTTACTGCTGAGCAAGTGATAATTACAAATACGTACATAAATCTGAAAGTACGCATTTAGTGGTGCATGCCAGGATTCGAACCGGATACCTGTTGTTCACTAGGCCGGATTTTTATCTACTGGACTATTATTGCTCAAATCTGAGATAATGGAGTTTTGGGATTATATTTCTGTAAAAACTAATCCACACTTATCGCATCTAATGTGGAAAATGGACAAACACTTTTTCACCTGTAAATACTAATTACGATTGACACCAAATCTTACTTACAGTTCCTTCTCGAAACGCAATCACAGGACTTTCGTCGTCCTCATCAGAGAGCATTTCAATAACACCGCGTTTAACACATATCATGCCGTTCTTCACCACGTCCTGGCTCCAAATGGTTTGTTCAGCGAGGTACAGCTCATGCTTCATCAAAAGAGAGATTTGCCGCATGAAAGCTTCATCTGAAATGTCGTCATATTAACACCTAAAACATCCGTTTTCCTCGAACAAAAATATATATGTTTTGTACAACCTTGAGAAATATACAAACAAGCATACTTGCTAAAGTGGTTATTTTAGCCTATTAATTTTGCATTACCAGACACACGCATTGACACTCCCGCTATCACCACACGAGCTTACTGGTAACGTCACTCACTAGCAGGAACGCACCGGCCCTCCAAGAAGTTGTTATTTGGCTGCAGTTTTCTGTGAGGTATTTCCTCAGTCAGTCAGGCGGTACGCCCAACCTCTCTTTCAGCCGTCTCGTTTGTTCGTTAATTAGCAGATGTACCAGGAGCAGGCGAGGTTGTCTTTCTAAACACGATAATGAGTCATATCCACCTACCTGACTCATTTTTAATTTATGTCAATACTGATTTTCAATTTATAGAGCCAATTCGTCAATAAATCTGCTGCCAGTCTGTTATTGCGCGTATTTGTCAAATTATCGTTAATTATAATTAAATTGTCGTTAAATATTCACTGTAATTTTCAGCGAATCCAGAGCTAATAAGTTGTCATTAATTGTAAAACATGGCGCGTATCTCTTTTATGGATATGTTAGATATTATTACTTTCTAAAAAAAAACAGCTTAGACATTATTACTCTCTTAAAAAAGTAGTAATGAATTGGTCAAGTTTGGATTTATGTATTAATACAGGCCAAATGTTACAAGAACCCCGTGCTGTAGTCCCTAGGAAAGATCTCGACAGGGAGCTCATTCCACAACTTTAGAGTTCTCGGTAGAAAACTTCTCTGGAACGGTACATATAGTACGTGACCATTGCGACTCAGTGTATGAACTGAAATGAATGAACTCCTAGCCGTCAGCGAGAGGTTCGATTGTAAAATAAGGCTGTTGTCATCATGTCCAACAACTCCTCGGAACACAACCCATTGTACAATCGGTAGAACACGCAAAGGGAGGCAAAATCTCTCCATAAACTCAAGGGCTCAATATCGTGCGTGGGTTTAAGATCATCAACGATCCTCATACCTCGTTTTTGCACCGAGTCACAAGGCCCCAGCTGGTATCCAGGTGCCACTGCCCAAAGGTTCTCCATATGCGGTCTGACTTATGATTTATATAATATGGCTCTTTGCCCCGAGCTGAAGTACTGTATGGGTCTGTTGGGCACACTAAGTTTCTTGAACGCCAGCCAGACCTTCTATTCCAGGTGATTGCGGTACTGAACATCGCCGGAGATCTCGATACCGAAAATCCAAAGCTCTTGGCAATTGTAAGTGACGAGTTCTCGAAATACTGGGGTTTCTTAGTGATAAACGCGAAAACTTGTGCCTTTATAGGATTGAATTGTTCAAACTTCCCCAGTCAGAGACTTTACTTATAGTATCTTCAATTTCAAACACAAGTTTAACGCGGCTTTCCTCTACAAGGGAACGAGAGATGTTAGCACGGCGTGTATAATAACTGTCTCCAGTACTGTCATCCACATAACAATGAATGCCATCAATTGATAACATATCGGTGATATGCAGGAGGAACAACGTCGGGGACAATACAGAGCCCTGTGTGACGTCAGCATTGATATCCATGCTATCGGAGCAACTACCATCTATCACAGGTACGGCTTTTGTGCATCGTCTTGCAATTATTGAATTAGTACCCAAGATATGGAATGTTAGTAGACGGGAGCTTAAAGTGTTAGTAAAATACTTATACTAAAATATGAAATGCGAAAATTTACTTTCATAATCTAATTTAGTTAATCAGGCGTTTTTTTCTGCGAAAATCAAATTTACAGGTACCTTGATCTAAACTTCTATAGTTGCTTCGCCTACCAATTAGTTCATACGTACTAGCGTCGGCCAGCACCCACTCATTACTGTTAATAGATAATAATGTCGCTGCCATGGCTGCCCTGGTTGTCTCTGTCTCAGCCGCTGTGGTTGTTTATGCGAATGCCCGCCTCTTGAAATATCAACCGCATGCGCCTGCCACCGTTGCTGCCCTGGTTGCTTTGTACGTCGCTGCAAGACGACTAGTAGATACCGGGTATTCGCAGAGACATGGCAGCGACATCATGCACCCACTAACGGTAGTGGGTGGGTGCCGGCTGAAGGTACTAAATGGTAGCGGAAGCACATAAATTAGTTTAGCTCGAATTGCCTTTTATTATCTCATTTGCCCTCAAGTATTCAGCATAAAGAGAAGCGTAAGACGTTGTTCGTTATAAAACATTTCAACTCATTACAGCATCTATACCATTGTTAGGAATACCATAGGTAGCTATAATCAACCTTTGCTTCTTGGATATAACGTTTTTCTGCTTCCACAATCTTATTACATTTTACTCGTATTAAAAAGGTCAATTACCTGTATCTCTAAAGAGCAATGAGTTATGGAAATGTCTGACATTAATATCAAATATTAATTCCATTTGCAGAGGCAACGGCAGTTTTTGTAACATTGGTGAATTTAAGATCCCATCTTTCATGTCCCAAAGTTGCAGTTTATACTTTTTGGCTTGTTCTATCAAAGCAGTCGGGGCACCTCTTAATTTTAGATAACTAATCATGTGATGATACTGAAATATTAATATGTAGTTAAAAAGTTATTTAAAAAATATAGGGCGCAGAAAAGGGCGCATCAAAGCAGCCCATCTGTGGAAGTAACAATAACTCACTGGAAGGTTGTTGTATTCCTACAAGCCTTCAGAACCCGTTATATACCTTTTCCCATACATTTCGCGGTCATATATGACCACACGGGTTTCGAAGGGTTAATGAAAAATTGCTGTGCTAGTAGCAGAGGTGTCACTGCGCGAGCGATACTTAAGATATTGCAACCGCTCACAGGCTATGGTAACCGCTTTACATCAGGTGGCTTTGCGTATGCTTGTATTCCTCTCGAATTTGAATAAAAAATACGTAATGACGCGATTATGAGTCATCATATATGCGTAGTGACGAGCGGTGTCATTTAATTACTGTAACTGCTGTATCAAATGCTGGTCTTTGCAATGGCACATCTTAACCTAACCGAATACGCACCTGAAGTAACCACAGCAGCAGGCTATAAAATAGGATGGGTTGATTTTGAGCTCTTTCGGGGTTCGGTGAGTACGATAAGGAGTGGGCGCTTTGTCGATAAGTGATCGTCGTTATGCTAAGTTAGTAATCAAATTGTCACAACTGCCATATTCGGTATCCCAGCATCCACGAGTGACATGCCCCTGGTGATGTAGGTGTGCATAGGCTATTGCCATTGTTTTTATATAAAAATATGTATAAATAAAAATATGTGTACACTTCATACGCGATAGAAGAGAAACCTTCCTAAATGTGAACCTCGGAATAATGAGACGAATGTAGAATTTAAGGAATAAGATAATTGTTGGTGATATTGATACCGAGTTTAAAATTATTATGTGTGTGTACGAAACTCACGAACACATTCCGTTGAACTTTTTACGGTCTTTTTAGTCTGGTTCTTTTTTCATTTTTTCCGACAATCACGACAATATTCTGCAGTCGTTTACGGCATATTTGAAAACGGACTTTATTAAATAATGAAATATTTATGTAAATAATACACAATCTTTTTTTACTGTCGCTTTTTCGTTTCATCGAGTTTCAAATCACAACAATGCTAAAGAAGTTTTCAATTCAAAAGATTTTTTTGATGTTTACAAAGATCAACCATCAAAATTGATGTCAATTTTGTTACCATTTAAGGAGAACCGTGATAGAGTGGTGAAGATAAGCTACTCGTAATTAAACACCAAGGGTCCAATTCAATTAACGTATGATACGAACATATATAGGTTTGTGTTATGCAACATATTTATTTATCTAGATCTGGGTGTTATTGTATGTAAATGAGTATGTTGATATTTTGTACCGCTAAAGTGACTAACAAGTACGTAAACTGCGCGATAGTATGCAGTCACCGTAGCCTATGGATACTTGCAGCACTAGGGGTGTCACACGTTTGTTGCCGGCTCTTATTGATTTTTTGAATTGGGAAGTGTCTTTTTTATTAATAAAAACATGGCTCGCTTATGGTGAATATTATTAATATGGTAAGATGTGTTATGATGCCTACATGAACAGTAAGACAATAAGTTAGATAAGTTCAACAGTTTGGAACAAATGTAAGCGCAAAACTTTGTACATACACAGTTAAAGTTTTTTAACGTGAATACATTTTTAAATTTGCTTCCATAGTGCAATGCAACTTAGAAAACTGATGATAACAAAATCGGCAGATACAGTTTGGTTTTGTAGCGGCATATCTTTTGCTTGCAATCAAAATTTAATTACGCCACTTGATAGCTAAAGAATTAAGGAATACGTTGAGTGAGGACTGTGACGCATCGCGCTCGTCATGGGGGGAAGTTTTGACATTTCGAGACCATTTCGTTGCATTATATAATTTCCTTTTAGTATAACTTACTTCCGTTTACTGGTTACGAAGACAGTTCTGGTAAAATTCATTGCCATGTCTACGACCCAGCCACACGAAATATACTCGTAGATAAGCATTACCATATTATTCAGATATGAATACAGACATGGTTGTCTAATTATGATTAATATTTTGCGGTCTAATAATTATAGTACGTCAAAATTGGTGGAGAAGAGGAAGTTATATTAATAAAAAGAGAGAGAATTTTTAATCTGCGCCTGCGACTGTTACTAAAAGTCACACAGCACATAATTATTTGATGTGACATTATACGAAAAAATACTTATTATGTATCCGTAATAAATGGACGGAAAAGTTTCGCTTTTTCCATAACCCAGCGTCTACCAGGCCATTTTTCATATTTTAATTTTGTTTTCTTATGATCCCAGCTCAACTTCTTACTTTTATAGATGGTTTCGAATTATGAACAATGGCAATATTGTAAAAAAATTAACATTAGAAATAGAAAAAGTCTAATATTATAAGCCCGCGTTTATACAATATCTTGACCTATCATTCCACGTATACGATATCGGACTTTTGAACGAGGTAAACGCCAGTGACTTAGAAGAACTAAATAATTTGTATACAGATATGAGTACACCATACAAGTACGCATTACATATTTGCAGTTACATCAACACATGGCAAAAGAATTACTCGATCGAACTAGTAGAAACTGACACCTCTTGTAGGATAAAAAATCTATGTTACAGGTGCAAGCACTCGACTTTCGGGAGGTATGTTACGCTAGAGAAAACTTACATTACACAGTATAATTATAAAGTAACTTTTCATAATAACATTTATATTAATGTGGGTGTACATGAAACAAGGAAAGAAATAAAAAAGTACACAGATAATAACTGGAATAAATATAATACAATAGTTTATCGATCGAGTATTAAAAAAAAAAATATGGGCAGCTTGTGGCGAGCTGTTGGTGCGTAACGACACAAAGGATACCCGAGTGCTCCAGAGAGTCGATCGGGGCCTTTGTCTCCGAGTGGAAATTCAAGAAGGTTCGCGGGACTCTCAGCTCTGGCTTGCTTTCATTGACCGTCCAGAGAGGAGTCCAGTGGTAGTAGTGTTAAAGGGCATAGCGCCGCGAGTAACATCGGAGAAAGCGCAGCACACTTCTCCACATCTCTGTGTCACTCACGCCGGTGCTTTTCACGCGTCCGACTTTTTTTTTTAATTTGGGGGGTCCATCCAGTGAGGCGGGCCACCGCCTGCCGTAAGTAACAAACCGATATGCAAGTTATAGCTGGCGTCCTTCTTTGTTTTGTAATAGCCTAGTACCAAGATTTCCTCCAAATCTCATTACAATAGCCCAATAATTTTTCCCACAATCACAATAGTCCTAATACGACCGGCTTATGGATATATGGTTTCGTCGATATTCCCAGGGGCGGGTCACAGCGGGTATAATACATTACATTAACCCTTCGAAACCCGGGTGGTCGTATATGACCGCGAAATGTATGGGGAAACGTATATAACGGGTTCTGACTGCTCAATCTACTTTAACCTCTGCGCATTAGATCTACATCATCGCGCACGCCTATCAAATGATAACAATTACGTCTCCGGCGTGTTTTCATCGGTAGGAGTACAAAATCAAGATGTCGAACAAGCTCGCATTATGGGAAGCGCAACCATAATTTAACCGTAACAAAACCAAGATCTCTTCAGTTGGACCCAAATCATATGCAGTAGCAAACTTCTTCACTCATTCCCTAATCGGGTTGTCCTAATAAAATATCGCTATCTACCTACCTCCCTTTCATTAGATCCTCGTTTGCTGATCGGCACACCCCACTACGTATAAGAAAGGGTGGCTTTTGTAAAGATCCTCAAATATATATTATCTGAACTAACATGTAAAGTGGAAGAGATTGTTTGTTTGAACATGCTAATGTCTGGAACTACTAGTCGTATTTGATAAATTATTTTTGTATTTGATAGCCCCATTTTTGAGGAAGGCTATAGGCTATACAACATCACGATAAGACACTTGAAAGCTGACAAAAAAGGAAAGTAGGAAAAGCGAACGGACGAAGTCGCGGTGTTCAGCTAGTACTTCTATACATATTCATACTTGTAAACAAGTACTCACCCGATCCACAAAGCATGATCTTCGAGCATTATCCAACACTAACTCCCAAGCGTAAGATCCAACGAAATGGTACCGAAAGGCAACACAGCCCAATAGCATCAAAACTGATGTCAACCATTTCTCTGTGTTGCGCTGCAGTAAATAAAATATAACGGAGCTTATGTTAAGTTACATGACTGTAAAATTAACTGTTGTAGAATAAACTCTCGGCCGAAGTTTTCCCAAGGGACTACAACATGATGAAGTTTTTAGAGGGTCGGCGACGAATGGTGTAGCAAATGTCCGTGAGCGACGGTGACTGTTTACCGTCAGGCAGGACGTATGCTTGTTTGCCACCTTAGTGGTATAAAAAAACTGGTTATTTTTTTTTTTTTTTTTTTTTTTTATATTGGCTCAGCATAGTGGCTCCTCTTCGCCTGTTGGTAAGCGAAAAGGGGAGCCCAAATTGCAGCGGCAACTGACAATATAACAATACAACTGGTTACTACAATGTACACAAGTACAGGACCATAGCTCGCGAATTCCTCTCGCTCCACCTTATTTCATGTGCTGTTTTCAATCGCTCACCCGTAGCGTTATATTTGCAAGTAATTGAAATCGATAGGAATCTGTGTAAAACATTTAATTTGCGAATACAGCACCAATTGGTGTAACGTTGGTAGCGGAATACAGAAGAAATTTAATCTTTTTTTTTTATACAACCTGATGTAAAGCGGTCACCGTAGCCTATGAACGTGTGCAATATTCTAAGTATCAGTCGGTCGATACCACCTCTGCTGCTAACACAGCAACTTCTCAGGAGGTTATGTGGTGACACAGGAACACAACAACCCTTCAGGGAGTTGTTACTTGACTGAGATTTTCTGTAAGGTAGAGGTACTTTTACAGGCAGAGTGCTTTTCTGAGCCCCACCGATCTTAAAAACATTCAAACCCATACAAACAGACATGTTCATGCACACAAATATCTGTTCTGTGTGGAATCGAACCCACGAGCTTCGGTGTCAAAGTAGCGTTACTAAACACTGCGCCGCCGAGCTCGTCAAATCCATATAATTTCACGATATCCAAATCGATCGATCGATTACAAAATGTAATTCAACTTTACGATTGGATTGTCATTGGATGTAACTTCAAGAATACTCGTAAGCCTAATGATCGGTTGCTAATTGCCCCGGGTCACAATATAAAGCCGTGTACATACATATGAACAGGAATTCAAACATTTATTAAAGCCAATAAAGCTAGAAAATTAGTAAAGCTAACGTGAACGGAATTTAACTCTAGAGCCAATGGTGACAGTGACCTTGGCTGACCTCACTTCAAGAATACTCGTAAGCCTAATGATCGGTTGCTAATTGCCCCGGGTCACAATATAAAGCCGTGTACATACATATGAACAGGAATTCAAACATTTATTAAAGCCAATAAAGCTAGAAAATTAGTAAAGCTAACGTGAACGGAATTTAACTCTAGAGCCAATGGTGACAGTGACCTTGGCTGACCTCACTCCTACGAATAATGTTGCTGTGCAATTTGATCTAACCTGCTTTGTGTGCTTCCGCCACCAATTAGTTCTAACTAACACAAAGCAGGTTAGATCAAATTGCATGTAAATTTGACTTTCGCAAAATAACGCCTGAATCTATTAACTATTTAATGTTGCTGTGTAATGATATCTTTCTCCGACTATCCTTTTTTTTGTACAACGTCAGGAGGTACACAAGCATACGGCCCACCTGATGCAAAGCGGTTGCCGTAGCCTACGAATGCTTGCAATACATCAAGCATCACTCATGCGATGCCACCTCTGCCGCTAACAAAGGAACTCCTTAGGAGCTTACTCACACGCAGGAACACAACAACACGCTATGGAGTTGTTATGTGACTGCGGTTTTTTGTGAGGGGGAGGTACTTCCCCAGACGGGCTACTTTGATGCGCCCTACATCTTAAAACCAGTTGAGAATGCGCAAGCTTGCATTGCCAGAGGAACACCTGGCTCGTAAATTATATAACAATACATTTTTTATTTTTTTTTATTTGTCGGCCAATTTGACCATGTTCCAAGAGATAGGAACGCTGTTCCTGAACATTACTATTCTACTTTTTTATGCTGAATCTGAAGTCAAAATTCGAATATTCGAAAAAAAAAACGCACTCACAGACAAACATATAGAATTCATATAGGAACGGTGTTCCTGAAAATGAAATGTACCACTAAATTCGTTTTCGAATTTATATAAGTACCTAAAATTATCATTTCCAGAAAGAACGAAAATATAGTGACGATGTGTTTTCAATAATACATCTTCTTTTTCTTTTTAGCGTAATCTAGTTTCTAAATTCATTAGGATTGGCGTGGTTCGCTACCTAAACCTAAGGATTTGGCGAAGATATTAATTTTGAAATGGAATAACTATCGTCAGACCTCCGGTTAGTCACAATTCTTTCGACATATACCTTTCTGGACGGGCGGGCTTTCTTATAATGTTTTAACAAGTACATTGATTACAAATATGTACATACATTTGAAAACATAAATTTACTGGCACATGACCATACCAGGATTCGAACCAGCGACCAGTCGATTAATAGACTGATTCGTTATCCACTAGCCTATCACTGCTGACTATTGTGTTTTTATACACACATACTATGATAATCATACTTAACAGTTGTATAAATCTTAATTATAACAGTTGAAAAACTATTATAAAATGTATAGTGTACGTAAAAACTATTCCATGTACATTCCAGTTTAAGTAATTCTTACCAGAGGAAAGGTGTCGCCAAATATAACATTGAAGAATCGACAAGCACAGTAATAGAAGCAAGCCTTGTACCTGCGGAAGTAATACTTTAAATGAGTAAATATATAAAAAATATTATATTAACATCATAAACTGGTGGGTTAGAGTAGTGTAGCCATTTACTAACGTCAATTATACAGAATTCAAATATTAATATCTTAGGGAAGTACTTAGGCTGAAGTCATTCATATCAACTAACGACCTTGGCTTGAAGTGATGAAAACTGATAATTGTAAGTTCGTTCTCGCTCTTAAGATGTTGGAAGGAATTCTAAAATAAAAATGTATAATATTTCACAAAGTTCATGAGTAATTTTAGATAAGGCAAAGTTAAAATGTTAATGGGAAACCATTCCAAATATTTTTAAACACATGTTTATGGGAAATTTACCTAAGGACTTCATAGAAATTATTCCTCGGAGAAAAATCTTATTTCTTTGAAACGAGTTCATTTGCGGGAGGGAAATAGACCTGTATTACATGAAAGCCACAGATAAAAAATAGACGCCAAGAATTATCTCTGGAAAAAAATCTTAGCTTTGAAATGAGTTTGTTTGTGTAGACGAAAGGGACCGGTATTATATGAAAGATAAAGATAGAGGTAGATGCTATCCATGAAATGAGGGATATACTCATATATGCTCATACGCATGACGTGGGGTGGTTGTTTTGGACTCGCTAGCTCGGGGGTGCGGTGAGTCGAATGCGTCGACACGACAATGACGGTCCTGATGCCGAAGGGGACAGTCATGTCTTCGATAATTGTGATCTGCGAGGCGAAGTTTGAGAAGAGTTTGGAAGAAATTAAACTGAATGTAGCAGTAAAAGGGTGTGAAAGTAGGACGTTCATATTAGGTATTAAAAGGTCTTTTTAGGAAGGATCTGTCTGGGTACAGCCAAGTGCTAGGTTGGTATGGGAGCTTAGAGTTAAATATCCCTAATAGGTATATTTCAATGCGGTAAGCTCTGGATCTGCATAACGGCATTTATCGGCTTATGGCTTATATCTCTCATTAGTCAGCAAGTTCGTATCACTGAGTTATTTAGGCGCTAAAACACTACGTTTTTATGAGCGCGGCATGATTTCATACGCAGTCAAGTGCTCTGTTACTTCGTGGGACCACATGATGTGAAACTTTCGCCATAGTCTAAAACTCTTATAATATAAAGGTTACAGTTCAGAAACAAGAGAGGTATTTTGGATCTGTGTAACTGGCGTTCCATAGTCTTTGTACCCCAATGGGAGACAGACGTGACGTTATGTATGTATGTATATATGTACATATGTCTAAAGTTGAGATTTTATTGATAATAATATTTCGAGGGTCCATCTAGTGAATGGCGAGCCACCATCTGCCAGAAGTAACATCAGATATGATAGTTATGGCTGGTGTCCGTCCGTCTTCTGTAATAGCCTAGTACCAATAATTCCTCCAAATTTTATTACAATAGCCCCATATTTTCCCATACTTTCGCAATATTTCCAATACCTGCCGAGACCTGCACATTGATATATTGTTCCATTGATATTCGCAGGAGCGGGTCACGGCGAGTATACAGCATTATATCAATCTCCTCAAAGGGGCCTCTACTAATGTAGGCATTCCAGCGTGCCAACAGCGGACTGTTCCAGCTGTCGGGGATCGTCCTCAGAAAAATGTCGGATTGGGTTATTACTTACGTATTAAACTTTAGCTTGTGCGCGTTGACGTGATCCGGATATCCGACTAATTTCCATTTGGAGTTCTCCAGCTGGTCCCGGTGCAGGGCAAACCACAAGCACGAACCCATATGGAGTATGAGTGTGATCGAAATAAAATGCTCCACCACAAATAACAGTTTCCTGGAGCTGCGCATCTAGAATATAGACATATTGTTATAACGCAATTTGCTTTATCCTGCTATATGTACTTTCGCCGCCAATTTTTGGTAGCAGAGGCACACTAAGCAAGTTATTTTTTTCATATAATGGGGGTTGTTATTTGATTGCGGTTTTCTGTGAGCTGTAGGTACTTTCCCAAATGGGCTATTTGATGAGCCCTACCTCTCGTAAAAGTACCCAGATCACAACAATTACATACAATATGTCTGTTTGTAGGACTGATAGGACTGATTTTGATTACTTGCCTTTACCTATCAGCGTAGACACAAATGTACTATTAAAATACATGAAATTCATAACAAGTTCTTAATAAATGCTGTCAGCGTAGCGTGGGGTGTAAGTGATGAATCATCATCCAATAACCATAACCAAACTCACATGCAAGTGGTGAACCTTATATTCAAAACAGCAAAAGAGGGATAGTCCACAACTATAAATGTTGTGTCCGAGATATGCGTCCAGCTTACCGAAGACCTCAGCCAAACATCGACTCTTCAGCGAGTTGCCTTGTTCCTGCGACTGACTGATCAGGACAGATCATTTCGGACAAAGAGCGTCCACTACTGTGCATGGGTCTTCCACTTAGACTTACGTCAATCAATGTATCCTGTGCCACGTGCGATTCCCTGAAATCTTCAACAAATCGGCGGTCGTGACTCCACGGTAACAATACACGGACGACATTCATCACATTGTAAGCAATTCTAGGACCCGGTGATGCTTTTAGAGCTTGATAGGTACTTAGGCAAATTTTGTTCAGTGTACGTATAAGACTTACTTACTGTTCCATTTACTTGCCAGAAGAATGCGAATACTCTATAAATACGGAATATTTTTAACCATCTTCCAATAGTTACGAAGTATTGAAAATCTGATTTGTTGTAAACTGCAATTGTAACAAAATTGAGGTGGTCGTTATCAATCTATACCAATTATAAGGACTAATGTTTAATCAGCATTAACCTAAGAAAAGTCTAGTTTTCCTTAGGGTTGTGGAGGTCTGATGGCATCCATGACGAAGTCAATATCTTCGCCAAATCCTTAGGCTTATGCAGCGGACTCCACCAATCCTTATGGATTAGGAAACGGAATATTGCTACGAATATGACGAGCTCGGTGGCGCAGTGGTGAAACGCGCTGTTCTTACGCTCGTGGGTTCGGTTCCCACACAGGACAAATATAATACGTGCATGATCGTGTCGGTTTGTCTTCGTCTGGGTGTTTTTAAGAGATGTAGGGCGCATCAAAGCAGCCCATCTGGGGAAGTACCTCCACCTGACGGAAAACCGCAGCCAAATAATTACTCCCTGGAGAATTGTTGTGTTCCTGTGTATGAGTGAAGTCACCAGTAAGCTCTTAAGGAGTTGCTGTGGTACTAGCAGAGATGGCATCGCGCGAATGTTACTTAATGTATTGCAAGCGTTCATCGGCCTCGTTTTACATCAGGTGGGCAGTATGCTTGTATGTTCGTTGTATAAAATGTGCTAGCCTTATCGAACATACAAGATAAGCATCTTTTTCCACAATCTATCTATGCTTTTATTATCTCAAGCTCAAAGAACACGTTAAGCCGTTGATCCCCACTAAGAGGTAATCCACTACAGTACGCTTTGACGAATTTTCTAGCACGTACAGTGAAATTGTGGAATAAATTACCCTCAGCGGTGTTCCAGTACAAATACGATATAGGTGCCGTCAAGAAAAGAGCCCATGTTTCCTTAAAAAGGCTGGCAACGGATCAGTGACCCTTTGCTGTTCCTGATGTCTATGGTGGTGGCCACTTACCATCAAGCGACCCACATACTAGTTTCCCCCCCCCTCTAATATAAAAAAAATCGGCCAAGTGCGAGTCGGACTCGCGCACGAAGGGTTCCGTACCATTATCTATAAAAACAGCAAAAAAATCACGTTTGTTGTATGAGAGCCCCCTTAAATATTTATTTTATTCCATTTTTTAGTATTTGTTGTGATAACGGCAACAGAAATACATCATCTGTGAAAATTCCAACTGTCTAACTATCACGGTTCAAGAGATACAGCCTGGTGACAGACGGACGGACGGACGGACAGCGGAACCTCAGCAATAGGGTTCCGTTTTACCCTTTGGGTACGGAACCCTAAAAATAAGTTAAAGACTTTTAGGCGATTGAAAAGACTGACTTCCACCCATCCGCTATAGAACAGCGTAATGGCATATGTATTAGTTACATGTCTTCGATAGAAGCGGAACCCCAATCCCAGCAAGGGCAAGTATGAGCGACAAGCTGCAACCTGCTGTACATGAATAATACTTGGTGATTATATTATTTTAAACTGTTTCATTCATTCAATTTAATAAGTATGTATGTATATCGTCACGCCAGGTCCCTTGCGGAGTAGGAACAGACAACCGAGCGACATGGTTCTTACATACCCCTACTCTCTTCTTTAACAATCATAACTCTTTTCATGCACGCTCCCCGGTTCCTCCTGACATTGCGTTCTGATAAAATACGTCAGTGGTACGCGTATTTTTGTAGAAGTTGAGGTACTCGATGCGCGAGTGAGTCTAATCAACCACAAGTTAATTCGTCCACTGCTGAACATAGGCCTCCTATCTTGAGTGTCATTTATTTCGATCCTGTACCACCTGAATCCATCGATTCCCTACAAACCTCTTGAGATCGTCGCTCCATTTAGTGGGAGTTCAGCCCACACTGCGTGTACCAGTACCGGCACGTCATTCGAGAACCTTTCTTCTCCAGCGGTTGTCGGTTCTACGGACTATGTGGCCGGCCCATTGCCGCTTCAGCTTGCTTATCCTGTGGGCTATGTCGGTTACCTAAGTTCTGCTGTGTATATCTTCATTTCTGATTTTATCATGTAGAGTTCCTTTGTGCTTCTAAGAGGATGTTAAGCCCTAGCCCTAGGTCCTAGCTGTTATGCCCTAGGTCACAGCTGTTGTGAATAGATGAGAGTTGTTAATGTACTACTACTACTGTATGAGCCTTCAGTGTGACCTTGATGAGGTCATGAGATGGTGTCAAGTGAACAAAATGTCTCTAAATTTTAACAAGTGTTGTGTAATATCTTTCACCAATAAACACAATAAAATTATCTTTCATTACCAACTTGGGGGTCTGACACTGGAAAGAAGAAGTTTCGTGTATCATCTTTGATGATAAATTAACATTTAGAAGACACTATGACCACATGGTAAATAAATGTTATCAAAACTTAGGCTTTATTGGTAGGATTACCAAGGATTTTACGAAAATCAGTAGTCTCATTCTCTTGTATAATACCCTTGTCAGAAGCAAACTGGAGTATGGGTCTGTTATATGGTCTCCCCATTACGCAATCCATATTAAACATATTGAAGACGTCCAGAGGAAATTTCTTCGACTTCTTTGCTATAGAGTCATGCCAGGCCGGAACAGATGTTCTTATCTTGAAAAACTTAAGAAATTTAATATCTTGGACCTGGGTTCCCGTCGCCATCTACATGAACTAGTAACTTTGTTCAAACTGCTTCACTCAGTAATTGACTCCCCCTCGCTACTTTCTCAATTACAGATAAATTTTAAACACAATCCTCGTCGGAGGCTCCCTACTTTTGTTCTCCCCACTTATAGACTGAACGTGTCTTTCTCTAACCCATTAGCAAGAATGTGTCGGAAGTACAATGAAGTCTCAAAAGATGGTGATCTTGACATCTTTGGTAACCGATTAAATACGTTTAAAAAGTCATGCCTAAGCATCCTCAGCTCTGCAACTTAATCATGACCCACATAACAATGTATCTAACTGTCAATGTCACTGGCCGCACACCAGATTTTTTGGAGATTCAATTAACTGAATATCCAACTTATACATATTGATTTGTTGGTTCTTAGAGATATTTCTGTGGCATGTTGATTCTTAATCCGCTAGTCTCTTTGAGCATACACGCTTAGGGTACTGAATTGGAAAATTAACTTTTGTGACCAGAATTGTGTAATACTGTATATATTTAGTACCTGTTGTGTTGCCTTATTAAATAAATAAATAAGCTAAATTAAGAGAGGTAAGATGTACTTGGTGGAGATACTTCCTACTACCTAGTCAGGCAATACCTATATATTGCCCGAATAGGAAAGTATCTCAACCTCATAGAAAACAGCATCCAAATAACAATTTTCTAGAGCTTTCTGATGTTCTTCCGAGTTAAGGAGGTTCTCCGTCTTCTAAAAAAATGATATTTCAACAGCAGGGGTTGCAACGCGCTATACTCGTACTTTTAGCAATGGAAGCATACATGAACTAAAGTAACCTATTTACATCAGATGGGCCGTATGCTATCCGACGTTGTATAAAAAAAAGTAAGTATCCGCCTATATTTGTCACACATTTTGTTATTTTCGTATCGAAATTCGTTCAAATTTGTGTTTTAATGATATTCCTTGTTTTACCCTCGCGATCCTCTTAAATACTGTACTGTTTCTCTGAGAGATAGAGACAGACAGCCCGATGGATACCACGAAGGAAATAATATATGAGTACCGATGAAACGATTTTACGTAGTAACTGAACTCATTGCTACAGGTCTGGGGGTGAAATAGAAGGTGCAGCTCTTATTGGCTAGTTCACGAATCAACACGCGTCACTTATCGGATTATAGGTTAAGATATCCTCCCATAGGTCAGCAGGCACGAATCGCTGATATATTAAGGGGCCTCGAAAAATGAGAAGTGTAGTAATAAAGCCTTTCTCATATTAGACATTAATAAAGATAAACACAAAAAATATTTATTTGAAATTGGATCCTCGTCTTATATTACATGTAACTGCAGAAAGTTTTTTTTTATTTTTTATTTTTTTATTTATTTATTTAACATGTAAACATCAAATACAAACATTAATCATGTGCATGCATTAAGCATGCATTATCTTATAAATACTGTAAGAAATTTATAAAGATCTTGACAATTTATAAGCAGAGGAGATGGCTGTCTCGCGACATTATCGAAACTGTGTATTTAGCCTAAGAATACAACACGAGAAAAATAAGAATACCATTTAAATGCTTATTAGTGATAATATTGCCATACTATCGTAGCTACTCGCCCCGGCTTCGCACAAGTGATCTGATTGCTACCAAACTTCACAGGATCACCCGCTGGAGTGATCTGAAGATTTCCTGAAAATTTCATCAAAATCTGCCCAGCCGTTTTTGAGTCCATAGAGGACATACAGACAAACATTCAGTTTTATATATATAGATAGTGGTATTATCTTAGAAGTTGAGGTACTCGATGGCGTCCATGTGCGTGTGATTCTAATCAATCGCAAGTTAGCAGCGTCGACCCATCATCATCACATGACACGATTTTGCGTAGTAATTAAACTCATTGCTACAGGTCTGGGGGTAAAATAGAAGGTGTAGCTCTTATTGGCTAGTTCACGGATGAACATTGCGTCACTTATCGGATCATAGGTTAAAATATACTCCCATTGGTCAGTAGGCACGAATCGCTGATATATTTAGGGGCTATTATAATACGTTTTGGTGAGGGAGGGTACTTTATGCGTCGTCAAGTGCTTTATTGGTTCATTATAGATACTGAGGTGAGACTAAAAAGTATTAATATACTTACAAATTATAGTGAAGGGCAGCAGTGAGATCACGTCGTAAGCCAATGAAATGTAATTTCGTCTATAGACACGTACGTGAAACCGCGCTATCGACCAAAATTTGTGGAGAATGTGTAACAGGACATCAGCGGCGAAAACCAAATCTCCTATGTGCATTATCCCACACAGAAGTGTCCACGAGTAATCAAAGTAGTACATAATGAGTAAATACATCACATATTGCCAGGTAACAGTTAGGAGCACTATCATCTGAAATAGTAAGGTAAATAAACTCATGAACTCAACAGAAAGCATTATTTTTTTATACAACGTCGGAAGCCATACAAGCATACGGCCCACCTGATGTAAAGCGGTTACTGTAGCCTATGATACATGTATCACTCGCGCCAAGCGTTCTCTGCTGCTAATACAGCAACTCTTTGGTAGCTTACTGGTGACCTCACTCACACGCAGGGATACAACCACCCTCTTGACAGTTGGATGCGGTTTTCTGTGAGGCGGTGGTACTACCTTGAGGCGCTGCTTTGATGCGATCACACATTTTCATGCACGCAAATGTTTGTCCTGTGTGGGAATTGAACCCACAAGCGTTGGTGTCTGCTTTATTCACAACTGCGCCACCTAACTCGTCCTCCAATCTGATTACAGTGTCGCAAACTTTTCTGCACTCGTAGCCAGAATTGAATGAACATATATTTTTGTCGGACAATTTACATGTCGTCAGGCAGCTACAAAGTAAGCGAAACTTGTGTAATGTGTACTAGACAACTGATAAACATACGAAAAGTCCTTTTTTTTTGTAAATACATTATTATATATAAAACACACGCAGATCAAGACAAACAGACGTGTTCATGAACACAAATTTTGTCCTGTCAGAGACTCCAACCGACGAACGTTGGTATCACAGCCTCACTGCGCCACCAAGCCCGTCAATTAGATTATTTCACATATATTTTAAGGACAGAAATTTATTTGCTTCAAAAATAGTACAATGAGGTTGTTCAATAAAATACTTGCTTCACAATATTAGATCTGAATCAGACACGCAAATTGAGTTGCATGCAATTTACTCATTTTTATACTACGCCGGGAGGCATACAAGAGTACAGCTCACTAGATATAAAGCGGTTACCATAGCCTATGAACGCTTGCAATACATTAAGTTTCACGCGCGATATCACCTCTGCTGCTAACACAGCGACTCCTTAGATGCTTACTGGTGACGTCATTGACTCGCAGGAACAAAACAACCCTCCAGGGGGTTATTATTTGGATGCGGTTTTCTGTGAGGTGAAGATACTTCCCCAGATGAACCACGTTGATGCTCTCTACTTCTCTTAAACACCCATACCAAGATAAACTGATATGTCCTGTGTGGGAATCGCACAAGTGTGTCATTAGGTGTCTATATCTACAATTATGTATCGATTTTGGTAAGGTCAAGTAAGTAGTCCTCTTTTAATACGTTTATTAGTATTATATTTCACAGTAACTATAAAGTCATAGCACCTTCGCTATCGGGTTAGGTTAGTTTTTGCTCTGTAATCGAAATTGGATTTGTTACAAATTAAGTAGGCCGTAAGTTTTGTTACAAATGAATATGCATTTATTTTTTTATGAAGTAATATAATCTTAATAAAACTTATGTACATATTTATGGAATCTTAGAAAAAAAAATGAAATAAATGATTCTATTTGCAATGGCCACCTTTAGCGTTGATACAGGCCTTTAATTTATCTGGCCACGACTTTATAGATTCACGTACTGTTGTGTGTTTCTATGTCTATCTATAAATAAAAAAAAAAAAAAACAAAAACCGAGCGCCACGTGACTCCATCGTCACATACCTCACTAGCTTCTGCAACATGCATTGCTTTTTTCATGCACGCTCGCCAGTTTCTAGGGCTCCTGACATCACCTTCTGATAGAACACGACCAATTTGGTCATGGTAGGCAAGTCTTGGCCTTCCTCGGCCCCTACATCCTTCCACTTTTGCATTGTATATCTGCTTGGTCATTCTTTCATCATGCATTCTTTCTACAACTCCAAACCAAAGGAGTATGCCTCATCTTATTTTAACACCGACGCTCTCTTTCAGACCAACGTTGTTTCTAACATCATCATTGCGAATATGGTCTAGGAGCGTTACGCCACAAATTTTGTGCGACGCTCGCATTTCGACCGTGTTTATCTTACTTTCATACTCTCTCTGCCATACCCAGCAGCACTCGTTTACATAAGTAAGCGTTGGGACCAGTATTGCTATATTTGACACCAATTTCGACCCTGTTTGACACCAATTTCGATATCAAACAGGGTGACATGCCTACATGCTGAGCAATCCTTGTAAGTTGTATGCGTAGTCCACACATCACGGAGCAGTGAAACGTCAATCCCATATCTAGGCAATATGTCCCACAGTTCCTTTCGCACAACCCTATCAAATGCTTTCTCAAGATCCACAAAACCGCAGAAAACCCTCTGGTCTATGGCCAGATGCTTGATGCTGTTAGGTGGCTAATAAAAAATCCGGCGTTTATAAGCTGTTCTGTGATTAATGTGAATACGTTTATAGCGGTCAAACTGGTCGTAATTGTCAAACACGATTCCACAAATACGTATCGGTATAAAAACCATCGCACAGAAAGGTCGCACTTCGCCGAACATCTCATAGACAAAGGACATAATTTATCCCCCACTAATACATATCAAATCTTACACACCCTATGGTAACCCTAATATTTAGTTTTAAACATAGGTTTAAAACTAAATATTAGGGAACAATTACAAATTATTAAACATAAAAATTCTAAATTTACTCTCATGAACAAACAGACTGACCTTAACAACTCCTCTCTATTAAATATCTTTTCACTCACACCATCCACCCCCACCCTCAATTCAATATAAGGGACGGTACTGCGATGGATTTGTCACTTGTAGCATGTTATTCTAATGAGTAACGTCTACAGTGCCTGGGGATGTCTCGTGGAGAGGCGAAACATGTGTCGCAGCGATGGTGGTGGGGGCATGCGGTTTCTATTCCAGATGGCGGACGACCTCAGCAGCCAAGGCAGAGACTACCGGAGCAGCCATGGCAGCGTCGGCATGTTGCATTTACTAACGGTAGTGGGTGGGTGCTGGTCGGCTCTAGGCCACATGAAATGATTGGTGGCGGAAGCACACAAAGCAGGTTAGAACAATTTTGCTTGTTGTAGTGCTCTTCAATCGTGAACATTTTTTCATCTGTAAAGAGTCACCAGTAAGTAGTTACTGTGTTAGCAGCAGAGGTGGCATCGCGTGAGTGATACTTAATGTATTGCAAGCGTTCATAGGGTACGGTAACCGCTTTAAATTAGGTGTGCCGTATGCTTGTATGTTAAATGGGTCTAATGGGTCAAAATTAAGGATACTTCCCACTAGCCAGACGAACCTGGTACCACATATTCCACGGAGCGTTCATAATAGCAAGTGTGATTTTTCTCATGCTACCTTCCCATAGGAACTGCCCTCTAATCTTCTCTGCTTTTAATTTCGATTGGAGTATAGGCAGCATCTGTCGACTGTTACGGGTTCCACTTGCTGCTTTGCTGGAAAAATGATAAATATTAGTAACACTAGCACTTCAATAAACCAGGGAGGACGTGCTGCGTTGGCGATAAGGTCAGAGAGAGGCCTAAAATTACTAACATCTATAGCTTCATATCTGGCGGACCGTTTGCTACTTTGTTACCACAGGTGGTGCAAAGGCTATAAAAAAATCGGCCAAGTGCGAGTCGGATCGCGCACGAAGGGTTCCGTACCATTATCTATAAAAGCGGCAAAAAAACACGTTTGTTGTATGGGAGCCCCCCTTAAATATTTGTTTTATTTTAATTGAATTATTTATTCTTAAAGTAAATATATAACTAAATATTCTGTGAATATTTCAAGCGTCTACCTGTTGCCGTTATCAATATCCAGCAAAAATGATCAAAAAAATCACGTTTGTTGTATGGGAGCCCCCTTAAATATTTATTTTATTCTACTTTTTAGTATTTGTTGTTATAGCGGCAACAGAAATACATCATCTGTGAAAATTTCAACTGTCTAACTATCACAGTTTATGAGATACACCTGGTGACAGACGGACGGACGGACGGACAGCGGAGCCTCAGTAATAGGGTTCCGTTTTACCCTTTGGGTACGGAACCCTAAAAACAAGTTTGTAACTCTTCTCCTTAGCGTTTTCCTAATCCATCAGGATTGGTGGGGTACCTGCTACCTAAGCCTAAGGATTTGGTGAAAATACAGATTTTTACATGGAGCGACTGCTGTCGGATCTTCGCAACCCAGAGGGATAACCAGAACATGCTTTGGTAAGGTAACACATTAGAAATATAATTTTTTTTTGCGGGTTTCCTCACGATGTTTTCCTTCACCGTCGAGTATATGATAATTACAAAATGTACATATTTCCGAAAACACGGATTTATTGGTACATGCCAAGATTCGAACCGGGGCATGTCGGTAACTAGGCTTCTTATTTCTTCGGCTCTTCTTTATTCACTGGGCTATCACTACTCTTGCAAGCTTGTAACGTAATATCTTTGTAGTACACAAACCAACATCGGTAGGTATGCCACTCACTGCGATACAATTTCGTGTGTGAAAATACGCCACATGAAATTGCCACTGCGCTGGCCAATCATAAAACGTTTAGTTTGAAACACATTAGTGCATTCGCAGATGTTACGTCCGTTTGCACGACTTATATCTGCTTTGCGTTTACTTGCGTTTATTTAATTTTAATTACCCTCTATTTATTGTAGATCATAGGTTGTTTACAAGGACTACAAAATGTAATTTAAATGTCGCAACCAAATAGGTTAACTAGGCTTTTAATTAACAGCCTAGCCTTTTCAGGAACACCGTTCCTATATGAATTCTATATGTTTGTCTGTGCGTTTGTCTGTCGCTTTTTTTTCGAATATTCGAATTTAGACTTCAGATTCGGATTCAGCATAAAAAAGTATAATAGGAATGTTCAGGAACACCGTTCCTATCTCTTAAGGAACATGATCAAAATGGCCGACAAATTAAAAAAAAATAATTGAATTGTTATATAATTTACGAGCCAGGTGTTCCTCTGGCAATGCAAGCTTGCGTATTCTCAACTGGTTACTAAATGGCATCGTTCCACTAGTGACATGAGTATGAACCTATGGAGACCCGACGACATGATTTTACATAGTAACTAAATTCGTCGCTACGGGCCGGGGGTAAAGTAGAACGCGCAGCTATTATTGGCTAGTTCCTGGATCAACATTGCGTTACTTATCTTTTTTTTTATACTACGTCGGGAGGCATACTACGGCCCACCTGATGTAAAGCGGGTACTGTAGCCTATTAACGCCTGTGATATATTAATTATCACTCGCGCCTCTGCTGCTTACAACAGCAACTCCTTGGGAGCTTACTAGTGACCTCACTCACACGCAGGGACACAACAACCCTCTAGGGCGTTGTTATTTGGCGGTTTTCTGTGAGGTGAAGGTAATTCCTCAGACGGGCTGCTTTGATGCGACCTACCTCTCTTAAAACATCCAGACCAAGACAAACAGACATGTTCATGCACACAAATGTTTGCCTTGTGTGGGAATCGAACCCACGAGCGTTGGTATCAAAGTCACGTCATTCACGACTGAGCCACCGAGCTCGTCAAAATATCTGCTTAATGTTTAAAATTTCTTCCCATTTTCCAATATTTTGGCGCTAAAACACTACTTTTTGGTGAGTGAGGTTAGCCTTCATCGCAGCCAAGTGATTAATTGGTTTATAGACATGACTAATATTTAGCCATGTAACTAAATAGCCGGGTAAATGACTTGGATCGATCATGATGAACTAGTTGCGTAGCACAGATATTTTAAATTAGATCTATTTTTTGTCAACTGGTGTTTAAACCCGCACTGTACAAATGGCGTTGAAAAGCGACAAACTACTCTCGATGTCCTGCCTCCTAAGTTTACAATAATTGCAACATAAAATTAGGTGAGTGGGATATTTGCTAGTATATTTCCATATTCCCCACATAAAACCCTTACTTATCCCACTGCAAGGATACGGGTCTCCCTTCAACCGAAGAAATTTAGAGCATACTCCACCACGCTGCTCAAATGCGGATTGGCGGAGGCCAGTGTTTTCAAGCCGCCCGCGGGCCACTGACTTAGCTTAATGACTGTCATCTATCGACAATAGCCGGGAACGACGGCTTATCGTGCCCTCCGAAGCACGGAGTAACTCGAGATAGATAAACCCATCCTTAGACAGGCTACGGTCGATATTGCTTAACCTGCGTGTTTAATTAGATCTCAATTTTTTTTTATATTTCCATTTTAGTAAACGAAATTTCAGAAGTTTACTTTATGATTTAATAGCGACCCGCACCGGCTTCGCACGGGTAGTTGAGTATATTACGAGTACATGTATACATACATATATACAGTAAGGATTAACACTGTAAATCCGTATAATATCCGATGGAAGCTCCCAGGCGGATTGACCTTTTCCGACATTTTCAACAATTATCGTCATATTTCAATCGACTTACACAAAACGTTAACAAATTATAGACCTAAACATTCCTCAAGAATCACTCTGTCTATTGGTGAAAACCGCATGAAAATCCGTTCAGTAGTTTTTGAATTTATGGCGAACAGAGAGACAGACGCGGCGTGGGACTTTGCTATATAATATGTAGTGACATACACTTGGTGTCTTCTACTGCTCGAGTAGCATTTTGTATCTTATGGAGACGTTTCATAAAGCTTTTTAGCGGTTTACGTTATAGCCTTCACAACCGAATTGATTTTAAGACATATCCATGGATATGCAGTTCAATAGTGCAATGCAATCTTTTATAGTTACGATTTTTTGTCACTTTAACGACATATTAAATTCTTCTTTCAGGTGGATTAGATTAATCCCGTTCTCCTTATCTTTCTCCTCAGTTACTTAAGCCCGAGGATTTGGACAAGATACTAATTTTGACATTTAGCGAATGCCGTCAGATCTCCGCAACCCAAACCAGATATTTCTTACGTTAGGTCACATGTCTTTCGAAATATAATTTCGGACATGCGGGTTTCCCCGCGATGTTTTAATTCACTACTTACTGTAAGTGACAATTACAAATATGTGCGTAAATCCGAAAATGCAAATTTAGTGGTGTATGGCCTCACACAGATTTGAACTACAGCCCTGTTGGTTAATAATATAAAAATAATCTTCATTTCTCCCACAGAACTCAAACTACATTACAAAAGTTAAATTGAAGTTATAGGAGACTGGTGCTTGAACTAAGTTAAGCCTGTATTTTAGGACAACAGGACTCCCTACATTTACTAAACTGTATTTTAAATACATAAGCTTCAATATTTACTACTGCTAAATAGTCAATGTCTAGCTTAGTGTTCTTAAGTTACAATGGCAAAATAAAAGAAATAACTGTAAAGTAAATTCATTTATTTATTTATGGAAAAGGTACACCAACAGTCTACAGCACTTCTACACAACAGGTACATCACATTGCTTAAGACATTCTATAAAAATAATTCTTATTAATATTCGAATTTAGTTTAAATATTTTTATTTCACTTGCCAAATTTAATTATTAATTGGTTTAAAGTTAAGAAGAGATCTCAATCCTAGTTGTGTCATAGTAGACTTAAGATATTTCGCTCAATATGTGGATGACAGGTAACACTGAACACAACTATGTCTGTTAGATAATGAGATTCTTATTTCATTGATCAGTGCCTAGGTAACACGATACGTACACAATGATATCCAGTGACGTGAATGGTAAATGTGGCATATGGCTAGATGTTTCAAAGCGTACATCAAGCTTTATTAGGTACTAGCTTATACCCGCGGCTTCGCACGCGTAGTTTTTGGAATTTCGACAGTTTTACTTATTTTTATTTTACTTCTTATTTTTTGGTACAGTCCGCATTATATAGTTAGTAAAAGTACCAAATATTCGTATTTGTGTAGTAATGAAGATATGTCACGATCTGTTCGGTTTTCATTAACTATTTGATATTGACTGAATACACTCAAAGCATCCCTCTATTAAATATACAACATTGCCTATTTTAAACACATAACTGTACAAAGTCACTAACTTCAAAAGATATTTCTACTTCATACAAAGTGTCAACCCCCTTTTCAGCCACCTAAGGGTTTGAAAAATGTTGAAATTACTTTTTTGGTGTTTTGGTTGAGAATATATTATTTACCAAGCCTAAAGTAGCTCACTTTAAAAAAAATCAATTCCTTAACAGTTCAACTTTTAATTCAAGAAATACTTTTGACCCCCATTATACACTTTAAGACGTGGAATTTTTGAAAACGCTGAAACCACTTTTTTTTTATTCTAATAGAGAGTATCTGTACAAAGTTTTATATTACGAACTTCAAAACATATTTCTACTCCATACAAACTGTCAACCCCCTTTTCAGCCCTCTAAGGGTGGAATTTTGAAAAACGCTGAAATTACTTTTTTGACGTCTTGATTGAACGTATAGTTACAAAGTCTATAGTACGCGGTGGCGGTGGAGCTGTGAAGCTTGCTGACGCCCGTGGCTGGACTGATGCAGTATGGGGAGGGAAGTTGGAAACATATGAAGATATTTCACCGGCGTTCTAAAACGGGCAAATCAAAAATTTTTTTTGGAAATTAATCTGAAAGATGATGAATGTAAGAATGATTTGTGGAATATGAAAGCGAGTGTGATGTATGAATGTGTTTATTTATATTGTACACGGACTTTTAAAAACAAAAACGTGATTACAACTATTTATAATGTGTAAAAACTGGTGTAAGATAAAAAAAAAAAAAAAAGTCTATAGTAGTTCACTTAAAAAAATAAAATAACAGTACAACTTTTAATTCAAGATATACTTTTGACCCCTATTACATCATTTAAGGGGTAGAATTTTTGAAAACGCGGCAATTATTATGTTTTTGATTCTAATAAAGAATATCTGTACAAAGTTTCGAGTCACTAAGTTCAAAAAATATTTGTGCTCCATACAAACTGTCAGCCCCCTAATGGTGGAATTTGTAAAATGGTGAAATTACTTTTTAATTCCTTGATTGAGAGTATTACAAAGTCTTAGCAGCTCACTTTAAAAAAAAAAACAATTTCTTAACAATTTTGAAATTAAACAATTTTTAACGGAAGTATCACGTGTTTTATTTATTTTGTTGAACCTGACGTTTCGAACGCTTTGCAGCGTCCGTGGTCGCAGGAAGACTTAATTTCAATGTGTAACAATTGCGAAAACCTAAGACAATTTCTTAACAATTCAACTTTTAGTTCAAGAAATATTTTGACCCCCATTACACCCTGTAAGGAGTGGAATTTTTGAAAACGCTGAAATTTCTTTTTTTGGACTCTAATACAGAGTATCTGTGCAAAGTTTCAAGTCACTAACTTCAAAAAAAATTTCTGCTCCATACAAACTGTTAACCCCCTTTTCAGCCCCCTAAAGGTGGAATTTTGAAAAATGCTGAAATTAATTTTATGACGTCTTGATTGAGAGTTTATTTACAAAGTCTAAAGCAGGTCACTTTAAAAAAAATCAATTTCCTAACAATTCAAGTTTTAGTTCAATTAATATTTTGACCTCCATTACACCCTTTAAGAGGTAGAATTTTTGAAAACGCTGAAATTACTTTTTATGAATTTTAATAGAGAGTATGTGTGCAAAGTTTCAAGTCATTAACTTAATTATATATATAATAATGAAAAAAATTATTCTGCTCCATACAAACTGTAAACCTCATTTTCAGCCCCCTAAAGGTGGAATTTTGAAAAACACTGAAATTACTTTATAATTTCTTGATTGAGAGTATACTTACAAAGTCTAAAGCAACTCACTTTAAATAAAAACAATTTCTTAACAATTCAACTTTTAGTTCAAAAAATACTTTTGACCCCCCATTACACACTTTAAGGGGTGGAATTTTTGAAAACGCTGAAATTACTTTTACATTTGGTTCATGACTTTCACTGAAACACCTTAATATTGAATTTTAATCGAATAACTTCAAAAACGTAAAGTTTCATACTAATTTTGCATCCCCGTTTTACCGTTAAGGGATGATTTTTGAGAAAAATATTTTACTCGTGTTTCATGCCTTTCAATAAAGAACCTTCATGCTGAATTTCATTCGAATAACTTGAAAAACGGCAAAGTTTCATACTAACTTTGCACCCCCGTTTAACCCCCTAAGGGATGAATAGTGCTCCCCTACGTTATAAAAGGAACCCCTGTGCTAAATTTCAAGTTTCTAACCCTTATAGTTTAGGCCCTGCGTTGATGTGTCAGTCAGTCAGCTTCTCCTTTTATATATATAGATACTTCTAGCGGTTCAGAGCGTACTTCTTGATACTCAATTGTAGGTTTGAATCGGCCAGTATTTTATTTAGCCACAGCTTTACGAATGTTTTGCGCGTTAAAAATAAACCTATCTATAGACAGGAGACTCATAGCAATACCATTAAATGTAGGTAGTGTATTAGATTACATAAACCCTCTCTTAGGGTCTCTACGTATTGAATCCGTATTACCACGCACGCCTATCAACTGGCTAGGTGTTTATTCAAACTGTGTTCTGAGTGTACCCTAAAACTATCTTATATTACTGGTTGCAGATAACATTTTTTTTTTCAGCCTAAGAACCCTTCTTGTAATCTACGAAATTGACAATTTTACAACTGGCTAGTTTGTAGTATAGTGATTGATTTCTTTAATTGTTTCTATAACATAGCTATGAGAAGTTTGTTTGATTAGTAAGGCGCAAATAAAATAAACTGAGGAGTATGTGTGAAGTGAGAATGGTTGATAGAATAAAAAATAGCACGATACGAGAACTTTGTGGAATGAAAGTTGATGTAGTGACAAAAATTGAAAATGGTATTCTGAGATGGTTTGGTCATTTAGACAAAAATGACAAAAGAGCTACGAAAGAAGTGTATTAGGCAAGACTGAATGGTGATGTCGGGAGGGGCCGCCATAGACGCACACATATAGGTCAATATGGTGATGTGTTGAAAAAGGGCCAAATCAAAAGTACCCAAAACCGAAGGGCATGCATGAAGAGGTTGATGAGTGTGGAAGAAGCGAGAGGGGTATGTGTGGATCGGTGCACCTGGCATTCTCTGTGTGTGTTTTCTCTGTCCCAGCCTACCCCAATGGGAGACAGGCGTGATGATATGTATGTATGTAATAAAATAAACAGTGCTCTTACCTAGTGCCTATACTCAACGTAGGCTCACTGACACTTCGTAACATCTTATTTTATATTTAAATCCTTTCTTTTTATATATTTTTGTATGCGTATTACACTTTTCAAATAATAGTGAACTTACGATTCAGTCCATGAAAATCCGAAGTCATAATTCGTGACCACCTAGAAATTTCGTCACAAATTATATTTTTTTAAATGTTCAATCACAAATTCAAGGCGCAGGAGCGAGTTTGTATTTTCATTCAAACTTACATTTCCGCCACATCTTTTACGACATTAATTCGCAACTACCTATAACTAACTATTGAAATAACTTGTTGTTTGCAATGCTTTCAAATACTCAAACGTTGACTGAAAAATATCCTTTACGGGGACAAGTCCGTTTTATCTTTTTGTAATTTGACTGGTATAATACTCAATAAAGATTTTACAAACAGAAAACCTGTTCCCTGTTTTATTACTTTATGTTAGAATAGATAGGCTCACAGGAGTTCTCCAAGAAATCATTATATATCTGCGACAGTCTGAAGTTAACAAGTGCGTCATACCTACTTTGACAAAAGGTACAGATACGATCTTAACAATGGGGTTGGTCTGCAGGTTTACTGTCATATAGTGAACTGGAGATAGCTATATATGTAGGGTTTCTAAACAATATAATCCAGAACGAAGAAATTCGACCTATAACCAGTAGTTGACCTAGCTTTCATAGTTAGCAAATTAGTTAGAAATATTATTGATCTGTCGTACCTGCCCAATCAGTGACGGCTATTCGAAGAGGTACTATTGTCTTATAAGAGAATGGAGCTTTAGTTGGTCCTCTAGACATGCATTAATAAGCTCATACGAGCTGCCGTATCCGCGTAGTATCTGGATAAAGCGGAGAGGGAAACGGACAGGGAAATTCAGAAAGTATTATAGAAGGCCTACGTTCAGTAGTGGGTAGATGTTTAATCATCTAATAGGCGAAGGTACTACCCCAGTCTTCTTAATAGAAAATGCATGTGCTCAACCACATGTTTCTATATTTTATCTGGGTAATATTAATATACTGCTCTATTAATAACTTTCATTAAACATATATTATTATTTCTTTCCTGTCAAAGTGCCCGTTAATCTGAGTTGAAACACCTGGTGTTAACAAGTGTTAAGTCCCTACACTCAGATCCGACTTCCGATCATCAAACTGAAGTACTTACTTCTTAAGATGATGGCGATTGGGATGGTTTTGCTTGGCTATGCCTTGGCTTGGCTTGGCGGGATGTGCGTGATTGGCGTCATGGCATAGCGCAGCGTTACAAATCTTCTTCAGCTTAGTAGTGGAGCTCTATTCTATTAGTAGTAGTGTCATTTAGTAAATCATCGTCGGGCTAATTCGATCTAAACGACTTCATCTATTTCCGCTACCGTTAGAATAACATGCTACGAATTCGTAGCATATTATTCTAACGGCAGCAGAAGTACAACAGTAGAGGCGAAATATGTGTTGCATGCGGTTCATGTTTCAGAGGGTAGGCATTCGCGGAGACGACTGCAGCAGCCGAGGTATAGATGACTGGAGCGGCCATGGTATTAAGTGTGTATCAGCCTTCACAAGCTCATATGAACTAATCGTTAACGAATTCCGTTAACGATTAGTTCATATGAGGCAGTTTATATCAAATTGTCTGTAAATTTGACTTTCCAAAAATAACGTCTGAATCTATTAAATATTAAAAGTACCATCCTCAGCTTACTTAGCAGAACTTTTGCAGTAAGTAAATAAGTTACTTAAAGTACTAAACTTTATATTAATCTAAATATGTACATAGTGTGCATAAGCATTATGTACATGAGCAGTGATAGTTGCTGGATAGAGAACCAGCCTGTTGACCTACAGTTCTTGGTTCGAATCCTGACTTGTACCAGTAAATTCTTTTTTTTCAGATTTATGTACATATTAGTAATTATCACACGCTCTTCAGTGAAGGAGAACATCGCGAGAAAACCCGTTCAAACACGTCCAGTCCACGTTCTGGGTTTCCTTGGTTGACGGTAGTTCCATGTAGAAATTAGTATCTTCGCCAAATACTAGGGCTTACGTAGCGGACCCCGCCAACCCTGGAGGGTTGTTGTGTGTGAGTGAGGTCACCAAGTAAGCTCCTAAGGAGTTGCTGTGTTAGCAGCAGAAGTGGCATCGCGCTTGTCATACTTAATGTTTTACAGGCATTAATAGGCTACGGTAACCGCTATATCAGGTGGGCCGTATACTTGTATGCCTCCCGACGTTCAATAAAAAGAAACAATTTGATGCCAAGAATCATCTTTGGCTTCCATTTGTATCATAAACCCTGAGTAATTCGAGTATTTTCGTATTCTAAAAATGGCTACTTAATAATTTTCTCTCACTTTCAAATTGCGAGAGTGTAATGGAATGTTGATGCTTATCTACATAATTAGTCTGGGGACTACATTACACTTTTATGCTCCACTTCAACATTCCAACGGGCACCCGAAATGTGACACCATATTTTGGTGATATTGAAATTGCAATGTCGGGAGATCGTAAAATTTGAGCGCGGACGGGTCGCCGCAGCGAGCTATAAAGCAGCAAGCAGGCGCTAAAGTGTCAAAGTATTCAATGGAGCCGATGGCTATAAACCGTTGTTATTACAAACCAGTTTAATGACGGAAATGACTGCGAAATGTGGCTCCTATACAAGAACGATTTATTGAGTTATAAAACTTGGACTGCTATGTCTCTGTTTGCAAAGTTGTGATAATATAGTGTTCAAATCTAAAGCCAGGTTAATCAATACGTCGTATACTACGCTGAATAAGACGCATTGTAGATAAAACTTTATGGTATATGGCTAAGATAGCAAACAAGGGTAAGGCAGAACTGATGGTGTAGTTGCTAACCATGTATTGTTTTTGTACAACGTCGGAAGGTATTCAAGCATAGGCCCATCAGACGTAAAGCGGTTACCGTAGCATATAAACGCTTGCAATACATTAAGTGTTACTCGCGTGATGCCACCTCTGCTGCAAACACAGCAACTCCTTAGGAGCTTATTGAAGACCTCGCTCACACGCAGGAATACAACAACCCATTATGGAGTTGTTATGTGGCTGCGGTTTTCTGTGAGGTAGAGGTACTTCCCTAGATGGGTTACTTTGATGCGTCCTACCATTCCTAAAAAATGTAAAAACCTATTCACTTTCTTTCTGAGGAACCTCATGTGCCTGAGGAAAACCTTGGCATGGAGATCACTTTATAACCTAATAACTTAAGACTTCTTTGCAGCATATGCGATAATTGTTGTTCTAGAGAAGGCACTAAGGTGCAATTCCGTTGGTTCGGACATGTAAAAATAATGCAGAATGAAAGAATAACGAAACAGATATACTATGCGTAAGTGGCAGGATGTAGGAGCTGGGGAAGGCCAATACTCCTCTATCATGACCAAATTGGTAGTATTTTATCAGAAGGTGATATCAGGAGTCATTCGAACCTGCAACCGTCCATGAAAAGAGCTATTAATGTTAGAAGAGAGCCAGGATTAAGAATCGCATTAAATGCCGATCAGTTCACTGTGCCTACCCGTTAGGGACATGTAGTGAAGATATACACAGTATCGGTCATTACTGCACCTTCAATTTAAACATGCATTTATAATGAGTGTAATGTATTATTTATATATTAGGATCTCAATTAAACATTTTTTTTTTGCGTATTACAAATTATAGAGCAATATACAATGTTCAGTGTTATAGCCTATTATGTTTTTTTTGTAACGTTAATAATATAAAAAATTTGACGGGCCTAAGTAATTCAAAAAAATGCAAATTAATATCTCTCAACTCCGTTGTGAAAAAAGCTAACCCGGCGTAGAGTGCTCACATAATATGTAAATATGCGTCCAAACTGTAGCACGAAAGAATAATACATATTCAGAGGCCTGGGTCATCCATTTTGCATGGTTATTTCAGCGAAATCCTCTCATATCCTCCTCTCATGTAATTAAGAGATTAAAAGCTCAGCGACGGGCAGGGTTAACTCGACAGGGTTTTATGTAAATTGAAATCATTTTTCATCACGCTTAGACGTACGTTATTATCATTAATCATTGTAACTAAATTAACTATGTCGGTACCATTAAACACAACGTGAGTGTCGCCGTTGCGCTGCTCTTCTGCGGTTTAGGGAAAGCCTGTTGGTCAAGGCATCTGAAGGCAATTAATTCAGCTAAAAGAATCTATACAAGCCAAGGCTTGTTATCATGCAGATGAGTTTAAGGTGATTAACGACATCGTACGAATTGCAAGAACATCGTCGGTTAAAGGTATTAGGTAGGTACTCATGAATCTGACATACATAAAAAATCACTTCAACCACCTTTGACGAGCTCGGTGGCTATGCTATGCTATTGTAGTAATACTACTTTGACACCAAGTTTGACACAAGGTAATTTGTGTACATGAACACACATGGTCGGGGTGCTTTTAAGAGAGGTAGGATGCATTCCAGCAGCTTGTCTTTCTCATCTTGTGGAAAAGGAAGTGAAAAGAAGTTAGAAAGATTTATTTCACTTAGAGTTTGTCTTATACAGACAATTCCTGACAGCTGTCAGTTGATGTGACAGATGATAAAACGTGTTATGTCATACATATGGTATTAACGGTCAAGAATTCATATTCTGAAGGATGTATGTTAATGTTATGTGGTTAAGGCGAAACTTATCTGATTAACTGGGTATGTGAAAACGTCAGTGTCCAAAAAACGGTAGAACAGTTCCGGGCTAATGCTGGTTTGGGAGCGTGCACGATGTAATTATAACTACAATATTATATAAAATCAAAAACATAATCGTTGACATTTGTTTGTTAAAATGGCTATATTTGTTTGTTTGTAAAAGAACATAGTGCCATGAACAGGAATAGCTTACTGGACGAAAAACCAACGTATTAAGCCACTGGTCCCGGTTCGAGTTCTAGTATGAGGATGTACCACTGAACTCGTATTTTCGAATCTATGTAGCTCGGCGGAGAAGGAAACATCGCGAGGAAACGTTTACATGTCCAAGATATTATATTTTGAAAGACGTGAGGCTTAATCTAAGAAAGGTTATTTTAACTGTGGGATGTAAAGGTTTGATGGCAGTCGCTATATAACAAGGCATCAAATATCTTCAATAAATCCTATAGATCCTTTGGTACTTTTGTATATCGAGTTTTAGTTACGACTTCATTCTATACAATCGTGTTAGAGGTCAACGCGTTTATTCGGTGTTATTCAATTTATTTTCAAATATCAGATATTGAAAATGCTGCTTCTAAAAGGCTGCGAGTAATAAAGATCTCTATTTTATGTTTATTTTAATCGGATTAATTTTCCGCTTGATTGACAATCCTCCAAAAATGTTTTAGATCTGAGTTTGTCTTTAGAATTTATTATTCAATTAAATTAAATTAAATGAAATCAACACAAATGTTTTAGTTTTTAATCGACGGTCAAATACACAAAGAGTGGTTACTACAAACGGAAAATAGTGAAACTATTAATATTATGATCGCGGCATATTGTGATGGTTGTTAACGTAATATTGAGCGCATATATTTCTATCGTCAGGATTTTTCTAAAAACTTTAAATAGTTTTCAAGGAATGATCAGCATTGGCATCTACGTACATAGCCTGCTTGCTATAAAGTCTATGCTCATAATTATTTTCATGCTATATAGATAGGAATCCTTTTAACTTTTACAACAATGACGTAACTCTCACTTTATTAAAAAAAAAAAACCGGCCAAGTGCGAGTCGGACTCGCACACGAAGGGTTCCGTACCATTATCTGTAAAAACGGCAAAAAATCACGTTTGTTGTATGGGAGCCCCCTTTAAATATTTGTTTTATTTTAATTTAATCATTTATTTTTAAAGTGGATATATAACTAAATATTATGTGAATATTTCAAGCGTCTACCTGTTGCCGTTATCAATATCGAAAAAAAAATCACATTTATTAGCCCCGGTTTATTAGGGGAGCCCCCTTAAATATTTATGATATTCTATTTTTTTGTATTTGTTGTTATAGCGGCAACAGAAATACATCATCTGTGAAAATTTCAACTGTCTAATTATCACGGTTCGTGAGATACAGCCTGGTGACAGACTGACGGACAGCGGAGTCTCAGTAATAGGGTTCCGTTTTACCCTTTGGGTACGGAACTCTAATTAGCTAACTCATCACTTATAATTTGAATTGGGACTCACCCAACTTAATAATAAAGGTATGAAAGTAATAATATAACTTATATAACATAAATATTTATTAGTATAAACTAATAACATAGTGGCCTGCATTGTTAAGCGCACCTTAATTAAACATAAAGTCAATGGAAAGGTAACACAAACAAACACAGCCGATATGCCGATTGAGAATTCATATTAAAGTAAGCTTGTTAATTTCTGCACATTTATTTTCTTCGAAATACCGAAATACCCTTTTTACACAACACAAAATATGCACACGATTCGACAACGAATTAGTAACTATTATTCGGGATAATGGATGGCTGTGGCAAAGGTTGTAATTTACAAATCTATATATATAAAAAATAATATTTGTGTGTATGTCCTCTATGGATTAAAAAACGGCTGGGCAAATTTTGATGAAATTTTCAGGGAAACTTCAGATCAGTCCAGCGGATGATCCAGTGAAGTTTGCTAGCGATCAGATTACTCGTGCAAAGCGGGGGCGAGTCTGTATGTCTTCTATGGACTCAAAAACGGCTGGGCAGATTTTGATGAGATTTTCAGGAAATGTTCAGATTAGACTAGAAAATTGAGAAAAATAAAAAAAAAGTTGCTCATGTCTTGGGATTTGAAGCCAGGATTATATTAGATTATGTTGCTTTACGCAGCTTGGTTCCGTTACGTTAATGACTTGAGTTTAGTGCCGGTATCCGCTATACAAAAATACGACTCCGAGAATCGAAAATGTTAGTGTCGTTGCGTATTTAAATTCAAATGCTGTATATTTAAGTGAAAAGCAAAAGCTGGAGCTGCAAATTTTCTGTGTGGCCCACTGTACGTATGTTTATCAGTATTGTCTAGTACCCATAACACAAGCTTCTCTTACTTTGGGGCTAGATGGCAGTGTGTAATTTCTCCTGCAATATTTATTATTTATTTATTTACAAGTGATCAAAAACGAGGGCAATGTTTTTCATGCATATGTGTGACCGTTCTAATATGATCTTCAGTAATTTAAAAATGAACAATACTGCAGTGCGAGTGTAGTTAGACACGTCTTTATTCCCGGTGTATCACAAGTTATGCGACATTTGCACAAATTACCACAAGGCTAGACACGAGGTCTAACCTTGTGGTATAGAAAAGAACATTTGTTGAAATATTATATTCAATTTACAACAACATTTACAAAAGGTATTTCATCGCTAAGAAGAAGATACGCTTTTATATAAGTTGCCAACTCGTACTGTTCTATATCGACTAAAATATATAAATGATCATATTTTTCGTAAATTTTAGTGTTGAACTCATAGCGAATTTGTAATTATTCCTGAGTTAATTATTTGTCTGCACGTGATGAAATTGTCACCATTTACAGTTTGATATATTACGTGTATGAATCGTGCGTTGGGTAAGTAAGGTATCGTACCTGCAACGAAACAAAGTTGAGCGTTACAAAGTGACAGTAAACTAAAGTGAGAAATCTATTAAGTGGTCTCGTAACCGAGAGTTGATGCATTTCCCCCGTCGCGCGTAATGTACGACTACATCGCAATAATGTCGCCCGACCGTTTTATTACCGCCAGTACGGACGGCGATCCTTCCTACAGACGTAATGAAATTCAAATCAACATTGTAAGTCTATTTTACTTATCTAAATTGAGGGATTTTAAAGTCATCTGATAAACGTTTTCTGTTTTAAGAGTTTGTATCACAAGATTTAGAGTTATGAAACTCCTTGTAGCTTATGAATGCTTACAATTCAGGGTGTATTGCTCGCGCCTTGGCACCTCTGCTGTAAACACAGCAACTTAAGGAGCTTTATCATCGTGCAAATAAAATAAAAGTCATTAAACACGTTTTTTAGATTCAAATTTCAATTTATTATTAATATTTTTTGTTAAAGTGATTACAGTAACACACATCCTGTAAATATTTCAAGCATCTGCCTGTTACAGATCAAAACATACATCTGCTATTTCTCTGTTTACTTGCACTACCATGTGATTATTTAGTCTATGCTGGGTCATAGTACTCCTTAAGTTTTTATTCTTCGTAAAGCAAAGAAAGACATTTTGGCGGTGCATGTCGATACTGGCATAGTCAAAAAGATTTTTAATAATTTGATGACTTCGGGTATCATTATCTTTGGTAGATTTGCAATGAGAAGTTATAAAAGAAACAACATCTTCCACACTATTGAGTCTGCAATATTTTGTTCGTGCAATATGAAAAAACATGTTACGATGAAGAACCAAACGATTCACACCGAAGTTATCTCCGTAGATCTCTTTCACATAATTGCTGCTTGTATCATTATTTTGGTCTGTAATAAAAAGTTCCATATTGTTCAATTGTGTCATATCATTTTCAGTAAAGCGCTGTTCAATACATCCTACGACTTTATCTAACACTTCAAAAGACATTTTTCGATAAAAGTCAGCTGGTCTGGAAGATTCGTGCGGTACACTAAAAGAGTTGTCTACCTTTTTAGGTATTCTTCGTATTTTTGGAGTTGTGGGTTCATCTGATTCCAAAATATGAGCCAAGTGTAGAGTAGATTTCTAAATATGAATAAATTTTTCGTCACTTCTTTAAAACGATATAATTTACTTGACTGTATTAATTTTTTCTACAGCTTTTTGCAGATGCAAAGAAATCTTCTGTAATGTATTATTAAGAGCTTCGATGCGATCAAGAATATTTATGCGAAATTTGAGAAAAGAGATTCAAACGACTGAAAACTTTCAAATATCCTTTTGTTTCGCGCCGGCATCATATTTCTGACTTTTTGTGTTATTCAAAAACTTAGCAGTTCACTATAATTGTGAAGAATAGTTTTAAATGAAGATATACGACTACGCAATCTTCTTGGGAAAAATGAACGCAGAGAAAGATTTTCTGCATCGTCAGCTACTTGTAGTGATTCAAAACAAGCTTGGCGTTTAGGTAAACCGCGTACAAAGACGTACCTTTCTTATTAATACACAAAAATCTCTAATTGCGGGCACTTCTTTCAATGTGGCTTGAACTACCAGGTTCAAGGAATAAGCGATACAATGCACATGAAATGCCCTTGGTTCTATAGCTTGAACCAGTGCTTTAAGGCTCCACTAACATTATTAAATATTCTAAAATATATATGAACGTGTAAATTTATTTTTGAAATGCATAACATATTTTTTTCTCCGTTAAATTGATAGCTATAAGTATTATATAATACAGTCAGCTGCGAAAGATATGAAACGAGGAACTCGTTTGGTTTTTCCTGTACAATTTTGATATTTGGCGCCGTGAAAAATCATACATGAATTTTAAAATTTGCGACTAGTATGGAACTCACAATGAAAAAGGTGAAAACGTGAGCATAGAAAATGTATCCTGTTCTAGATACAAAATGTATACGGAGACACACGGTTGGACTGAACAATTTTAAACGCAAGCCTATTATGAAAATTTTATAGACACTTAAGAATAATGTATTATGAAAACGATCAAAAGTTTTGCCATTATCATTTTCAGTGAATATTACTGAAACAACAAAGCTGAAATTACATTAGCACGTATTGTAAGTAACCGGAAATGAGTAGACTAGGAAGTTAGTGATTGATGGACGAGTATATGTGTACAGGGCGAATAATATAATAAGTGTCCAGTCAACATAATCCCAGTTGAGGCAACTACAGTGTTTTATTCGAAATTCTTGATGTAATTATAAACAAAACGAAGGCAAGTTTTTCTAGACTTTTCATATCTCGTTTTTACATACATCATAGACTGTAACATATTCTGATTGACAAATTTTATGTTTCCGGTTCATAGTTCTACATGGAGTGATTTTTTTATTGATTCAATGGCCGTTCTTGCCGTGGTATTCTTACAGATAACTCAGGCGACAACTGAGTAGACTTACCGACAACCGAAGGTAGTCGAGTCCAATTCAGGGGTACTCAAGTACTTTCAAGGATTTCTAGATAGTTATGGCCGGCTACAGGTATAAAACTGACCGCATATCACGAAATGCTCAAGTAGTTTCAAGGACTCCTAGAAAATATCGACGGCTTCATTTAAAAAATTTGCAATTTCATTTGTTGATTGATTTGTTGATTTGTCATTTCGAAATTTCATAATAAAACAAAGCTTTATTTATAATATTCTCTCTACCTACCCCGCAAGGGACTTGGCGTGAAGATATACATACATACATTTAACATTTAAGTCACGTGTAAATTGCAGGAAATTAGGTACAAGCAAAATAAGTTCTTAAGTATTCTGTGTTTTCTCTAAAGTATAGGTTCTGTGCCTTGGGCTTGAAGCCTGCGATATGTAACAAATGAACTTCATGTGTTGAACAGATATATCAATTGACTTTTGTGTTGTAGAATGCAATTCGCTGCGCTACGCATTCCGAAATGCTTCGCTGGTTCATACTCGTATTTAACACTACTACTGAGCTTAACGAATAAGTTTTTACGAACATTGATGTTACATCCAACGTTACATTTTTTTTATACAACGATGGGAGGCATACAAGCATACGATCCACCTGATGTAAAGTGGTGACTGTAGCCTACTCTGCTGCTAAGACTGCAACTCCTCGGGAACTTAATGGTGACCTCACTCACATGCAGGAACACAATAACCCCTGCAGGGAGTTTGTTATTCGGCTGCGGTTTTCTGTGAGGTGGAAATACCTACTTCCCCAGTCGAGCTGTTTTAATGTGCCCTGCCTCCCTTAATACATTTGAAGTTATATCCAGATTGGGGGTTCCGTACCTATAGATTTTGTAGAAATTTTGTTCCACTGCCTGTCATGGCTTTGTTAATTAGATGGACGGAAGAAATCGCTGTGATATTTATCTCTTTCTTCTTGAAAGTCAATCCGTTTTTCCTAATCCATTAGGATTGGCAGGCTACACTGTCTTAGGCTAAGGATTTGGCGAAGATGCTGATTTTAACATAGAGCGACTCCCGTCACACATCTTTCCATATATAATTTCGGTGACGTGCGGGTTTCCCCATGATGTTTTCCTTCACCGCCAAATAAGCGATAATTATAAATATATTTAGGCAATACTAATATTAATAGTCATGGTCAGATAGTAACACAATTTTACGTAAAAAATGTAGCTCGTTTACTTATCCACTTATGGATAAGTAATTGGCGCGTGATCCTTTATTGGATACTTTGGTTTGTCCTAGAATCTTATGATCACAAAGTCAATCCTGTAGTACAGGAAAAAAAATCTGCTTTTTCTTCTTCAGCTTGTACACTGTAACAGTAGTACAGGCAAAATAAATTTTCTTCTGCTTCAATACCGCAATTTTCCGGACAATATGCTTAAAAAATGTGAGTCGCTCTGAGAATAGTCGGGGCTTGGAGCCGTTTTCACACAGCCAGAGGCAATGAAAATATTTAAATCACGAACAAGATATGGAAATAAGCTAGCATGTAAGCAAATACAAGTTTGATATTATGCGAGTTTTTCTGAGAATGTGTGAGGTCATCGGTGAGAGTGGAGAGAAACAGAGAGAGAGAGGTTGTCATGTTAACAGTGAAGGTGGAAACGCGATTTGCGAGAATACATCGGCTCCTGTAACAACTTTGCATCTGGTGGGATGTATGGATGTTCAAAAAAGAGTGAATATTAAGCCTAATAGTCCGTGTGTCCCAGATGAAACTAACAACAAAAAGACCCACGCGTTACTCTCAGTCGCAGCGTAAAAATGGTACGAGCAAAGGGCAGCAACGGTTTAAAAGGTAGGAGTAACTTTGTGCATTCCGCCACGCTGCTGTTCCTGCACTTCTAATTAGCAGTACGGCTTTGTAAAGCTCGCGTCAAAGTGTGCTGCCGTGACGTACAGAAACCCCTTTGTAATGAACGCTTATATTATTTATGATAGAACGCTCGCTGATTAACTATCTCTAAGTAATATGCACGTCATATGCATTATAATATTTCCTCTTTGCCATTCTCCTTTGTAGTTTCAGGATAATAAGTCTAAATCCCTTCGCTCTGACTGAAATGTTTTCAAAGAGAGAGATATATTAATTTCTGGGTATTGAAAAGATATGCTTCGCTGGTTTCAACATGTAGAAAGAATGCAACAATAAAGAAATACGAAACATATACAACGAAGTAAAGCTTGGCAGATGAAAACACACTTATCATGGCCAAATTGGTCGTATGTTATTAGAACGTGGTGTTAGGAGCTCTAGGCCCCAGGAGCGTGCATGAAAAAGAGCTATGAATGTTAAAGAAGCAAGTGAGATGTGTAAGGACTTAATTTTGTGGCTAGCTCTTTGGACTTGGCATAAAGATGTAGTAGTAGTAGTATACGAGATACTTCAAATTTTCTTAAATGGATCGTTAACCTAGCATGCACATGGTGATCGTCCAATGTAAATTTGGTACACCTGACAATTTGTTATTTTTTCTTTAACAATAGAAAGCAGACAAGTATACGTTCCATCCGATGTAAAGTGATTACCATAGCATAAGAACGCTAGCAATGCAAAGAATTGCTACCTCTGCTGCTAATATATCAACTCTATAGGAGCTTACAGGTACAGGTACTCACTTGCAGGAATAAAGAGTGAAAGTGTTACAAGCTGTAAGAATTGTCGACGAATCCAATCTTCAAAACATTATTGAACACTGGGGTTTAAGAACTTCGTCGTCCTTTGTGTGTACCATCGATTGTACAAAGACTTGCGTTTCGAGGAGTTGTTCCATCTACAACCGTAGATGGAAGTTGTGTGTTCGCTTTTGACAACGAATTTATCCTTATAGGATGTAGGAGCCGAGGAAGGCCAAGACTTACCTACCATGACCAAATTGATCATGTTTTATCAGAAGGTGATGTCAGGAGGCTTAGAAACCGGCGAGCGTGGATAAGAAGATCAATGAATACTAAAGAAGCGAGTGAGGTTTGTAAGGGTCGAGTCATTTGGCGTCGGTTTTCTCTGCCTACTCCGCAAGGGATTTGGCGTGAAGTTATAGATAGATAGATAGATTTATCGTCATGTGCTAGAACCAAAATGGCCGCGTATCGTACGGTTCCGGTGTTTTTTTTCAGAGGGTCATTGGATTGTGGGATGAACTTGCCGATGCAGATTTTCCACGAGACTACAGCATAAGATTCCCTAGATATTAAAATTGTTTCATAGCCTGCGGTAACTGCCTTACCATAAGGTAGGTGGCACGCTTATTTTTATCCGTAGTACACATTTTATTGGAGCACTCAAAGTTGTTAGTAAAGTTAATTCTGGTTAAAAATTATCTTCTTAATATTGTTTTTATATACTGATAGAGATAAAGACAGTTCGAGCAGTGATAGAATAGCCGATAAAGAATCAACCCATTAACCGACGGTCTGGGGTTCGAATCCTGGTAAGCATGTACCACTAAATTTGTATTTTCGGATTTATGCACATATTTGTTTTTATCACATGCCCGGCGGTGAAGCTAAACATCGTGGAGAAACCTATGCGTCCAAGAAATTATGTGTCGAAAAATGTGCGATCTTACCTAAGAAAGGTTTGATTTTCCATCTAGGTTGTGGAAATCTAAACATATCGCTCCATATCAATATTAGTATCTTCGTCAAATCCTTAAGCTTATAATCCTAATGAATTAGGAAACGGGGTAACGCTAGGTAGAAGAAAGAATAACCGACAGTGTAAAAGTTTCAGTCAAACATCCAGTAACGCACACTAGTGCTAGACTAGCATACAAAGAGAATACTTACTTACTTTTTAGTGCATTGCTTTCTAAATGTCACTATTTACCGCTCACGTACTAGAGTGCGGCGCAATGCACAAGTTTGAAAGTTTACATACTCGTACATACATACAATTTCGATGCTCTCGTTCACACTATGTCTGAACAACTATGGCACAGTATGCTTTGAACTTACTCAAACGTTTGAACGTATGAACATGAAATCTAGTCAAGTGCTTATAATAGGTAGTATTGATATTTAATGTTAATATGCCTTGTATTCCGTAAATTATTTTTTTTCTCTCTCTTAATCTAGACAATTATTATATAATATGGTGACACGGATAGGCCGAAGCCGGTCGCTCAGTACACCAGTCCTCTTCCCGCGACATCTTGACATTGCGGTACAGTGATTGCCTATTGTCACGATTCGATTTAAAAATATGTAAGTATACAAAGAATTATTATTATAAGCTAATTAAGGTGAAGGATTATTTTAAAGTACGCAATAAGTAATTCTGCATTTAGTTGTATTTGTACGGATGATGACATTGAAGATGTATTTGTTTAAAAACAAAGTATTTGCATTTAAAACAACGCAATTTTACTGCTTGTTGCTTGACATGAGTACACATCATACATTGAATTGCCAACGCAAATTTGCTTTACACCGACAAACAAACAATACGCTTGAGGACTAGCTTAGAAAGTACAGGTACAAACGCCATTGAGCACTGTGTGCCTTTTTGTGTGTTGAGAACAATGGGAGTCCTATGTAATTTTCCTGAAAATGAAATGAATATACAGAGGAAAATTTCAATTCCATTTCATAAAATATTCTCTAGTATTATACATTTGAAATGAAACTCTCAAAGTTTTTGGATTTTAAATATGCATCAAATAAAATCAAGATGCCTATTAGCAGTGGTATTTACTCTGTTATATCCTAGTTTCATGATTGAGTGAATTTATAATAATCGCCTAAATTAAATTATATTTAAATGGCATTCCCAGACAAAACATCGAAGACACCAAGAGAACAGTCTTCATTTTCGGCAAAGGTTGGCAATGAATCTGTGAGCCTCTGGTGTGGTCCATGCCCATGGACGGCGACAATCACTTTTTCATTGATTTTTTGATACACTGATGGACTGGACTTCAATGTCGAAAGAAAGGCTAAATGGACTTAATGTAATAAATTAATTAATTTATTAGATACGAGTATGTCTTTTCATACTATTGTCTGTCTATTGTCGCATAACCTAATAATACTGAACAGATTTTGATAAAATTTTACCACACGGTATATTCGATATCGACCTGGTCTAGTTTTTATCTCAGATATATGTTTACAGTATATAAGATTGACCGTTGGGGTGGGAACTCTTTTTTGCAATATTGTTGTGTTCCCACGAATGAATTTTTTCACCAGAAGTAAATTCGCTAGCAGATAAATGGCTGATTACCCGGAAGCTACAGTAACTACTTTCCATCTGGAGGACCGTTTACTTGCTAGTAAGCTGACAAGTATAAAAAGTTAAAGTAATATTTGCTACCGTTCGGGTTATTGTGGTTATATATTATATATAACTATAACTTACGCAATGCTACCTCTGCGGCTAACATAGCAACTCCTTAGGAGCTTACTGGTGACCTTACTGACTCGCAGGAACACAACAATCCTCCAGATATTTATCTGCGGTTTTCTGTGAGATGTAGGTACTTACCCAGATGGGTTGTTTTGATACTACTTCTCATAATACAATACCTACAGGATGCCCAAAATATATTACACATGTTCTACGGCGTAGCCTTAGCTACGCCGTAGACGCTACGGTCAACCAATCTAGGTGGCACCTATATTAGGGATGTCTTCTGATTTTTGAGCACATTATGCTGGAGAACCGGAAGTGTTCCGACCGATTGGAGACGCGTAGTAGTGATGCACTTGTATAAAGGCAAGGGTCCACGTATGGACTGTGCCAACTATAGGACCATCAGTTTGATCAGCTTAGCCGCTAAAGGGTATGGGAGAATCATCAAAGTGACTGATCTATATTTGTCTGCGTATCGTGTGGCTGTCAGTTATTGTAATTTCGCGGCTAAAATGCTGAACCAATTGCAATATAGTGACAGTGTGAAAATTGGACTGGAAGGCTACGGAAAGGTGCTTGTACCAAATATAAGGGTCAAAATATAGAAATACCAATAAAACAGTCAAAAATAAAGATATTTTATTTATTGTAGTGTCTCTGTAAATATTTTTCCAAGAAAATATGAACCTATTTCTATCCTGTGAAATTAATGTATTTATATCTTTGTATTGACAACATATTGAACTGAGATTTCCCGGTACATTACAACAATAAAAGATATTTATCACACATCTTCCCACGTCATACAGAAATATAAAAATACAAAGAGAAGCACTTTTCTCCTTTCCATTTCTTAGATGACGTATGAACTGTGATTTTTGTTGTTATTGAAGTTTTTATATTTCCAAATACATTTATGTAATGTTTTCTCATAATAATATATAATGAAGAGATTATCCTTATCTTTTTTTCATTAATTTAATAAAGCTATTTTGCTATCAAGTTAAGTTTTGTTACAATTTCCACTAGTAGAGATTAATAGAGGTAATTTCATTTGTAATTCCTCCATTAGTCTAATACCAGTGGAAGGACAATACAGGTAGAACATTTATTATCTTAGAATGGATACCCAACAGTAATTTTCTTGTTGATACTTATTAAATTTACGTTTATATTTAACTAAATCAAAGAATCATGTTACAACGGTTCGTTGAATCACTTATTAATCAGTCATACTCGTACTACAGCACTATGCCCCAAAGCTTGCAACTGTCATTTTAGTCTATCTAAATAAAAATCAGAGTTTAGAATGTTTGTCGATTGTTTTCCTTACCTTTCTTCGCATACAAAACATTGGCGATGAGGTTGAGATTGAACGAACTCGTTGTTGGCGGTGTTTGATATCTAAGTCTAAGGATTTGGAAAAGATACTGATTTTTACATAGAGAGACATGTTAAAATAAGAAGAGGCATGCTCCGATGGTTCGGGCATGTAGAAAGAATGCAAGATGAAAGAATGACGAAGCAGATATACAATGCAAAAGTGGAAGGATGTAGGAGCCGGGGAAGGCCAAGACTTACCTACCATGACCAAATTGGTCATGTTCTATCAGAAGGTGATGTCAGGAGCCCTAGAAACCGGCGTGCGTGCATGAGAAGAGCAATGAATGTTAAAGAAGCGAGTGAGATATGTAAGGATCGAGTCACGTGGCGCTCGGTTCTCTCTGCCTACCCCGCAAGGGATTTGGCGTGAAGTTATAGATAGATAGATAGATAGACATAGAGAGACTACTATCAGACCTCCGCAACCCACAGGGAAAGTCAGACCCTAACCCACAGGGTAAACCAAACCTAATTAATGTTAGGTGACAGGTCTTTCAAGATGTAATTTTTGAAACATGCCGGTTTCCTCACGATGCTATCCTTCATTCGATCATTTCAGATATGTATATAAATCTGTAATTACGAATTAAGTGGTATATGATTACACCTGGTTTCGAACCGGGTACCAGCCGGTCAATAGGCCAGTTCTTAATGCACTGGGCTGTCACTGCTCTTCAACTTAAACAAGTGTTATTAATGTTATCATAAATAAAGACAAAAAAATATATATATTAAATTAAATTATTAAAATATCATTTAAAAAAAACCCGGTCAAGTGCGAGTTCATTAAACAAAGGGTTCCATATCACCGTGTTAAAAACAAACAAAAGTCCCGTTTCTTGTATGGCTCCATTGGTTTTAACTTTTTGACTACTGTTACTTATTGTGATGGTATTGTATAGTTTCATATTGTTTCATAATTTGGGTACATAACCCTAAAAAGGCCGCCAGTTACGAACTTGATGAGTTCCTACTTCATCGTAGAGGGTTCCACATTATAAATCATTTTTAGGGTTCCGTACCCAAAGGGTAAAACGGAACCCTATTACTGAGGCTCCGCTGTCCGTCCGTCCGTCCGTCCGTCCGTCTGTCACCAGGCTGTATCTCATGAACCGTGATAGTTAGACAGTTGAAATTTTCACAGATGATGTATTTCTGTTGCCGCTATAACAACAAATACTAAAAAATAGAATAAAATAAATATTTAAGGGGGCTCCCATACAACAAACGTGATTTTTTTTGCCGTTTTTATAGATAATGGTACGTAACCCTTCGTATGCGAGTCCGACTCGCACTTGGCCGATTTTTTAATTTGTTCCCCGGAGCCTATAATATTATTTATGATTTTATGTATATTTTAATAGTACAATATTGTACCATTTCCGTAATAATTTAAGAAAATAAATATTTGAAAATATATTATGCGTTTAGACATCAATAACAAGCTGTCCAAGTATCAAGTTTATATGTCAAACACTGAAATATGAGACCCCGTGTCAAGCAAAAGCCTAAGTGACCTTTCAAGAATTTCTTATTATATTTTATGAGTAGGCTACTGTAGTAGGTACTACTGCAGCTTAAATATATAAAGGAAAAATTCTAAGCAAACATAAAATGAAGGCAAGGTAACCACTGTGAAAATGTAAATTCTTGATATTGGAGAAAATTTCCTAGGGACGACACATGTTATGAAATGGTTTACTCGGATATACGAGTATATTAGCTACCGTAAGCTACCGTACTCAATATTCACTGGTTTTTCTAGTGCATATAACTATACATTTACATTATCCCAACGAGTTCTACTTGTTGCGTTGCGACTTCGCTAAGATTGGCTTGATTTTTTTTATACTACCTCGGGAGGCATACAAGCATACGGCCCACCTGATGTAAAGCGGGTACCGTAGCCTATTAACGCTTGTAATAAATTAAGTATCCTTACACACATTAAGTATGCTTACACAGCAACTCTTTGGGAGCTTACTGGTGACCTCTCTCACACGCAGGAACACAACAACCCTCTAGGGAGTTGTTATGCGGCTGCGGTTTTCTGTGAGGTGGAGGTACTTCCCCAGATGGGCTGCTTTGATGCGCCCTCCCTCTCTTAAAACATCCAGACCAAGAGAAACAGACATGTTCATGCATAACGTCATTCTTGACTGAGCCACCAAGCTCGTCGAATTTTAAGTAGCCTACGTTACTTTTATTATATTTATATTTCTGAAAGTAATACTAAAATCTATGTATCGTTTTGCTGAGGAAATCTAACGAACGCGAGCTGCCGATTTTGAACTAAAGCGATAATTCTTCGCATCATCATACGGTCTGGTGGGTATTATAATCTCATTGTAGGATTTCGTATAGAAACGGTGCCAAAGGGACCCCAATTACTGCGCCTTCATTAACCGTACGTTCGTTTGTCTGTCTGTTTGTATATCACAGTGCAATTCTCCTGAACCGTTATAAATAATACATAACATTTTCCCACAATATGTATTGCTGTAGCTGATATAATTCAAATAATAAAAATAAATTAAAGTTTAAAATTAAAGAGTAAAACAATTTAAATATATATGTTAAAATATAATGTATGTGTATATATTTTAACTATATATGTATATTGGTTCGTATATGTAGAAAGAATGCGCGATGAAAGAATAACGAGAAGTATATCTATAAGTCGAAAATGGAAGGATGTAACAGCCAAGGAAGATCAAGATTCGCCTACCATGATCAAATTGGTCGCGTTTTATCAGAAGATGATGTCAGGAGCCATAGGACCGGCGAGCGTGCATGAAAAGAGCTATGAATGTTAAAGTAGTAAGTGAGATGTAAGGACCACGTTAATGGCGCTCAGATCTTTCTGCCTACCAAACGTGAAGACATTACAAGGTTTTGGTCAATATGTTACTTGTTAGTCAGTTAGCTAACCACTGTGCTTTGTTGTAGGTATAGATATAAATGTTGACTTTTTGCAAATCACAAAGGGTACCTAAGGTATACATAAGGTATAGGTACGTTCCGGTTTGAAGGATGAGATATGGCAGAAAAATTACTGGGTACTGTGACGAAACAGCTTTAGGTCAAAAAATTGGGAGCATCCCCGTGTTGTTGCGAGTGTCAACAGGCTGCGGTGACCGCTTACCATCTAATGCGGGCCGCATGCTTGTTTGTCAATCTAGTTGTGTAAAAAAATCCTATCATAACGTGATAAACGTCAACTTCCCTTCTCAGTAACCCTACCGGTAATTGTCATTTAGCTGCGACCAACTGCAGACCGAACTTACTACTTACTACTTCTCAGAGAGTCTACTAATTAAAAATGCTGTGCACTATACTACGTCTGGAGGCATACGGCCGACCTGATGTAAAGCGGGTACGGTAGCCTATTAACGTTTGCGATATATTAATTATCACTCGCGCGATACCTCCTCTGCTCTTTACACAGCAACTCCTTGGGAGAACTCCTTACTGGTGACCTCACACGCACAGGAATACAACAACATCCTGGGGGGTTGTTACTTGGCTGCGGTTTTCAGTGAGGTGGAGGTACTTCCCCAGACGGGCTGCTTTGATGCGCCCTACTTCTCTTCAAGTTGTTTATATAGAACGTTAGGAGACATACAATCATAAGGTCCACCTAATGTAAAGTGGTTATCGTAACCTATAAGCAATTGCAATTTGTCTTGTATGGCAATCGAACCACCAGCCTTGGTATTAAGTAATATTGTTAACCATCCCGCTACCGGGTTCGTCTAATTATGTATAGGGTCTGAATGATCTCCAAAAAAATGTCTTCTTTGACACTTCCATAATTCAATTTTCGTTCCCGATTACAATTGTTAACCATACATTACACCCCAGATTATAAACAAACATATAAAGTGCTCAAGAGTTTGACGAGGTCGGTAGCACTGCGGTTAGTTTGGCTACTTTGACATCTACAGTCCGTTTGATTCCACAGGACAAATATTTGTGTGCATAAAAATTACTGTTTTTATTGTTCTGGGTATTTTTAAGAGAGGTAGGGCGTATCAAAGCTGCCTATCTAGGGAAGTACTTCCACTACACAGAAAATCGTAAATAACAACGCTCTGAAGGGTTGTTGTATTTCTGCGTGTGAGTGAGGACACCAGTAAGCTCCTAAGGAGTTGCTGTGTTAGCAGCAAAAATAGTATGCAAGTGATACTTAATGTGTTACAAGCGTCCTTAGGCTACGGTAACCGCTTTACATCAGGTGTGCCGACTGCTTGCACGCCTCCCGAAGTTGAATATAAAAAGAAAGTCGAGGGAAGTAACAACGAATTTTATTATGATCTCATCAATGGTCGCTCTTTCGGTCACGTTCCTCCCTGATAACTGAAGAATTCACCAATAAAATTCCGTAGCCGTGATTGAGTTAGGTCGAGAAATGGACGTTCGTTGTCGCCTTGGTAACGCAATACCGTAGTTCCGGACCAGCCATTTGTATGAGATTGAGTTACCTTATCTTATGATGACCGCTGGAAGGGCCGCATTGAAGAAATAAAGGTATGTATGTATATTTAAAAAGAAAGGGTTGCACTCCGGGAGTGCCGGCAGAAGTGAAAACTTGAACATACGGACCAAACAGCGATGTTGATAAACTACGTTGAACGAAACGCGTAAGCGCCAAGAATTTCATGGCGCTTACAACGTTTTGGTCGCGAGAAAATAATGCCCTATGAACGATCTAGCGCTTCATGTTTTAATTAGAGGTAACTAATGTTTTAGCGCGAACTTAAGTTCTAATTCTCACCAAAATCGTATATCAGGGTCACGTCCGGACGCGAGTTTAATATTATTTATACATTCCAAAAAGTGCACAACGCCACTAAAGAAGTTTTCACTTCAAAAATCCAACCAGTGCGATTTGGACTGGCACACAAAGCGTACCGTACCACCGTAAAATGGCGCAAAATCTCACTTCACATTTAACGTTATTTAATTTCTACTATGTGTTGATAAAGCAGGCAAGGTTACACGCACACGTGAAAAATTGAAGTGTCTATTACAGTTCCTAAGATTCAACCTTGTGACAGATGGATGGAAATTTGTTTTAGACAAATTGACATACATTAGACGTGTCAAACACTGTACACTCCTGTCACACGCGCGAACTTACGAGGTTCCACTTTCAACGCGCTCTAACGTTTTTACTAAGACTGGTTTATGGCTTACTTGATATTAAACAGATACGAAAACTTTGTTTTATATGGACCTGCCAAATTGCCATCACGCTCTCCATAATGCCAAAGAGTAGAATCAGTATTGGGATACGAAACGCTGCGCTGGTAGTATTATTGTAAACTGATTAAACTTCCTTTAAATACACTTAAGTAGTGAAAATATACTTGTAGAGTTATCAATTATCATCAAATATACTTAATTTGTATAAGTTTTGCACAATAAATAGTAGATTATGTTACAATTATTTTCAATTAACCGCCATATTCAGTAGATTACTTTATTTACCTTTGAGTACTGGCAATATATTCATTTAAATGGCGAACCGGAACTTATGAGTTACGTTATGATATCAAAGTATTTCTATTTTTATGTAATATATTCTCCGGAGAAATTATGGCTACATTTTTTTGGGACACGAAGTGAATAATAATGATTTTATTTTTAATGTTAATCTTAACTGTGCACAACTTGAAACCATGAACGGGCATTCTCCTTTATGTTCTTGAATTTATGTACATATTTATAAATATCTCTTGGTCGTCGGTGAAGTGAAAATATCGTAAGGAAACCTGCACGTCCAGGAAATTATATTAAAAAAAGATACATGACCTAATGTAAGAAAGATCAGATTTTCCCTCGATTGTGGAGGTCTGGCGGCAGTCACTCCATGTCAAAATCAGTATCTTCGCCAAATTATTAGGCATAGGTAGCGGACAGCGCCAATTCGAATGGATTAGGAAACGGCATAACGCTAGGGAGAAGACTCAATGATAACAATAACATCATCATTAACAACTATTAAATATAGTATGTTAGTATTTTAGATAATAGATAGGTACCTAGGCAAACGAGCCTCGCTCGGTCTTTTTTAATAAGGGTTTTCAAGAAAAGCGTTGATGTTTTTTGTACAGGGTAGAGTGATATTCCTGCAATCCTACAATTGCGAGTGTTGCAAATATTTGGCTACGATGAGTGTTTACCATCAGGCAGGCCGTACGCTTGTTTGTCACCTTAGTGGTATATATAAACCAACATACACTAATAGTTGACATAGTTGATGGCGAACTTCAACCCAGGGACCATTGTAACTTTAAAAGATAGACCGTATATACGGTGGGAGCACACATTGTCCTTAGATATAAGGAAATGTATATGTCTATATCAATAAAATCAACAAATTAAATACAAAATCTCAGCCGGCTCTTCTCACACACTTTATATCTGTTGAACTAACAAGTTAACCTTGTAGTTTTCATTTGGAAATACGAAAATACTGTCTACATTTCATTGCTGAAAACATAATCTTATTTATATTATATAAATAATAAAAAAAATCCGCCAACTGCGAGTCGTACTCGCACTCTGAGAATCCCGTACTACTTTGTAGGAAAAACACCGAGAAAAATCATGTACCATGTGTAAAGACTCCTTTCAAACACAAATCGAACTCACGACACGGCGACAATAAAATAAATCACGTTTACACTCTGCCACCGAGCTCGTAGAAAAGAAATCAATATATTTTTAGTAATTTTAGGACAATCTAATCTTCGGCTTTTTCTAGGCCTTGTTTCTTAATCCTAAGAGGTTAGGAAACGGGAGCTACCTAAGCCTAAGGATTTGACCTCCACAGCTAAGAGGCAAAACCAGACCTTTCTTAGGTAACACACACACGTCCTCTGAAATATAATTTCTTTGACGTGCGGGTTTCCTCACGATGTTTTCCCTCACCACCGAGCAAGTGATAAATACAAATATGTACATAAATCCCTAAACACGAATTTAGTGGTACATGCCGGGATTCTAACCGGGTACAAGTTGGTCAATAGGCCGATAACCGCAATTTTAGGACATTTTAGGATCTCAATAAAAGTTGGTTTACATGCAATTTGATCTAACCTGCTTTGTGTGCTTCCGCCACCAATTAGTTCATGCGGCCTAGCGCCGGCCGGTACCCACCCACTACTGTTAGTACATGGTACATGCCGACGCTGCCATGGCTGCTCCGGTAGTCTCTGCCTCGGCTGCTGCGGTCGTCCGCCATCTGGAACAGAATCCGCATGCCCCCACCACCACCGTCGCTGCCACGACTGGCCTGGTCGTCGCTGCGACACGTGTTTCGCCTCTCCACGAGGCATCATCAGGCGTTGTAGACGTTAATCGTAAGAATAACATGCTACAAGTGACAAATCCATCGCAGTGCCGTCCCTTATATTGAATTGAGGGTGGGGGTGGATGGTGTGAGCGAAAAGATATTTAATAGTGGGGAATGGTTTACGTCAGTCTGTTTGTTCATGAGAGTAATTTTAGAATTTTTATGTTTATTAATTTCTAATTGTTCCCTAATATTTAGTTTTAAACCTTTGTCTATGGTGTGTAAAATTTGATATGTATTAGTGGGGGATAAGTTATGTCCTTTGTCTATAAGATGCTCGGCGAAGTGTGACCTTTCTGGGCGATTGTTTTTATACGCCGATACGTGTTCGTGAAATCGTGTTATAAAGTTACGACCAGTTTGCCCGATATAAACGTGTTCACATTCATCGCAGAACAGCTTATAGACGCCGGATTTTTTATTGGGCGGGATTTTATCTTTAGTGTTACAAAGTGACCTGAGTGAATTATGGGATTTGAGAGCAACATGTATGTTATTATTTCTAAATTTGTGAACTATTTTGTCAGTGATTTTACCCAGGTATGACAAACTCGCAGTGCATTTATTTGTCGAAATATATGGAACCGCGTACAATAGTCTGTTAACGATACTACTCGTCTTTTTACGCAATAATTTATCGATGGTAGATTTGGAATAACCGTTTGACTTCGCGATCTGATATATTACATCAAGTTCTTTGTTGTAATTATCCTTACTTAATGGAACGCTCATCAAACGGTGTATCATAGTTTTATACGCTGCGAGCTTGTGTTGCCAAGGATGGCTGGATGACGCGGGAATCGTGGTATCGGTATGAGTTGGTTTACGATATATCGAAAATTGATGGAGGGATTGATTTTTAGTTATGGTTAAATCTAAAAAGTGAAGTATAAGTGAACCATAATTCACTCAGGTCACTTTGTAACACTAAAGATAAAATCCCGCCCAATAAAAAATCCGGCGTCTATAAGCTGTTCTGCGATGAATGTGAACACGTTTATATCGGGCAAACTGGTCGTAACTTTATAACACGATTTCACGAACACGTATCGGCGTATAAAAACAATCGCCCAGAAAGGTCACACTTCGCCGAGCATCTTATAGACAAAGGACATAACTTATCCCCCACTAATACATATCAAATTTTACACACCATATACAAAGGTTTAAAACTAAATATTAGGGAACAATTAGAAATTAATAAACATAAAAATTCTAAAATTACTCTCATGAACAAACAGACTGACGTAAACCATTCCCCACTATTAAATATCTTTTCGCTCACACCATCCACCCCCACCCTCAATTCAATATAAGGGACGGCACTGCGATGGATTTGTCACTTGTAGCATGTTATTCTTACGATTAACGTCTACAACGCCTGATGATGCCTCGTGGAGAGGCGAAACACGTGTCGCAGCGACGACCAGGCCAGTCGTGGCAGCAACGGTGGTGGTGGGGGCATGCGGATTCTGTTCCAGATGGCGGACGACCGCAGCAGCCGAGGCAGAGACTACCGGAGCAGCCATGGCAGCGTCGGCATGTACCATGTACTAACAGTAGTGGGTGGGTGCCGGCCGGCGCTAGGCCGCATGAACTAATTGGTGGAGGAAGCACACAAAGCAGGTTAGATCAAATTGCATGTAAATTTGACTTTCGCAAAATAACGCCTGAATCTATTAACTATTTAATGGCAGCAAGTATAGCTGATCAGGTGAAGGTGTATATTAAGTTGACAAAACTCCACCGCATTGCCGTTCAAAATCTCTGGTTCAACCAACAGTGCAAACACAGCCACGTGATTCCCAACTATATTTCTATAACATCACATTCACGTTCAATAGCGGCTAAAAAAGCCATCAAAAAAGCCCAATTCATCTGGCTAAATGAGGAATCACGTCGTTGGTTTGCCATTAGGGACAACCTCAAATCACATTTAAAAATATTACATACCGAACTCGCCCACAAATTACATCCCGTAGAATTCGATTTAGTAGATCAAAAAGCCCGAGAACTCGCGTCTAATTTTATACACAAAAAGTACACCTCTCAAACAGACAAACTTGACAGACTCATTTCACAACAACACCCATCTCCTGTGTTACAAAGTGATTTAACCTCAAATTACACTAATTCTGCATGTCACATCTTCTACCCCCGCGTAAAAAATTTATCAAATACACAGTTTACTAACCAGGAAATCACACTTTTGGAAAAGGGTCTAAAGAACAGTATCCCCCCAAAATAACACAAACATCCCTTGAAAACCTGGCGGTTGACGCGGAGGTCGCGGTTATTAGAAATAAAAAAGATAATTTCTTAAAGCACTCCATAGCCCAACAACTTAAATGTTTTCCAAATCAAAATACCGTTAATAGTGAGGCCAAGACGTTGGTATCTGTCAGGCAGAGAATTTTAACCGATAATATTGTTTTATCTAAAGCGGATAAAGGAAATACGTTAGTCATCATGGACCGTAATGAGTATAACTCCAAAGTCAGTGACGTTTTACAGACAGACAGCTTTTTGACGGTAAGTCATGATCCCACCAACAAATATTTGGCCCAATTAAAGTTAACTGTTAACGGCTCGAAATATATCTTTCCGGATAATTCATATTCAAAATTCAAAATTATTCCCATGAATCCCCATTCTCCTATGCTTTATGGTTTACCAAAATTACATAAAATCAATATTCCAATAAGGCCAGTTGTGTCGTACATTGGAGCTCCCACCTATAAGTTGGCAAAATTTCTTAATGTACATATCCGTGAAAAGATATCTTTTGAGCCAAAACACAGTCTTAAAAATAGTTTACATTTAATTGATAGTATAAAAAACTTAACACTACCCCCTTCTTCCAAATTAATTTCACTCGATGTTGAAAGTTTATTTACTAACGTACCTTACGAGGATTGTCTAAAAATCCTCAAGTCCTCTTTAGAAAATAAATTCATTCATCCTGGCGAGACAGATGACATATTACGACTGACAAGACTTTGCATGTCTCAAAATTATTTTCAGTTTGATAATAAATACTATTTTCAAAAAGAAGGGTTAGCAATGGGGTCCCCTCTTAGTCCATTGATGGCTGACTTATTTATGGATAATTACGAACGCGAACACATAATCGGTAAACCGAATCGGTAATATTCTATTACTATAGATATGTCGACGATATTCTCATATGCTGGACAGGTACCAATCGTCAATTGGATCTCTTTGTTTCTAAATTAAATAAAATCCACCCTAAAATTAAATTCACTTTAGAAATAGAACAAAATAGTTCACTTCACTTTTTAGATTTAACCATAACTAAAATCAATCCCTCCATCAATTTTCGATATATCGTAAACCAACTCATACCGATACCACGATTCCCGCGTCATCCAGCCATCCTTGGCAACACAAGCTCGCAGCGTATAAAACTATGATACACCGTTTGATGAGCGTTCCATTAAGTAAGGATAATTACAACAAAGAACTTGATGTAATATATCAGATCGCGAAGTCAAACGGTTATTCCAAATCTACCATCGATAAATTATTGCGTAAAAAGACGAGTAGTATCGTTAACAGACTATTGTACGCGGTTCCATATATTTCGACAAATAAATACACTGCGAGTTTGTCATACCTGGGTAAAATCACTGACAAAATAGTTCACATATTTAGAAAAAATAACATACATGTTGCTCTCAAATCCCATAATTCACTCAGGTCACTTTGTAACACTAAAGATAAAATCCCGCCCAATAAAAAATCCGGCGTCTATAAGCTGTTCTGCGATGAATGTGAACACGTTTATATCGGGCAAACTGGTCGTAACTTTATAACACGATTTCACGAACACGTATCGGCGTATAAAAACAATCGCCCAGAAAGGTCACACTTCGCCGAGCATCTTATAGACAAAGGACATAACTTATCCCCCACTAATACATATCAAATTTTACACACCATAGACAAAGGTTTAAAACTAAATATTAGGGAACAATTAGAAATTAATAAACATAAAAATTCTAAAATTACTCTCATGAACAAACAGACTGACGTAAACCATTCCCCACTATTAAATATCTTTTCGCTCACACCATCCACCCCCACCCTCAATTCAATATAAGGGACGGCACTGCGATGGATTTGTCACTTGTAGCATGTTATTCTTACGATTAACGTCTACAACGCCTGATGATGCCTCGTGGAGAGGCGAAACACGTGTCGCAGCGACGACCAGGCCAGTCGTGGCAGCGACGGTGGTGGTGGGGGCATGCGGATTCTGTTCCAGATGGCGGACGACCGCAGCAGCCGAGGCAGAGACTACCGGAGCAGCCATGGCAGCGTCGGCATGTACCATGTACTAACAGTAGTGGGTGGGTGCCGGCCGGCGCTAGGCCGCATGAACTAATTGGTGGCGGAAGCACACAAAGCAGGTTAGATCAAATTGCATGTAAATTTGACTTTCGCAAAATAACGCCTGAATCTATTAACTATTTAAAAGTTGGTTTATTAAAAGATAGAGGTAATCGAGCTAAATACACATTCATGCACACATACGCATGAGTACAAAACTACCATTATCTAAAGATTATTCAAGTCGAGCTCATTCAAATAATTAATTATATGGGGCTTCTAATGAGGTACTCTATTTCGTTGCTACTGGAGTGTTCGTGGCGTCCACGAAACTGATTCACGACAAATGAACATTTCGATGGCACTTTAATTGCCTTCAAATGTGATCCCCGCGATCTTCTCGTCGGAAAACCATCTTTGCGTTTGACATCTCGGTTGACGTCGGAGAAATTAATTATTTTATTACTTTTATTTTTACTCACAGTACACTTAGTAGTTGCAGAAATGTTTTTAAATCTGCAGGCAAAAAGGATTCGCTGTAAATTGCGTTAAGTATGTTGGGTGGATAATATATATTTTGATTGAATAACAGTGATTGCCCTGACGCTGAATGATATGACAATCTGAATAATACGACTAATATGTCGCTATTTTCAACAGACTAGTATCCATTCATACCAACCTCTGCTCATGTCACTGCAGGAATATGGGTTTCAATTAAACCGAAGGGGCATAGAGTATTACGCTGCTCAATTACGGATTGAGTGTTCAGACTATCCAAAGGACTTAATTGATTTAGGTCAACGACTGCCATCGACAACAGCCGCGAACGACGACTTAATGTGCCCTCCCAACATGCGCAGAAGTTCCAGATAGATAAGATCATCGATAGACAGGCTTCGGCGGATGTTTCTTAACTTGTGTCTTCACATAGCCATTGAGTTCTCATATGACCGAAATAGCGTAACCGATTTTTATAGTTTAAACTAGGTTCTTTTTAATTGTATTAGAATTAGGACTCATATAAATTTCAAAGGATTAAAAAGTTTCAATAAAGCTTGTAATAAAAGGAGACTAGAATAAAGCATAATTCGTGTGTTGCCAGCCCTGCTGCTGGCGTCGAGTTAACATAGCATATTCCACATTAGCGCAACGACAACCTCACTCACTTTTGTTTCGTAATAAGTAAATCTTTGTTATCTGTGTTTCGTCTCGTCGTTACATTGTTTATACTCAGATGTAAGTTATTGCTTATAAGTATACTCTTGCGATGATCCCATGTAAAAGAGAGAACTGAGCACCACAAGGCAAGATCCTTACACACCTCACTCGCTCCTTAAACATTCATAGCTCGTTTCATTCATGCTCACCGGTTTTTAGGACTCACCTTCTCATGAAATACGATCGATTGATCATGGTAGGTCTCCCTCGGCTCCTATATCCTTACACTTTCGCATTGTATGTCTGTTTCGTCACACTTTCATCGTGCATTCTTTCTACATGTCCGATCATTTAACATGTACTGTACATATCGATTTAAAACGAAATTTTGCTATTATTTTGATGTGACATTTATGATTAATCTGTAATATTTTTATATTTATAAGAATTAGGGGTTAAAATATGAAATTACCGATTTGTACTGAAAAATTAAATCTCGTTTTTTTCTAAGATGTTACATATTTATTTAATCAAAATATTTAGGTACCCTCTTTATTTATAATATACATTGCTGTCATGTAATCAGAAGTGTATTTATGCCTTTGCTAGAACTCTGGGGATCTAGATTCGACAAATTATGTGAAAGCATTTTGTACTGCCTCCTGTGAAGAAAATTTTTTACCACGTAGAAAATTGTCCAAATCACGAAAAAAATGGTAGTCAGTTGGAGCAAGGTCTGGCGAGTACGGAGGTAGACGTATAGTTTCTAATTGCAGCTCCTCTAGAGTTACAATGGTTTCTTGTGTAGTGTGAGGTCTTGCGTTATCATGACAGTAAACATCTGTTGTTATTGCTTGACCAGACCTGAGAAAGCTATAGTGAATAAGGCCATGAAGAGACCACCAAACAGTTACCATTACCTTTTTATTGGTAAGCTTTGCTTGGAAGCACTGCTGCGGCGCTTGACATGGGGTCAACCATTGCATTTTTCGCTTACGGTTATCGGAAATAATCCACTTTTCGTCACATGTCACAATTCGATCCAATATTTCTTCATTTCTGTACCGATTCAACAAGGCAACACAAGTTTCAACACGCGTTTCTTTCTGCAGATCAGTCAAATCATAAGGCACCCATTTTTCATATGTTTTATATTATTGGCTTGATGCAAATGAGTCAATATTGTATGTAAGTTAACGTTAAACCGTGCCGCTAATTTAGTTTGACTCGGATCGGCTTCTACCTTCTCCTTCAATTCAGCGTTATTCACCTGTGTGTAAGGTCTTCCACGTGGTTGGTTCTTCAAGTGGAAGTTTCCATTACGAAAACGTTCAAACAAAAAACGCACGGTGCGTTCATCAGTCTCCTCTTCAAACGCAGCATTGATGTTGCGAGCTGTTTCTGCCGGGTTAGTTCCGCGTCAGAACTCGTTTTCAAAAATTCTAAACTGAGTAAAAAAACAATTGAAATTCTAAAATCAAATGTTAAACATTTTTAAAAGAAAAACCTCATAGGTATGATGTGAAAAAATTTTGACTCGAAAATCTCACACCATGAAGGTTTAATGTCAATTCAAAGTATCTATTACTATAAAACGGCAATTTCATATTTTAACCACTATTATATACATTACCTATTCATTTCCTCGCAATTCCTATAAACTGTCAATATCACAGAATTGTATCTAGAGATAGAATCTCTGAGAACTCTCAGAGGAAATTAATTTCAGTCATGTAGGTAATAAAACTAGAAAATGTATTTTTCTCGGTATCAGAGTTAGATAATTATCTGACTGCCTCAGATAGATGAGTCTTTACACAAGATGACTTTGATCATACCTGTTTAAAATAGTGGATTAATAAAAGAGAACGATGTTATTCCATAGATAGATTAATAAAAAATATACATTAAAGTCTTTATATCTTTTTATAGACAATTTTTTGTTGTAGTCGGGTTTTCCTTTCTGACTATATTTTATGATAAAAAAAATATTTTCACACTTCAGAATGTACAGAATAATATCGTAGAGAAAACAGAGTGCCACATGACTCGGACCTTACACACCTCACTGACTTTTTTAACATTCACAGCTCTTGCACGCGCGGCGATTCCCACACTCCTCACCCTATTGTATTAAAATATTGAATAATTAAAATACATAATATTAGATTATTCACAAATTATTGAAATACCTGTCAGATTTGTATATATACCTCTATACCAGGGCTCTACATTCGGAGCCTTGTTATTTTTAGTATATCGCTCATTTGGTGTAAAATTGACGTAATTGTACATATTGTGCTTTTAGAGGAGATGAAAATAAAGATTATATCCATTTTCTGTTTTAAGTTAGTATTAGGAAGCACTTAAAAATATAGAACTTGATTATCCTTTACCACAATTTTATGCTTTTTTAATATTATTTCCGAAATTATTTTTTTTTGTAACAGGATACCTGTAATTGTGTCATTGTTCAGTCAGAATTAGTTATATACCCACCATATAAAATTAACTACTGTATGACAAAATAAAATCAATTTAAGTTTAAATCAACTTCTGTATTTATTTGGGTAGTTTTAACTATTTGTAATATCAGTCTTAGAAAAATTTCTTTAACTTGGTAATAAAAACATAATTAACCTTATACATATTAATAGGAAATTTCAGTCTGAAACAATCTTAAGGTTTACCCTAAGTAATACGGAATGACACAAAAGAATCAAAATTAGTTTAGCCTAATTACTATTAATTTAATAACTAAATTGCTACATTACTAATACTGCTAAGTTGAAGAAATAGTATCATAGAAACACTTATAATAAGATGGATAAATATCGTTTCTAAATAATTCTTTAATACCATCCTGCTTGGTGTGCGAAATAGAAATTTTGTTATTACAAACTGCTTTCAAACTTATATCTTTTACATCCGTATTATGCCTTGATGATCTTGTTCTTGTCTTTAGTTTAGCATCATTCCAGTTCTCTTTACATTTAGTCTTAAATCTATAGGTATCACAGTCTTTTTCAAATTGAATAATCCTTATATCACTTACTTTTATTGAATTTCCATCATTATCTTTTACAAAATTTATCCCAATTTCTTCAGATAAAACTCACATCATAAAAGTCGTAATAGTTTAGCTCCATTCCATCAAACAATTTTCCATTTTTCTTACCAGATCGAATTATTTGAACATATTGGTCGGGTACCTAAATAGCTTAAAAGAGAGCCATAAGAGCTATCTACAAACTTGGTCCCCGGGAGAGCCTTAGAGAAAAATTCAAAGAAATAAATATTTTAACAGTCGCATCGCAATATATCTATGAAAATCTTTTGTATGTCCATAAAAACATAGACTCATTTTGTAAAAAGAGTGATACTCATAGTATAAATACTAGATATAAACATAATCTTGTGTTACATGCAAGCCGTCTCCACAAAATAAGTAATTCTTTTATGGGGCAATGTATATGGTTCTATAACAAACTTCCCAGCAATATAAGAGAATTGTCAATAAACAAATTTAAAACTACTAGCCGTCAGAACCCGTTATATACCTTTTCCCATACATTTTGCGGTCATATATGACCACACGGGTTTCGAAGGGTTAAAGCCAAATTGTGTAGCAGGGCATATTATAAAGTATCTGACTATATTAATGATAAAAATGCCTGGGAGTGAGTCGATCCAATTATAATGTAATTAATAAAATATGTAAATTTGTTTGGATACCAAAAGAGGGATGCCTGAGTTTTTTGGCAGTATTTTTATCAGTGCTCACCTAGTCATGAACTGCACGGTAGAGAAAAAAATTGTGACGATTCCAAACAAATGTAGCCATTTTTACGGAATAAAAAGATTTTGACTTTGACTTGACTTTGACTTAGCTTTCAAACTTATATCTTTTACATCTGCATTATGCCTTGATGATCTTGTTCTTGTCTTTAATTAAGCATCTTTACAGTTCTCTTCACATTTAATCTTAAATCTATAGGTATCACAGTCTTTTCTGAATTGATTAATCCTTATGTCACTTATTTTTATTGCATTTCCATCATTATCTTTTACAAAATTTATCCCAATTTCTTCAGCTAACACTTTTTCACATCATAAAAGTCGTAATAGGTTAGCTCCTTTACATCAAACAATTTTTCATTATTCTTAGCAGATCTAATTATTTGAACATATTAGTCGGGTACCTAAATAGATCCTGACTTTTTGCATCTTTTGATTGCTCTTTCTATAATTGATTGGGCCGTATGCCCACGAATTAAAAATTTGTGCATTATTGACTTGATTCTTAATATTGCGACAGCGTAGACAGATATAGCTAAGACATACCTGAAATATAAATACACATATTATTAAAATAGCCCTATTTAGCTATTAGGCCACACATTCCAACCATACAGTTACTAACATTTTCACCGTACCTGTTTTTCTGCTGTCCACAACAATTAACAGAGTATAAGATTATGTCAGAATCAGGGCGTTTATCAGCTACGTCTTGTAGGAATTTAAAAAGACATGACCCTTTTTCTACTGCACTCCCTATTTCCCAGAGCCTCGTGTCAAAAGAAATAAGTCGTGATTCGGTTTTTGATGTCAGTAATCGGGAACAACAAAGTTAAATTTAATGAAAAGTCAGATTATTTTTATCATACACATCTAAGTACAAATTAAATAAATCTTATTAATAACATACAGTTAAATTTAGACAATTTAGTTTCCATTTATAAAAGTAACTTGACGAGTCACTAATGGGCACATTGTAAGTCGTAAATAGCTACAACTGTATTACTTTTTGATAGTGCACAAGCTGTTATATCATTTTTCTTTTCTTTTCGGCTTAGTTCCTTTTGTCGCTGGTGTTCTTCATAGTTCTCTATAAGTTTTTGTTTTTCTTCACCAACTGCATTTTTATAAGATTGACATAGATCACATTGATCTTTTTTTGGGACGAAAAATGAGATGTTGTACTCCTTATTGAAAATACGTATCGTAATTTGCAGCTGTTTCATTAATTACTTCATGCATTTTTTTAATCTCTATGAAATTCTGCTATTGAAAGTCCACCATCAATATATTTACGAGTGGCGTTTGCGGAAGATAGTGGTTTTCAATTCTGGCTATCGAATTAATGTGATTTCGAACAGAATCTATAACGTGTGGATCAGTTTTCGACTGATTACCGTGTTGCCGCGTTTGTCTATTGGCGCAATACCCAATAAATCATCTTTAGTTTTATTCTCAATTACAGTTCGTAACGTCCGTTAAAATGTTTTACACACTCTGTACGATTTACATTCATTAGATACAGGTGTTGGGTTTTCTATTTATTGCGCCTACTTTTAGTTGGCGTTGTAGCAATACAGTAATGATCGCATTTAAAAATCACGCTGATATTGTAATATAGTTAAACCTCAATACATCTCAAAGATTTGAGACCGATTCCTACTGATTTTTTTTTTCGAGCAAGAATATCTGCACTTCTTCGAACAAGGAGGCATCATTAATTTTGTAGAAATAATTTTACCAGTACGAGATATATATTGCTTTCCTGAATTCTTAAGTCGCTTTGCTTAATTTTTCTTCAATTCTCCTTTATTCCCTACTCTTTTCTTTTGATTTATATTAGATGACAAGTTAACATTTTCTATGCACATTATCACTATTATACTATTAGATTATTGCCGGTGAAACATTATCTTGTATCGTATCAGTTCACACGTGTAGCGCGGAATCACTACATTGTTCTATTATAAGGTCATTACTTTGTACCAAAAGTGATTAACTATTGGAGCATTCGAATTGGACTTACTTGAAGACGATGAATTGGAAGAACTAGACGAAGTAGAACACGTACGCTTTTGTTTTTAGGATGATAATCGTCACCACTATCATCTGGCGAGAAGTCCTTGTCGGATTGTTCTTGATTGATATCGTCGTTAGAAACAGTTACGTAATCATTCTGAAACGTGGATGGATGAGTTTCAGTGACTTAAACTACTCGATGGTGATGAAGAGGAACTGTTGGAGCTTGATGAAAGATATTTTGCGATCACTAGTAGTTTTATTGACTGCGGGAAAAACATCTGGTACTCGTATATTTTGATAATTTGTAGTTTCCAAACTGTGACAAATGTTCTTTGTTCTGAAATTATCATTATTTGTATTGTCAAACCTTGCCAAATTTTCTAGCTGTATTTTATGTTCATTAGTCTGATCATTTGACACAAATTGATGTTTTACGATCATATCCCCAACTAATGGAGATGTCAATCTTTCATTCTTTTCTAAAATAAAAAAAATATTTTGTAAATAAAAATGATATAAATCGCTTTTTATTTTAATTAAGATAATATGCAATTAGGGAATGTCACATTCCATTAGCATATCGTTTGATTTTTTTACACTTAACTGACTGACCATGCTGGCTATGATTAAGGCTTTTGCAAAAGGTGGTAAATTAATCCATGTTCTCACATTTGCCAACATGTTTGCTCGTCTATCCATTATTGTGAAAACTCCAAACTGAAGACTGCAACCTCATTTCTCGTCGATTTTCCCTTAGTTTGAGGGTTTTGGATTGAAAGCTTCTGAGGTTTGTTTGTGCGGCGAGACTTGAAGAACTTAGTTCCAACCGCATGGATAGATTCTATTTAGCTCGTTGACGGAGACACAGTTATCTAAGCCTTCGAAGCGATTTTGGAGTTCAAGTTAAAAGCTTTCGGAAATTTGGATATGGGCTCATGAAGGTCTTAGAGTAGACTTCATCATGCGGGACCTTTCAAGTTTGACATTGATATTCAAGACACCTCTCACTCTAGCGGTGGTCTTCTGGTGGTCAAGATAAAGTCTATCTCATTCCTTATGGAACCGTCGGGGCTCATCCCTCCTGTGCAGTTTCCAAATGAGGGAGTTCATCATATAGACTTCCTCCTTCTCCATGAAGTCATCCAACATCTCTCCCCTTTGGTTACTTTTTGCATTTCTTCTTCGCTAATGGTTATTTGAAATACTGGTAGACTAAAAAAAAAAATCATAACTATGAAAAATTAATAAGATACAACATTGAGAATGTAAGACGTGTCTAAGTGCTCGTGAGGGTCTAAAGGCAAATAAATATTTGTTATCTTATCTTTATCATAACCACATACAGTCATTACAAAATATATCAAGTATAAATTTAGACAAGATAAATATTATAGTAATCTCCTATTATTTTTTTCATTTGTTTATCATAAAATATTGGGCGCGTATTTAATATACGTGTTTTCTTTTTTAACTTAATTTTTTATTTAAAGTATTTTAGAGTAGTAAATCGAGGTAAATTTTTCATTATGTCATAGAGCCTACAATCAGTGGTGCAACGTAATGCTTCCAATGAAATCTCATTGACGATGACGGACAAATGATTAAGTTATAAATGAAACTTGTACTCAACAAGTATTTCAATAAATTAGATATTTTGTCATCACGTTATTCATATTATTAGAGATATTTCTACAGTACTGAATAGACTCTCGTGTACAGTTCCAAGTTGCAGAGGAAATTGCATGGAATCATGAGTAAATATTATAACTAGTGTTATTGAAAATTTGAGAAAATATATATGAATTTGTATGTTTCTTATACATTCTCTTATTGAATATCTAAGACCATACATATATTATATATCATCTATGTTATACAAATATTGTATATTTTCGAAGTAATATAAGCCTGAAGTATTACGAATACTTCATATTCAAGGGGGATTCTGCTAATTGGCCGTTCTAATTAGAAACTAGGAAGCAAAATTTAGTGCAGATAAGTGTTATAGTGCAGGTAATGTCATATTCTATAAGATTTGTACGTTTTCATAAAAGAAAACACATTTTATAAGTTCGTCGACTATTACTCGTTAACCTGTAAAGCCTGCTTAGCCGTGATAATCTTTCTTTTTAATTCACTACGTGGAGTACTACCACGATTTTTTTAATATTTCCAAATACAACAGTTTAGCTAGCATAGCTAGCATAACATAATGATCTTCCCACACCCTCAATGTTTTTAAAAAAATCTATCCAACGACTCTCAACACCAGGGGTGGGCGCGAATTAAAAAATCGGCCAAGTGCGAGTCGGACTCGCACACGAAGGGTTCCGTACCATTATCTATAAAAACGGCAAAAAAAAAACATGTTTGTTGTATGGGAGCCCCCCTTAAATATTTGTTTTATTTTAATTTAATTATTTATTCTTAAAGTGATTATATAACTAAATATTATGTGAATATTTCAAGCGTCTACCTGTTGCTGTTATCAATATCGAGCAAAAATGAGCAAAAAAATCACGTTTGTTGTATGGGAGCCCCCTTAAATATTTATTTGATTCTATTTTTTAGTATTTGTTGTTATAGCGGCAATAGCAATACATCATCTGTGAAAATTTCAACTGTCTAACTATCACGGTTCTTGAGTTACAGCCTGGTGACAGACGGACGGACGGACGGACGGACAGCGGAGTCTCAGTAATAGGGTTCCGTTTTACCCTTTGGGTACGGAACCCTAAAAATCATCTCCACCTTACGTGTAGGGGAGGCACCACTAAAAAATTTTGTTTTCAACATTTTATTGTACCATTTTGTCAGCATAATTAACATGTATATACGGGCGAAACTACAGCTTTCTAGTATTAAGCGTCTCTGAGATAAGTCGCGGATAGACGGTCTGACAGACAGACGGACATGGCGCAACTATAAGATTTCCTCGTCAGTCAGTGCCGCCAACCTAAAAATATAAGTTAAATTAACTTTGTATTTAATCGATGTCGTTTGGTATCTGTCACTCACTGCTCCTCACAGTTTCTTAGATTGAACTGAAATAGGAAAAGTTATTGAAGGTAATTGCCCAAAAAAGCGAAATTTAAATTTCATTGATATATTTCTGTTTTAAAGTTTCCTTGCCGGTTCTATGTAATGTTTGAGAACATGGTTATATGTATACACAGTTCTACATGGTATATGTAACTGTGATTTTTTAAAGTAAAACTTCTTTACGCATGCTTGACTTAGGGAGTAAGCTGGTGAATGCGTGACGAGAACGTTACGAAAAGTGTGATCGGGCGAGGCGAACGGAAGTTGAGAGAGATATATAAGTTAGTGTAGATAGAAAGAGAGAGAGTTACGTTTCGTATATTACTGTAGGAGCAAGAGAGAGAGAGGTGCTGTAATGGTACAACGTAGGCCATATCTATGTAGACCTACCTATGAGGATATAGCGATTGTTGTGTGGTGTACGATTTCACCGAGGGGTTGTTTCTTTGTATGGGCCTATCTTATACCGAGAATTCCATTGACCTCTATCGCGGAAGGGCATGACGTGTGTTTATATGCTTGTGTGGTGTATATATGTATTTGCATGCTAGAAATATTGATTGGTAGCTCGTAATGGTTCGTGTAGAGCAGGGAGGAACCCTAAAACGGGTATCCCATAGCGCGGGAGCCATAAACTTGTTTATGGCTGGGCGCGGCAAATGTCTCAAATTGATGAATAGTGACTTCTAAGATGTTAAAGACAATGAGGCAGGAGATCCATTGTCTGTAATGGAGCATGAACGGGGGTTTTTTTTTGAAGGTTAACAATGCATGTGTTTGGGGTGATGGCGAGCGTGGGACGCGTTAATTTTTTGGTGCCTCTCGGAAAAAAAAAATGCAGAGAGGCCGATGCGAGTATTGCGCGCGGGGTTGGTTGGACATTCGTCCTGGGAGCGCAACGTATACCGGGCGAACGGAAGGCGCGAGATATTTCAAATTTACCATTTATATTTTGTAAACAAATTAGTGTTGGTAATACTTAATTCAACAAGTGATTTAAGGTGCTAATTGCGATCCGGGAGTGTAGAGCGCGACGCTCCACTGATACTAGTGTACGCAGGGTCGACGCAGCCGCCAGGGAGAGTCTACAGACAGCGTGGCGACGCGCAGGGCCAGCGGACAGCGTGTCGACGCGCGCCAGACCGCAGCTTAGCCTAGTGCGCTAACCTGTGACAGATGAGTTCTAAAAATTAATTCCTTGATTCGATTTTACCGCTGTTGCGACGGTTTTGGAACGACTGAAATTAATGACGAATTTCGAGCAGTGATTCTGGAGAATAGCTGCGTCTTCAACATTGTATTAAGAATAGGCGCTAATTAGATCTACGTGTATCTATGTTAAGGTTTAATAATTTTGTGCTTCAGGATGTATTACCGTGTCTTTCTCCAGCAGGTGGTGAACGCGATCGCGAGTAAAGTAAATAATATACGCCTATGCCTAAATCTGTGGCATAGTGGCTAAGTTAAAATTTGTCTTGCAAGGTACCTCTGAGTAGGTGAGAGTGGATGACGTATTCATACAGTCTCGCTGAGGCGAAGGGCATTTTTATTTGTTGGTGTTTATGAGTGGCGAACCTGTGATAACCAGGGAAACCATTTATATGCGCCTTTTATTCAGTGGCGGCAGAGTACCTTTAGTTTATAGTATTATTCCAGAGTACCATACGATTTTAATAAGTGCATGCCTAACAGACCCGGTCAGGAGCCCGCACTCCTGACTGCCTGTACGAGGAAATAGAGTGTCACACAGCCCGGTTTTCGTAACCCAAACGATAAGCGCCTACGAGTTCAGAATCGGTTATTTGACCAAACAATTGAGTAAACAAATACGTGGAAGCCGCCTCCCTTGTAAACGTTTTCCCACGATTATCTTACAAAGATGATCCACACGTGATCACGTGAAACCAAAGAAATATATGTGCAAGTGCATTCAGACTCCTGCTTCACCCCGTGATCAATATAATAATAAAAGTTATTATATTGACCGCGATGACTTTAACGAACGTTCGATAGGAGTACTTATAATATTGGCCACAACACATAGTGAAGTTATTGCACAGAATCGAGGCTCACTGGATGATATCCTAAAATACATCATTTTGGTCTTTAAAGGGTTCTGAGTTCCCATACTAAGGAATTCTCTTCTGATATCCACTGACGTCATGATGCAGAGTCTACATCCATACTAACTATAGAAATTGAACGGCCAGCTTTTAGTGTTTCAGTCTTGCGTATTCATATTTCAAATTCGTAATTAAGAGGTAAACTAGACGATCATATTTCCTTTTCCCAGATTGCTACTTGCAACTCTCATATAATATCAAGTCCACATCGTCATTGGGTTATTACAGTGCGAGCACACATTTGCTTTTTCTCTATCTCTCATAGCGAGTTAAATTTCGTATATCTAAGATACAGTGCAAGCCTATTGTCTGTAACACACTATGGAGCTAAAGAAGTTATACTTCAGTCGTGTGGTCTAAAGTACACTCGTTTTTTTTTATACGGGAGACGTGTTGCAGGTACATTGTCACCTTTTCTCTAACACAGCAAATCCTTAGGAGCTTGCTGGTGAACTCATTCTCCCGTGGGAACACAACAACACTCTAGGTAGTTGTTAATTGGTCGCGGTTCTAAGTGAGGTGACTACTTCTCCAATTGGGCTGCTTTGATTGATTCTACCATTCCTAAAAGTTTTTTTTTACTTACAGGGAGCGTAATCTTCATTATTTAAATAAAATTTTGTCTATGTATTTTTTTTTTTTTTATATTAGTTCAGCATAGTGGCCCCTCGTTGCCTGATGGTAAGCGAAAGAGGAGCCCAAATCGCAACTGCAACTGACAACATACTACATCCCGTATCCTGTCAGTTGACGCTGCCATGCTGACCCGCAAAATGCTTCTTCACGCTTCGTTTGAAGGATCCCATATTGTAGGAAGGAGGGAACACATGTGCAGGCAACAAAAAAGGCGTTCCACTTTTTGATGGTATGACAAAGATAGGAGTTGCCGAACTTTTTGGTACGCGAAGAGATATTCTCAACCGTGAAACTATGACATCGCAAGCCCGCACGTGTGGTTCTATGACGGAAGGGTGAGGGTGGGATAAGGGAAAACAGTTCTTCAGAGCACTCGCCATGGTAAAGGCGGTAAAATACGCTTAGAGAGCCTATGTCCCGACGGAGTTGAAGAGGTTCTAGGTTCTTGGTGACCTCTTCGTCGTCAATTATGCGGATAGCCCGTCGCTGCAACCTATCGAGAGCCTCAAGAAGATACTGTGCGGAGCCGTCCCAGAGATGCGAACAATACTCCACGCAGGCCCGAACTTGTGTCTTATAAAGCAGACAAAGTTGGTCCGGCGCGAAGAACCGGTTCAGGACTCCGAGCTTTCTTGAGGCTGTTGAGATGAGGCTCTCGATGTAATAACGCTGGTTAAGGTCGCAATGAATACCCATACCCAGCATATTCAGGCTATCACGCATACTGAGGGAAGCACCCTGAAGACTAGGAGTGGGAAGGAAGGGGGACATCTTTGTTGTAAACGCGCAAACCTGAGTTTTCTCGGCATTAAACTCAACCAGGTTATTGGAACCCCATTTACTAATGAGATCCAAAACCCGATTCAGTTCAACGACAAGACTCTCACGCCTCTCACCGATTTCTGTCCGACCAGCACCAGGCCGACCGAAATATCGCCCATGGACCGTACTGTCATCTGCATAGCAATGAATATTACTAAGTGGCAGCATGTCATTGATATGCAGAAGAAAGAGGGTGGGCGATAGAACGGAGCCCTGTGGGACACCGGCATTCACTGACATGAACCGCGAAGCGCATCCATCTGCAAGGACGCGGATTCTACGCTCATGCAGGAAGCAGGCAATCCAATTACAAAGCTGGAGGGGCAGACCGTATGCCGGAAGTTTGGAGAGAAGTGCTTTGTGCCAGACCCGATCAAACGCCTTGGCGATATCTAGGCTGACTGCCATGGATTCGCCATATTTATCGATTGCCTCCCCCCAGAGGTGCGTCACATACGCTAGAAGATCACCCGTTGATCGTTTCGGTCTAAAACCATACTGACGATCATTGATTATGGAGTGGTCTTCTAGGTAACGGATCAATTGATTGTTAAGGATCCGTTCCATGACTTTGCACAACACTGAAGTTACGGCAATGGGGCGGTAATTCGATGGGTCAGAACGGTCTCCCTTTTTGGGGACCGGCTGCACATTGGCCTCTCTTCAAGCATCCGGAACAGAACCGGTCGAGTACGAGAGGCGGAAGAGGCGCGTCAGCACCGGAGACAACTCCGCTGCACATTTTTTAAGAACAATCGCTGGGATACCGTCAGGACCACTGGCTTTTCCGACATCGAGTGACTGTAGTTCAAAACAAAACAGGCATAACGGATCCACTGGAGGGTATTGTTGGTGGTTGCGTGCTACAGTCATCGATCCGGGAGTTAGCCGCAAAGAGGCTGGCCATAAGATCGGCTTTCTCCTGCGGCTGATGAGCCAGTGAGCCATCAGGGCATCGCAGCGGTGGCAGCGAGGGCTGGCAGAAGTTGGCCTGCACGGCTTTGGCCAGTCGCCAGTAGCTACGCGACCCAGTAGGGTGCGCCACTAGTTCCGTGCCGACTCGTGTAACGCGCTGGGCGTCCGCTCTTATGTATGCTCTCTTGCAGATCTTGGTGGCAGTGTTGTAGGCTGATTTCAGCGAATTAGTGTTCGGATCTTTAAGGGCGCGACTACGCGATACGCCGCCTGTTTGTTACTAACAGCTTCAGCGCATTCGCGATTAAACCAAGGGCGTTTCCGGCTTTTGATGACGACATCGGAGTGGGGAATGTAGTATTCCATGCCAACGCCAATCTCATCAACAATGGCCGCAGCACTCGCCGTTAGATTCTTCTCACTGAAACAGCGCTGCCCCCATGGGACGGAAGCAAAGTAGTCGCGCATACCGTCCCAATCTGCTGACGAGTAGTGCCAGACACGACGCCTAACCTCTGTGGGTTGTGGCGGAATCGCGCCTGGCACTGTGCTGGATACTAGGCAGTGGTCAGATGTGCCCAGGGGCGCCCCAACCTCAACCCGGTAGCCAGCAGGGTGGGTGGTCAGCAGTAGATCTAGCAGAGAGGGCTCCTGACCAGCAACATCAGGTATTCTGGTGGGTTGGTGCACCAGTTGCGTCAGGCTGTGCGAAAGAGCGAACGCGTGGGCGGTCCTTCCTGCATGGTTAGTTGTGGAGGATCCCAACCAGGAGTCGTGGTGAGAGTTAAAGTCCCCCAAACATACCATCTCTGCAGTAGGGTACCGCTCCTGCGCTTCATCTGCCGCCCGACTCATGTACTCAAAGAGCCGAGTTGTCTCCGTGTCCCTAGTATGGGGTCGGTATAGGCACATGTAAATACGGCTCTGAAGGCCCAGAATTACATGCACCCAGAGGACAGGAAAGGAGGAATCCTCTAGGCAGCGCAGACGGCGACAACATACATCCGAGCGGACAAACAAACAGACCCCGGCTTTCGCGAGGAAATTCTCCTCAAGCACATAACCGGGATACTGGAGGTGGGACGTGTCCGCTGGACGCTGAATCTGTGTCTCCGTCAGGAAGAGCATGGCGGGCCGTGCCGTCTCTAGGTGTTGGTGGACGGCATTAAGGTTAGAGTGGAGTCCGCGGATGTTAGCGAACTCAACCTTGAACAGGGTGGTGGGGGAGTGCACCGCTGTTAGACCATCTTTTCCTATTGCGCTGTCATGAGTAATGTATAGAACGGAAGCGTGAAGCGGGAGAGAATTACCACGACATTGGGGAAGAAACGCGGTGGACTGTTTCTCCATTAGTTTGTCGACAAAGGAGCTGTGCTGATCCGTCGGACGGAAGGGCCCCCGAACCCCCCCGAAAGTAGTCGCCGGGTCCCCACCATCCGGTTACCAATCGGCACGACGATCTACCCCGAGATTATGCGCGGTATGAAAGGGCAGCCTCTCAAGGTGGTTAGTTTTGATTGGGCCCCTGTACTATACCGCGGGCGGTCAGCGGAACAACCGTTTCAACGGGTCTCCCTGGCCGACGGGTCAGCTCAGTCCTTCTGACAATGGATAGACAGAATCCACCACTGTTCCCGCAATATCGCGTCAACAATCCCCCGAGCACTGGTTATACACCAGCTGATCCCGAAACGCGACGTACTCATAGGTACGCCACTTCACGGGTGTTTCGCCGTGTGTACGGTGGTAGCCAACCAGGCGGGTATTTACCCTACCACCGGCTGAGATGCTGGAACGTCAGGAAATCCCATAGTCGCCTCTTACGACACCCAGGGGAAGAGAGGGGGCGGTGATTTTTAATATTCTTTCTCCGTCACCGCACGGATACTCTATTATTCTATTAAAAATAAGTTTTATCTATTATCCCTTGCGGATTGCTTAGTAGTTGCTTGTCCTACGGGCTTTGACGAGAGGATGATAAATACTATGATTTCCGGAACAAGTCTTTTATTCCAAATATTTCTCACACAAACAAACAGTTACAGATATGTAATGGTTAGGTTCCCGCGAGGCGACTGGCGTCGCACGTATGTATGTCTCGTTTATATGTAGTTACAACTGTCAAGTCAGCGGTACATGCTAGTCACGTAGACCGCTACAGCTTCTTTCAAATCAATCTTCTGTCCATGATCCTTATGTGGCTTCACGTTAAATACTGTTCACATTTGTCGGTGGGCGCGCTCTGTGAACTGATTACCGATAAGCTAAATCCGGTGCCTGCATGAATAATTTATATCTTTTAAATTTTCTTAATTAATAGAATGGAGGCTCTGACAGATGTTGTTCTAAAAGAAAAAAATGTCTACTGCTATCGGGTTTTAGTAGCAGCCAGTTACCCGATCCAAAAAAATAAAATACACAAAAATTATCATCTAAATCAATGTAGTTGTATAGAATCAGTTTAGTGATACAATACAATTCTCTTTATTGCACCATATAGACATACATTTAGTATACAGTTTAAAATGGCAACTTAAAATTAAAGTACAAAAGGTGGTCTTATCGCGTAGCGATCTCTTCCAGACAACCTTAGGGTAGAAAAAAGAACAAAATACAGAGGTGGTGCAGCACAAATTTTGACATACTTAATTTAAATACTTAAGTTCATATTAACGTACACACAGCCACATACATATATACATACAAATATCTACATAAATATATATATATATATATATTTATATATATATATATGGAAACGACGTCCGGGCACTCTGACTGCAACGATGCGCCCGTGATAATTACGATCATGTGCATACAGCCGGTTCGGGAATAGAAATAGACGCTTAGCTGACGGACAATATGCATTGCTCGCCGTCATCCACTGCGGGTGCGTGTGCTAAGGGCCGTGACATATTGGATAATATTGATAGACTATTTATTTATAATACATAAAAACGAGCTCGGTGGCGCAGTGGTGAAACGCGTTGTTACGTTACTTTGATACCAGCGCTCGTGGGTTCGATTCCCACACACGGCAAACGTTTGTGCACATGAACATATCTGTTTGTCTAGGTCTGGGTGTTTTTAAGAGAGGTATAGCGTATCAAAGCTGCCCGTCTGGGGAAATACCTCCACCTCACAGAATAACCGCAGCCAAATAACAACCCCCTGGAGGATTGTTGTGTTCCTGCGTGCGTGTGAGATCACCAGTAAGCTCCTAACCAGTTGCTGTGCTAACAGAAAAAGTAGCATCATACGAATGCCACTTAATGTATTGTGAACGTTAATAAGCTACAGTAACCGCTTTCAATCAGGTGGACGTAGTATAAAAAAAACCGTTAAGTTTCACAAGAGTTGAAATAAAATTCCCACCATACATAATATAATTTCTTGGACATATGGGTTTTCTCACAATGTTTCCTTCACCGTAGAACAAGTGATAAATCTATATCTATACATCTATCTATACAGATAAATAAAATTGGAGTGTCTGTTTGTAATATTAAAATAACCGCTTTTTACTAAATGCATATGGATGTATACACTGAACATATACCAAAATAAATATTTTTACAATTTTTGTCTGTCTGTCTGTCTGTTTGTTCCGGCTAATCTCTGAAACGGCTTTACCGATTTTGACCGGACTTTCACTGGCAGATAGCTGATGTAATAAGAAGTAACTTAGGCTACTTTTATTTTAGACATTTTGTTTATTTTTATTAATATAAATAAATAATAAAAAAATAAGTATTCGCGCTGACGAAGTACATAATACTTATCTATTATTATTTTGGTGTTCGCTATTTTGCTCTGCTTATTTAGGTACTGCTTACTTATAATCGAATCAAATAAATAAAATTATAACTGAACAATAACTTTTTTGTTAAATTCCGCGCGGACGAAGTCGCGGGCACAGCTAATCTGTACATAAATTCGAAAATACAAATTTAGGACCAGGTGTACAATAGGCTGGTTCCTTGTCCACTGGACTATAACTGCTCATTGCATTATTATCCTTATCAGTGATATCAAAAAACTCGTCATAATTAATATAATTAAATATACACATTTGTATATTATACAAATGTTTCTCATTACCAGCACTAAGCACCGACCCAAATCTCCAGAGATTAGCCAACTCGCTCCACAACATCAGTTCAACAAAATCTGTAGACTAGAGTCATTGCTCTCTGAAAGCTAAGTTTTAGTATCGCAGAAATGAGCTAATAAATGGTTAATAGATTCAGGCGTTATTTTGCGAAGTCAAAATTATATGCAATTTGATTTAACTTGATTTGTGGGCTTACGCAAAGTAGGTTAGGTCAAATTATAAGCTATTAAAGTATTAACTTCGACATCAACATCAACAAAAAATAGCCATACATATAACCACAAACCAATAAACCACTTGGCTGCGCATGAGGTTACACCACCTCCACCACCACGTGACTCGATCCTTACAAATGTCACTCGCTTCTTTAAGATTCATTGCTTTTCTTATCCACGCTCGCCGGTTTCTAAGGCTCCTGACATCACCTTCTGATAAAACACGATCAATTTAGGTTAGGTAAGTCTTGGTCTTCCTCGGCTCTTATATCCTTCTACTTTCGCGTTGTATATCTGTTTCGTAATTCTTTCTTCCTGCATACTTTTGTACATGTCCGAGCCAACGGAGTATGCCTCTTCTTATTTTATTACCGATGCTCTCTTTCAGACCAGCTCTGTTTCTAGCATCGTCATTGCGGTCTGCAAGCGTAACGCCACAAATTTTGAGCAACGGTCGCATTTCGACCGCGTTTATTCTACTTTCATGCTCTCTCTGCCGTACCCAACTCTCACTTCCATAAGTAAGCGTTGGGGCGAGCACTGCATTGTGTATAGCGTGCTGTGCCTTCTGGCTGAAGCTTTTACTGCCAAGAAGTTTTCCCAACGCTCCATTGACACTATTCCCAGCACTCACTCGTCTATCCACATCAGCGGTGTACCTTCCATCCCAGCTGAAAACGCATCCTAATATACATCTCTCATTCATTACATTTATCACTTTATATTATCTTTCAGTCTACCCTCTTACATTGTCGTTCGCACCATCGGGGGCGGATCGATGCGCGTTGACTGGGACGTACTTACCCGCTCATTCGTACGATATCGGTTTAGAATTACAATATGCTGTATAGGCAGAATCGCGACGAGAATGTTCCTGCTACATACCGCAAATACATATATACAATTAATTACTTTACATAATACGTATATCCTATTACTTTTAACGAGCAATTCTTGTATGAGTCAATTCCGAGATACTTGCAATAAATTTAATATTTCAAGTATCTCGGAAATGGCTCTAATTATTTTGGAAACTTACTTTTTAAGTTCAAAAACGTGAGTACCCAGAAAACATAAAATAAAATTCGAACACGTCCATATATTAAATATCATAAATGATCTAAGAATTACCTTTGTCATTTAAACTGCTTTTCTACATTCATTTCACAAAATTACAATATACACTGGAGCCTCTTAGAAAAACCCAGGAAAATTAAGCCACAAAATTAGAGACTCGAGGGTACGAAGTTCTCCCTGCCCACTCGTCAAATGTTTAATTTATGAGACTCTCGTGTCATTAGGATCCCCTAACACTCGTACTTTAATTACTTCTGTTCTACAAAGATCTCTCAGCTGTGTTTTAACTAGCCATGTTTAGGTTTACGTGTGTTATCCACGTCACTATAGGTCTGACAAACATGTGCCTGAACGAGAGCGTCGGTGTTAAAATAAGAAGAGGCATGCTCTGTTGGTTCGGACATGTGGAATCCAGGAAGAAAGAATTACGAAACAGATATACATCGCAAAAGTGGAAGGGTGTAGGAGCCGAGGAAGGCCAAGACTTAGCTAACCTAAATTGATCGTGATTCTTCAAAAGATGATGTCAGGAGCCTTAGAAACCTGCGAGCGTGCATGAGAAGAGTAATGAAGGTTAAAGAAACAAGTGAAGTATGTAGGAATCGAGTCATGTGGCGCTTGGTTCTCTCTGCCTACCCCGCAAAGGATTTGGTGTGAAGTTATACATATATACACTAGTAACCGCGATATGAATATTGATGCAGCTAGTTTTAATGCTACTTTGAAAGTCAGCACTTTGCTTTTATACCTACAGATGGTACCTATAGGTTTAATCTATACATCCGCAAGCTTACCTACGAGAAAACCTTTATAGCCAAACCAAAGTACTAGCAATTCTCGAGCCATCTCAACAAACATTATGAGCGAAGGGAAAAAATAGAACCTTTCCGCAGTATTGGCAAAATTGCTTCGTATTTCCACAAAAATCTTGTTCCATCAGCCAATTGCAATAAATGAGCGAGTCTGATTGGAATCCAATGGGATGAGATTTTTTGCCCCATTCCGCGTAGACGTCAATCCGAACACCGAGATGCCGAGGCAATTTCCTCAACCCGAGGTTCATTAATTACAACCATTATTGTGTTTAGTTGCGGTCGTTCCGCCAATTATGGACGAAGAATAGATTTTAATGATTCATTATGGACCTTTGTTGTGAAACAGAATACTTTGAAATCGTACAGTACTAACGCTGTCTTGTAAATGTTCAATTATTTTATTTACTGGACGCACTTCTGCAAGTTAGATTAATTTTAATATATTGACTTATTGTTATGATTAAGATGCCATCAATCATCAGTAGGTTTACTATTGCAATCAAATCCGATATATAAATATTGGAATTATAATTAGTCATAATATTCGTATCATTGCAAATACAGTTATATTAAGTACTACTGTTGTCCGCAGCTTCTGCCTGTCCGTAACGGGATGTTAAATAACCTATAACCTCCCTTAAGAACTGGGCTATCAAAAGCAAAAAGAACTTTCTATATCCGTATGGTAGATATTACCGCATTCAAACAAACAAATTCGTCCGCTTTTTATATTAGTATACATACTATAACTTACACATATCTAATTTGTACCAATATAGGTATATAAAGGTAGGATACAGCCTCGTCGTTCAGAATACTGCAGCCAAATAACACATCCTTGGAAGCTTGATGAGTGTAACAGTGAGTTTATTAGTAAGTTACTGTAGATTTGCTGCGTTAACATAAGAGGTGATAACACGGGAGCGATAGCTCCTAAGGAGTTGCTGTGTTAGCAGTAGAGGAGACATCGCGCGAGTAATACTTAATGTATTACAAGCGTTCGTAGGCTACGGTAACCTGATTTATATCAGGTAGGCCGTATGCTTGTATGACTCCCGAGGTTAAAAAAAATAGTGATTGTCATAAAAACTTCTATACGTTAAGATAATCGCTTCATATCAGGCGGGTGGTATGTTTGTTTAACAACCGAGTAAATTGGTCGGGTATTATGAGAAGGTAGTATTAGGAGTCCTAGGCACTGGTGAGCGTACGTGAAATGAGCTACGAATGCTAAAGAAGCGAGTGTACTGTGTAGGTACAGTACACTCGGTTATATGGCGCTCGGTTCCTTGCAAGTGCTAAGCAAGTGGACTTGGCGTGAATTACAGATACATAGATAGATTATCCGTAGGTCGCATACTATCTTCTTAGCTTTATCCCGTTTCTTAATCCCTTAGGATTGACGGCATCCGCTTCCTCAGCCTAAGGCTTTGGCGAAGATATTGATTTTGACAAGGAACGACTCCATCAAACCTCTACAATCCAGAGACCTTTCTTAGGTTGGGTCACACTTCTTTCTAAAATATAATTTCATATACTTGTACTCGTACATTTCCTCACAATGTTTTTCCTTTTCTGCCGAGCAAGTGATAGTACTAATATGTACGTACATCCGGAAACACGAATTTAGTACTACATGCCAGGATTGGAACCGGCGACCAGTTGGTCAATAGGCTTAGGCTTCTTTATCCACTGCTCATATGGTTGCATACGGTATCATTGCTCATATGGTTGCATACAGTATTGAAGCATATATATTACAAACTTTTGAAATAAAAAAAAAATTTTTTTTGACTAAACTAAAAGGTAAGAGGATACATTAGAAAGATTACATACCTACGTTATTAACCGTCTAATAAATTAATATTTACGTGAAAGTTTGCAAGTTTTTTTTTTCAATTATACATATCTAAAATTGGTGTTAATAATCCCAGTGTCTGGCGTGTGAACATCAAAGTCGTGGTAGATGATGGATGCTCAAATGGATTGAACCTGAAAATCGGGTGTACAACAAGGCTGTTAAACAAATCACTCTCTACCTTGCTGCATATACACACATCAAAAGTGTCTAGGGATCAAGCATTTTTATGCGGATTTCTTGAGATTGAGATGTGGCTTTGTAATAAATTTATGATTTTATAAATTTATATGGATCCTTTTTGGGAGAACCCCTGGACGCCAACAGCGATTAAAATCCTGCCAGGAAGTCCATCCTTATAGTGGTGGAACCATCATGGTATGGGCGGGTATTTAGATCGGCGGAAGAACTGAGTTGATTTGGATCAGAGGCAACCTCAACGCTCAAATTTATGCTGAGACGATTGTATCAGACGTCATCGTTCCTCTACAAGTGCAAATCGGTCCCTTATTTCAGTTAATGCATGATAATGCACGACCGCACACCGCAAGAGTTGTAAGACAGACTCTCGCCGCAGCTAACATCAATGTCATGCCCTGGCCTGCTCAGTCGCCAGACTTGAACCCGATTGAGCATGCATGGGATATGCTACAGAGAAGAGCTCTGCCGAATATGGAGGGTATCCAGTCGCAAGAAGACCTTTTTTTGTTGTTGCAACGAACATGGGCGGCCATTCCACAGCGTGATTTGGATGAACTCATTTTGAGTATGCCAAACCGATGTTCTTGTGTTGTTAGTGTTCGCGGTAGAAACACGGATTATTAATTGTTTAAGTTACCCAATAAAATTTTAAAGAAAACTGTTATTTCAGTCTTTTTTTCGAACTTTAATGTTAGTGGTTCAAATGTCAAAAATCCCTTTATTATGAAAATGGCAAATTTCTTTAATAATGCAAAGGTGACTTGGTTTATCGTTACTGTAGACAAACGAAAACACTTTATTTGATGAATCCTTAAAGAAAATTTTAATTAATATCAATCAGGAGAAAAGTTATTGCAAAAATATATGTTGATCCCTAGACACTTTTGATGTGTGTATGTACCATACCTTGATTGTATTATAAATTCGTTATATCAATCTCTCGAAATTTGTATGTATGTATGTATATCTTCACGCCAGGTCCCTTGCGGGGTAGGCAGGGGGAACCGAACACCATAAGACGCGGTCCTTACATACTTCACTCGCTTCTTTCACATTCATAGCTCTTTTCAAGCACGCTCGCCGGTTCCTAAGGCTCCTGACAATCTCCCGGAGTTTAATTCAACTAAATCCCTTCAAGAGATAGACTCATTTTGTAAAAAGAGTGATACTCATAATATAAATACTAGATATAAGCATAATCTTGTGTTACATGCAAGCCGTCTCCACAAAATAAGTAATTCTTTTATGGGGCAATGTATACGGTTCTATAACAAACTTCCCAGCAATATAAGAGAATTGTCAATAAACAAATTTAAAACTAGTATTAAAGCCAAATTGTGTAGCAGAGCATATTATAAAGTATTTGACTATATTAATGATAAAAATGCCTGGGATTGAGAAGATCCAATTATAATGTAATTAATAAATTATGTAAATTTGTTTGGATACCAAAAGAGGGATGCCGAAGTTTTTTGGCAGTATTTTTATCAGTTCTCACCTAGTCATGAACTGCACGGTAGGGAAAAAATTGTGACGATTCCAAACAAATGTAGCCATTTTTACGGAATAAAGAGATTTTGACTTTGACTTTAGAGACAAATCTGTCCGTTACTGCAAAAACGTTCCCTTTTGTTGTAGTTTCTTGATAAGAGACCCCTTCTTTTAAGATTTCGCGTATTATCGGCATCCTGATGTTCATCAGCTTTGAGGTCATTTGAAGTATAATGCTAAATTGACTTCCAATATTGGCGTGCTTGGTAGAGCACGATTTTTTTATACAACGTCAGTACACATACAAGCATACGACCCGGCTGATGAAAAGTGCTTACCGTAGCACACGAACGTTTGCAATACAGGAAGTTCGCGCGTTACCACTCTTGCTGCCGTCACAGCGAATCCTCAAGAGCTTAATAGTATCGTCATTCTAGCAGAAACACAAATATCCTCCAGAGAGTTGTCAGCTGAGATTGTCTGTGAGGTGGAGGTATTTCCCCAGTCGGTCGTGGTCTACCTCTATTAATTTCTCTATGTCTCGGTATCACCTTCGGCTATGTATTTAGGGTGCAACATTATGTACTGAATGAACATTCGGAACATGAGGACGGAAATGAACAACGGCTTATAAATAATATTAATAAAATACATTCAGTAGTTTATTTTTAATGATAAACAGGCAAATTTTAAAAATTAGATAATTGTACTTTGTGTTCATTCACTTTGTTTATATTGTATTGTATAGTATGTGACGATTACATCGTTAGCATATATAAAAAAAATGCAGCTCTATTCTGTAACCTCTAAAAGGCAAATCCCATAGGGGTGGAAAAAGCGAGAACGCATCAACAATCCGGAACGGTTTTTTGAATTCGTGTTTGAGTGCAACCCGTTACACAAAATGCGTAATTCGGCGCGGTGCATGTCAGGTTATATATACTGGCTGCGGTTTATTGTTAGGTACCTCTCTTGAATACTCCCAGAGCAAAACAAACAGACATGTTCATGCACACGAATATTTGTCCTGTGTAGAAATTGAACCCACGACCGTTACTAACCACTGCCTCACCGAGCTCGTCAAGATACATCCGTTGCGAATAACAAGATATCGACCTTCTTTCTCTTACTTCCTATGTGCGAGTAAATTTATGAATAGTACCTGTACAGTCGGTCAAATCGGACATGTAAGTTAAACAACATCGACTGTAGCCTGTTTATGGATGGGTCGTCGGGTGTCGAGTTCCTCCGTATTTGGATGGTACGTTAATCCCGGCGATACCGGTTGTTTTCCATAAATGAAAGTCGTTACGCAAAGTGTGGAGAAGTATCGCCATCTCACGGTAAAACGCATCCAAATAACAACTATCTTGCATTTTCATGTTCCTGCGAGTGACCAGTTACCGCAGGTTACCAGTAAGCTTCTGGGAGTTGCTGTGTGAGCAACGCGCAAGTGATTCTTCCTGTATTGCAATTGTGGGGGTCGGTACCAGAAGCGTGCACGCCGCGACCCTGCCAGTCCAACACTTGGACTGCAATTCTGGACCCAAACCGCACAGACGCGCGGATTAGGGCGTCCCCCGGAGGCGACGCGCACCGATCCGCCCCCGTCGGTGCGAAATCTAAGGCATGCGGCGGTGGGGGCCGCCATCCACCACGCAACGCCCATCCCGGCGGGTCGAGGAGAGCTGAGTGTCGTATAGGCACATGGAATGTGAGAGGTGGTCTAAAAGATAAGATGAATGAGTTGATAGATATAATGAACGTGAGATGCCTAGATGCTTTGTGTGTGTCAGAGACCAAGCGAAAGGGAAACGACACCGAAGATCTGCCCGGTGGCATGATGGCCCTGTGGTCCGGGGTAGACCAGGACGTTCATGCCAGCGCTGGCGTAGGTGTCGTGCTTTCATCTCGCTTGGCCGCTGGTGTGAAAGATTACGATTTAGTAGGTCCAAGACTTCTCTGGGTTAAGATAAAACTGGGGATTACGCGAGTGTTTTTAGTTGCAGCATATGCTCCTGTAAGCTCTGCTGATCCCCAGGAGCTCGAGAAGTTTTGGGAGACTGTAAGGGGTATTCTGGATTTGGCCGAAGCGAATGAACGGATAATTATGTGTGGTGATCTGAATGGATGGGTTGGGACCAAGCGAAGCAGTTATGAGGCTGTGCTTGGTCCATACGGAGATAAGAGAGTGAACGATGCTGGTAAGTTACTTTTAGACGTATGTATGGAACGAAACCTCCTTGTGTCGAACACTCTCTTCCATCACAAGGATATTCACACTTACACATGGAGACGGAATGAACAGAAAAGTGTGATTGATTTGATTTTGATAGATGGACGTCTCCGAAAGTCGTTAATGGATACAAGAGCCTTCAGAGGTCCCACTCTTGAAACGGACCACTATCTGGTGGTAAGCCGATTTGTGGGCCTTTTCAAGAAGTGGAGGCACTGGCGAGTGCGTATTCCTTTCGGAGACCATGAAAGAATAAGAAGTGAAAAATTGGAAGATGAAAGTGTGAGGAGTACGTATGTACGTCTAGTCAGTGAAAGACTTGCGAACGCGAGTCTTTCCGACTCAGATGTAGACGAATGTTGGAAAGTTCTGAAAGAAAGTATGGTGGACAGTGCGAAAGAAGCATGTGGATGCGCAAAGAGACGTAGAACACTAAGAGGAGATGCCTGGTGGGATGCGGAGGTTTAATCCTCCGTGGAAAAAAAGAGGAAAGCGTGGCTGGATTACGTATCATCTTTGCACCAGAGTGATGGTATGAAAGAAATGAAGAAAGAAATATACCGTCGATGCAAGAATGACTCCAAAGCTTTAGTGAAAGAGAAGCGTGAAAGACTACATATGATTGAGGAAGAGAAGCTGACGAAGAACTTCGAGGCAAATACCAAACTCTTCTGGAGAGAGGTAAAGAAGTCTCGAAGTGGTTCGTCAGCATCCAGAATGGACAAGATAAGATGTAAAGCTGGTGGCATTCTTGCTAACACTCAGGAAGTGTTAGAACGGTGGAGTGAATATTTTAGAGAAATGTATGATTATGTCCATGACGCTGGCATTGTGAATGAGTCTGTGATTGACTCGGCAGTGCCAGCGTACCATGAAGACATTACTATGGATGAGATTGAATGGTCGATACGAACTTTGAAAGATGGAAAGTCAGCGGGAATCGATATGGTAACAGCTGAGATGATCAAGCTAGGTGGTACCTGCGTTAGGGACGCCTTCTGGTTTTTGAGCAAATTATGCTGGAGAACCGGAAGGGTCCCGAGCGATTGGAGACGCGCAGTCATCGTGCCCTTGTATAAAGGCAAGGGCTCACGTATGGACTGCGCCAACTATAGGGCCATCAGTTTGATCAGCTTAGCAGCTAAAGTGTATGGAAAAATCATTGAAAGGAGAATGAGGGTGAAATCCGATGGAATGCTTTGGGAAGCACAGGGTGGATTTCGAAGCGGCAGAGGATGTACGGATCAAGTTTTTTCACTCCGCAACATCGTAGAGAAGCATCTGGCTTTGGACCAGAAGGTTTTCTGCGGTTTTGTGGACTTTGAGAAAGCATTTGATAGAGTCGTGCGAAAGAATCTCTGGAACATTTTGCCCGGATATGGGGTTGACGGTGACCTACTCCGTGCTGTGCAATCCACTTATGAGGATTGTACAGCATGTGTGCGGGTGGACGGCAGCTTGTCGCCCTGGTTTGATGTCAACATTGGTGTCAGACAGGGATGCGTGCTGTCGGCTCGGCTGTTCATCCTGTATCTGGACAGTTGTCTTCAGAGAATAAGAAATATGAATGTGGGAATGCGAATGGGTGACTCAGTGGTCAACTGCCTGCTTTATGCAGACGATGCGGCATTAATAGCAGAATCACCATCCGAACTGCAAACACTAGTTACAACAATGAAAGATGATTGTATGAAGAAAGGCTTACAATTGAATGCGAAGAAAACCAAGATAATGGTATTTGAAAGAGAGACAACCAGAACGAACACTAGGATTATGGTTGATGATGTAGTGTTGGAGCAAGTGAATGAGATTGTATATCTTGGAAGTGCTTTTAGCAGCAATGGAAGGTACACCGCTGATGTGGAGAGACGAGTGAGTGCCGGGAATAGGGTGAATGGAGCGTTGGGTAAACTTCTAGGCTGCCGAAATCTAAGCCAGAAGGCACAGCTCGCTGTACACAACGCGGTGCTAATTCCAACGCTAACTTATGGAAGTGAGAGCTGGGTATGGCAGAGAGAGCATGAAAGTAGAATAAATGCGGTCGAGATGCGAGCATTGCGCAAAATTTGTGGCATAACGCTTGCTGACCGCGTTCGTAATGAAGACGTGAGAGAAAGAGTTGGTCTAAAAGAGAGTGTCGGTGTTAAGATAAGAAAGGGCATGCTCCGTTGGTTCGGACATGTAGAAAGAATGCGGGACGAAAGAATGACGAAACAGATATACAATGCAAAAGTGGAAGGATGTAGGAGCCGAGGAAGGCCGAGACTAACCTACCATGACCAAATTGGTCGTGTTTTATCAGAAGGTGATGTCAGAAGCCCCAGGAACCGGCGAGCGTGCATGAAAAGAGCTATGAATGTCACAGAAGCGAGTGAAGTATGCAAGGACCGCGTCTTGTGGCGCTCGGTTCTCTCTGCCTACCCCGCAAGGGACTTGGCGTGAAGATATACATACATACATACTAAAAGTAGACTAAAATTAATTATTCATAGTCTGTCTATCTATCTATAACTTCACGCCAAAGCCCTTGCGGGGTAGGCAGAGAGAACCGAGCGCCACGTGCCTCGATCCTTACATACCTCACTCGCTTCTTTAATATTCATAGTAATCCACACAAACCGTTTATAAATAAACGGTAAATATTTAATATAAAATTTTATTTGATGCAATATTTTCCATGTACAGCGTCTGTTTGGTCAGAAGAGATAAATTATTGATATGAAAATTTTCAATTCGGAATCTCGGCTATCCAAAGCCACATGCTGTGACTCCGGTGACTACAATAATATTGCTACAATTTTATCACATTTCTGCGCTAATAACTTTGGAACAATAGGTTTGGAAGTTTCCATTAACACTAATGGAGCTAATCGGTTATTGTAATGGGTGATTTGATCCCCACTGTTCCTGCTACATTCATATTACCTAATAGTTCGGTTTAATTATAAACTTTGTTTTAACATGACTTCATACTATTTATTTGTTTGTTTGATACAGTTTTGCAATGTAATGTTGTTGCTAATTCATTTTTGTTGTGTGTTCAAATAACTTTTATGACGAGCTCGATGGCTCAGTTGTGAATGACGCGATTTTGACACTAAAGCTCGTGGGTTCGATTCCCACACGAAACAAACATTTGTGTGCATGAACATGTCAGTTTGTCTCAGTCTGGATGTTTAAGAGAGGTAGGCCGCATCAAAGCAGCCCGTCTGGGGAAGTACCTCCTCCTCACAGAAAACCGCAGCCAAAAAACAACTTCCTAGAAGGTTGTTGTGTTCTCTCTCTCGATCTCGATGTCTCTTTCGATCTAACTCTGTTTTTAACATCATCATTGTGAATACGGTCTACAAGCGTTACGCCACAAATTTTGAGCAACGCTCGCATTTCGACCGCTTTTATCCTACTAATATGCCTGCCATACCCAGCTCTCGCTTCCATAAGTAAGCGTTGGGGCCACTTTGATTTCTAACTTCTAAAATTAAATAGGCTAGGTGTAATAATATATAATAATTTGATGTGTACCTAAAATGTGATTGATTTACTTAATCTCCGTAAGTTACGAAGCTCGCTATTCTACATTAGTATAATAACTTAGAAAGTATCACGTACAATACGGTACCATGAAACTAATCTGACGATGGGGCTAGTAGGCAGTTACTGAATCTTCTTCTTCCTGTGTGGTCCCTGATACTAATTAATTTATGTCACAAAATTTTCATGTTTCCGTATTTTCACTTTGCCAAGAGGGAAAGTCATTTCCAAAACTTCCTACTCCTACAAATTTCTTCTGATTAAATTGGCTGTGAGTTCCAAGGCAGCTGTAGTTTAACCCCCACAGGACAGCAATGAATTTCACTGTTTATTGCCTTCTGACCTTTCATTCATTGCCTATCCTCCTGTGTAGCCAGAATTGACAGCGGCGACCACCAAAAGGTTGCCGCTGTTAATTCTGGCTACACAGGAGATACAGTGGTAGGAATGAGTGGTGCGCCCGTTTTCGTATTTATTTGTAATTATAATCTGTCCGGCGGTGAAGAAAAGCATCCTGAGGAAAGTCGCACAACTAAGAAATTATATTTCGAAAAACGTAATCTGAGAAAGGTCTAGTTTTTCTACTGGGTTGTGGAGATCTGACGGCAGACGCTCAGTAAGGCAGAGTAGCGCAGTGGAAGCGTGCTGGGCCCATAACCTAGGATGAAACGATGCAACGGCGACAACAACTTTATGCAACTGAACCTTTCAAACTTAATAAAGTACCTACCAATGTTCAACACTTTCTAGGCATAGATGGTGCTGGGTAAATAGCTAATTTATTTTTGACGAGCTCGGTGATCCAGAGTTCGGTTACTTACGCTACTTTGACACTATCGCTCGTGGGTTCGATTCCGACACAGGACGAACATTTGTGTGCATGAACATGTCTGTTTTTCTTGGTCTGGATGTTTTATGAGAGGTAGGGCGCATCAAAGTGGTCAGGGTCGGCAACGCAAGAGTGTCTCCCCTGGTGTTGCAAACGCCCATAGGCTACGTGTACGCTACGGCTAAACTGCTTACCAAGGCAGGCCGTACGCTTACTTGCCACGTTAGTGGTATAAAAAAAACCACAATATATACTTATCTAAACGGTATAGGAATTCCAGAAAATGTTAGTAGCAAGGTGGCAAGGACCTATAAAATTATTAGGTAATGAAGTTACAATACCCTTGTGTATTCCTAGCAGATTTTATCATTCTGATGCAGTTTGGCTTGACTAGCGGTTTCTTTTTACCATATATAATCAAAAAAACATACGAAGAATCGGAATAAATAGAGTTTTGAATGTTAAAGAAGGAAGTGAAGTGTGTAAGGTCCTAGTTATGTGGCACTCGGTTCTGTCTACCTACCCTGTAATGGACTTGGTGTGAAGGTATAGACAGATAGATACCAAGTCAAATCTATAATCCGTAGAGATTTCCAAACTATTTATTTGCAATAACCAAGTAGTTTCCATCTTGTATAATATTATCTCACTGGCTTCATTTAAATTTAGAATTTGTCATATTTGACTAAGAACAAATCGTTGTGACAAGTGTCACCAGACCTAAAAAATTTCAAAATCCGTTTTTATATTTTGATGAAATAGCATTATGTTTACTATTTTGGAATAAGGTTAATAATCTAATTTTCCTTTCATTTTTATCTCTGTATTGAATTTTGGTGACACTGAATGTCTGTCCGTAGCTGATCGATAAAGAAATGATAGACGCGGGGAGCGCCGAAAATGCAACACTTGCACAAACATCACCGTCAACACAGGCAAATCCGGTTAGTTCCTAGTATACGTTTCAGTTACCTATAGCTTAAATGAGAATATAATTAAATTATTAATTGTAGTAATCAGAAGTTGTAGGCATGTATATAAAATCATTTACATATGTGGTTTACAAATTAATCCATACATACGATTATGAATTTTTGTTGCAGTTTTAAAATACCATATAACTACAAATACGTATGATTATTATTTATTTATTTAACAATTACGAAAGAAATTTACGAGATATTGTCGAATTTTATAAACCACCGAGACTGTATCATATACAGATCTAAATCAAGTGATAATACTCGTAACAATCCAGAACAATATATTTATTACGATAAAATGTAAAACTACATTTTTATATTAATAAATATAAATAATAATAAAAAATACAAATATATGTATTACTACGTTAAAATATAAACTGAATTTTGAGTCATTTTATTTTCTTTTTGTACGTTTTATAAATAACGAGTACGTTTTAAAATACAAATACTCGAACTGGTTCAGCATCGAATGTGGTGATAGGCAGTGCTGTGTAGCATCTCCTTGGCTGTTCAACTTATCCCTGGACAGTTGTTTGACGGAGTTGAAAGAGTATGACTGTGGAATAAAAATTAATAAATCAGTATTTAAAACCCAGTTGTACGCCGATGATCAGGTTCTCCTTGCGTCTTCAGCGGTAAAACTACAAAAAATTGTTACTGTAATTAATGAGGTCTTTAAAAGGAAAGGTATGAAAATAAATGTAATGAAGATGAAAGCGATGGTGTTTGAAGGGAAGGAAGAAGTGTTACAGATTGCCAGATAATGATCGGAGATGTGAAAGTGGAACTAGCGAATGGATTTGTTTATCTAGGTTCAAGGTTTACGTTAGATGGAAAATGTGTGGGCGATATTGAAATAAGACTGCAATCAGGAAACTGTATCAATAATGCATTGTATTTCGTGGTAACAAGTGATAACATATCGAGCAAAGGCTTGTTATCATTCAGAGTGTATTAACGCCAACATCCGCAATATTCTTTTTAACGATATTATAAATTAAACTCACAAATACTTCCTCATCATCAACATCCTTAGGAAGCTTCAGTAGAGGATATTGACATTGCGCGGCCCGAAGCGACTTTCCAATACACAGTTCACAATATAAGCCAACTAAAGGAGCAAGTGGTATCACCACCATGTTATGTGAGATGTCTCCCTTGGAAGATATTACTTCTACCCGAACGCACATCTACACCAGAGCGGCAGCAGCAGAAGGCAGTGGGTATATTTCTACAATGCAATGGCGGTTGTGACACACCGGGCTGGTCGTGTTATGGTTTAGGGGAGCTGAAACTTATCTCGCAGAAAGTAAATGGTGTTCATCTGTGCAAGAAGATTCACCACATGTATCATTGGTTAGTAAGTACTTGTTTATGTGTATATACCTAGCCCGGCCATAAGTTCTGTTACAAATGTATATGCATTTATTTTTTTAAGAAGTAATGTAATGTAAATAAACTTATATACCTAGTCAGGTCATAAGTTCTGTGAAAAACTTTTGATGTAATTAATAATACACTTTTTGATAATTATATAAAAGTTATATATGAAATGAAAGGTAATTAAATGTACAATAAAATTTTATTTACATTATTCGAAATGCTCTCCTCCATTTTGATACATGACATCGACGCGGCCAGTCATGGATCGCAGCACGCACCACATTTATATCTATTTCTGCCGCTGCTTTAACCAGAGATGTTAATACCAATCATCAATGTTATACTTTTGAATACCTACTTTGATTGTTATAGAACCACCGCCTATTTTGTGAAAATTATCTACAATCTTGTAGGTAATATACAATGCTTCGAATCATTTGTAAAAGTTGTATTATAAACACAGGTGATAGTCAGATGTAGTTGACAGATATATGACAATCGTTTTCTCGTTTGACACTGACAGTTTTAGCGTTATGCAAAGTTATTTTTGGCAATCGTTCCTCTACTATAATGACTGTGACTTACGTATTATTTTTTCATTTCATTTTTTTTTTTTTTTTATATCTACAAATAACTAACTTTGATATTTTCTTTTTTGTGAACGCATACTAAAAAGTATGTGAAATCTTATTATTCGTAGTTTTGTTGAACAGAATTGTATTTTGTTACGTACTTGTACCATGTATCTTAACCAACCAATGCCAATGCAATGCGAGTGGGGTATTATTATTTAAATCTATTTAAGTATTCTTGCTTAGCCTATATATTATATTGTAATATTTATTTGTAATAGTATACGTATTTATAAGTATTTGTTATATGTCTTTCAATAGTGACGACGATTATTTATCATGCTCCGGGTCAGATTGTTACGGTAGTGCTTTTGGTAATGTAACGAACGATAGTATCTCTAATCAAAGTACTGACAGTTTTTCTCTTAACGACAACCTACATTCTACTTTTTCAGCTTTTCCTAAGGCTCTCAATCTTGTACACATTAATGCACAGAGCATTATTAGCCATTACTCTGACTTCTTAGCTACATTCGAGGATGGCGTAGTCGATTGCATCTTGATCTCTGAATCATGGTTAAAACCATCACTCCCTTCAACTCTCTGCTCTCTTCCAGGCTACAAGCTCTTTCGTAATGACCGTATTGGGGCTAGAGGTGGTGGAGTATGTATATACATTCGTGGCAGCATTCCTTGCTCAATTATTGCTCAATCACCTAGTAACAACTCCGGATCCATTGAATATCTCTTCCTGGAAATTATACTCCATCATTCAAAGATTCTACTTGGTGTTGTGTATAGCCCTAACAATACGGTCAATTACTTTAATCATTTTGAAACTGTCCTTGACAATCTTTGCCCCGGTTATGACCATGTTGTGGTAATGGGCGATCTCAATACCTGCCTCGTCAAGGACGATTTTAGATCTCGGTCTCTTAATGCCATAGTCACTTCACTAAATTTAAACATGTTACCACTTTCAGCCACTCATCACTCTCCAAACTCTAGACCTTCTTTACTTGATGTAACCATCTCTAATAAGCCTGAACTTGTCAATATTCACGGGCAGTTGACTGCTCCATTCTCATACCACGACCTCCTTTTCTTATCATATAAAATGCGTTCTCCAAAACAAAAGGGAAAAGTTATTTTTCAGCGTGACTTTAAAAACATTGATCTGGAGCGTTTGAGAGGGGACGTGCGTTGTATTGACTGGTCGCATGTCAGTAATTGTGTCGACATAGACTCAAAACTTGAAACCTTTACGCGTTTGCTGACTGACTTGTACGATATTAATGCTCCTGTTAAACCTGTCCGTATAAGACACTTACCTGCACCCTGGCTTACTACTTCGATCAGAAACTTAATGAGGAAAAGGGACAGAGCTAAAGCTACTTTTAAAAGAAATCCGACGGATAACAATTTCACTACCTATAAAAAACTGCGTAACATCTGCAACAGGTTGTGTAGGGATGAAAAACGCCGACATATTCATACAGCACTTCATAATAAATCAACTTCACAAATTTGGAAATTTTTGAGGTCAATTGGCGTGGGCAATAATTCTACTTCGTTTAACACCGCTCAAAATCTAGATGCTTTAAATAATCACTTCTCAGAACCTCCAATAATTCTTGATGATACCACTAAACGGTCATCTCTCCGTTCACTGTCCAATATGCTACGACCAAATTGTACTCCTTTCTCTTTTCATAGTATCGCGGAGGAAGATGTAAGGAAAATTATTTTGTCGATTTCAACAAAAGCTGTGGGCAACGATAGCGTTAGCCTTGATATGCTTCTACTTGTCTTGGATGATATTTTGCCAGTTGTTACACACTTACTGAACTTCTCCTTGGTATCAAATATCTATCCGACGGCTTGGAAAAAGGCTTACGTTATTCCATATCCTAAAGTTATCAACCCTTCGTCTCGTTCAGAGTATCGCCCCATCTCTATACTTCCTATTCTCTCTAAAATACTAGAACACGTTGTCTACAAACAGCTTCATGCATACTTAGCTACAAATAATCTTCTTAATCAGTTTCAGTCTGGATTTCGTCCGTCACATAGTACCGTCAGTGCGTTGCTTCATATTACAGACGATATTCGTAATGCTATGGACAGGCAAGAACTTACGGTTATTGCTTTACTGGACTTTAGCAGTGCTTTCAATTCGGTGGATTTCGATGTCTTACTTGGGACCCTTCGTGCACTTAACGTCTCTTCTTCCGCGATCTCATGGTTTGACTCCTATCTCCGTAATCGACAGCAGTGCGTCAAGGTGGATGACAGTTTTTCGGGTTGGTCCACCTTAAAAGCGGGTGTTCCACAGGGCGGCGTATTATCTCCACTCCTTTTCTCGGTTTTTATTAACCAAATAACCTCCGTCATTTCTTCTTCTTACCACCTGTATGCAGATGATCTACAAATATATCGCCATTTTACCCTCTCAAATAGTGACTCAGCTGTACAATCCATCAATTCGGATCTTAATGCTGTTAGGGATTGGGCTTCATCGTTTGGTCTACTGGTAAACCCCCTTAAATCACAGTCGATGATTATTGGTAGTAGCAGGATAATACCTAAAACTGTATGTATGTATGTATGTATATGTATATCTTCACGCCAAGTCCCTTGCGGGGTAGGCAGAGAGAACCGAGCGCCATAAGACGCGGTCCTTGCATACTTCACTCGCTTCTGTGACATTCATAGCTCTTTTCATGCACGCTCGCCGGTTCCTGGGGCTTCTGACATCACCTTCTGATAAAACACGACCAATTTGGTCATGGTAGGTTAGTCTCGGCCTGCCTCGGCTCCTACATCCTTCCACTTTTGCATTGTATATCTGTTTCGTCATTCTTTCGTCCCGCATTCTTTCTACATGTCCGAACCAACGGAGCATGCCCTTTCTTATCTTAACACCGACACTCTCTTTTAGACCAACTCTTTCTCTCACGTCTTCATTACGAACGCGGTCAGCAAGCGTTATGCCACAAATTTTGCGCAATGCTCGCATTTCGACCGCATTTATTCTACTTTCATGCTCTCTCTGCCATACCCAGCTCTCACTTCCATAAGTTAGCGTTGGTATTAGCACCGCGTTGTGTACAGCGAGCTGTGCCTTCTGGCTTAGATTTCGGCAGCCTAGAAGTTTACCCAACGCTCCATTCACCCTATTCCCGGCACTCACTCGTCTCTCCACATCAGCGGTGTACCTTCCATTGCTGCTAAAAGCACTTCCAAGATATACAATCTCATTCACTTGCTCCAACACTACATCATCAACCATAATCCTAGTGTTCGTTCTGGTTGTCTCTCTTTCAAATACCATTATCTTGGTTTTCTTCGCATTCAATTGTAAGCCTTTCTTCATACAATCATCTTTCATTGTTGTAACTAGTGTTTGCAGTTCGGATGGTGATTCTGCTATTAATGCCGCATCGTCTGCATAAAGCAGGCAGTTGACCACTGAGTCACCCATTCGCATTCCCACATTCATATTTCTTATTCTCTGAAGACAACTGTCCAGATACAGGATGAACAGCCGAGCCGACAGCACGCATCCCTGTCTGACACCAATGTTGACATCAAACCAGGGCGACAAGCTGCCGTCCACCCGCGCACATGCTGTACAATCCTCATAAGTGGATTGCACAGCACGGAGTAGGTCACCGTCAACCCCATATCCGGGCAAAATGTTCCAGAGATTCTTTCGCACGACTCTATCAAATGCTTTCTCAAAGTCCACAAAACCGCAAAAAACCTTCTGGTCCAAAGCCAGATGCTTCTCTACGATGTTGCGGAGTGAAAAAACTTGATCCGTACATCCTCTGCCGCTTCGAAATCCACCCTGTGCTTCCCAAAGCATTCCATCGGATTTCACCCTCATTCTCCTTTCAATGATTTTTCCATACACTTTAGCTGCTAAGCTGATCAAACTGATGGCCCTATAGTTGGCGCAGTCCATACGTGAGCCCTTGCCTTTATACAAGGGCACGATGACTGCGCGTCTCCAATCGCTCGGGACCCTTCCGGTTCTCCAGCATAATTTGCTCAAAAACCAGAAGGCGTCCCTAACGCAGGTACCACCTAGCTTGATCATCTCAGCAGTTATCATATCGATTCCCGCTGTGATTTCTGTGCCTTTCACCTACGTATCGAGACAGAAGGCGTTTTTATCGATCGACTCTCTTCAACTGTAGGGATTGATTTAGGGCATGTCGGCGATTAGCGCCGAGTTTCAGCTCTTGTTTTATTATACGCGACAGATTTCTAGCGGGAAACTTCATTTCTCGCGATGAGATTTTTTGTTTCCTAATGGGGTTTCGGCGAATTCTGGCTTTAATAGCATTAACAGCCTTTGCATTTTTAACAGCACGCGATCGCCCCGATCTTTTATGGTCTTCAACAAAGGAAGTTTTGATATATTTGTCGATAGTACGATAGACATTCATACGGCTTATACCAAGCTTTTGAAGTGTTTTGAACATGACCGACGGCTCCATACCCGAAAGAAAAAAATATGTAAAACGGCGGGAAATCGAAAAAAAATTTTAACACAATAAATGCGTCCCAAATTCAAAATAATTAAAGAGTTGAAATAAAGAAAAGTTTGTATGTAACATGTATTTATGGCCAGACTAACAGACTAGTTCTAAAAAGAAAAGATTGATCGTCGACCTCAAAGCTTATACAGCTGATATGAATGTTTTGTAATTTAGTTGAGGTATAATAAAACACATATATAAATTTTGTGATACGTAATTTGTATCTACTATATAAATAAGGTATAAAGATGTTTTTTAAACAGGTCATGGGGAAAATACATAGCCCTTTTGACATAAAATATTGCTATAAATATTCATAATGGACCCCTATAATTTAGATTTATTTCCCTCTGGCTCATTCGATGGTCTGATGACCTCGACGACGAAGAGAACAAAAATCCTACTTCAGAGTTTCAATATAACTCCATTTGAAATCTTGTAGTCTATAATGAAGGTTTTGGACTCTTGGAGAGAGTAGACACCTAAGTTAAGACATTAGGATGTGTTTATATCACGACTTAATCGGAAAACGTCAAGGGTAAATGTAAAGGTACCCCTTTACATTTACCCTTTACGATCGCAATATTGAGAAAAAATGGAAGTATTAAGGAAAGCTGACGGCTTCACTACCAACCTTAAACTTAACTGTGTTCAACCTTAACGGAAATTTAATTCCATTGGGATTTTCCACGACATAAGAGGACGAGCGTAACACCATCACTTTTTGTTTGAAAGGAGCATCATACGGAGCAACATTTCATAGATATTTTAAAAGAGTCTACGTATTATAAAACGTTTTAATTATATAACATACTTTTTAAAATATAGCGCACATCTAAACCGTATACAATATTCAAAAATACAAATGTTTACAGCAAGGAAGATGACTGGGGGTTCGCACACTTTATCTCGTGGGAAGAATTGATGGATCCCGAAAAAGGTTTTGTTAAAGATGATAGCATAACTGTGGAGGCACATGTTATTGCAGATGCTCCACACGGAGTCTCGTGGGATTCAAAGAAACATACGGGATACATAGGTAAGATAGAAAATATGTACAAATAATGTGCAAAAATTTTTTTATTTCATTTATTATTTCATTTTTGAGAGATCTTTTCCAACATATCTGATACGCCTAAATTTTATTAACCAACTTCAAAAAAGGTTCTATGTCCGTCTTTTTTATATTATGTTTTCCGATCTCGTGAACGGCTCAACAAATTGGAATAATTCAAACTGTTATCTGTTATGGTGATGATTGAGATCTCTATCTTATCGACAAGTAGCGTACACAAACAAACCTGTTAAAATTGTTACATATTATTACATCCTTTATCACTGTGCAATTTTTTTTTTCTTTTGTTCATTGTGAAGTGGAATCTGTACAAGTGCAAGTATTAACATTAACGCGATGTCTTCAAAATTCCACCAAGCGCCTACAATCAACAGTATCAACATAAAGTTTTTTTAAACTTTAATTTATGGTCCAAATCTTGTTTTTCATTCATGTGTCCTTTTATGATGCCATGTAATTTTGAATATTTGTGAATATTTGATAAAGATTTGATTTGATAGATTAATAAGTTGGGACGTAAAAAGTATTCATATAGAAAAGTGACACCGACTTCATTGAGGTAAGGCAAGTAAAACTAAATCAACTATGTAGAAGCATTTACTTGAATGAAGTATATTTTCGCTTTTTTACTTTCAAAAATTATACGAATTGGTCATTAATTAGAATCATCAGATCAAGAATTAATGACCACGCTCCTAAATAGTATTGAATTTACAATAAAAAATTCATTTGTTTCAGGTTTAAAAAATCAAGGTGCAACTTGTTACATGAACTCTCTTTTGCAAACACTTTTCTTTACAAATGTCCTACGTAAGGCAGTGTATAAAATGCCCACAGTAGGCGACGATAGCAGCAGATCAGTTGCATTTGCACTCCAACGTGTCTTCTACGACCTACAATTTTCTGATAAGCCGGTAGCCACAAAGAAATTAACAAAAAGTTTTGGATGGGAAACACTAGATTCTTTTATGCAGCACGATGTCCAAGAGTTCCTTAGAGTAAGAAAATAATATTAATACTATAGTTTAATATACATTTTAGAACCCAGTATATAGTCAAAAACATCACATTATTTTATGTAATGTAATTTAAAAGAAAACCATTTACGCATTTGTCCGACTCGATATAAATGTTAATGTTGTGAACAGTACAAATACTATTAATACCGTTATAATTTCAACTCTAAGTAGGTACTAATTGGATTGCGTATATTTTTGAGAAAAGTTACTATTTGTACACACGCACTTAGCACATTTCTTACAATATATATCCATATAAAACCGTTAACGGTTTATGACTGCTAGTTATATCCAAAGATCCCGCTTCAAAATTGTGTAAGGTATCTATCTGTTTTTTTAATAAAACATCATTCTGATGAATGATTATTGGTAATATAATGTATTAATTCCGGGTTGCCTATAAAAAAATGTCGCAATATACTATGATGATTCAGAAAAAGAAGAAGAAAAAGATGAATAAGAAAAAATGTAGAATTATTAGATACGTGTTTAATGTTCTTAAAGAAATTAATAATATGTAAAAATAAGATACATTACTCAAATCGTAATAATTTTTTAATGTCATTATAAAAAAAATGTATATTCCATTTTCCTAATTGATCAATATTTGTTTTGTTTAATCTTTGCAAGTACAATAGGATTAAGTTTCATAATATTTTTGTGTAAACAAAATTAAACAGTTTTTAATAGAATAATAAAAGAAATATTATGTATCAACATCGAAAAAATAAATAAATATTCTTTGATTCATTCTATATTTTAATAGGCAATTAATAAAAATAACTTTTTTGACAAATATTTCTATTTTGCAAAAATATCTTTGCTTCGGATATAAAAAAAAAATAAAAACAATATTACATTTACATTATATGTCGTTTACAGTACGAAACAACGCGTGCATTTCTTACCTCTCGTTCGCATTTATTCAAGCTGGGAGCAATTAATTCAAATCACGGCAGTCATGGCTTGCGGCCACATTTATAAGCAACCATGGATTATTGTGTTCAGCATAAATTTATTTTTAACAATTCAAATTTGCTATAATATATTTTTTTAAAACACGATGACTGCAAAAAATTAACATTAATGTACCTCTTTACAGCTGGTAGCCTAAAGATTGTGGCTGACTGGAAGGTGGCAACCTTTTTTTTACATTCTTCACATCATTTCCTTCAAAATGACGTTTCATTCACTTAAAAAATATATATCTCAAATTCATACAAATTCATTAATTATAAAATAATTCATAAAAAAATATTGCGGCTATTTTTTTATCGGCAACCCGGAATTAATACATTATATTACCAATAATCATTCATCTGAATGATGGTTTATTAAAAAAAACAGATACCTCCACAATTTTGAAGTGGGATCTCGGGTTATTAACAGCCTCTTTTTTACAGTTCACTCACATAAAAAATAGTATGTTTAAAGCATGCCGAGCTCTTACGGTTTTTTTTTCACAATTTCGCATATCGCATAGGTCTTTGTCAAAACTATTCATGGCACTCTGTGAAATAGAGTTTGTATTTCATTCTCTATAGTTTTTTGCATACTGCTGTTTCAAAAGTTGGTGTATAATTGAGCGGGCGTAATTTTTGAAATCTTATTTTCAATGTTACTTTTGCGTTCATTGAGATTATTCATTAATTGTGCTTATCCTAAATTTATATTATTAATTCTAATTACTGATCTGATCTCGCACAGGTTAATAATGAAAAAAGTATTTAAGGCTAGTTAATGTCCAAGTTATGTTTGACAGATTCAAAATACATAGATTTAAAACTATTAGCATGTGACTAGTTTGTGTGATGTCTCAAATATTGCATCAGGCAGGCTTCGAAGTAAGCTCCACTTTTATAGTCTCAATCATATAAAAGCGGAGAGTGGAACTACAACTTATCAGGTACAGTTAGTAGGTTACAGGTGGCCGCGTTGGATTAGTTCCCTAGAATATAACTCTATTAAGATACTATATAGATAAAAGTGAAGCCGTTTATTTGCCACCTAAGTGGTATAAAAAACTTAATTTCGTCCTTCTCTGTCTAGTTCATACCTAATGTTATAAACACCTAAGTTAAGCAGTTTAGGAAGCTGAAATAGAAGGAAAATAATAAAATTACATCAGTGGAGAACTACTACACGGCGAGGTCTTATTTAAATTTCAGGTACTCCTAGATAAGATAGAAACTAAGATGAAAGGGACGGTCGTGGAAGGAACTGCGCCCAAATTGTTCGAGGGAAAAATGACCTCATTCATCAAGTGCAAGAATGTTAATTGTACCAGCACCCGCGTTGAAACATTCTACGACATCCAACTTAGTGTTAAGGGAAAGAATAACAGTAAGTTAATCTCTTAGAATATTACTAAACTAGCTGTGGAGATGATTAATGAATGTCATGTCCCGTAACTTCTAAACCGCGGAAATAGGAGCATTTTTATGTCTATTTCTAGTTAAGTAGAGAGAATAGCTAGATAACGCAAGTGCACTGACGCAAAGATACCTCTTTTGTGGTGAGCTTGGTAATTGAGTGGTTATCAATGATTACATTAACACCGAGGCTTGTAAATTCGATTTCCACACAGAATAAACATTTGTGTGTACGATCTGGTCTCTGTTTCAGATCAATTAATCCGGTTGTCTGTTTGGGTAAAAGATAAGGTTTGTTGTATTCCTGCGAGTGAGTAAGATATCAGTAAGCTTCTAAGGAGTTCCTGTGTTAGCAATGACGTATGCTTGTGTGCCTCCCGACGCTGTCTAAAAAACCTCTTCTGCTTATTCTAGATTAATGAACTTCTGCACGTTATCTCGTCGGCTCAGGGTGCTTTTGATTTGGGCTTGTTTCAGCATATCGCCTATTGTGTATGTGTCTTGTGGTCTATGTGTGTGTGTGTCTAGGGTGGCCCTTGCTTTCGCTCGATACAGCTCTTTGGTAACTATTTTGTCATCCATTCTTTCCTAATGTCTAAGCTGAAGTATTGTTTAGATGAATCACTACAGCTTGAGGCTAAGACTTAAGTTGTATAAGCAAGACATGGTGCCAACGGCTTCATTATGTAAAGACACCGCTCTCCGATGATGACGAATATACACACACGGCTACTAAGCTATGACGGCATGTTCCAGGGAAGTATTCTTTCGGGAACTCATAAGTTGTAGAATGAAGAACTTGCTGAAGTTTTATCAAAGGGTCGGCCCTTGCATAAAATTCTGCAATAAAGGCGTGTAAAAATTTTAACAGGATTGGCAATGCAAATGACACCGCTGGTGTTGAGATATACATATATATATAACATGGCATATTAATAATGTAATTAATAGTTTAGTGTATTTGTAACCAACACAACGTGATAATCACAATTTTTAACTTAGTTCACCACCCAACCACATGTCTCAGTATTAGCGATAGTTATTTGCCTTTTGTTGGAAAATTCTACGCAACACCAGTTTCCTAGATAACACAGTGTTTCAAGATAAATTGTGAAAACTACCGCAGTATATTTAATGGCCATACTGAACTGGCTAGAATGGATATCATTACACTTGTAAACTTTAATTAGTTATCTATTGAACATTCAACAATGATGAGAGCGAGGAGTTTGAGTACATCAGCCATTTTCTTTATCGTTTGTAATTAAAGGCTGCATTAAAGTCAAATGAAATACTTGAGTTTATTACAAGCTAGAGGTTGCCGCAACTTCGTCTGCGTGAAATCCGGTATCCAATTTAAGTATTCTATTTTTTTTAACAGCCTATTGTTTAAACTAGGTCCGATGGGAATCTTTATGTGAAAACGTTACCGTAGTTCTACGATCCCATGCAATATAAAGAGTATCACTCGCGAGTATAGACAACCGGGCCTTGTGTCTTAAAAAAATGATTGTTAGGCATCGTTGATATTTTAATGCACATTGACGATATATTTTTTAAATAGTGTCACTGAAATTTCTAAGATAGTAAGTTAAAAAAAATTGTCAGAGTATAACGGTGGTGTCTAGTTATAATTTCGACAATATCATAATATTTTATACATACCGTGTACAGCAGGTATAGAGGCTGGTAATTTATATAACAAGTATACATTTCTTTTTATTTTCAGATATACTATACCATAGTGCTATATATTTACATATTCTGTATTATTAATTTGTCCCATAAAAAATAAATAGATAAAGATGTAACAGGAAATTGAAAAAATATAGATAAAATGGACTTTGTTGTGGGTAATAATGGATACTACAAAGATATACATCATTTTATATATCATTAATAGCTTCGTAGCGCTCGCGCTCACGCTCGTAATGACGTTTATAGCCCATATTTTAATACATTCGGATACTTAATCACTACTATTATCACATACTCGGTGGTGAAGTAAACCGTCGCGAGGAAACCCACACGTTCAAGCAATAATATTTTCGAAAGAAGCGTGTCCTAACCCAGGAATGATCTGGTTTCCCTCTGGGTTGTAGAGACCTAGCAGTCGCTCTATGTAAAAATCTGTATTTTCACCAAATTCTAAGGCACCTTTTTCATAATAAAATATAGTCTATGTTCCCTGTTGATAATGTAGATTGAATTTTTAAAATTGACAAAGTGTTCATTGTCCATTACTAACAAGCATAAATAAACAATCAAAATATACTTATCAAATACTTTTACACATTTATAAGACATGTCTAAAATGTGGCTACAGGTTAGAACCAATAAAAAAGTGTATAGATGTTGTGAAAACTATCTACTTTCGTAATTTCTTTAACAGAGTACACTTTAATACCTTTCAGCATGTAATTGAATGAACTTAGTAATTTATCTCACTTCGACTTACTACCACTACAGTGACTTATTCTTTTTAAAACTAGAACAATTTTTTATTATTATATTATGTAGAAAAGAATACGCTTACATAAAAAGTAATTATTGTTACAAAATGTCGGTTAAGAGTACCAACATCCAATTTTATAATGGAAACAATCTATTGTTTATTTTAGGAGAGCCTTACTAGATGTAAAACTTTTGGAAATCTTATTGTATCCAAATTTCTGGTGTGCAAGTAGCGCAAAGACTTTTTAAAACTAAATTACATCAGATCCTTACCCATTCGTCCGCAGGCAAAGAGTCTCTATGGAAAGAAATATAAAATGTTTGTTTTTTGTTTCAAACATATAATTATTTTATTAAATTCATTATCTATTTGAAATAGTTTTCTTAGTAATTTATATATGGTACAATCATAAATGTACAATTTTTATTATAAATAAATAAGGCTGCAAAAATACCTACCAATACAGCTAATAGTTTGTGATACATATTTATTCAACACGTTTTAGGGAGTTTAAAGCTTATCGCACATTTGTCAGCATCGTACGCGCAACACGCGCCGTACGCGCCGCATTTACTCATAGCCTCGCACCTTCGTGCTGTACGAGTCGTACGTGCCGTAATATCAGCTTTTATAAGAAAGAACAATATAAAATTAAAATTTATAACTTTGATATAACGCAACACTGCTGGATATTTTTAAGAAATAAATTTAAATTAAATGAGACTGGTACTAAGTTTGCTATTACAATTTTGCTTTTTGCTGTACATTTTTATTAATTTCCTTGCAAATATGATAAAAACTATCATATGCAACACGTTCAATACATGAATTACAGACTAAAACCATAAATACATATGATTTTAATAGTCTGCGGTTTGTCATTTCTTTCCTTCTCTACGTCTCTTAATATACAATGTAATTTAGCCAATGTATAAATGATACGTATCAACCATATCAATCTAGGGCATAGGCTGATTTTCTATTGGGTTTAGGAATAAAAGTTTATGACTTATTTTTATAGTTGTGATTGATTTTCATTATGAGAGTTATAATTTCCGTTACACGATATTCAGTAGGAAAATAATATATATATGACAAAAAAGGAACCGCATGACTGAGAGACTAAAAAAATAATATTAATTTCAGTTTACGAATCATTCAAGGACTACATCAGCACAGAGTTACTCGAAGGCGAGAATAAGTATGATGCCGGAGAGCACGGGCTTCAGGAAGCAGAGAAAGGAGTGAGGTTCGACGTATTCCCACCGGTACTACATCTGCACCTCATGCGTTTCCAATACGACCCGCAGAGTGACGCATCTGTCAAGTTTAATGACAGGTAGTAATGAATTTAATGACAGCTAGGACATTTAACTACGGGAAAATGAAAATAAGTATCTTTCAGAATAGCAAATTGTGTAACGTTGGCAAAAAGCCACCAGTGGTAAAAGCGTTACGTTATGGTCGAGGATGCGTAACTATCAATATATTGAGTAACTATCAATATATTGAGTAACTATCAATATATTGAGTAACTATCAATATTGTGCAACGTCCACCGCAGCCTGTCTATGAATGGGTTTATCTAACTCGAGTTTCTCCGTTCTTCGGAGGGCACGTTACGCCGTCGGTGCCGGCTGTTGTCGATAGATGACAGTCGTTAAGTCAGTGGCCCTCGGGCGGCTTGAAAACACTGACCTCCCCCAATCCGCATTTGAGCAGCGTGGTGGAGTATGCTCTAAACCCCTTCGGTTGAAGGGAGACCCGTATACCTGCAGTGGATGAGTAAGGGTTGATGTGGTGGATATGGTGGTATGGAACGAAATCTCCCCGTGTCGAATACTTTATTTCATCACAAGGACATTCACACGATGGATGTACAATACCTATATAATCCATGTTGGCAAATCATTCATTTTGTGTGCTTCCACCGCCAGTTAGTTACGAAGATTAGTGTGGTAAGGCATTTTACCCCTAACATTAGTAGAGTCAAGACAGCGCTGTCGTTGCTATAACTTTTTAGGTGATCTATGGTCTAACTATCTACCAGACGAGACGTAACGTTAATTATAGAGATTATTCACCTAAGATCTATTTGTCTACATACCAGTTGACATTCGTTCGAACAAGAATCGGATATAAATTAGTTTTGGTTAGGTTTTAGCTTTTCATATCATGCTCGATAATTCGATAGTGTTATTCTTTTATATCATACACATCATTTGGCTTTGGTTACTGAGGGCCTAGATAGAGATTGGGTTTAGTTAGATGTATAAAGGACGTCTACGGCAGCTGCATGAACATCAACGCCGGTATCCGTAGAGCTCCGCGTTGTTTTCGACTCTATTTGTACGGTAACTATTTTTTTTATACAACGGCAGGAGGCCTTCAAGCATACTGCCCACCTGATGTAAAGCGGGTATCATAGCCTATTAACACTTGCGATATGTTAAGTATCACTCGCGCGATGCCTCCTCTGCTGATTACACAGCAACTCCTTGGGAGCATACTGGTGACCTCATTCACACGCAGGAACACAACAACCCTCTAGGGATTATTTGGCTGCGGTTTTTCTGTGAGGTGGAGGTACTTCCCCAGATGGGCTGCATTGATGCGCCCTACCTCTCTTAAAACATCCAGACCAAGACAAACAGACAAATGTTTGCCTTGTGTGGGAATCCAACCCACGAGCGTTGATGTCAAAGTCGTGTTATTCACAACTGAGCCACCGAGCTCGTCAAAATTTGTATCATTGTAAAAATTGCATCTAGTGGCTTTGAACTATGATGTATTGTCAATTGATGGACACATTGATATGAGTAGGTACGACAGCACAGCATAGTACCACACACCTATTAAACTGAAGCAAAGGATAAAGGCGAAGGATTATTGTATACAATTTAGGGTACTCTGACTAGAGTGTTCATATGGGTATAATTTGATCCAATTCATCCCCACCAAGACTGTACTTGGCGTTGTTCTACGCCAAAAAATCCCATTCGTTGAAGCTCGCAGCTCATAATTCAAAACTCGCTTGTTACCTTCCTTAGCTTCGAAAGAAATTCTTGGTGTTGAGATTTAAGTTTCGAAGTCAGTTGGGGGAGTGAACCAAACTGCTGTCTAAGAATCACAGTGAGCTCCTCAGCGCTAATTATTACTTATACTTTGCGTAAATACTTTTACTATACAAACCTGAAGTCCGACGGTATGGAGTTCTATCTTTTGGCCCGACACCTTTTCTTATACCACGTCGGAAGGCATACAAGCATACGGTCCACCTGATGTAAAGCGGTTCTCGTACCCTATGAACGCTTGCAATACATTTAGTATCACTCGCGCCATGCCACCTCTGCTGGTCATACAACAACTTCTTTGGGGTTTACTGGTGACCATCAATTGCTCGCGGGAATACAACAACCCTCCAGGGAGTTGTTATTTTGCTGTGGTTTTCTATGAAGCCGAAATACTTTCCCAGACGGACTGCTTTGATGCGCCGTACGTCTCTTAGAGCCTTGTGGCGCGGTTCCTAAGCTTATATACAGTATCGAGTCTTTAACTTTTCTATCGATTGTACAATGAGTTACGTTCAGAGGAGTTGTTTACGTTGCTCATGATTTTCTACAATCTCACTACAATCGCAACGCTCGTTATCAAAAGAGAATTCATCCTCGCGTATTGAAACCAAATGATCTATGAACGCTCAAGTCATAGTAATAACGATCTTTCGACGTTTTACTAATGGGCTCCAGAAATTCTTAAGGTGCAGTGCAGCGCAGATGACAGACTATTCGTGACGCACTTTTAATCTGTGAATATAGAACCTATACCTACAATTACATTCAGTAACGCATACGACACGCAAAAAGTCTGACGCACAAAAAATCTGTGTAATTCTGGCGGTCCGCGCCGCATCACGCCGCTCAAAAAGTACGCGAAAAAAATAAAACGTTTGCTTCAACGCGCGCTAACGCAGACGGCGCACACTTTAGTCTGCAATCTGCAAATCGTTAGTGGTGTACGTAACGTACGCGGTACGACCGTATAATACCATGGCGCTAGAGATCGATGTATCGATGTTAATACAAGAACTACAAAACAGACCAGCAATTTATGATACTTCTAAGGTAGAACATCATGATAGACATTTAAAAAGGAAAATGTGGGAAGAAGTATGCTGTAATATTTATTCCGCTTCTATTTGGATATCTATGACGTCTAAAGAAAAAACGAAATACGTTAGTATATTTTTATTAGATTTTATTATACTGCCAGGGAACACGTCCCAGAGAAATGGTGAAGTAATTAGTACCTAAAATACTTTCTCGTATCTATTCCATTATGTGTGAGATATATCTTCGAAAGAGCAGCTATACAATGTATCTTCAAAACAAATATAAAATAATACATCGCAGTCTCTGGATTTCCATAGCGTGTACATCCCTACAGTTCTGCCGACAACCCACCACCGCCCATGGCTCCACCGACCTCACGGTCATATGAGCCGAATCGCGGGAGATGCGCACGGCACATGCTGCTCTAAGGCTCTCTTCGTGCCGTGGGCATTTGCTTGACTCCCTACAAATTATTTACATCTCTGTCCTGTCTCTATATTTTTCTTTCTCCCCTTTCTGGGGCAGCAACAAGCACACTTACGCCTTCGCCGTCCGTAAGTGTACTGTATTCAATTACAGTCCTACATCCTCCCCAGCCTTCTCTGCCTGTTCCTCCGCAGATCTGCGCTTGTGCCACCCGTGGGCGAACCTGCGGAAAACCGCGAAGCTTGCCGCCGACGACACGAGATCAGTGTGGAACACCGGACCCATTACCGCGCCACAGCGCCATATCCCATCCATCATCTCACACCGCAGATCATCATACCTAGGACAGGACCACAAAACATGGTCTCTGTCCTCCTCGCTTTCCCCGCACGCACACATACTTGAGTCATACCTTCCGAGTTCAAACAATCTCTTCCGAAAAATGCCATGACCCAGGAGCATCTGGGAGGATTGATAATCAGGCTCAACCCAAGTCGCCCTGAGTCGAGCCCCCACCTCCGGGAAGAACTGATACAGTTCCCGACCCTTGGTATCGTCAGCCCAACGATCCTGCCAGGCAGCCACTGCAGCTACCCAAATTTCGCGTTTCCGTCGGCTTAACTCCCCACCAACCACGGACCTACGTGCACCATCCAACTGACCAGCACGGATTACCTCCAAATCTGCAGGGAGGACTCCAGCCAGAACGGGCAGGGCAGCCGTACTGGCGGATCTGTAAGCCTTAGTCAAGAGAATCAGTGCCTGTCTCTGACTCCTCAGTACGGCACTGCGGCAAGCATACGTTTGTAATCGGTGGCACCAGATCGCTGCAGCATATGTTAATGTTGCAACATACGTTCCCCTATACAGAACCTTGAGAGCCGGGTACCTGATCCCCCAGGATGTTGCAGTGACCCTCGACATTTTCCCGAAGCAAGTTGCCGCACGTTCACCGATCCGTGTGGCATGCTGCATAAACAAAACAGTTCTGCCGACAGAATGATCGAAGATGTGCGGCGTTTGCTTTGAGTCTGTGAAAAATTCGCGACAGAGTTTCTGTGCGCCATGCAGACTTTTCGTGCGCCGCAGACTCGATCGCACAAAAAATGTGTCGTCTGCGCCGCACTTGATTATGAGGTTTAAAAATACTGGTATTGCTAAATTCCTTAGGCATCTGTTTACCATCAAGGAAGCGGTTTGCTTGTTTATTACTTTTGTGGTTTATAAAACCATAATGACACTTTTCATCCGTTATGATTAAAAAGTTGTTACTGAAAGTGGCTAGAAATATCCACGTAATTGAAGTTCTAGAAGCAATCAGCTTCGTAAGCTTCAAGTGAAACGTAAACAAAAATAAAATATCTTTCCTATTAAGAAAATTGCATCCTAGTGGCTTTGAATACTGCTCGGGTAGTATCTTCACCACTTCTAGTTTGCCCGCGGGTGTACTTTGCTCACTCCTGCTATTGAGAAATGGATAGAGGTAATTAAAGCACGGTTTCCTAATCTTTTTTTTGTTAAGCCTCGCTGAGTTATGAGAAATATTTTCACTGCCATTCACTGCAACTTTTTTTTATGTAAAGCAAACCTAGCGTCGCATTACTTATTCCTTATATATGTTACTCGCATTTTTGCATTCATAGTTGTTTGTGTGTTTTTATCGTAAATAAACGTAAAAAATACACACATTCAAATACATAAAAGCTTTTCAAACATTTGCGCGGTTTACTGGGGTATTCCTGAAAATTAATATATCCTGCAAACCTACCGAAACTGAATCTAAATATTTTATTTTTATACAACATCGGGAGGCATACAAGCATACAGCTCACTTGGTGTAAACAGGTTACCGTAGCCTATGAACGCTTGTAATATTAGTATCACTCGCGCGATGCCACCTCTGCTGCTAACACAGCAACTGCTTAGGAGCTTACTGGTAACCTTACACGCAGAAACATATCAACCCTCCAAAGTTGTTGTTTGGCTGCGGTTTTCTATGAAGTGGAGGTACTTCTCCAGACGGGCCGCTTTGATGTGCCCTACCTCTCTTAAAATACCCTGATTTAGACAAACCTACATGTTCATGCACACAAATGTTGATTGTGTGTGGGAGTTGATAGTATATTGGCGTTGCAATGGTAACTTTAAAAACATACATATGCATACATAAGGAGGTTTCCGAAATGGAAGGGGATGTACGGATCAAGTTTTCTCGCTCCGCAATATCATAGAGAAGCATCTTGCCATACACCAGAAGGTTTTCTGTGGTTTTGTGGATCTTGAGAAAGCTTTTGATTGGGTTGTGCGAAAGGAATTGTGGGACATATTGCCGAGATATGGGTGCTGTGCAGTCCACTTACAAGGATTGCTCAGCATGTGTGCGGATAGATGGTGGCATGTCACCCTGGTTTGATGTCAAAATTGGTGTCAAACAGGGTTGCATCCTATTTGCTAGGCTGTTTATCCTGTATCTCGATAGCTGTCTGCAGAGAATAAGGTCAACGAATGTGGGATTGCGCATGGGTGACCTAGTTGTGAACTGTCTGCTGTATATAAACGATGCCGTGCTATTAGCAGATACACAATCTGAACTGCAAACACTGGTCACAACGATAAAAGACGATTGTATGGAGAAAAGATAATGGTATTTGAAAGAGAAGAATCCAGAACTAATGTAAGGATTACGATTGATGATGAAGTGTTGGAACAAGTGGATGAGTTTGTATATCTTGGATGCGTTTTCAGGAGGGAAGGAAGGTACACCGCAGATGTGGAAAGAGGAGTGAGTGCTGGGAATAGTGTGAATGGAGCGTTGGGAAAACTTCTTGGCAGTCAAAACCTGAGCCAGAAGGCACAATTCGCTATACAAATCGTTACCAAACTTCACAGGATCACCTGCTGGGCTAACCTTAAGATTCACTGAAAATTTCATCAAAATCTGCCCAGCGGTTTTTGAGTCCATAGAGGACATATAGACAAACATTCTTTTTTATATATATAGATTGAGTCACCCTTTTACGTAATATATTACCCGTGCCAGGGTGGTCCGTTCTTCTATAGTTAACATAATAACATAAAGAGTAACTAAAATATGATTATTTCATGTATTTACTTATATTCTATGTATTTTACCTAATTATTTTAACATGATTAACTTTATCCGTGCTTGCCAATATATGTGTAATAATCAATTGATAGCGCAATATATTTATGTCAGTAGAGCGGTAACGTAATAACAATACGAAAGGTAAATTATTAGATATATTAATTACACGTGTTAAGTAATTTTCAGGCATCTTTGTCTGTCTTATGTACGTCATTAGCCTTATTACAAAGAATGTTTTTGATATGCATTTTGACAATATTGTCTGGATAGTATAGAACTGTTTTAATATATAATAACTATAATTTATTGTAGAATCCATTACAATTTGTAACAAAAGAATGAAATACCAGTATTTTATAGAAGAGCGGATACCCCTGGCACAAGTATTCATTTACTTTAATGGAAACGAATTGTTTGTAACATATTGATATAAATAAAAGCATTTTATTTTATTTCAGTCTTAGTAAGACTATGTATCTATCAGTTTCTTTTTCGTAGCGTTATTCCGGTTTCGAATCAATTGGGATTGGTGGGGCCTGTTACCTAAGCTTTAGCGAAGATACTGATTTTGACATGAAGCGACTACCTCTTTTCGTCACCATTTTCTTTCACCGCCAAGCATGTTGTAACTACAAATATGTACATATATTCGAAAATGCGAAGGTAGTGGTACTTGCTCAGGATTCGAACCAGGCACCAGTCAGATAATAGGCTGATTCTTAGGGTATCACTGATAACTCAAGTTTAAATTCTGCGTACATAAATTTTGGAAGCGATTTAGAACTTTGAACATTCCCATAAGTGCAAATTTGTAAGATAAAAAATATTTCAGCATGAGCCACTTACCCCTACAATAGTATACAAATTTATCCTACCAAGTACATATTTCGGATATAATGCTTAGAAAGTAGCTGATATTAAGTAATGTTGACGAGCTCGGTGGTGCAGTGGCGATACGCGCTGTTACGTTACTTTGACACCAACGATCGTGGGTACTATTCCCACACGGCGTATTTGTGTGCATGAACATGTCTGTTTGTCTTGGTCTGGGTGAAGAGAGGTAGGGCGCATCAAAGCAAGTTTTTAAGGGAAGTACCTCAATTTAACAGAAAACCGCAGCTATATAACAATTTTGTTGTTGTGATCCTGCATGTGAGTGAGGTCACCAGGCTCCTAAGGAGTGGCCGTTCTAGCAGTAGAGGTGGCATCGTGCGAGTGATTAATTAATTGCGAGTGTTCATAGTCTACGGCAACTGTTTTCCATCAGGTGGGCCGTATGTTTGTTTGCCTCCTGACGTTGTAAAAAAAGGGAACCCCATCCGTCAATTGCATGATTCCCCTAACTGTATATGACGCAGAGCTGAGTTTTACAGGCAATTTTATTTACGTGGGGGCCCCACATCGATGTGAAAATATGAGTGTGAAAAAATACAGAATCATTAAAATTCAAATAAATTCTAATCTATTATTTCCATTGAGAACTTAAGTGCAGACTGAAGTAACATTTGGATTAAATTTGATACATTTAGTCTTAGTTGAGCTACTAAAAGATTATATATTATATAGCATGTGATATAAAAATTCTTAAATATGTCAGTCATAATTTTCTTGCTATGATTTAAATAATGAAATCGGGTAACTAAATTTCATTATAATCTGGGAGTGGATATTGCCATGTATAATATAGTAAATTCTCCAAGTGATATTCCCCAGTGATCCTCTGAGCTTTTAATATACAATTGATTAGAATATGTGTAAAGTGCATGTAATAAAAAATTACAGTATTTTGTGTAGTAAAATCTATTTCTTTTTTTTGCAGTTTCAGAGTATGATGCGTAATAAAACTTGCTAGTATTAAAATATGAAAATATTTAAGTTTATATTAAAACAGAAAATGAAATAAATGCACAATCGTGTGTGAAACTTCTCCAGTTTACACATATTATAGGTTTCCTAAATCAGTCTAACCCAGTCTCGGTTAAGAGAATTATATGCAATTTGATCTAACCTGCTTTGTGTGCTTCCGCCACCAATTTTAAAGCAGGTTAAAATTGGTGGTTGGTGTGAAGCAGGTTAGATCAAATTGCATGTAAATTTGACTTTCGCAAAATAACGCCTGAATTGAGAATTCTATTGAGAATTATATTCTTTAATTTAGACAACAATTTCTGGGACGTACAAATTAATACGTGGATAATAATAATAAATAAAATAATAAATATTGTCGGACAAATTACACAGCGCCATCTAGCCCCAAAGTAAGCAAAGCTTGTGTTATGAGTACCAGACAACTGATAAACATACGTAAATACATTTTTTTTTGTAAATACATACTTATTATACATATAAAATACCCTGACGAAGACAAGCAGACATGTTCATGCACACAAATGATTGTACTGTGTGGGAATCGAACCCACGAGCGTTGGTGTCAAAGTAGCGTAACAGCGCCTTCGATCACTGCGCCACCGAGCTCGTCAAAGTACTCGTAGATAGTTCTAGTTATATTAACAACTTACTCTGTCATTTCAGGTTTGAATTTTATGAAGATATCAATCTCGATCCGTACCTGCAGGAAATACCGACTACACCGGCACATTACACGCTGCATGCAGTTCTCGTCCACTCTGGGGACAACCATGGTGGACATTATGTTGTCTTCATCAATCCAAAGGGGGACGGAAAGGTGAATTGGATATACACACCACTACTTCTTGTAGGATTTTGATGTTTTATACATGTTTTCTGGTATAGAATTAAAAATTAGCTATTTTCCTCAAAATGTACAGAAAATCGTATTTACGATATATATTTTTTAATTTTCCATATAATATGTTGCGAATCAAGCACACGCCCTGCCTGATGGCTAGCAGTTACCGTAGTCTGTAGAGGCAATACTATATAGGCGTTTGTGACAACAGAGACTCGCACTTTGCCGAACCTATAAAAACGTCTTCGCACCTTTTTAAAACAATCTCATGCTGAGGTACCCATACAAGTCCCTGCTGAGCCCCATGTAATCAGAGGCAGGGAGAAATTATTTTCTACAACTTAAGTGTTTGTATGCTACGCGATTACAGAGAGGCGAACCCTCTATACGTACAATCTAATATGTGAGGTTGAATTCCCTGTCGATGGTCAGCGGTGCGATTATGTAAGAAGACTGTATACAAATAGGTTACTCAGAATATAATTCATTAAAATCACATGTGGGTTTCTGACCGTGGATTTTAGTGGAAGGAGAGCTTTAAGCCACCCTTGTAACCGTACGCAATTGTTACGGTGTATGTCTGTACCGAGATACATGACCTCAGCTAGTATGCTGGTTACAACACCCAAAGTTAAGAACAATACTCCGTGTTTGACTGAACTTGACTCTTGTATATGAAAAGATTTTGCGCCGTAATATCTACAGGACCATTTTTTGTAGAATATCGGGAAGCAAACAAGCATGTTAATCAGTTATTTCTAAAAGGGTACCTATTTGTCAACAGACCTTTACTCACATTATAGAAGGCTGCAAAATTACACATTAGTCATTAAAGTATAAATATTTATAAAAATATTTGATGAACCCAACAGTGGTGTAAGTTCGATGACGACGTGGTGTTCCGGTGCAGTAAGCAAGAAGCCATTGAGTACAACTACGGCGGGAAAGAGGATGTGGCGTACCTAGCCAGACGGGCCACCAGCGCCTACATGCTCATCTACATACGGTCAGTCATAAACAGTTTTCTCATAAGTTTAGACACACACACACACACTAGATTTATTAGTATAAATAATTGACGTCGAAGACCGTAGAATCATTGACTTGATCAATAGGGTTCATTTATTTTCAAAACACTATTACTATTGAATTAGGTTCAGACAACAACCCTATTGTTGATTAGTAAATATATGTTGCTTGATGCTGCTAAAGCAACTTTTCTGAGATGAACGATCAAATCTGATACATAAATCTGAGGTAGAAGTCCGCAAGTCAGTTGACGCCGTTACACTTAATCTATTCTTTCAAATTAGAAATTAACCTTAGTGTCTCGAGGTATTGAGGTGAGGAGAGCCCATATCAGTTACATTGATTTAATGTTGTAATGTGTGGTTCTATTTTAATGTTATTTATTAAGATTATCTCCCTACAAAATTTATTTATTTATTATACATACACTATACACTTACAGTCATTAGAACCAAAATGTGTACAGGTCAATCGGAGTAACATTAATCGTAAGTACTCGTACTATAATTATTCATTTCATATTAACATTATTCACGAAATATTTTGCGTATTTAAATAATTCAGCCTCCGTAGTATGGAAGAGGTCAATATTCTGATTATAAGCAACAAGAGCATTGAGCAGTGCCAGGGCACGAGCGGTGGGTGCCTGTTCAGCGGCGACAGTACGGGTGGCGGGCTCGGCGAACAGAGGCCGCGTTCGCCGCATGCTGTAGCGATCAGGCGCAATAACTGCGAGAGCGCAAAATGACTCCTAGTAGGGGCTGGATGCGAAAAAAATAAGTGGAGAAAAGCATAAGCGTTAGACAAGTAGCCCTAGCCCAGTAGTGAATATGCTCAAAAATCCTTTGATGCGTAGATTGAATTTGGACGATTTCTCCCTGTGTTATTTCGCGTTTCTTTTTGCTCTTTCTCTTAATTTATTCTTCCTTCTCTCTTTCACGTTCTTAACCACATTTCATATGTTTTCCTTTCCTGCTTCGTAATCTTTCCAGATTTCCTACGATCGTATCTTCTTACAGTCTTATTATATCACAAGTTTACTCATACTTCGTGCTTCTACAAGTAGGTGAAGCGATCACGTCATTGCCATTTTTTTATAACTGCCGGTTTGCCTGCCGTGTCGATTTAGTCTTTGATGCAAACATTTTATTTCCGCGACACCTATCTATCTATAACTTCACGCCAAATCCCTTGCGGGGTAGGCAGAGAGATCCGAGCACCACGTGATTCGATCTCTTACATATCTCACTCGCTTCTTTAACATTCATTGCCCTTCTGATGCACGCTTGCCGGTTTCTAGCTTAACTATATATTAAGAAATGCCAGTATAAATATAAAACGATGAGATATACGTCGCTATTGTATGCTAGATTTGTCAATGGTATTAGGTACAAGGAAAACTGCGTTCATACTCGTAAATGTTTAAAATACCATCGAAATTTTGTATACGACTCTGGAATTAAACCCGGTAATTAAAAACATAATAACTAGGTATATCATTTATTTCGAATTAGTAACTTTTATCTGTCTACAATCAAAATACTTCATTATTTTTTAGCAAAAAATATTTACTTATTTGAACTTTATGCACGAAGATGTACAAATACAGACTTAATAATACTCTTAAGTAGTCAACTTTGTAACGACTAGTCAACGACACGTGTCGTAAACAGTATTTGTTTATGATAATAAATCATCATCTGTTTAATTTTATTCAGAAACTTATTTGAGTTTATTGTGTGAGTAGTGAATATAAGTAATTGCTTACTTATGGAAGCGAGAGCTGGGTATAGCAGAGAGAGAGCATGTTTCTTTTTGAAAGTAGAATAAACGCGGTCGAAATGCGAGCGTTGCGCAAAATTTAGTGCGTAACGCTTCTAGAAGGTATTCGCAATGATGATGTTAGAAACAGAGTTGGTATGAAAGAGAGCGTCCGTGTTAAAATAAGAAGAGGCATGCTCCCTTGGTACGGATATGTAGAAAGAATGCAGGATGAAAGAATGACGAAGCAGATATATAACGCAAAAGTGACCAAGACTTACCTACCATGACCAAATTGGTCGTGTTCTAACAGAAGGTGATGTCAGGAGCCATAGAAACCGGCGAGCGTGCATGAGAAGAGCAATGAATGTTACGCTTCTTTAACATTCATTGCTCTTCTCATGCACGCTCGCCGGTTTCTAAGGCTCCTGACAGTGCGGTGTGTAAGGATCGAGTCACGTGGCGCTCGATTCTCTCTGCAAGAGATTTGGCGTGAAGTTAGAGACAGATAGATAGAATACGTTATTTATATTTTTTTATGAGTGTTCGTAATTGGAATGGAGTGAAGATAAATCAATTTGTTATGTTTTATTTTTATGTATAAATCACCATTCATTTATAATATTGCAGATTCCAAAATAGGGAGATTACCAATTATTAAATGAGTGAATAATTGTATCTTTTATATCAATAGTTCAATTATATGAAAACTCGATCCGAAAACACAAAATAATTTTAATATTTTATTCTCCCATACGTTTATTTTAAATCATTTGCGTCTTTATCTTTTTTGCAATTTCAAAAATGCCTCTTCAAATACATGACTTTGCTGACTTTCACCGAATACTTATTTCTGACTTGGTATCGATTATTGATGACAATAATCGATACCATTAATTATAATCAACATAAAGTCAGTCTTTGTGTCTATTTGAATATCCGGAAACACAAATGTTGAAATTTAGTAAGAAGCAATATGTATCAGCACACCTACTAGGAAACTTCCGAAAATAGCTATGTTATAGTTATATTCATACCATTTTGCCATAATGATTTAATACCGCTAAAGTGGTAGAGGGCGTCATATAAAAAAAGCCTACAGACATCGTACAGATGCAGGGACGCCCCTTGTACATTGACGACTCCGTAGTAATCTCTTTACGCCTTTTTTTTTTAAGAACTTCGTGCTGTAGTTTCTTGGAAAAATTTCAGTATGGAATACATTCCAAAACTTAAGGAATCAAGGATGAAAATATGTCTGGAATCATAGAGTACTTCATAAGGAATTGAATTGTGAAGAAACGTGCGTGTATGAAATCCGTGCAGACGGCGAGCGGTGCGGTTGTAGAAGATAACAGTTGGCATTTACAACTTATCGTAACACAACCCATTGTACAATGGATAGAATAGACAAATGTAGTCTCTAAAGTCTAAGTCTCTCCTAAAACAAGTGGATTCAGTACCATGTGTATGCTTAACATTGTCGTCAATTCTCATTCGTTGTATCTAGGTGTTTCCGGTCAAAGACAAAGACTACAATCCTCCATATGCGGTATAACTTGCGTAGTAAATGTTTACCCAGAGTATTGCTTCGCTTTGTCGAGAACACGAAATACTAGTTTGCTCTGTTGAGGCCACCTAGTTAGTTGACTGACAAAGTTGTACGGTAATGATTCAGCACATTCATTAATATTTATTTTCATTTTATTACTTGACATCATTATATTGTACTATTATTCTGACTTAGCTATGTTCTAATATTATTTGAACCTAGAAGACCTATATTGGCAAGTTTCTTTCGGCAATTGTTTATCGCCAAAGGTCATTTTTGTAACGTATAAAAACTATGAGGAATTGACAAAACAATATTTATCAAAAACATATGTCGATATCTAAGTGCCCACAAGAGTAAAAAAGTATTTTTAACTTATTGTTTATTGATCATTAGTATTTATTTCATTAAGATTTGTTTATTTACGAGCTCGGTGGCGCAGTCATTGATGATGCGACTTTGACATCAACGCTAGTGGGTTTGCTTCCCACACAGGACAAGCATTTGTGTGCATGAACATGTCTGTTTGTCTTGGTCTGGGTATATTAAGAGAGGTAGGGCACATCAAAGCAGCCCGTCTGGGGAGGTACCTCCACCTCACAGAAAGCCGCAGCAAAATAAGAACTCCCTAGAGGGTTTTTGTGTTCCTGCGTGTGAGTGAGGTCACCAGTAAGCTCCTAAGGAGTTGCTGTGTTAGCGGCAAAGAAGGCATCGCGCGAGTGATATTTAATGTATTACAAGCGTTCATAGCCTACGGTAACTGTTTTACATCGGGTGGAACGTAGCTTGTACGCCTTCCGACGTTGCAGACAAAAAAATATGTATGACTGTGTCATGTGGCGCTCCGCTCTCTCTACCTACCTCGCAAGGGATTTGGTGTGAAGTTTTAGATAAATAGATTATTAATATCTTTAAATGGTATGAGGCAGAAAATATGTCCAGCGATAGCTCCCGAACCAGTGCCCCGATTTTGATGTATTATAGTAAACGGCTATATGAGATAGTTTTTTTTATACAATGTTCTTGGCAGTAAAATCCTGAGCGAGAAGGCACAACTCGCTATACACAATGCAGTGTTGGTCCCAACGCTAACTTACGGAAGCGAGAGCTGGGTATGGCAGAAAGAGCATGAAAGTAGAATAAACGCGGTTGAAATGCGAGCACTGCGCAAAATTTGTGGCGTAAGGCTTGTAGACCGTATTCGCAATGATGATGTTAGAAACAGAGTTGGTCTGAAAGAGAGCGTCGGTGTTAAAATAAGAAGAGGCATGCTCCGATGGTTCGGACATGTAGAAAGAATGCAAGATGAAAGAATGACGAAGCAGATATACAATGCAAAAGTGGAAGGATGTAGGAGCCGGGGAAGGCCAAGACTTACCTACTGACGCCAGGTAGGTAAGGTAAGTCTTGGCCTTCCTCGGCTCCTACATCTAAAATTATTCCTGACAACTTCTCGACGACAACAAAAACAAAAGACAGAAGTAGACGCGTTGAATTTATTATTCATAAGTTTTATGGACCGCAAAGGTTCGTAAATTATACTCAAACTCTATCCTCTGTACCACAAAGGCTTGTAAGTAATTATATAAATATAAATTGAATACATACGAAGAAAACAAAGATTATGGTATTTGAAAGAGAAGAAACCAGAACCAATGTAAGAATTACGGTAGATGATGAAGTGTTGGAAAAAGTGAATGAGTTTGTATATCTTGGATGCGCTTTCAGCAGGGATGGAAGGTACACCGCAGATGTGGAAAGGCGAGTGAGTGCTGGGAATAGTGTGAATGGAGCGTTGGGAAAACTTCTTGGCAGTAAAAACCTGAGCAAGAAGGCGCAGCTGGCTATACACAATGCAGTGCTGGTCCCAACGCTTACGCAACGCAACGCGTATGGCAGAGAGAGCATGAAAGTAGGATAAACGCGGTTGAAATGCGAGCGTTGCGCAAAATCTGTGGTGTAACGCTTGCAGACCGTATCCGCAATGATGAGGTTAGGAGCAGAGTTGGTCTGAAAGAGAGCGTCGGTGTTAAAATAAGAAGAGGCATGCTCCGTTGGTTCGGACATGTAGAAAGAATGCAGGATGAAAGAATGACGAAGCAGATATACAATGCAAAAGTGGAAGGATGTAGGAGCCGAGGAAGGCCAAGACTTACCTATCATGATCAAATTGGTCGTGTTCTATCAGAAGGTGATGTCAGGAGCTTTAGAAACCGGCGAGCGTGCATGAAAAGAGCAATGAATGTGAAAGAAGCGAGTGAGGTATGTAAGGATCGAGTCGCGTGGCGCTCGGTTCTCTCTGCCTATTAAAATATATATTTAAGACTTATAAGCCTAAGTAATAAAGCAAAGAAATTTCAAATTCGAAGATGATAAGGGAACCAGAAAATTTATTTAAAATTTCCACGGATTGCCATGATGCCAAGCTGCAGAGTCCGGACCCGGGGTACACCTAGGTTCTCCACCTGGCTGAAGCACGGGGACTATGCAGTAAATTGCTTCCCAATATGATTTGAAATATTTTAATAGGAGTGAATTTATTATGTACAATAATATCATTACTTTAATTAAAATTATTATTTTATTATACTCAATAGTACATAGTAGTTCAATGTATTCAATTTCTATCTATCTATCTATAACTTTACGCCAAATCCCTTGCGGGGTAGGCAGAGAGGATCGATCGCCACTTGGCTCGATCCTTACAAACCTCATCCGCTTCTTTAACATTCATTGCTTTTCTTATACACGCTCGCCGATTTCTAAGACTCCTGATCACCTTCTGATAAAACACGATCAATTTGGTCATGGTAGGTAAGTCATGGTCTTCCGCGGCTCACACATCCTTCTTCTTTGTATATCTGTTTCGTAATTCTTTCTTCCTGCATTCCTTCTTCATGTCCGAACCAACGGAGCATGCCTCTTCTTATTTTGACACGGTCACTTTGTTTCAGAACGACTCTGTTCCGCGCTTATTTTACAGTAAATATGAGAAACATTTTTCCTTTAAATAAACCCGTACCGATAGTACGATGTTCACATATTTTGCCCCAATGTCGATATAAATCTGTTAAGTTAATTTTGTTGATAAGGCAAAACGTGACTGAAATATTATTATGGCAAACGCTTTGCTAGTGTGTACCGATATGTTTGCGGTTACGAAATAAAGGTAGCAAGGAACCGTAAAACACGCTTTGATTTTTTATGAAAAGGAAAAATAACATGTGTTTAGTTATGACCGTGAAATAGTTCGTGTGGAATAATTATATAAATGATAGTACATTGCTAAGGCTAATTTTGACGAGCTCAGTCGTGAATGATGCGACTTTGGCAACATCGCTCGTGGGTTCGATTCCCTCACAAGGCAAACATTTGTACGGTACCCGCTTTCCATCAGGTGGGCCGTATGCTTGTATGGCTTCCGACGTAGTATAAAAAAAGGATATGAAGTATCATTTTATGGGTCTACAAAACGTTGAGATTACAATGTATATATTATTTACCTACTATATTGCAATGTATATATTATTCACTATGTATTATTTACCTTCTTCCCCGTGGTTTTACTAATTTGCTATTGTGTTGATTTGTACTCGTAACTTTTGTGAATGAACGAGTGAGTGAGTGAAATGAGAATGAGGTATAAGGCATAGATATGAGGCAGGAAGTTGCCATTTTTAATAACTGGGCAAGAACTTTACAGAACGCCACAATTAAATAACAACTTTCTGAAATATTGTCGTGTTTCTATCCCCACTGTATATTTTAAGAAAGGTAGGGCGCAGCAGTCCTACTGGGGGGAACTACCTCCGCCTCACAGAAAACCGCGGCCGAATAACAGCTCCCTGGAGGGTTGTTGTGTTCCTGCGTGTGAGTTAGGTTACCAGTAAGCTCCCGTGGAGTTGCTGTGTTAGCAGTAGAGGTGGCATCACGCGTGTGATACTTTATTACCAGCGTTCATGGGCTACGATAACCACTTTACATCAGGCGGGTCGTATGCTTGTATGCCTCCCGACGTTGTATAAAGAAAACCCACGGAAAAATGTAGCGAAATTCTATAACCACTCACATAAGTCGCAGGCGCATGTTTGTCTGCCACCTGGCATAGTATAAAAAACTTCTTTCATGTGTAGGACCTCCGAGCTGAAGTACGTTCTACAGGACGTTACAGAGGGTGACATCCCAGATGACCTTCGCGAGCGCATCAACGAAGAGATGCGGTTCGACATGGTAAGAACATGTAAATATCGCCTCCTGCACGTCACAATACGTATTTTATTTTCTTCTTTTTGTTATGTATAAGCAAACGGGTGTTCCGTTTCAGGCGGCAGAAAATTAAGGTGCAGGAAATATAAATCTGACACGTCAGTGAACTCAGCCAAGTACTATGCGAAGATATTCACTGCACTAAAACAGTTCTTCACTTTACAGGCTCTGACCAGCTCAAAACATAAAGGAAGATAGTACCTACATGCGAAGTCTAGCTATAGGCATATTCTTACTAGTAAATATGCCGTTTTTTTTTTTTGTAAAATTATACATCGTGTTTTGATTTTCGTTTATACCGATGATGGCGTCCAAATTTAAATTCATCACATACCTTTATGTAATTTAATTAAGTTTTATATTTACTTTGTGTAATTTATATATCACTATTAATAAAATTTGTTGCGAATAAATAACTCAATTTTAATTAATTAATTAATTTATAAACTTTATTGAGCACAACATTTTAGGTACAATAGGCGGACTTAATACAAATTGCATTCTCTACCAGTGCACCTTGGGAATGCAGATAATTGGCTTTATTATTACATAAAATAATAAATATTAAAATACATATACATACTTACAATGTATATATAATAATAACACAAAATTATACTAACCTACATATAATATGATAGACACATACATAATAGACCGTAATATTACAACATATATTTAAATAAATAGACACGTACACATATTAATGATGCACTTACTTATTGCTCTGTCAAGCTTTAAAACAGATGTTGACGTGCTTTAGTTTGAAGACCAATTGACTGCAGGATTTCTTGATAGATAGATAGATAGATAGATTCTTTATTTGTATCTCCAGCACACACATAACAATTTGTTACAATTATGCTTATAAATGTAAGCAATACAAAGAAACATGTTCACTGTAAAGGGGGAAAAAAAATCATATGTGTGCCGCAGTAACACAAAATGGCTGTAACTCAGCTACTTGTTTTGTCCTGTTGAACAAAACGCTGATTATTCTGCTACAGCCGCAGACCAACCGCGAAAAATAGGGGGTAAATGAATACGTGAATTAAATAAATCATTAAAGTCGTAATGTGCCCACTGTAGTAGATAATACATAATTACGATAATATATTGAATAGGTACATCGTCGAATGTGGAGTGTTACAATCGAGGCAAATTATAATGTAAATGTAAATGAAATAATAATAATATACTATATACTCAGTGTACATAAAAACTCGAGGATATTTTGTGGTCATGACGAAATCATATAAAATATATGTCATCTGATCTGACATAGAAAGCAAGCTACGAAACAAACAGATCCAGCCTGTAAATATCAGGTATTCCTAGATTTTGTTTAATCAATAAAAACTTTTTGTACTCATTTTTAAATGTAACTTTGGACTTCAATAGCCGTAATGGTGGTGGAATATTATTCCAACACTTAGTGGCTTGGTACCGAAAACTACCCTCGAATGCCACCGTTTTATGAGGATAGATTCCGGTAGCGCATTCCATATTTTCATAGACTGACATGTGAAGGAGTTGGACATAAAGCTCGAGCGGAAAAGTGGGAAAGAGAATAATAGAGAACGGTTAGAATGCAATGGGAGGTTATGAGAGTCACAGAGATACTGAAACTTGCATGTCATGTATTCTAGAGATTGAGGGTAGATACGAATAGAGAAGAGAGTACAAAGAATTCTCATCTTTCGACGCTGAGATATGGGTAGCCATCCAAGTTTAGACCGATAGGAGGAAATGTGGTTAAATTTCAGAAGACAAGAGATAAATTGGATGGCGTTATTAATTAACCTGTTCAGCTTATCGAGCAGATCTGTATTGAGATCAAGATAACACGCATCCCCATAATCGATTACGGGTTAGATGAGAGACCCTGTAAGAACCTCTTCACGCCTTTCTTGAAGACCCCCATGCTGTAGTCCCTTGGGAAAACCTCGGCAGAGAACTCATTCCACAATTTAATACTTCTTGGTAGAAAACATCCCTGGAACCGCACAGTACACGACCATTACGGTTCCAGTGTATGAGGATGAACTCAAAACGAAGCTGTGGGCATAATATCGAAGAACTCCTCAGAACACAATCCATTATAAATCGGTGGAACACGCAAAGGGAGGTAAAATCTCTTCTGAAACTCAAGGGCTCAATACCATGTGCCAGTTCAGCATCATCCACGCTGCTCACAGCTCGTCTCTGCACCGAGTCACGAGGTCCAAGCTGGTATTTAGGTGTTCCCGCCCAAAGGTGGCTACAGTAATCCATATGCGGCCTGAATTGGGTTTTTGATTGATTTTGTCGTCACCACTGCTGGTATGCCACCTGGCCCACTCGACTTATGAATGTCGAGGGAGAGCAACGCCCGCCGGACATCTCGCGGGGTAATTTAGATTTCCGGCACTGAGCTACTGCACCTCGAGATGGAAGGTGGCACAGCTTCCTTGTCTTTCAAAGTCGAGTTAGAAGCAAAGATATTACCCAGTAAATATGCTTTCTTATTAGCACTGCAGGCCAGACTGCCTTCCTGTTTTTACAATGGCGGCATGGACGACTGACAAAAGTTCCCCGCGGTAGCTAAAGCTAAAGCGAGCGGCCAGAAAGCACGGATCCCAGACGAAAGTCTTGCAAGCCGCTCGCCAACTCTACAGATGAAATCAAATTTTGATCTGGCAATTATCCTCTTACTGGAAATCGAGGCTGCATTCACTTTGCGTCTCAAAATAAATAAATCGGACTCCTATAGTGTGTCTCAAAATAAATACATCGGACTCCTATTAGCACGCGCCGTGGTCCAAGGCCGATTAAACCACGGCCGCTTTTTAAGCAGCAGCCACTAAGCGATTGGGAATGTAGCATTCCATGCCACCCAATATCGCCGCAGCTACCGCAGTCACACACGATTGGACATCATCTATTTTGAAATAAGAGAGGTAGGGTGCATCAAAGCCGCCCGTCTGGGGAAGTACCTCCACCTCACAGAAAACCGCTGCCAAATAACAACTCCCCAGAGGGTTGTTATATTCCTGCATGTGAGTGAGGTCACCAGTAAGCTCCCAAGGAGTTGCTGTGTAAGCAGCAGAGGAGGCACCGCGGGAGCGATACTTAATATATCGCAAGCAGCATTAGCATAGGCTACGGTACCCGCTTTACGACAGGTGGGTATGCTTGTATGCCTCCCGACGTAGTATAAAAAAAAAACAAAGTCCCAGTTTGCGGACTTATAGTGCCATATGCGACGCCATCCCGTAGGCCGAGGTGGGTCACGTCTGGTGCAGGGAGCTTTGATCCGGATGAGAAGACCGATTGGTCAAGCGGCACATCCATTTATATGTTATACTCATCCGAACGTGTGGTCAGTAGATCCAGTAAGGAGCTTGCTTGGTCCTCTACACCTGGTATTCTCGTGGGAGAATGTAACAGTGCACAGTCATGAACAGATCTCCCCGCGGAATTAGTACACCGAGAGTCAAGCTATTTGAAGTGATTGGGCATTAAAGTCTCTCAAAACTACTAATTCCGCGGAGGGATACTGCTCGATGCTTTGCAGGTTAGCAGGTGCTCAAATAAACGAGCTGTGTCTGTATCACCGCTATAGGAGCTGTAAGGCACTCGTAGGTTCGGGTGTGGCCGTCATGATCTACGCGCACTCAATGCAACGACAGGTCCCTGTCTTCAAGGCTATAAACACGGCGACAACAAATAGGTGATGTCAGGAGCCTTAGATGCCCGCCAAGAGTGCATGAAAAGAGCAATGAATGTTAAAGAAGCGATTGAGGTATATAAGGATCGAGTCACGTAGCGTTCGGTTCTCTCTGCCTACCCCGCAAGGGATATGGTTGAAAATGAGAAGTAGCTGAGCCGACATAGTAGAGGAGAAATGCGTGGTATCTTCCACCACTGGACAGAGAGACACATCTCGTTTATGGGGAGCCACTTACATTGATTTGTGGTGTAATGCTTGTAGATTGGCGTTCGCACAGACAATGTAAGAAATAGAAAAAGAGTGTCGGTGTTAAAATGAGAAGATGCATTCTCCGTTGGTTCGGTGATGTAGAATGACTGCAGGAGTAAAGAATTACGAATTAGATGTACAACGTGAAAATGCTCATATTTTATCACGTGATGTCAGTAGCCATATGAACTGGCGAGCGCACATGAGATGGCTAATTGTATTATATATTATAACGACTGAGTCATGTAGCGCTCGGTTCTACTTGTCTAGGGGTATGCAAGGGGCTTGATGTGAAGATATAGGTAGATAGATGAACGTATTTTTTTTTGTTATGTAATACAAAGTGACATATTTTGTTATTGCCTTTCTACTTTTGATTTTCTTGTCTTGACTGTCACTGACATCAAAAGGCTTATTTATTACTTTCAAGTCCGTTTTTAATTGTTTGCTTAAAACATATTTTTGTATTTTTATTTAGTTATCCGTTGAGGAGTTACTGTATTTAACGTCGCATTTCACGATCATGATGCACCAAAATTTTATGAAATCACCTTGCAGGTAACCCCGATCGAAAGATAAAGAATTACGAAAATCGGTCCACAGCTGTAGGTTTAAAGTCCGAAAAACGGACGTATTAAAGCGTAAAAATATACTATATGGTATTATTACGTGTATAAACTTAAATCGATACTGTATTTCGTGTGTAAAATTGTCTTACGTCATACTGAAGCCAAAACCCTGGTGGTTACTGGATCTTAACGTTGAATGAAATACAGCAAGCTCTGCAAGTTTGAGCAATGCTGCAATTATGAACTTATTTGAAAGTTGTTTACTTGTATTGTAACGTTACTAAAGTTTATTATTAGAGAGTGTATAAACACAAACAAAACTAAATAAATTGACATAATGTTATATTGATTTTAAGAAATGTAAGTAATTGAGTATACCTCATAAATTTAATCATATTATCAATCCAATAATTTGTTAGTCATGTTTAATATCCAGCACTGGTGGATAGCTAGGTAAACAAGTATGTAATTCCTTAGCACAAATGCATTACTTTAATTGAAAAAAGTAAGTACTGCTTTTGCTAATGCTTTTATTAGAATCATGTGGAAGTAAATCAACGGCATACGTCACCCAGTTAGTATATTCAAAATGGCTCTCAGATTTTCGAAAATAGTGTTAATCACTGAAAATGTGTTCGGTGTTTATCGAAATTACAATTTCTTCGGGAGATATATTCGTGCTCTGATAACTATGAGAGTATTCCTCGAGATTTCAATTTCGATAGCTTTTCTATCGAAGTATTTGGATTATTACATGCAAGAATCGGTATCAAATAATATATACTACATTGTGCTCCATCTTAATTCCATCTTACTAATCTTAATACCTTGGAGTAAGGGCAGGAAGTTTAAACAAATGTATATACTAATGAGTTCAAATTCACGCATTTTTGTATACGACTCCCTATATTTACAAAATATGAGGAAGAGGCAGTATTTCATACTCGTTGCGACTGCAATATTTTTTTTATCAAAGTTGTATCAATTCACTTATAATCGTGTGATAAAAACATTCGATATTGATGGTGTGTCATCTTATTACATGTGTTTGGTTCAAATATACATGACAGTGATTGAATTTCGGTCGATAATCGAATATTTTACGTGTTCCTGGGTTCTGTTTCTGATGACGGAACAACTGCGTTGTATTACGCGTCAGATCGATAAAGACATCTCAATCTTGGCTTCAAAATATTGCTCTTCAAAAACTCAATGTATTATGGTAGATAAGAAGTGGTCGGCACAAGCACTACAATACATCCGTATTGCTGATAGCATGGAATTATGTAATTCAATTTATGGCGTAGAGGTAAATATACGGTATATGATATTTAATGTGGAGTAAAAGGTTTACCTTCAGCATTGGAGCTAGATTTACACTTAATAACGTCCTTCTAAGTGCAAAAGCATAAACTTTCAGGAGTTTCTTGGTTAGTCTGTCTAATGAGTAAATGGAGTATCTTCTAATGCCAATTGCTGATATTTTGTCATTAGCTCGTTTAAGTTGTTTGGTGTAGATGAAGCTAACTTTAGGTACTGACTACAACTATATAAAAATATTACTACATTACTGTGTTAGGTATTTTTTAATAAAGTTATCAGGCTAACAAGTATATGGGTCGCCATTTATTAAGCGGTTAGATAGCCTAAAATGCTTGTAATATAAGCTGTATTGCTCGTACGCTTGCTACTGCTGCATAACATAACAACTTCACAGGAGTTTAGTATTAACGTTACTCACTCACAGGAAACAACCTTCCAGGTAATTGTAACTTTGCTACGGTATTCTTTAAGGTGTATCTAATTGACCAGCTGGGCTGCTTCTGTGCCCTCTCTTTCATCAGAATCAATGCTTATTAGCAGGGTAACAGTTCCGTTATGAAATTCATAGATACATAGGTAGGTAGATTAAATGCTTACAGGCGACAAGTTATTATTTTTTATATATATACTACGTTGGGAGGCATACAAGCATACGGCCCACCTGATGTAAAGCGGATACCGTAGCCTATTAACGCTTGCGATATATTAAGTATCACTCGATGCCTCCTCTGCTGCTTACACAGCAACTTCCTGTGGGGGCTTGCTTGTGACCTCACACGCAGGAACACAACAACCCACTAGGGAGTTGTTATTTGGCTGTGGTTTTCTGTGAGGTGGAGGTACTTCCCCAGACGGGCTGCTTTGATGCGCCCTACCTCTCTTAAAACATCCAGACCAAGACAAATAGACATGTTCATGCACACAAATGTTTGTCTTGTGTGGGAATCGAACCCACGAGCGTTGGTGTCAAAGTCACGTCATTCACGACTGAGCCACCGAGCTCGTCCTTACTTAACTTAAGGAAGCTAGTTCTGCAGGACCACTCATACTGCAGCAGGCAAATTCATACAAAACTGTATTTTTTTAACGCTTTGGTGAGGTCGCGGTAGCTAGGTGGAGGTGTGAAGCTCGCTGTCGCCCGTGACTGACGCAGTATAGGGAGGGCAATTAGGAAGATTTAATTTTTTTTCGAAAATAAACCTGAAAGATGATGAATGGAAGATGAATTGCGGAATGAAAGTGAGAGTGATGTATGAATGTATTCATTTATATGTAAAATGTTTAAAAAAAAATCTGTATACAAATATAAATGAAATAAAATAGCCTTGCCCACGGCAGAGGTGCTAAAACATTTGAAAAAAAAAACGCGTTGGTGTATATATTAACTAACAACCCTCGTATTAGGTATATTTTAATTTTGATCATGAAGTGTACTGGCAAAGTACGGATAGTTAAGAGTTCATGCATGCGTGACACGTGCTGGTGACAACGTGACCGCGCCCGGTGGTGGGATTTTGTACAACCTCGGGAGACATACGAGCATACAACCCACCTGATATAAAGCTATTATCGTAGCCTTTGAACTCTCACAATGCAGGAAAAAGCTCGTGAGCTTTCACCTGCTGCTAACACAACAGTTCCTCTCGGAGGAACAGGAGCTTATTGGTGACTTCACCAACTTTGTAGGAATACAATAATTCTACAGGAAGTTATTATTTGGAATTCTGTGAGGTGAAGGTATCTTTCCAGTTGGGCGGTTTGTTGCACGCTAACTTTATTCAGGATTTTTTTTATTGTTTGTTACACAACGTCGGGAGGCATACAAGCATCTGGCCCACCTGATGTAAAGCGGTGACCGTAGCCTATAAACGCTTGCAATACTTAAAGTATCAATCGCGTGATGCCACCTCTGCTGCTAACACAGCAACTCTATAAGAGCTTACTGGTGACCTCATTCACACGCAGCAACATAACGAAGCTCTAGGGCAGGAACACAACAAACTTCTAGGGAGTTGTTAATTGGCAGTATTTTTCTGTGATGTAAGGTACTTCCTCAGAAGGGCTCCTTGATGCGCCCTAAGAGGGGCACACAGCTAAGTGGCGCCCTCATTTTGTTTTTATTAATAACGCGGTAATTAAGACCAATTACAAAAAAAAACGCTCTATAGTGCACTGAAGAACCATATTTATGTTTTTTGAGAAATATTCTGTTTTTATTATTTATGTAGAATTAGTCATACTTTTGATTATTGCTATAAGTGGCCACAATAAGCAATATTTAAAATTTTGGTTACTTGTCATAGATAATAAATACAAGATATGTTTCAAAAAAACGTAAATATGGTTCTTCAGTGCACTATAGAGCGTTTTTTTTTGGAATTGGTCTTAAATACAGCGTTATTAATAAAAACAAAATGAGGGCGCCACTTAGCTTTGTGCACCCTCTTAACTCTCTTAAAAATACTTAGACCAAGACAAACAGACATGTTATGCACACAAATGTTTGTCCTGGGTGGGAATCGAAATGGCGTTGGTGTCAAAGTAGCGTAACAGCGAGTTTCGACAATGCGCTACTGACCTCGTCAAAGGATTTTGTGTAATTTGTGCTACAAATAATTTAAAAATGGCTTTAGTGTAGTAATATAGTATATATCTTGTATGGTATAATAATTATGTAATAAATACGTGGGCCATATTCTTATATTTATATAATTATGTGGACTATAGGCTAATTTTAATACTGAAATGCATTTTTTTCTGTACGTAAATTATGCTAGCGTATTAATTAGTGCCACTTATTCATAGTCAAAGTCAAAGTCAAAATCTTTTTATTCCGTAAAAATGACTACATTTGTTTGGAATCGTCACAATTTTTTTCCCTACCGTGCAGTTCATAGCAAACCTTTCGCTTTTGGTTACCCTTTACGATGATTAGTAAAGAAACGCAAACCGACTGGAAAATAAAAATATTTTATTGAAGATGATTCAATGACGATGACCACTAACCTACCCACGACTAAACAGATCGTGTTTTATCAGAAGGTGATGTCAGGAGTCCTAGGAATGCTAGATCGCTGACTTGCGTGCATAAAAATAGCTATGAACTTAAAAAGGCGAGGTATGTACCGCGTCTTATGCGACTCGGTTCTCTGCCTACCCCGCATATGATCTAGCGTGAAGATATACACGTATAATTTAAGGCCTAGTGAATTATATTTCTAATGATCTTAAGCATAAGCTGTTTCATGTTTCATCATTAAGTTTCCTTACAGACAATTATAATGATTGCAACTGCGGTATTAGACTACATAGTTCTTACGTACTTCATTACGTCCCGTAATGTGAAGGTAAGTGAATAATGACGCCAATTTGTTATTGTATTAGTAAAGTTAGTACCAAGTTATTTAATACTAATAATACTAATTTATTTTGAGTTTCATGGTAGAAAACAGCCTGATGTTAAGTGGTTACGAGAACTTATACTTAAACTTGCATTCAAGGAGTATCGCTTGTTTTCTTTCTCACACACTAGAACACAATAATTCTACAGAAAATTATATTTCTTCCTTGTTGGATAGATTTTTATAACACATAAACAATTAATAAATACAATAGAGATTTAGGGAGAAGGAGTGTATATTTATCTACTCAAGATAGGGTGCAAGAGAGAGTAAGGAGGAGGGTGGAGATTCAAATATAGAGAAGACGGAATCGGAGCCTAGAAAAGTAGAGGGATAAGAAGGGACAAAAGCTTACAAATTTAAGATAACGTGCCCTAATAAGCAATGAATGAAAAGTAAAACATAAGGCATTGCTTAGCAATAAGGAGTCTATTCATTTGACCTGAATAACATCAGTTAATAGACTGATGTTATTAAATACTTTCAACCATAAAAGTGTCTACAACCCTATATACTATACTACATACTATGAAAATTAACAATATGAAAGTAATAAAGACCTATCTTTCTAGGGACAAGGAATGTCAGAGGCGCTGTACGTAACATACCTTATAACCATGGTGCATGTAATGGTACTTGTTTTTACCTTGGCGTATGCTGCTCAAGAGCTGATAAATAATTGCTATTTCTTGAAACGACGACTTGCTATACTGCTCATCAATTCTGTTGGTTGGTATAAATGAAATAGAATATTGACGACGGGAATGTTTCTTTATACTCGTATATATGATTGAATAATCACATTATGTTCTTCGTATTATGATTATTCGCATATGTTTGTTGATTAAAGTCTTTCGTATCCGGTATGACGCGTCTGGGAGATGTGCTAGTTTGAACTGTAGGCACTAGATAATATGTACACATAAAATATATATGGTGTCAAACTCGCGTCATTCATGACTGAGCCACCGAGCTATTCATATGTACATTATCGTCAAAATGCTTTTTAATCCATTTTCTGGTTTTTTCAATAGTAAGGTAAAAAAGTACTCTTATAGGACCTACTTAAAATATATAATAAAGACTTTAGAAATCAGTAATCAAAACCTGTAACCCTTACTTAAAGTAATTTCAGTTGAACTAGGCTCATGTAAATTGGCAAAAGCTATGCCTCATTGCACACCATCCATTTCTCATTCCACTACAGGGATACGGGTCTTCTTTCAGGCGAAGAGTTTTAGAGGATATTCGCTGCTCTGTGTGTATCTGCAGATTGGTTTTGAAGCCGCCCGACGATCACTGACTAAGCATAATAACTGTCGTCTATCGACAACAGCCGATATCTTAACGAGTCCTTCCAAGCACGAGAAGTTTGAAATAGATCCAAATTCCAAAAATCGAAAAGCAGCAGAAGCGTGCAATTAATTTGTTTCTCTGGAGAAACATCTGATTTTGTTTGTGCTTCTTATTAAATCCAACGTATACGTGTTATAGCACCACAGGATAGTAGATAATAATAACTCTTCATAATTCGCTTGTTATTTACGAAATTCGTTACCCCGAATATGGTCTACATAAAGTAAACGGAGCTCTCCAATTCACCTATTTCTATGTGTGGGGTCTAAATAGACCCAATGAACCTACTGCTGTTAGAAATGAACCTACTGTGACTCATTTTTATTTATACTCTATTCGTGATTGCAGTGGTTTCGTGATTGCGCATCGCAACGAAATTTACTTACTAGGCACTAGACGATTGGCATAAAGCATTTTATGCTTTTCATAATCGCACAAGCCTCAACAGTTGCACAGGTTGTATGTTTTCTAATTTGTTTTCTAAGTTAATTCACACAATTCATCGGTCCATTACTCTATCTGCTATACAGTCATACGTCATACTGGATATTTGTATTTTATTGTAAAAAGCAGACAAGGCTATGTAGTTGCAGGGCGGTGGCAATTTGTATTTAGAAACTGCAAAAGTCGACGTCAATCTCGGAAGGGGTCGCCAGTATAAAAAGATATCGTACTATTAGTGGATTGAAATTTTAAAAGATTTTGACTGTGCAATAGATTTAAGCGCAAGCTTAACTGAAAGCGCAGTATTGGTAGTGTAGATTGCTGACACGTTAAGCAGAAGGTTCCTTGTGCTGAACATAACCGCGGTTGCAACGGGGTCCCTCCCCCTCGCTCCGGTCTCCTTAATCAACAAAATCATAATTTTATGTAAGGCAATCTAAATAATATTTCAATTTATGTTAGATTATTATAAATATTTGAAATAATGTACAAATTGGCTTCCCGTAAACGTAAATACTGTTCGGTATCGAACATTTAATAAGTTGGGCCGCACTTGCCCATTTATTATGACATAGAAATAAATCAATACATGATCTCTCTCAAATCATACATGTGTGAGATATATTAAGTCGCATTCTTTCATTTTAGCTCAATCTCTTTCTTTTATAGGTACTTTTTATTACAAGCAATCTCGCGACTTGGTTCGATTGGTAGAGAGACGGCCAATCCGCGTACGAACGTTCGCCTCCATAGATGTGGATATGTCGCTGGTGCCTCTCTGCATCGGATTTTTCACCTCCTATACCGTCATTGCGCTACAGGTTAACAATATCCTGTAGTCGTCTATATCTGTCACTATTTACACACAAGTGACTTGTGTAAAGATTTACACAAGTCACTTGTAGGAGAGAGAAATGGAAGTAGTTTACGAACGAATGTTATGAAGATGGAAGATTTACACGAGAAATTTTATCTTTATTATACTAAGTCGGATGGCAAACAAGCTTATGATCTCATGATACGGAGTAGTTATAGTAGGTGATGGGCGTTTGCGCCAAAATGCATAGGTATCACTCGCGTGCTAACGTGTCGAATTCTCAAGAGCTTCCTGGTGATTTTATTCACTCGTAGGAACACAACAAAAATACAAGGATTCTTTTGTAATGTAAGATGAAGCACTAGACGGAAGTTTGCTCCTTATTAAAAGCCGATATGTTCTGGCTCGCCTTTAGCTTAGGTTAGTTTGTTTATTGTCGGTGTGCGGAACGTGCAAGTGAGATTGCCTTAGGTTGGAAATATACTGGCGAGCAGCTTACAATCCAAGTTTATAATTAATAGGTAAGTTTCCAAACAATATACATTACATTAATAATGTGTCCTTAATAATTAGGAACTGTAAGTTTTTAGAAAATAAATGAACAATGTATTTAGTCTTTTCTCTAATATGATTTTATTTTCACATTACCTTTATTTAAGTTCCTAAATATAATCATAACAAGCCTCTAAAATATTTTAAACCCTTTACCTACTACCTACGTCCTTTATATTTACTACATTTTCAGGTAAAGTAAATTTAGATTAAATTATGTCAGATTCACAAGGCGTTACTGTTAGCAAAATTCAGTGTGCAGTAAATAAAGGTTACAGTGCGTTGTTAGCCTATAAAATCTTTGTGCCATAATCAAATTAGTTCTATTTTATCACCTTCGAAAATCTCAATCTATATTCATAAGATAAGGGCTTTCTTAAATATGTAAGATTAGACAGGGCTCCAATAACCTTTACCTCACAAAAGGAGATTTTCTACCCAGATCTACTTACAACTAGAACACTAATAAAAAAACACAAATCCATAATATATAGCCCAATTATTTTACAAAAAAGAAGAAAAGGGATAGTTGCTATTATATTTGTACAAATCCAGTACGTTCTTATCTATCTAAGAATATGTCTATAACCGGATAAACGAGATACTTTAAATCTCTAGCTGGTTAATATATCAATTTAAACTGGCGAATTGGCTATAACCTTAAGAATATAATGACGGTCAAAATATAAATACTCACACATACATTTACGCGAGACAAACTCAGTGGAACTCTTTAGATTAGACGGTCAGGGTAACTCCAGGTACAGCATGTACCTGGGGCATAATTGTTAAGTGACTTGGATTTTAGCAGTCATTTTTGTTTTAATAAAGCACATATGACACGGCAAAATATCCAATTGCAGTCTCAGAAATTGCATAGCGTCATGAAAACTTTTCCAAGCGAAATTGGCAGATATGAGCATTGGACATTTATGAAAATGTTCTCGCGAGCGCTCGTTTCATAAGCATAAAATATTCAGCAGTTCGCACCGCCCATTTCACACAGTTATGTCGCCTAGCCTAAGAGCTCGATTTTAACTTTCGTACGAGTACATAGTTTATGATAAATTAGAGAAGTAATTTTTGTACCTCTTCGGGTAATAAAAATGCATTTTTTGGATTTTATTGGGTAAAAAAGTATGTACTCTAGCGAAAGAAAAGAATTTTACATCAAAATAATCCGACTGGAGAAGCATCTTTACCTCACTTTAAATAAAATAAAATTGATCCAACAAAAAGAATAGCCATTTTAGAAAAGTTCCAATAACACAAGAAGACAATTGGGTTCATCCATTGACTTCAAAAGACTACAAATACAAATACAAATACAAATATATTTATTTTGTAATAACATGAGTGTACATGATAAGATGTTGGTGTAAATCTGTTTGTTCTCCATGTTTGGCCGTGTGGCGTACAAAATGAAAAAGACATGCACGTACTAAGATTTATACATTTCAAATATGATTAAAATGAATAAGCAATACAATATTAATATAAAAAATAGAAGTAATGTAGTTAGTATATGTTATAATTATTATGACATCGAAGACCAGTAATTAACATATCAATAATTCAGTACCTATGTCAGAAAGTAATGTAACTAATGTCAGAGCAATTAAAATTAAATAGATTAAAATACAATTAATAATTTAATGATTCCATATGCCAGCAATAATGTAAATAATGTCAATCCAAAATTATAATTAAATAGTTCAAAATGCAATTTAGATATTCATGATGCAACCAATAAATAATCAACTCATATTTCAATTTTTTTCTCCGTAATAAATTCAGAAATCGCGTAATAGCACTTATTTATCAAAAACTTTTTCAATCGAAGTTTAAACAATTTTGTCGGTAAACTTTTTAGGCTGTTTGGAAGCTTATTGTATAAAACTGGGCTAATGCAGAAAACACTATTATGCATTAATGTTGTATTAGATTTCCTAACGCAGAGCCTATATTCGTTACGACAGCTCCGAGTTGCGACCTTTGATATTTGTATAAACAAATTTGGATTTTCTTTTACAAATACAGCTACCTCATAAATATATAATGATGGCAATGTCAAAATACTATATTTCTTGAAATAGGGTTTGCAGCTGTCGGTCGGTTTTAATCTGAATATTGCTCTTACGCATCTTTTTTGAGCTTTAAAGACTTGTTCCTTATCCGTGGAATTGCCCCAAAAAATTATCCCATATCTAAGAATGGAATGAACCATACCATGATATGCGACTAATAAAGCGCTGTAATTAAGTACTGAAGATATTTTTTGTAACGCATATGTACTCTTACTAAGTTTTTTAATCAAATCCTCAATATGTATTTTCCAGTTCAGTTTTTTGTCAATTATTAGACCAAGAAATTTAGTGTGTTCTACTTCTTCGATATAGTGATTATTATATTTAATTACATTAGTGGCTGTACAGGAAAGTCTTTGACTGAAATGCATAGCTTTCGTTTTCTCTAGGTTTATTTTTAGATTATTGTCATCTAACCATTTAATAATACATTCTAAGGTAGTGTTTAAGTCACGTGCGTAAGAATTTTTATTTTTGCACTCAATCGTTACTGTACTATCATCAGCAAAAAGGGTCATTGGTTGGTTTGTTATTCTAGGCAAGTCATTAATGTATAAGATAAACAGTAGGGGCCCCAAAACACTACCTTGGGGTACACCATATTTAACTGTTCGTTCTCTTGATAGATAGGAAACTTCTTGTTTAGTATTAAGATTTAACCTTGTAATTTCGACATGCTGTTTCCTATGTTTCAGATACGATTCAATTAACTTTAATACTGTACCACGAATACCATATGCTTCCAGTTTTGTCAATAGAATATTATGGTCTACATAATCAAATGCCTGGGTCATGTCACAGTAAATAGCACACACAGGCGTTTTTTTGTCAACATTGGTCATAACAGTATTCAAAAAGTCATATATAGCCATATTTATTGTTCTATTTTGTCTGAAGCCTTTTTGCTCATTTACTAAAATATTATTTTTTTCCAAATAGCAGTTTAATTGTGCGTACATGTACTTTTCTAATATTTTTGAAAATATAGGAATGAGAGCAATCGGTCTATACGATTCCATATTGTCCAGGCTTCCTTTTTTGAAAACAGGTTTTATGATTGTTGTTTTTAGCTTTACTGGATAAGTACCTTCACTAATACATAGATTCAAGATATAGTTAAGATGTGGAGAAATATATTTCGCTACAAATTTGATTACCTTTGTGGAAATCCCATCAATACCTACACTATTGGTGTTCTTCAAAGATTTTATTATGTTTAATATATCAGAAGTAGAACTTGGTGCCATAAACATTGAATTTAGTTTAGTTGATATACCACCTTTTAATTTTGTGTTAGATTTTTGTGTAGGTTTAATTTTGTCAATAAGAAAGTCATTGAAAGCGTTAGAAATAGCTCCAGAGTCCGTTATGCTTTTTCCGTCATGTTTGATTGATATTATAGGATTTTTTGGTATATTTTGTTTAGATGCATTTATTATTTGCCATGTGGCTTTAGATTTATTTTCAGATGTGTTTATCTTATGATTGTTCTGAACTTGTTGTGTCAATTTTACAATTCTTTTGAACGTGGCAGTATATTGTAATAGTTTTATCTTATTGTATTTTGTGGGATTTAACCTGTAATGCCACAGAAGTTGTCTTTTCCTTTTGCTACAAATTTTTATACCGCGTGATACCCACGATGGTCGCTTATATGTTTTTAGAGTATAATATATGTAAACGGAAAACAGAGGTCATAGAACAATTTAAAACCATCAATGAAAAGATCATAAGCCACATTTGGATCATCTGTTTTATAAATTTCTGAAAAAGAATAATCTTTCAAACAATAATAATCTTTCTGAATTTTTCCATATTCTCATGACTATAATCACGTCGCTTCGTTTGCCAAGATTTTATTTTACATATTTTTTTGCATGGACATTTTATGAATTGTGCAGTATGATCAGATAATCCTAGCTCCATAATTTCAGATTTACAATTTTTGACAAAGTTGTGCGCAAAATTATCAATACATGTCTTTCTTGCAAGTCTAGTTGCCTGATTCAGTTCTAATTTTAAATTATATTGTAATAGAATACATTCAAACTGCAATGTCAAATGATTTCTATTCAAAGTGTTAATATTAAAATCTCCTGCAATAACAATTTTTTTTTTGTGTACTTTAGTAATTTGTTGCAGGAGTAGTTCCAACTTTTCAAAGAATAAAATTAAATTTTTCCTATTAGGAACTCTATATACACATACTACTATAATATTTTGTTCGGGTAATTCAACAGCACAACATTCAAATGTTCCGGCTACTGAGAATTTAGATATTTCTGGTAGCGATTTCCAGTGATGACCCCATTTAACTAGTATGCACGCTCCTCCCCTCTTGCTGTTTTCTCTGGAGAAATAGGCAGCCATGTCGTAATTAGGAAACCTCAATATGTCTTCATAACCAGACAGCATAAAATGTTCTGTTAAGCAGATAATGTCAACCGGAATGTGTTTTTCAGCTAGTTCCTCGATGCAGATTGCAAGTGCTCCAGATTTGTTTATGAGCCCTGCTATATTCAGATGTATAATATGTAGGTGTTTCTCAAAGAAAAAACCCGGTGTCCATATTTACATGTTCGTCTGGTTCCGTGTCCCCTGCGGTACTGTCATTTGCTTGTATAGATTCATCTGTCGTGTTATAGTCTACAATGCAGTTTATCAGATCATAGAAGTCCCTAAAAATCACTTGCATTCCTATGTTGTTAATATGTCCAGTTCTTAAGTCAGCCATTTTGTTATCATAAGTCAAATTTAAATTTGTGTCAAATATATATGCATATTCGTGCGTTATAGTATCTAGGTAAAGAAGATTGTTAAAGTTTTCAATTCTCCAATTGAACATTGTTGAAAATCTCCCAAAATTAAAATTAGGTAGACCAATAATAATATTTGTATTTTTGATTTCTTGTAGGGTTTCTCTTATATGAAAAATTAATTCAAAATTGTTGTTTGTTGTCTTGAAATCTGTTTCTCCAATCATGATAAAGCAAAAATCATTCATAGTGAAATCTTTTAGGTTGTCTTTTGTGTTTTTTATGAGTGTCCTTATATTGCAATGAGGCCTGATAAAGTGACAAATCTCAAACTTGTCTCTGATATGTCTTAATATACAGACTTTTGGTTTTCGTGTTAAGTGCTTCATATGTTTTTTTATTTCTCTGTTACTTTCTACTTCACTGTTTTGGCTTTGTCTATGTTTTTTATCACTGTTATTTTTTACTTCAATTTTATGGTTTTGATTTTCTATATGTGTTTTATCACTTATGGATTCTGTTTGGGTCTGTTTATTATTTTTTTCCGTTTGAGTTTTCTTAATTGATTTCGATTTATGTGCCGGGCTATTGGTAACTCTTTTGAATAATTCATTTTTTTTCTGTAATTCGTCGTTTATGCGCTTGAGATTATTATTCTCTAAATAAATAATTTCGATTTCTTCATGAGCGCTTTTTAATTCAGTTGAGAGTAAGTCGATACGTTCTTTGAGCTTTTTTATTTCATTATTTTCTTCATCAATTGATATATTTGGCAAGCTGCTACTGGTTGTAGTATTAAGATCTTCAATAATATTGACACTGTCATTCATATTATTTGATTCAGAATGAGCTCGATTTCGATGTCGAAAGGTGATGTTTTCAAAAAAATTCATTTTCTTTCTTAATTTCAAATCAGAAAGAATAATAGATCCAAAATAAAAATGTAATGCATAACAAAAAATGTAATGTAAAAAATGGAAGAAAATTAAAAATGGTTCTTAGTTATGTCAGGATTTGAATTCAGGTCAGTTAATATTACACGTAAGTGTACGCCAACTGAGCCAAAGCTAAAGTTAAGAAACGTGTTGAATAAATGCGTCTTATGGTAATGTCTTATCAGAATAGTTCCTTATTATGACACATCACTGAGGAATGTAAGATTTTATTCATGTTATATTTATAATTAACACATTCACTAATTCACTTTCAATTTGTATTGGTTTGCACTATTAATTATTGTTTGTTTACACTAGACTTTATCCTTAGATGCGAATGAGAAATTATGTTGTGGGTAGGAAGGCAGTCATTAATTTAACTATAAATCAAAGTCCTTGCTTAAAGGGTTAACGTTAGTCACTAAATAAATATTTATATTACGTTTCATTATATATTTTTTACCGTCGAACATTTGTATTTATTTTTTCACGGCACTAAATTGCACACATTATCCGATTTTATTGTCATGTTTATTTCCCGAATATTTCTACTTTCTTGTAGATAATACTAATACATATAATTTAAACCTCAATATAGCTTCTTAACTTAAAATCACAATAATAACTAGAACTTTATTATTTTTTAACGAAATTTATCACACAGTGTAATGTTTACGTGACAGCAGCGCCATCTTGACTATTGACTACTGAATAACTTTATTATTTACACGCTGATCGGAGAACATATCCTAAAATGTTTATAGCTTATTACTAGGTACAAAAAAATCATACGGAACAATAGAGCAAGCAGCCAGACTATCTGGTGGCCAGGCACCGTTTACTGGTGGCTCACTGACACTGTACACAGGCGATTGAGCGACTTTTAAGTCTTGATTACGCGGTGTCGGGCATACTGTATGCTTAATATGAATATTAATATCAATACAAAAAAAACGTTGTATTTGAACACACACATTAAACAAAAATACTTTAATACTTGAAATCTTTCAATATTATTCGTAGCCAATAGGAGCATAATAAATGGTATTTTGTTAGTAAATAAATAGCAATGAAAATTTATATTTTATTTCTACTAAAAGGCTGGATTCTTGGTTTTGCGGTCACTTCGAAAATCTTTTTATGCAATTTGATCTAATGACTTTTGCCAAATAACACCTAAATATCTTTTTAAAAAATTCAACAATACGTAAAATAAAACAAGTATTTAATATATGTAGCAGTAGAATATATTGTAGTAGTATATATATATCTATATACTACTACAATATAGGCACACGTATATCACTCTCCACTGTGTTTTAATATCATGGTTTTATTTACACATACTATAATTTGATTGTGGTTCCAAGAGCTCTATTATGATCCTATGATAACAGGTACGAAACCTTATATTTACAATGAAAATATTATAATGGCATAGCGGCCTAACCAATGTCGATAGTTACTCTGCCATTTTTTTAAATATACCCCGAATCCATACAAAGTTGAAAAGGATCAGCTGATTGGATAGAAAGTTATGGAACAATAACTTCCATTAACCGACTCTATATGCGATTTTGTTCATGCATTACGCCGTGGTTTTTTATAACACGGTTTTAAATGACCTTTCGTGAGTATATTCCTATGTTGGTTTCATGTAATTCAATTTAAAAAAATACATAGTTATGGATAAACTATATTCAAAAAAGTGATACCGATTCATAATGTATACCAAGCCACTCAGAAAGTATTGCGAAAAAAAGTTTTTATGTATAAAAGACAGGCCAGTTTATAACCTATTTTGAAAATATGATTATTTAAAAGTAAAAATAGGTACGTTCATATTTCAAAATTTCCTTACACATATTTTGCGAGCTAATTTAAATTATCGTGTCTCATTGAAAAATGGATTGCGCCGGGAACATTTTCGCGCTATGATTTTTTACGATTTCTAGTGTCGCCTGAAACCGGACGAATCGTACGATAGATTTCAAATGGCATTCATGGATGACGGCCCTTCCAAGGTAACCGTGTATCGTTGGTATAACGAATTCAAGCGCGGTCGACTAAATTTGGGGGATATAGAAAGAAGTGGTCGCCCTTTGACGGCTGTTACGAAAGAAAACGTGCTAGCAGGGAAAAAATTAATCTAATACAATAGGCAAGTTACGTATCAGGAGATTCAGCACATACTGCAGATTGGATCGGGAAGTCTTCACGAGATTCTACACTTGCATCTTCGCGGGAAGAGGAGAGTAGACACAGGGCTCCGCGGTATACTGCTCCACCACAACCACGCGCCCGCGCACACCGCGCTCAAAACGAGGGACTTCCTGGACAGCACGCCAGTCAAACTCCTGGGTCACTCTCCTTACAGCCCTATGACTTCTTTTTATTCCCGAAAATAAAAAGTCAGCTCAAAGGGCTCATACAATTGACGACGGAAGATGCGCTGTCAGCGTTCGAGCAGGCTGTAAATGAGGTGTCTCTAGGTAGCGGGCTGAAAAAAGTATTTCGAAAACTGGTTCAGACACATGAAACTTTGTATAGAGGCTAGTGGAGAGTACATTGAAGAGATTTAATAAAAAAATATTTACCTATAGAACACTTTTTTTATATTCGCAAAACTTTCTGAGTCCACGTATATGCGCCGATGTTATTGAAGGCCAATTCCCTTTATTATTTTAATTTTGATCTGTGAAATTATTTAGACAGGCCTGCAGTATGAGATACCTTTTGTAATTTTAGTTTATTCTATTTGGTTAAGTTGTATGTACAGTCCGCGCGACCTGCGTCGACGTTAGTGCGATGCCATGAATTTTTAACACAGTTCCCAACTACGATATGCTAAGTTTGTCATATTTATTCAAATTGCTCTCTGAATTTTCGTAATAAAGCTTTGACATATAGCCTTGCTTTGGCCCGTATATAATATTTATATCAGAATGTTAATAGACAGTTCAAGACCTATGAATTAGGTCACCCACACCGATATTATAAATGTAACAGTATTTTGGCCACTGTGTCACTGTATTGTGTCGGTATGTTTATGAAGTTATCAGAACTAAACCCCAAAATACAGTTACAATTGTAAACGAAACAATTATACATGCAAGTTTATGTAGTAAGTAGTGGTAGTATTTTCAATTATCAGACTGTTCCTTGCATAACAGTTTAATTAATAGATTAATTTATGTGTACAATCATACATAATATACGTAGGATACAATAAATTGATGAGTTACAAAAGTAGACAGTTGTAAATTCGGGGCGTCCAGTACATGCCATTGACAACAACGACTTTATATTTTTACGAGCATACATTATGTTCTCATAAATGTACTCAAAGGTAACTGTGAGTATATTTATTTCGTTGAATAGTAAGTGATTCCCTAGAGCCCCTAATTTTATAAATAGAGCGGATGGCTGTCTTTTTTAATATAAAAATAGTTTCAATATCAGCTGCTCTTCCCTACAACAGTATACCATATGACATAATGCTGTGAAAGTTGCTGAAATAGACTAAGCACGCAGTAGCCATATCCGTCAATTGTATGATTCTCCTAACTGAAGCTCCATTGTAATTTTGAGTCTACGCTAACTCCAAGATACACACATTAACAAATTCTAATTTATTATTCCCAGTGAGAACTTCTGTATTGTCAGAAGTCACATTTGAAATACTAAATTGGATATAATTGATTTTAGCCTAGCTTAGCAAAGGATTACAACATGTAATCCAGTTTAAAATAGCAGACATAACACATTTACCTTGTCAATATTTTTACACCGGCGGGTCATATTAACATTACAGAGGTATTATGAGCAAATAGTATTATATCTGATTTCTTGCACCATCTAGGGTGACCATCATCAGATCATTCGCATATACTAAAAATAAAAATGGACCCAAAATAGAATCTTGAGGCACCCCGAACATTATTGCCTTTAAGTTTAACCCTATTTATGTCAACTGTCTGTAATCTGTTATTTAAATAAGGTGCAATCAAGTTCTGAGATTTACCTCATACTCCATAATAGTTCAGCTCGAGCAACAATGTCTGATGATCGACACAATCAAAAGCTTTAGGGAGATCACAGAAAACCCCAATAGCATCGTGTGATCTCTCCAACGTGATAAGGATATGCTTAAATTGGTTAAGCCCTGCATCTGTAGTAGATTTACCAAGTGTAAAACCGTATTGCGCGTCATGAACAATTACATTGGTCTTAAAAAAGAGTTGGAATTGATTAAGCATTATCCTTTTAAATATTTTACTCAAAACTGGCAGTATGGATATAGGTCTGTAATTGCCCAGCTCACTCTTTTCCCCTGACTTGAATAAAGGAACAAGTTTACTAAATTTCATCAAGCCTGGGAACACACCCACATCTACACATATATAAAAAATACGTGAGTAGTGTAGAGCTATTGCCTCGATAATATAATAAAATACTTTAATAGACATTCCCCAGTGATCCTTTGAGTTTTTAATGTTCAACTGTTTAAAAGCTTTAATTATTTTAGTTGGTTCAATATGTGTAAACTGAAAAAGTTTCACACTAGGTCGTGCATTTTCTTTTAATTTTCTTTTAACAACTCCGCAGCACCATCTCGAGATGTATTAAGGGAGTCAGTGGTAAGGTAAGGGATATCGATGAAGTAGTCTTGAAATAGATATGCTACTCGTTTAGCGTCTGTGATACTTTTATTGATATATTTTATAGAACACTCATTATTCCGTGGCTTATATTTACCTGTTTCTTTAACAATATCCCATACAGCCTTAATTTTACATAATGAAACAGATTTGTATAAAGAAAATCAGGATCCTCAACAGTGTAATCCAATAGTTGCAACTTGTACTCCAATACATTATTGTATCTAATAAGTTGTTTCTGGTTACAAGAGATGACTTCTTAAATCTGTATTATATGAACCTTGATAAACTACCAAGTGACCGTATGATCAGAGGGCAAGTTGCCAGTTATTATTGTTTTATTTATATGGTCACAATTAAAATAACATTATCTAGACAAGTTGCAGATATGGCCATTATACGCGTAGGCTTCAGAAATAGATTTTCTAGATCAAAAGATTTAAATAAATTTAAAAATATAATACTTGTTTGTGTTTCTACTAATATATCAATGTTAAAATCAGCACGTATATTGGTCACACTAAACCATTAAATTATGTCCAATAAAAACCAAAAAACATACACAGACCTTTTTGAAATGTTGAAAATAAAGTTTCTTGATCTAGAGATTCATCGATTATTACAATGCGATTTTGAATTGACATAATGGTGTTCCTGCAGTATTTCCAAATATGTCTAAAGGGATGTTTTTACCATTGGAATAATTTTTTGGAGGCATTTAGTTAAAATTTAAATAAAGTTTTATGCAAAAACATGACATTTTTACGTTTACTAAAGTTAAAGACGTTAAGTTCCTTGCTTTGCATATACTCATAAAAATGAACCAAAAATCCGCTATAATTTAAGAATAATGAAATATCTATTGGACATGACATGGAAAAATTAAGATTGATAATGACATGTACCTAGGTTACAGCTGTCGAGAATTTGTCATATGCCACTGATACAAGTCCTTTGTTAATATAAGCTTTATTGTGTAAGGATAATGTTTTTATTCACTTCTTATTTGAGGTTCTACTTCGATACCCATAGGTCCTAAATACCCTGACACAGAATTTAGCGAGAAATTTTGTAATACTCCACTTCTGCTAAAAATATCATTATTAATAATAATAATTTAATAATAATTTATTTTATTTCTTTTTATTGATGAGGCACATTTCCATGGAAAAAATAAATAATTTTAAGAAAGTTAGGGTGTATGAAAGTAGACTCATTTGAAAAGTACCTCCACCTCACAGAAAAGAGCAACTGAAATCACCAGGAGAATTGTTCAGTTCTTGCGAAGGAGTGAGCTTAGGATGCTTACAGCTTCTGAGGAGTCGTTGCGATAACATCAGCGTTGGTGATACTTCCTGTATTCCAAGTATTTATAGACAAGGTAATTACTTTACATCAACTAGGGCGTAAAGTGAACGCCTCTCGACGTTGTATAAAAATTAGTTGGCTGGAATGGAAGATGCAAACAAAATAATTAAATTATGTCTTTTGTAGACGTTATAGAAAATAACACAACAAGTAATAACGTCTAGCTCTATTGTAATATTATATTTTTAAATAAAATGAACTATTCAATTTGCAATAGATAATCCCTTATTTTGCCGCCAGGTGTATATGCCATAATATTAATTTGACGAGTCAGGTGGTGGAGTGGTTAGTAATGCTGCTTTGATACCAAGGTTAAATTTCCACACAGAACAAACATTTGTGTCCATGAATATGTTTGTTTGTGTTGGTCATGGTGTTTTTAAAAGACGAGGATGTATCAAAGCAGCCTATCTGCAGAAGTACCCCTACATCACAGAAAGCTAATAAAATAACAACGTGAGTGAGCTAATAATTAGTTTACTAGTAAGGACTTACTGCGTTAGAAGCAGAGGGGTATGGCGCGTGCGATACTTATGGTATTGAATAAAAAATGGCGCGAATGCAAAATGTCAATTGATTACATCATCTGTGGGAAAGTTCTCTATCATCCCGTCTTATCTTGAAGTAAATTGACGAGGACATTAACTGTTTAGTCGTTACTCCTCTGTTAATTTATTTTCTTTTATTGTCGAGATTAAGTGTTATCAATATAAAATTATGAATAGGTAGAAAAAAATGTAAACGCGCAAATTTGCCTCTTTTCAATAATGATTAGGGCCAAATTTTTAGTATCATTATTTTTACTCTTTTGTCTGGCGAAATACCTCCGCCTTATAGAAAATCGCAGACAAATAACATGGATGCCGGTAAGCTTCTAAGGAGTTGGTTTTGTGAATTTTTTGGCGGCGAGAAACATGGACAGAGTTGAATTTACTGGACAAATAGATAATAAATAAATACTAAATAAATTAAATTTTCATTATTTTATTCACGCGGTGCACCAATTAGTTTTTTATTATAGCATTTACATGTTATCGTTCTAGTAGTAACTTTCTGACGTAATTTTTGTATAATCAAACTTTTGAAGTTTTGTTCGGCTATGAACAACGACGACGACCAGTATATTAATCCCCATAGGTTTCTATTTGTTAAAATTAGAATTAGAATTTGCATTAATTATCTGTAACATTCCAATCTTCTATGGCTTACTATTAGACTATACGCATGCTCATTTCTATTATATGAATTGTGAACGTCTTCATTAAGTCAAAAACATCAATCTTTATTCCTTATATATAAAAATATATAAATCATATTCAACTTTTTGGGATACGTAAAATCAGAAACGGGTTCCACAGGGATTAAGGTCGCGTATTACAGTCTGTAAGCAACCCTCCGGCTTTAAAGCCACTTTCATCTCTTGTAATGACAATATTAAGCCCACGAGACTTTCATTTGCAAACCTTTTATGAGTACGAATAATAATGATCTGACTAATTACTTTATGCTTCTACCGATTTCGCCTAAAAATTTGGTTTTTGCCACACCGAGGCTTCTGAAACCAAATCTAAAACGGCCATTGCTGTTAGAGCAACATCAAATGAAATAAATTAGGTAGTTAAAATAAATTACATATTTCCAGACAAATAATACAACCCACCTAGTCTCAAACAAAGCAAAGCTATCGGTACTATTATTTTTTATACTACGTCGGGAGGCATACAAATATGCGGCCCACCTGAAGTTAAGCGGATACAGTAGCCTATTAACGCTTGCGATATATTAAGTATCACTCGCGCGATGCCTCCTCTACTGCCTTCACAGCAAATCACAACAACCCTCTAGGGAGTTGATAGAAAACTCAGTAAAGATGCTTTTTTTTCAAACGCATTCAAATACAATGCTTATACCATGAAAACGCAAAAGCATGTTTATGAAAAAATACATCATGGTTTTGGGAAACTTCAAAAATCACCTTGACGAGTGATCTACACCCGATCCACAGACTACGTGGATCTAGCCATAAATTTGCTTTGGGTTGTGGATTCTTTTAGTTCTTTTATTCTCCAAAGAGAACATTCCAAAATAAAGCGAGCCTTAATAATTATGTTTAACTGTATGCGGTAGGTCCTACCTAATTAGTAGGACGCAAGAATAACAACACAATTAAAGTTCATTGATAGTCCAGTGGATAAAAAACTGGTATATTAACCAACTGGTCCATCCATTAACATCAAGGCTTATGTGTTCAATGCCCACAGAAGATAAACAGTTGTATGCATGAACGTGTCTGTGTATCTCAGTCTGGAGTAAGAGAGGTAGGATGCATATTGACGAGCCCGGTGGCTCAGTCGTGAATGACGCGACTTTGACACCAACGTTCGTGGGTTCGATTCCCACACAAGGCAAACATTTGTGTGCATGAACATGTCTGTTTGTCTTGGTCGGGATGTTTTAAGAGAGGTAGGCCTCAAAGCACACGCATCAAAGGGCTGCTTCGGGGAAGTACCTCCAGCTCTCAGAAAACTGCAGCCAAAAAACAACTCCCACGAGCGTTGTTATGTTCCTGCGAGTAAGTGAGGTCACCAGTAAACTCCTAAGGAGTTGCTGCATTAGCACCAGGAGTAGCAGCGTTCGAAAAATATTTCCAACATTGCAAGATTTAATATATATAAAATGCTACCTACAGTAACCACTTTACACCGTGTGGGCCGTATGCTTGCATTGCAGACCTTGCATATAAAGATACCAAACGCGTCGATGGACAGGACCAATCGACACTTAACTTGTCAGTGGTACACACACAGACTTTCATCATAATATGATGAAATGAAAAATGAAAAAGATGTATATCTAAAGACAATAATATAATTATCGCCCATACCATGGAGCAAAAAGACTAGATGGCGCTGTCATCTACTTCATATCAGTTCCGTATTAAAAAATATAAATTAATTAAATTAGTACATGTTTCTAATTAACTAGTATAAAAATATATTAATATAGTTGTGACAGTGTTGTGATAACATTATCCACTCATAACGAACGGAGTATACTATAAGAGGAGCACTAAAAACAGCTAAGTGGAAAATTTATGAATTCTCAGTACTATACCATTAATGCATGTGAAAATTGTGAAAAAGTGAGACTTCCCATCAATAATTATTAATGACACATCAAAATAGTGCTAAATATAAAAATTGGCGAATATTACTTAACGTTATTATCTAGAATATTCCGCAGCCAGAATTCAAATATCATAATATAATCATAACACAGTAACCCCAGCACTGCCATCTAGCGTCGAGTAGCTGAACTGTGACAGCTAATCAGATATTAATAATTCAGCAAGCAATGACAAACAAAAGCATAAACTGACATGCAGTATAGCTTAGCTTATAAGGCATATAATAAATTTCGACACATTAACTAAATGTCGAATTGGCCAATAGTTAGAACGAGCACTATTTCACCACTGGTTGAGGTTCGATCCTGAGTGCAATAAAAAAAATTATAATACTTTTTGACATTAAATATTTAATAATGATGAATTTCTTTGACAATATTACAATTAGACGCCAACGAACACGTTCAGAATCAGATTCCACAAATAAAAATGAAGTAAGCACGTCCACAAATCGCTCACTAGATGGCACCTCAGCCTACCAAATATTTCGTGTATACAAAACGATGACGAAATCAATGAATTAAAAAACCGAATAGAGGAGCTAACATTGGAATTAAAAAGTGCACACAATCATGTAGATGAGTTGTCTATGGAAAATACACAATTGAAGAAATGCATTGAAGAACTGGCAAAGAAACACAAACTACACAAAAAAGCTACATCTCGCATCTTGCAATCTACACCTACACCAGGGAAAAAAAACAAAGTTTCAACTCCAAATAAGTCGTTAAAAAAACTATCACAAGATAAAACTAATCAATACGACAATTCTACACAGTCAACTTGTACGCAACAAAACAGAGAAAAAAGGAAATCATCTGAAATATCAGCACAAGGGCACTACAAGGGCAACCGAAATAAATTATGCATCATAAGCAGCAATAAAAACAACAATATACTTAAAAAAGCGGAAGGCATATTCGAAAATTACGAAATATGCCATTACTTGAAAAGTAACAGCGGATTGAAAGAACTTTTAGAAGGCATACAAGAAAAACTTATTAATTATACGAAAAATGACTCCTGTGTAATATTTATTGGTGAAGAGGACTTTCAAAAAACAAGCCATTACTTCGAATTAATATATCATACTAGAGATGTTCTACAGAGATTAAACCACACGAATATAATAATATGTCTACCAACTTACAAATGCAACAATTTCTCGGTGATGTTTAACTGGAGAGTCGAAACTTTTAATAATTTAATATACATGGATAATGACACATTTCAATACGCTTATATATTAGACTCTAATTCAGTGCTGTCATATAGCTATGATATGTTCTCGAGACGTCACGGAAAACTAAACGGATGGGGCATGAAACATATATTCCTATACTTACAACAACTAATTGAAGAAATCAACTACTATCGTGACAATACGCATATTAATGACAAACAAGAAGAACAAATATACGACACGAACGATAAAAATATTATCAATGAAAATTCCAACCTTTTTCGTCTATAATCATTTGAATATTTTACACCAAAATATAGCAGGTTTAGTGAATAAAGCAGACTTTCTCACAGTACACCTACACGAATTAAAAACTAAAAATATTAATATAGATATTCTATGCATCTCAGAACACTTCATGGTCACAGAACAAGTAGAAGTAATAAATATTCCTACTTATAAAATGGCCGCATACTATACTCGGAAGAAAAAACGCGGTGGTACATGTATATTTGTTAAATCAAGACATCAATTTATAGAACTCAAGGAAATTGGGAAATATTCAGTGTCTGGTATCTTCGAGTGTTGTGCTATCGAACTAGTTGAGCACAACGTTATTGTGTGCTGTGTATATAGATCTTCAGTTTCAAAAAACTTTGAGATGTTAAAAAAATTGCTTAAAAAAGTAGTTTTGTGTGGAGATTTTAATATAGACATCTTGAAAAAAAACAAAATAAGTTTAGAATTCGAATATTTTTTGACATTATATAATTTAAAATTAGAATTAAGAGATCCAACCAGACTAGATAGCGCAACATGTATCGATAATTTCGCACACAACTCAAAAAGGGGTTGTAAAGGACAAATAGTAGACTTGAACTTATCTGACCACACAGCACAAATACTGACGATACCGGTAAAGAAAACATGTTGTTTTGGTTCATGGCGTAGAAAAAAACGGGAGCTAAGTCGGGAAAATCTACTCAAATTTAAAAACTACCTTAGTTGTTTATCGTTCTCAGACATTTACGAGACGGAAGATCCAAATAAGGCATATGATCAATTTCTGGACCTATTTATTTTACTATATAACCTATGTTTTCCTTACATTACTATAAACATAAAAACAAATAATCGACAGAAATGGATATCACGAGGCATAAAAATCTGTTGTAAAAAACAAAGGCAATTACTCTGGCAGTACAGAAGCTCAAAGACACTTGTAAATAAGAACAAGCTAAAAACGTACTCGAACACATTAAAAAAAATTATCAAGCTGACTAAAAAGGCACAAAATAATCACTTTATAAAAACTTCACAAAATAAGACAAAAGCTACATGGAAAATTATAAACAATGCTAAAGCTGCTCAATATCCTAAAGAAAATGTGACAAAAATTAAATATGACGAGAAAACCATCACAAATCCTTATAACATTGCAAATACATTTAATAACTATTATATAAATCAGGCTACAAATAAACCGGCAAGACAATGCATAAATAAACCAACAAAAATAAATATTGAAAATCACTCTATGTTCATGAGACCAATTACAACACATGATGTAATTAGAATAATAAAATCATTAAAAAACACAAACAGTGTTGGTTTCGACGACGTCTCGACTAAAGTGGTGAAATTTGTAGCTGAAGTTATTGCACCTCATCTTAGTCACATAATTAACTTATGTATCAGTTGTGTAAACTATCCCAATGGTCTTAAAACCAGCATTATAAAACCGACATTAAAAAAAGGTGACACAGAAGATATAAAAAGCTACAGGCCTATAGCACTAATTCCAGTACTATCAAAAGTATTAGAAAAATGGATATACGAAGCAATTTTTGCTTTTTTAAATAAGTTTAATATTTTATGCGATGAACAAAAAGGTTTTAGAAAGAACAAGAATATAAATATGGCAATTTTCGATTTTATTAATGTATTAGTTACAGCCGTAGATAACAGGGAGCCGGTATGCGCTATATTTACCGATATGACCAAGGCTTTCGACCACGTAGACCACTCGATACTTCTTCATAAACTCTATGCTTATGGAATCAGAGGAAACATATTGGATCTTATAGAATCCTATCTGAGAAATAGGACACAATACGTAGTCATCTCAAAAATATGTCCAAAAACGCGAAATGAAAAAGTCTATAAGTCCAAAGAAGAAACTGTCAAATGTGGTGTGCCACAGGGAAGCGTGTTAGGCCCTTTATTATTTTTAATTTATATAAATGATTTACCAAAAGTGACCAAACAATCAATGATTCTGTTTGCCGATGATAGCACCGCAGTTATAAAATGTAATGATAAAAATAAATATAGTAATGACATAAATAATACGCTAAGTGACATTATAGGATGGATGAACTCAAATAATTTGATAATTAATTTAAACAAAACGAAAATTATGCATTTTTCCCAGAGAAATCAAAATACTAGCATACATGTGAATTATCTGGGTCATAGTTTAGACGAAACACAACATACAAAATTTTTAGGATTATTAATAGACAATAAATTAACTTGGAAGCCCCAAGCAGAAGAAATATGCAAAAAACTACATGGTTCGGCATATGCCTTATACCAATTACAAAAAATTGTTATGCCGGAAGCAATTCTAACGGCTTATCATGGTCTGGTAGCATCTGTGTTAAGATACGGAGTACTTTTCTGGGGGAACTCAACAGAACGGGATACTATTTTTAAAGCACAGAAGCGTTGCGTTAGAGCTATGTCTGGACTCAAGGTAGATGACAGCTGCATGCCCGTCTTCAAGTCAAGGAGGATAATGACGTTCCCTTCACTGTACATTTACGAAACGGCAATATTTGTTAAAAGTAATCCCGAGTTGTTTGCGAAATTTTCTAATAACCGGCGAAACCCCACACGTACTCAGCATATAGGCAAGCTCAGTGCACCAAATTGCAAAACAAGTCTATTTAAAAAAAGCATTTTAGGCATGGCAAGCAAGATATATAATAAAATCCCCACACATTTGACATCATTACCAATACAATTATTTAAGAAAAAATTAACTGCCATACTTATCGACAAATGTTACTACTCCTTAAATGATTTTCTAAATGACACAGTAACATAAATTAAATTTTGACATTAATAACTATATAATCCTAATGACATGTTATCTTAATGAATGTACAATTTTTAATGATCATAATCTTTAATTTGATGTGCATGTAATTGTTTTATATTACTAATATTTTCTTGTGTATTAAGCAATATTGTATAAATAACTCTCTTTTTTTTTTTAAAATTAATTTTCTGGCATGATGTTGACAAAGCGATTTTAAATATTTGTATGCCTGAGGGCAAAACATAGAGCACAATTATAAATGTAAACCAACACCTCCATAATGTAACCACCTATGTTTAACAAATAAATTCTATTCTATTCTATTCTATTCTATTCTATTCTATTCTATTCAAGTTAGTTGTACTGCTCACCCTATAGTACCTTATAATACGGTATTTGCTATTTAAAGTAAGAGCAGTTAATCAAATGAGAAAGACAACAAATGTGGTCAAGTTATTAGGTATACGTAGAGCTCACGGGAGCGTACGCTGCAGCTACAAATACTTTCGTAATCTTCAGTTACATTCAAACTCATTTCTTCAAAGTGAAGTTGTATAATCTCTCACTCCAGAAATTCGGCAAGAGGAGAGTGTTATGGCTACGCCCTTATTATGCCTATCTCAGAATATTATGCCTATCTTATCTGTGCCTATCTCAGAACATAGCGCCATAATAACTGCTGAAAAGATCATCCATATCACTCCGTTTGTAAGTAGTCTCTGTAACACACAAAGCGTCAACAGTACCTCATTAATAATGGATATCAGATCATTTATATAACACACCGCATATTCTATTCCCTACTATACGTATAAATTTGCGTATCAAATTTACAGCAATATTGTGAATATAACCGGGACTATATGTAAGATAGAATATATACTTTAAAATATATATATCTTAAATAATATAACATGATAACTATATTAATCTACTTCTCACAAGGTACACGTAAATATTTAGGTTTAATTAAACATTTTAATGCCAATTTTAAACAGTCCTTGTGAGAGTCTGGTGTCTGAAATAGGTTGTACTCTGTATTACAGATCTCCAAGTTCTCTTCTATACTATATTAGGCAATGTAACATTATGCTACTTAATACATTATTTGCGTGTGTGTGTTTGTGTAAGCGCGTGCACATTGTGTGTTTGTGCGTGCACGTGAGTATGTTTATGTGTATTTTTGTGTGCATGTTCGTGTGAAAGTATGATATATACATGTGCAGTACTGTGCATTGTTGATTTATTCTTCAATTCCTCCATATATTTCTGCAAATGTGCTTGTACACACGACACGGGTAATACTGTTTTCAATTTTTACCTATTTTATTACAATATCCAATAAATTTTCAGTCTCATCATATGACAAAGCTACCACCCCACTACACTCTCCTTACATTGATGTTTATTATTAGAATATATTGATAACTGCTTATTAATTTTATTGTATAAAGGGTCCCAAAAATTCATAGCATCTATGAGCAAACGATATTCGGTATATGTGTTTTTGTTTACAGACGTTACAGAATTTTGACGAGCTCGGTGGATCAGTCGCGAATGCCGCGACTTTGACACCAACGCTCGTGGGTTCGATTCCCACAAAAGACAAACATTTGTATGCATGAACATGTCTGTTTGTATTAGTCTGGATGTTTTAAGTGAGGTAGGGCGCATTATAGTAGCCCATCTGGGGAAGTACCTCCACCACACAGAAAACCGCAGCCAAATAAGAAGTGGGTTGTGGTGTTCCTGCGTGTGAGTGAGGTCACCAGTAAGCTCCCAAGGAGTAGCTGTGTAAGCAGCAGAGGAGGCATCGCGCGAGTGATATATCGTTAATAGGCTACGGCACCCGCTTTACATCAGGTGGGCCGTATGCTTGTATACTTCCCGACGTAGTGTAATAAAAAAAAAAGATTTACGTTTGTTCATAAAAGCTGAGTCGTAGGTTAGCTCTGAGTGCTGTTTGAGTATGATTGAGAGTATGAAAATTTGTTGTATTGTTAAGACCTCACATTCCTGATATAACAGTTTGAAAGGAACGGGCGAAAGGTTAACATTATTAAGATGGCTCTTTGAGTAACTTTGAGTGATTTGGGTGTAGTTTTTGGGGAACTTCCCCAAATAAGAATGCAATAAGAAAAGGCGGATTGAAAAAGTACATAATAGATTGTTTAAATTATCTCAAATAATATTTTATCATTATAACTAACATTATAAGTACAACTGAATGTCCCTCGGCATATCTAATGATAATTCTGTCAAGTTTAACTCGCATACCAGACAGTAGATAGACTCTTAAACCAGACAGTAGTAGACAAAGAAAGAAGTGAGAAGTTCTAATTAACGCATTTAAACATTGAAAATGTTGCTTTAATAATCTTACGAGTATGGTTCTTAAATCTTGTGCTTGCTTCTTTCGTTGACTTCAATTTTCATAAAAAGTTACCACCTTTATTCTAAACCCCTATTCAAAAGGGGCAATAGACTTGATCCAAGAATTATAGATCCATCACTTGAGTTCCAGTATCCTCAAACGTTTTGAGAAATCATATATGATATATGATCATGATAGCTTAGTAAATTTAGTATTCCTGAATAAAATTAAAGCCCTTGATTTCGTTTATCACAGCAAGTTTCTGAAAAACTTTTATGGTATGACGGTGTATAGCAGTATGCTGACGTGACATTTGTAGAAACGAACCTGCGCCAGCGGCTATTAGCAGTCGCCCCGTAACAAGCCCGCTAGTTCACAGGCTTTAGGATACTAGCTTTATCATTTGTATTTTTCCATGTTTGTGCATATGTAGTATGTGACAAATATATCCGGACTTTCGTGAACTGATACAATGTATTTACTTAGACACCCTTCTGACTAAGTATCCTACCTAAACGACTGGTATAGTGCCAGTCACGCCTTATAATTGGTGACACCCGCGAACTTTGGGTATTTTGCAAAGTATTTTTCCGCGATGCAAGAACGTTTTAGTACGTACTTAGTTCTCAAACTCAACCACATGCATTCATCACAGTTAGATAACGAATCATCGTTAAAAAATAATAATTCACTTTGTTAAACATTGTATTTTGTATGTATTGGAACTTGTTTCATACAATGTATCATTTAAAAACTTATAGTATCTAATCCATATGTAGTATAACTACGAGCAACCTACATAGTACGGCGAGAACGTAAACACACATTCTTTCAACATTGCTATATCACGTGCAATATTACAAACGCAGCTTTGCTTGCGAATTCTATGATTTTCGTATGTTGTAATGTAATTCGTTGCACCTTTCTTACAATTTGGTTTGTGATGATTTTCTTAACTTTTTTGGCATCAACTTGTCGAAGGGGTGTGATGTAGAGCAGTATGCTGACGTAACATTTGTATAAAGGAACCTGCGGCTTGGGCTATCGGCAGTCGCCCTGTACTGCTTTTAAGCATAAATCTATCATTCTATTATTTGTATTTTTCCATGTTTGTGCATATGTACGAGTAGTACGTGTCAAATGAAAAAAATATAATGAAAATGTTTTTATTTCGTTAACAAAAATTGTGTTTACAAACATAATTGTGAGGACTGCCTATTATGCAAATAATGCTTGTGCCAGAGAGACCTGCTCTTTCTTACGTTATTATTAAACACACTTCAAAATAGAAGAATATCACAACAACATTTGGGATTTAAATAAAGAAAAATATATTGAATTTAAACATTTTACCTTAATTTGTAACTCTGTAAGATTGTGTTATTTAATGAATAAGTACTTCTGCATTATTGTAGCTTAGACCTTTTAACCAGGTGGATACTTTTTCTTTAACTTCTCGACAAATATATCCGGACTTTCATGAACTGTTACAACGTTACAAGGATACCCTTCTGACTAAGTAACCTACTTAAGTGGCTGGTATGGTACCAGTCGTGCCTTACAAGGGAAAGACCTTATGACTTGATTAACAGTCTTTTTGAAAATACGCTTCAATGTACAAAAATAACTGTTCATAAACAAGTTTACAGATCCAAATTTAGACTCATAAACTGCCTAACATGGAAGCATTCTCTGTCTACATGGTATGCAATGTGAGCAGGCAACATAACATTTTAATATTAAGCAATGTGTGTCTAATGTTAGCAGACAAGATTAGTCAAACGCCGCAAACTTTTAAAGTAAAAATTTTAAAGTAAAATAGGCTTTACGTAATCGTAGGTTTTAAGTTTAGGTACAAGTAAGTAGCTCGCTGTTACCTTTGGGGCCAAAGCCAGACTTAACAATGCGCAATGTAAGATACATTTCACGTTTCACCCGATTAGCAAGCGAGACTTTGAAAGAAAAGAAAAAGTCCATTGTAATATAAATCAGAAACTACTAGTGGTGAAGCCCTTTGAATTCTAGCTAAATCACAATTTACACAATGGTTGCATTTTTGGGTACGTGAGGCCATCAAGAATCTCTGACCTGACCTGTGTTGGCATAACACTTAATACATTTATGAAGAAAGTATAAAAAGCTAGTTAATCTCGTGGTAAATGATGCTATCTGTATGCCATCTGTAGTGAATGAGTGAAGATACACAAGCGGGGACGACGCCAGACGCTTCAAGGAGCTAACGACGAACGGCGAGCTACGAAAATAATAGAGCACATACTTTACCGCCGACCTTTTTGTCTATACTCAGGATTGTCTTACCCCGTAAGGGACCTGGCGTTAAGATGTAGTAGAACAAAGATGACTTTTCTTTTATTACTGGTTTATGTCAGATTTTTCATTGTATTATTTACCTTTATAATACACAACAAACCCAAATGTTTATCTTGTGCAGAAAACAAGCCCACGACACTTTGTAGTATGTCGAAGTAATATTTTTTTTTATACCACTAAGGTGGCAATCAAGCGTACGTCCTGCCTGATGGTAAATAGTCACGTGCAACACCAGGGGTGTCATTCATGCGTTGCCGACCCTCTAAAAATGTCTTCACGCAATATAGTAAACGTTTATTAATTATAGTTTCACGACACTGTATATCGATGCGTGAGCAAATTGGGTTAAACGTGTATGTCGTGTGCTGTATTACATACGTAGTATAAAAATTTGTATAAATACTTAGTTTCCAACCATTATTGCTCCTTGATAATACAGACAGCCATATTGATAACAAGTCTTTCTTTTACCTTACCTTACCTCGACATGGCGAATCTACCAGCTATTTATTTTCATTTTAAATATGAAATGAATAAATAGTTAACAAGAACAGAAGACGAAAAATATCAAGAAAACTAGAAAAATAAATTACGAATTAAAAAATATCATAACAGAAAACACAAGAAAAAAAATATCAAGACAGAAGACTGGAAGAATAAATTTTGAACAGAAAAATTTTCAAAAAATAAGACATGAAATCTAAGTCAAGACAAAAGCCAATCCGAATACATGTGGTACATCTTCGGCACATTCATCATCAGAACAAGTGAACTAGACACATCAATATTCACCATCAGTATGGGCCAATCAAAAGAAGAAGTTAACGCCGCATAAACCGCCGCTGGAAACGCACAAGTCGCGTTTGCAATTTTAATCTTTCAGAGATATTACTGATCGCATTGTTTGTCGCTATAATTGTTGCCGCAACCTATATCCTGTACAAGAAGTGCCGGAGTGTCATCAGAGCTATACGGAGAGAGACCGCAATACGCCGGGAATGCAACCAAAATCTACGCAGTTAGATTAGTAGAAGAGCCAAGAAAGAAGAGGTTCCGGCGGCTTGGAGAGAGGCTAATGTGCAGCCGGTACCCAAAAAGGGAGACCGTTCGGACCCATCAAATTAACGCCCCATTGCCGTAACTTCAGTGTTGTGCAAAGTCATGGAACGGATCCTTAACAATCAGTTGATCCGTTACCTAGAAGATCACTCCTTAATTAACGATCGTCAATATGGCTTTAGACCGAAACGATCGACGGGTGAACTTCTAGCGTATGTGACGCACCTCTGGGGGGAGGCAATTGATAAACATGGTGAATCTATGGCAGTCAGCCTAGATATCGCCAAGGCATTTGATCGGGTTTGGCATAAAGCTCTACTCTCCAAACTTCCGGCATACGGTCTGCCCCTCCAGCTTTGTAAGTGGATTGCTGGCTTCCTGCATGAGCGTAGAATCCGCGTCCTTGCAGATGGATGCGCTTCGCGGTTCATGTCAGTGAATGCCGGTGTCCCACAGGGCTCTGTTCTGTCGCCCACCCTCTTTCTTCTGCATATCAATGACATGCTGCCACTTGGTAATATTCATTGCTATGTAGATGACAGTACGGTCCATGGGCGATATTTCGGGCGGCCTAGTGTTATTCGGATAGAGAGGCGTGAGAGTCTTGTCGTTGAGCTTAATCGGGTTTTGGACCTCGTTAGTAAATGGGGTTCCAATAACCTGGTTGAGTTTAATGCCAAGAAAACTTAGTTGTGCGCGTTCACAACAAAAATGTCCCTATTTCACCCCACTCCCAGTCTTCAGGGCGCGATAGCCTGAATATGCTAGGCATGGATATTCGTTGCGACCTAAACCAACGAAATTATATCGAGAGCCTCATTTTAACAGCTTCAAAGAAACTCGGAGTTCTAAACAGGAGCGCCGGTTCTTCACGCCGGACCAACTTTGTCTTCTTTATAAGACTCAAGTTCGGGCCTGCGTGGAGTATTGCTCGCATCTCTGGGACTGCTTCGCACAGTATCTTCTCGAGGCTCTCGATAGGTTGCAGCGACGGGCTATCCGCATAATCAACGACGAAGAGGTCACAAAATACCTAGAACCTCTGCAACTTTGTAGGGACATAGGCTCCCTAAGTACATTTTACCGCCTGTACCATGGTGAATGCTCTGAAGAACTATTTTCTCTTATACCACCGTCTCCCTTCCGTCATAGAACCACACGTGCAGGCTTGCGATGTCATCATTTCACTGTTGAGGACATTTGTTCCCGTACTAAAAAGTTCGGCAACTCCTATATCTGTCGAACTATTAAAAAGTGGAACCTTGCCTGCATATGTGTTTCCTCTTTCCTACAACATGGGATCCTTCAAAAGAAGCGTGAAGAAGCGCCTTGCTGGCCCAGCACGGTAGCGTCAACTGACAGGATACTGTAGTCCTTTGTCAGTTGCCGCAGCAATTTGGGCTCCACTTTTCGCTTACCAACAGGAGAAGAGGAGCCACTATGCTGAGCCAATATAAAAAAAAGTTATCCATGGTTATACCGGCCCACAGCAAGAGGTGTCCAGGGTAAGCCCAGCACGTGTCGCTACCCAGAACCGCAGCAGCCAGGAGTGTCAGCTGCCAGCTAATATCGTCGCCGCCAGCCATCAGCCGCCACGTCCCACAGCATGTGTCCGGCACCCAGGTGCAATGCAACACCTTGTACCGTGTGACCTATATAGCCACGTAATACTGTTCACGAAGCAATCAGTAAGTGTATAAAATATGTTAACGTTATAGCTTATAGTTTTTTTTTATACTACGTCGGGAGGCATACAAGCATACGGCCACCTGATGTAAAGCGGGTACCGTAACCTATTAACGCTTGTAATATGTTAAGTATCACGCGATGCCTCCTATGCTGCTTACACAGGAACTCCTTGGGAGCTTACTGGTGACTTCACTCACGCGCAGGAACTCAACAACCCTTTAGAGCGTTGTTATTTGGCTGCGGTTTTCTGTGAGGTGGAGGTACTTCACCAAAAGGGCTGCTTTGATGCTCCCAGCGTCTCTTAAAACATACAGACCATCCATACAGACATGTTCATGCACACAAATGTTTGCCATGTGTGGGAATCGAACCCACGAGCGTCGGTGTCAAAGTCGCGTCATTCTCGACTGAGCCACCGAGCTTAATTTCAAATTTCTCAAAATTTTGTGATTTTGCATAAAGAATTATCAGATATAAAAGTACGCGTATATAATCTTAAAGAACTACTTAAAATTCGTGGTAGTACTCGTAACATTAATTACCATTGTAAGGATTGACGGCTTGACTGTCCAGCCATGCAATTCTCTAAGCGATTCGTAATGGCTGTGTGCGTCGCTGTGATCACAGATGTCACAGCTTTGACATCGTCTACTGCGATCACGGCTAAATTATTTGGTATTCTAAAGGCTGTAAGCGTACGCGAGGCTGTTTGCCTTGTAGAATTCCAATTCCAAACGCAGCCTTGCGGCGCTAGTGTCGCATAACCATGAAAAGCGACACCAAAGAATTGCAATTTTGTGTTCAAGGCTGTAACTGCCGATGTTTCCGAGGATGTAAGAATGTTTGCTCTTACAGAATTGCATGGCAGATCCGGTGCGCGCAGGTAGGTGTCGTTATCGGCACAGTCAAATGAATTGTAATGCAATATATGTTGCATTGCGTTAGTTTAGCATTAGATTTAGTTATAATTACCCTTATTCGGCTAAAATGTATTTTTTTACTAACGCAGCATAAAGTCTCGATGCTACTAATTTCTATAGGGATTTTTAGCCCGAATTATTAGTAGCAGTAGTTATTTATTGATTTATTTTCAAAGTACATATTACTTAAAAATATGTTTAATGATGAAGTGTTAACTTTACTTCTAATGTTTTTCTTGTCTTCTGCTCATACGGGTATAATTGTTTAGAGTTACCAAATACAAAGCGGTCTAGTGTGGGATGTACTCGCGCACCGTAGGTTCCGTACGGTTCTTAAACATTTATGTAATAGTTATTTAGTCTAGTGAGTTACGAGTCGTACGTATCATTTGACTCACATGACAGTCTGATTATAAAAAAGCAGATGGTATATTTAAGTTTCATTGTCAAGTATTTTTGATGATTTTCCTAGAACATGTGATAGATAAAAACAGTTGTATTTTTCTTGTAACATTTACAAAACACTTTTATCACCTATAACTATTTCATATTTTCATAATATCACATTTGCATTAGAAATTCCGGAAAAAATGGGTGAGGGGTGAAGGGATAGTCATCGGTCGAAAATTACATGGCTTAACAAGAAAAACAAATACTTGATTTAGGAAGTCCAATTGGAGTCCTTTTTCATTAATTTAAAGTGACAAGTAGTTGAGAACTGAATGAAGCCACTGTGGCAGACGGACATCCAAATTGACGAACAAAATTACCATTACCATCGTTTTGTGAACATTACCATACGGAAACCTTAGAATATGTTATTCTAACTATGATAACAACCATCTTATCACACGGGACAACTAACTTAAACACATGATGTAGAACTTACATGAATATGCAACTATACCGTATTCACTTGGGCTTGAGACAAAATGTAAACAAACCTTCGAAAAGATTATCGCAATAAGATGCAGTATCGATTTTTATCACGAAAAATAACCATCTCCAAGGAAAGTTTACACAACACACTTAGTATAAAGTCCAAAGTTACTTGCATGTAAATAAGTATTATAAAATTACCACTAGAATTGCGATAATATTTTTCGTCATTTACATTACGTAAAATATGTTTTATGGACGTGTCGTGTTTATTGGAAATCTAAAAGATAGTAAAATGTAGGGAATCTTCAAGTTGCATTATTATACTTCCCAATGAATACGAACCGCAAATACCTACATTCGATGTATGAAGAATTAACAACTTCTGAATTAATTCGAATTATAATTCCTACTTTTAACAAGTTGTTAATGCGAGCGTTTTCTCTCGCCGATTATTTTTACTATTTGATACTTCCATATTTTTTTTGGTCGAACTAAAACCATTTCAAGCATACTCCTATGAATTTTTCGAATAAGGAGACTGTTATCTCATATTAAGGCATGCAGAAGAGACATGGCCTTAGTACACCAATTTATAAGTTTGAAAAACTATGTTTTGTTTGTTTACAGTTTGTCTAGCGACATAATTAATGAACTATGTAGTAGTCGAGTGTAGAGAAGAACGTGAGATAATTGTGTTAACCTTCGTAAACAAGCGCAAAATTAATATGTACTCATTGTTGATTAATGTCTCTGTCTTTCAAGTGTTCACACACTCACGTGCTTTGATGCAAGAACTAACTCTTTGAGCTTTATTTTGGACAATCACACAACATTGTTGAATTGTAGTGCGATAACAGTATAACCAGTGATAAACGTGATGAGCGTAGGCAGCAAACTCATATTGATGGCGACGGAACCGAACGCCTGCATCCGGATCGGCCGCGTCGAAACTAAGCGCAGCAGATCACGCATCGCTTTGTACTCCGGTTTAGCTGGAATACATTATTAAAATTCAATATACTCGTATCACGACAGGCAGCAAGCAAGCCTACGCAGGCAACGGGTTAGCAGCAGGGGTGACAACGCGCGAGCGATACTCAATGAATTGTAAGCGTTCACAGGCAACGGTTTAATTTAGTTGGGCCATATGATTGTATGCCTCCCGACCGAGCTAGTTCAAACGGGATTTGGTAATACAAACTATATACTAATGGTCACACTATAAGTTTTGCGTAACTTAAAAAAACAATATGTTATAACCAAATTATTATGTTTATTGCTTTTCAAAATACTCTCAGTCAGTTAGAGCGAATATGATTTCCCGTAGGTTTGCTAGGTGCTCCAGAGAAGTAAAGATAACACTGTTTCGAGCCTATTGCACCTCTTTTTATACCAGCAGCGAGTAGCGAGTAGTGAACCCACAGGGTTCACTGGGATGTTCGCCGAAGCCAGAGTTGACTGCTTCTACGCTACGATGCGTAAACGAGCGGCGTTCATGATGCGTCGGATGCGGGGCAGGTCTAATAGCCTCCTGGCGGTCATCGCAGCGCGGACGGACGGCCCGTTCCTGAGGCACTGGTGGCAACTTCATGCGCCAGTGCCTCGAGAGCGAGCACGACAATTTTAATTGTATATCGATTTTATAATTTACGTAATATTTTGATTTATGTATTATTCCTATTATTATTATTATTTTATTTTTGACATTTGATTTGATTATGATGTATTTTATTTGATTTTGTATTGTATTCTTATTAATTATAAAAGCTGTAAAGTATGGATCTCTGGTCTGCAAATAAATGATATTATATTATTATATTATAAGATTGCTGTTTTTTTTCGGGTTCAAAACAATAAATCCACATTTCGTCTCCTGTGACAATGTCATAAACAGCATTAGAATGTCCGTGGTCGTATTTCAGTAGCATCTGTGAGCACCATTCCACGCGAGCGTGCTTCTGCTCCGCTGTCAGTTCATGAGGGATCCAACGACAACAAAGTTTCCGAATTTTCAATTCTTCGTGTAAAATTTTCTGAATTTGTCTCATACATATAGTTCTCAAATTATCTCATAGGTAATCGCGGGTTTTCTTCAATTAGCCGCTTAACAGTAGCCACATTATTTACGTTGACGGCAGTTGAAGGCGCCCGTCACGAAATTCGTCATGTAAAGAAACTCGACCTCTCTCAAATTCAGCAAGCCATCGCCTCACGGTGCTCAAAGAAGGTGCTTCTCTCCCAAAAGCATTTTGAAGACGAGCAGCACAGTCTTGCGGAGAGAGAGAACTTTTAAAATCATAAAAAATCATCGCTCTAAAATCTTTTCGACTCAATTCCATTTTCGTTGCGTACGTAGAACTTTGATGTGTGATAAAAAACAATTGACTAATAATTTCGCGCCAATTGTTTTTTTTATTACTAAGTAGGTTGCAACGTTTCAAAAATATAACATTCGAAATTCAAATAGTTCCGATTAACTAGAAGTGCAAAACTTTTAGTGTGCCCCATGTATAATAATAAACACATGTTTTACACATGATTCATGATTTTGAAGTAGCTGCAGCGCTGTTCAACTACTTTCACCGTCTAATGGACGACAGTATTTATGTGGCCAGATTTTTAGAAATTATAAATGCGCAAATGAATGTGTACCGTGTCCGGTAACGTGTCCTGTTTAAAAATAGCACTGCAGAGAACGTTAGATTCTTTCATTTAACGGAGGAAGCTTTAATTTAGTCATTTAGCGCTTGGTTCTCTCAGGTAATAGGTAACAGCCATAAGACCATTTTATTCATCAAATAATACTGACCTATAGCTATTACAGTAAACGGCAGCAAACTCGTGGTGTAGTACGATAGTGTGTGATAGTGTAGAGTACGATATAGTTGAAAATATTGTATTGTTTATATTAATTACATCATACATTTAATAAATAAAGGTCAACAAAGTAGAAACCATGTATTATATTTCATCTATGACGAGCATTAACCTCAGTCATTTGATAGGCATGCGCGGTATTATAAATCTAACCCATGGAGGTCCATTCGAAAAACTTGATGTAATGTATAACATCCGCTGTGACCTGATCCAGGGGATATACTCATACCATATCAATCGGACAATATACCCATGAACAGGTCACGGCAGGTATTGGGACTACGAGTATTGCGAATGTGTCGGAAATTATGGAGCTATTGAAATTAGATCTGGAGGGTTATTGGTACTAGACTATTACAGAAGAGGGACGGACACCTGCCATAACTGGCACTTGCACGCATGCACTATAAAGATGAAGTTACACGCGGTGTTATGCTCACTTTCACACCTGCAGCATATTGCTCGATCGACTCTTCTCTGAACGGCTAATGAAGTAAAGCCAGAGGTGAGAGTGCTGCGTTCCTTCTTGAGTTTCCACTCCAACCGACCAAGACACGCCGGAGACGAAGGCCCTGATCGACTTCCTGGAGCACTCGGGTACTAGTGATGTCGTTACGCACCAACAACTCACCACAGGCTGCCTTATTGCCCTATTTATTGTTAGACATGAGAATGCTGTCCCCATATTATGAGTATAGTTTGTTATCTTAGATGGGCTCGTCCTCAAGATGCTGTATACGTATGCCTGCACAGGTTATGGATACAATTAAGTATTTTACCTAGGAAACTACCAAAATATAATAGATAGAATATATCGATAATATAGATATATAAACGAAATAGTTGTACTTAAACTATTTGATGTGCAATTAATCTGTGAAGTTTGGTTTTTGTGCAAGAAAATAGTTTGTGCAATAATATTACTTTTTTAAATAAATTTCCTAAACATCATTGACATAAATATCGTAAGCATTATTAAAAAAAAATAACCACTAATACACTTCTCTATATAATACTTCTCTACGTAGATAACCTAGATGTTTTGATAAAATACCAGGGCACTCAGAAAGTATTGTGAAAAAGTTTTTATGTATGAGAGACTGGCAAGTTATAATCTATTTTGAAAATATGACTATTTATAAGTAAAAATAGGTACGTTCCAATTTCAAAATTTCCCTCCACATTTTCACGCTATGATTTTTTACCATTTCAAGTGTTGCCTGAAGCATTCATGCTCTTCCAAGGCAACCATGTATCGTTGGTATAACGAATTCAAGCACGGTCGACTAACTTTGGGGAATGTAGAAAGAAGTGGTCGACCTTTTACGGCTGTAACGGAAGAAAACGTGCTAGCAGTGAAAAATTTAATCCAAGACAATAGGCGAGTTACATATCAGTAGATTCAGCACATACTGCAGATTGGATCTGGAAGCCTTCATGAGATTCTACACTTGCATCTTCGCGTGAGCAGGATAGTTTCACGCTGGGTGCCTCACAACCTCACCGTTGCTCAGAAGCAGGCCCGTGTAGAATGGTACCGTGATATGATAAACAAATTTGAAGCAGGCTCATCGGCGTGTGTTTATAACATCATTACAGGTGATGAGTCCTGGATTTTTCGATACGATTCAGAAACGAAGCGCCAGTCGACAGTTTGGGTGTTACAAAATGAATCATCACCAAAGTGAAGCGATCTGGAAGCGGTAGAAAGATTTTGATCGCGAGCTTTTCAATTTGTCTGGCTACCTGGTGTCAATTCCTTCACAAAACCAAAGAAGCATCAATGCCGAATGGTGTACTACCAAATGCTTGGCAGAAGTTTTATCTGTTGTGAGCTACAAGCGACTAAACGCAGGGCTCCGCGGGCGTCTGCTCCACTACGAAAACGCGCCCGCGCGCACTGCGCTCAAAACGAGGTACTTCCTCGACAGCACGCCAGTCATCCTCCTTATAGCCCTGACCTAGCACTATTTGACTTATTTTTATTCCCGAAAATAAAAAATCATTCAAAGGCACACTACATAAATTTTTGTCGCCGGTAGATGCGCTGTCAGCAGCACAGAGCAGGCTGTAAATGAGATGTCTGCAGTGGACTGGAGCGGTTTGAAAACTGGTTTAGACGCATGAAACTTTATATAGAGGCTAGTGGAGAGTATTTTGAAAGGATTTAAAAAATATTTACCTATAGAACAATTTTTTATTTTTGCTAAACTTTCTGAGTGTCCCACGTAATGGCCATAATAATGTGATTTTGGTAGTAAAATTTTAAGTAATGTTATGGTCATATACTAAAACTAAGCCGTTATAATAAAGACTAGTTTTAGGAAACAATAACAATTGTCATTTGAAAAAAAAGTTTAATAATAGAAGTGGCCGCTTATTTTTATTTTTTTTTTTGGGTCCAGCTGCCTACATTTGTACACATCCTGTGTTGTACAAAAAAGAGATTACAAAATCATGTATGATTTTGTAATCTCTTTTTTGTACAACACAGGATGTGTACAAATGTAGGGCAGCTGTAGCCTGTAGGCTATAATATGTGTAATAAATATAGTCAACAATATTTTAACAACATTAATATGTTTTAAATAACACACTCCATTTTCCTATTGAGCAGTGATAGCTCAGGATATAAAATAACTGGCCTATAAAAATCGCCAGTTGTTTGAATCCTGGCTTGTACCACTAATTTCGTGTTTTAGAATTTATTCACATATTTGTAATTATCACTAGCTCGGTGGTGACGGAAAACATAGTAAGGAAACCCGCACGACTCAGAAATTAACTTAAGAAAGGTCTGATTTTCCCTCTGGGTTGTGGTGGTCTGACGGCAGTCGTTCCATGTAAATCTTCGCCAAATCCTTAGTCATAGAAAGCCTATCCCGCCAATCCTTAGGGAAATGGTATATCACTAAGAAGAATAAGAGACTTTTCGTCCTCAAATTAATAACGAATAAACTGAATAAAATACATACATTTAATTGTGCCGATGAGAAGTTTGCTCAATTGTCGTTTCATATTGTCACCATTATTTTGAGCCTCCTGTGCTGTTGATGCCAACGTGTAAAAATAGACCATAGCTTCGATTACCACGGGGATAAATGGTATATATCTTGAAAAAGAAGACCCTAGACCCTTAAATTAATAAATAATAGTGAACGTCTGCATGGTTTACGTAAGTATGTAAGGAAGTACAACGCGCGTACTTACCTTAACGTTAAGGTCGGCCAAGTTATATAACACTACAACGTAGAATATTATTGCTATGGTAAGCATGATTGATAGCTGAAAGATAAGACAAATCATTTTTTTATTAAGTTTTATATTTAAAATACCTACAAAATGTAAATTAAGCTCGTGCTATAAGGGCTTTGCACTAACAATAGAGTTTTCCAAATGACTACTAAGATTTTTCATTTTCAGTCTTTCACTCATCTGAGATGAGCAAAGTCGCTTTATTTCATCTGAGAGATCTGTTGACATTTTGTTGTTTATATGGTTTAAATTTTAGTACAGTCAATTATTATTTATTGTTGGTACAGTCAGTAGATTTTAATTCTACGTTTTCAAATTTGAAAGATTGCGACAATATTTTTTTAAGGACTGTTAGTTGGTATCCAAAATAATTTATTATTTTTAATACGTAACTAAGAGGGAAAATCATGGCTTATGGAAAAGTTTCATTTTGTCATTTAAAATGTACGGATGATAATAGCAAGCTCATGGAAATTGTCCATGCAGTGGGAGCTCAGTTTCTAAAGCCAAACCCAAAACTCACACGCAGAATCTCATGCAGGTCAGACGTTAAATATGGTTGCAGTCTTCTGCTTACACGCTAGAGTACAGACAGTTCAACAGACAGATCTCTAAATGCATATAACGAGCCATACACCAATTTAATATAATTTGTAGAGGTGATAAAGCAGAACCAATGCTCCAAAGTTTTCCCCAAAGATCTGTCTTTTGGGCAAAGTCGTCGTCGACTTACGAAGCTCAAGATAAACATTGGGACCATTTTTCTTAGAAGACTGAGATTCTGAGTGAGATGGAGAAGTTTTATGTACAGTGGTACACCATGACTCGACACTATACCGAAGACATACCAGACATCAGTCTTTTTGAGATTTGTATGGGTCTCAAACAGTTTAAAAATTGGAAAGCTATATTCCGATTTCGCTTCTGAGCCGCGTTTATGTACTGTTTTCGAGGGTCATTACAAACCGTCTCGCACGCAGACTTGATGTATTTCAGCCTCCCGAACAAGCCGGATTCTGAAAAGGTTTTAGCACCGAAGATTATATACATACCCTCCGCCAAATTATTCTGAAGACTGTAGACTATGATCTGCCCTTATGTCGGGCGTACATGTCTCAACGAAATCGAATGCACTACTTAGCATTCGATTTCGTTGAGACATGGGCGGTGCTACAGTCTCTCCGGCGATGCCGAATTGACCATAGGTACATCGATGCAGTGAAGTGCTTTTAAAGTAAGGCAACGATGTAGCACTAGCTTCATTATAATTTATTTGGCAGATTACTCAGTTAGGTAAGTATAACTTCGACCGAGAGGTCAACAGACGGATCCAACTGAGCTAGGCAGCGTTTGGGAAATTTTGACACATCTTCTCGTTCAAAATACCTCAACGCCTGAAGAGCAAGGTCTTATAACCAGTGGCGGCTGTACCTTAAGTGCGCTCGTGCACTGAACCACCAATTCAAAAGATTTAAAAATTACAAAATATTACTTCATCTTTAAATTACCGTATTAATATTTATTTTTGAAACATACAAAAACATAATATAATAAATAAAATTTAAAATTATAACAAATAAAAGACAAAACAATTTAAGCGCTTTGCTAAACTATTAAGGCTTATTTTCCCTGTAAAGAAAAATTCTCGTGCGCTTCGGCGAGCGCACGAGGACTGCTAGTATAACTTGTATGAGTTACGAGCTAATATGCCTGACGCGTGAAACAAAAGATAGTTCATAGAAATGTACCGAGAAATGAGTCGGTTCTCGTGCGCCGCAGGTGCGAATCGAAGATTACCGAGAGCATCCGATGTTTGACGAAATTTGAAATTTGAGTTCGACTGCGGCCATGATGGACCTCTCCTTATCAGTATAGTTTCGCTGTATCTGTGACGCGTTAATTTTTGTTTGTTTATATTAAGTAATTGTTTTTTTTTTAATTTACATCTTTTATGTAAATTGTTGTTTTGTTGCAATTTCTAATATTAATACTTGGTGAGCAAGTAAAGTGCACCACCAGTTCGATAACCCACCAGCCGCCACTGCTTATAACAGTGTGCGTTGCCTGTGACGACATACGGAACTGAGACGTGGCTTTTTACTGTCGGCCGTATGGGTAAGCTCAAGGTTGCTCAGCGTGCTATGGAAAAAGCTATGCTAGGGTTTCTCTGCGTGACAGAACCAGAAATAAGGATATCCGCAGTAGAGCTAAGGTAAATGACATAGCCCACAGGATAAGCAGGCTGAAGTGGCAGTGAGCCGGCCATATAGTTCGTAGAACCGACAACCGCTGTGTAAGAATGGCCCTCGAATGGTGTCTCCTTACTGGAGCACGTAGTGTGGGACGATACCCCACTAGATGGAGCGACGACTTTAAAAGGTTTATAAGGAGTCGATAGATGCAGGTGGAACATGATGAGACGAATGCACTCTAGAGGGGAAGCCTATGTCAAGCAGTGGACGTATACGGGCTGAGATGATAATGGTTTAAAATGAAATGAAAATATCAATAACTAGAAAAATGCATTATACGAGTATAAAAATATTAAATACAAAGTAAATCTTTTGGTTTTACCGACCAAACCATGTGCATGGGAGAAGCTTAAGTCAAACTACACACATCAAAAGTGTCTAGGGATCAACATATATTTTTGCAATAACTTTTCTCCTGATTGATATTAATTAAAATTTTCTTTAAGGATTCATCAAATAAAGTGTTTTCGTTTGTCTACAGTAACGATAAACCAAGTCACCTTTGCATTAATAAAGAAATTTGCCATTTTCATAATAAAGGGATTTTTGACATTTGAACCACTAACATTAAAGTTCGAAAAAAAGACTGAAATAACAGTTTTTTAAAATTTTATTGGGTAACTTAAACAATTAATAATCCGTGTTTCTACCGCGAACACTAACAACACAAGAACATCGGTTTGGCATACTCAAAATGAGTTCATCCAAATCACGCTGTGGAATGGCCGCCCATGTTCGTTGCAACAACAAAAAAAGGTCTTCTTGCGACTCTCGACCGACCTCCATATTCGGCAGAGCTCTTCTCTGTAGCATATCCCATGCATGCTCAATCGGGTTCAAGTCTGGCGACTGAGCAGGCCAGGGCATGACATTGATGTTAGCTGCGGCGAGAGTCTGTCTTACAACTCTTGCGGTGTGCGGTCGTGCATTATCATGCATTAACTGAAATAAGGGACCGATTTGCACTTGTAGAGGAACGATGACGTCTGATACAATCGTCTCAGCATAAATTTGAGCGTTGAGGTTGCCTCTGATCTAAATCAACTCAGTTCTTCCGCCGATCCAAATACCCGCCCATACCATGATGGTTCCACTACTATAAGGATGGACTTCCTGGCAGGATTTTAATCGCTGTTGGCATCCAGGGGTTCTCCAGTGTCGTATACGTCTTGTATCCGGTCTCATACCAAAACGAGACTCATCAGAAAAGCACACGAAACGCCATTGTTCTTCTGCCCAATTTCTGTGTTCAAGAGCCCATTGATATCGAATCCTACGATTGTGCATTGCTATAGGTGGTACCCTTAGCGGTCTTCGGGAATGAAGGTTCACTTCATGCAAGCGGTTTCTGACTGTTTGGTCGCTAATTAAGTTCCCTGAAGAGTGATGAAGCGTCACGGCTAACATCATGGCGGTTATTGTTGGAGCTCTTCGAGTTGTGATTTGAATGTATCGGTCTTGTCTCCGTGTGGTGCAGCGATACCGTCCTCCATGGCGCTCAGCCACGGTACCAGTGCTTCGGTAACGTGTCCAAAGTCGACTGATACTGACATGGGCGGCCATTCCGCAGCGTGATTTGGATGAACTCATTTTGAGTATGCCAAACCGATATTCTTGTGTTGTTAGTGTTCGCGGTAGAAACACGGATTATTAATTGTTTAAGTTACCCAATAAAATTTTAAAGAAAACTGTTATTTCAGTCTTTTTTTCAAACTTTAATGTTAGTGGTTCAAATGTCAAAAATCCCTTTATTATGAAAATGGCAAATTTCTTTATTAATGCAAAGGTGACTTGGTTTATCGTTACTGTAGACAAACGAAAACACTTTATTTGATGAATCCTTAAAGAAAATTTTAATTAATATCAATCAGGAGAAAAGTTATTGCAAAAATATATGTTGATCCCTAGACACTTTTGATGTGTGTATTTTCGAAATATTTACAAAGAAAAAGCAATCGTAAGCTTAATCCATTAGGATTGATGGGCTGCGCTACCTAAGCCCAAGGATTTGGTCAAAGTACTGATTTTGACAGAGAGCTCGATGGCATCGTTACTCGTGTCATTCTGACCGAACACGCAAGTTAAGCAACGTCGACCGCAGCCTGTCTATGGATGGTTTTTCTATCTCGAGTTCGTCTTCGTGCTTCGGACGTTACTTTCTTTTTATTTTCCGTCAACTTCGGGCACGTTAAGCCGTCGGTCCCAGCTGTTATCGATAAATTACGGTCGTTAAGCTAAGTCAGTGACCCTCGAGCGGATTGAAAACACTGGCCTTCGCCAATCCGCATTTGAGCAGCGTGGTGGAGTATACTCTAAACCCATTCGGTTAAAGTGAGACCCGTATCCCTGCAGTGGGATTATGGGATGCGAAATTAATTTTATGTTTCACAAATGAAAAAAATCGGCCAAGTGCGAGTCGGACTCGCGCACGAAGGGTTCCGTATATCTCACTATAAAAATGTCACTATCTATAAAAATGGCAAAAAAATCACGTTTGTTGTATGGGAGCCCCCCTTAAATATTTGTTTTATTTTAATTTAATTATTTATTCTTAAAGTGAATATATACCTAAATATTCTGTGAATATTTGAAGCGTCTACCTGTTGCCGTTATCAATATCGAGCAAAAACGAGCAAAACAATCACGTTTGTTGTATAGGAGCCCCCTTAAATATTTATGTTATTCTATTTTTTAGTATTTGTTGTTATAGCGGAAACAGAAATACATCATCTGTGAAAATTTCAACTGTCTAACTATCACGGTTCGTGAGATACAGCCTGGTGACAGACGGACGGACGGACGGACGGACAGCGAAGTCTCAGTAATAGGGTTCCGTTTTACCCTTTGGGTACGGAACCCTAAAAAGGGCTGAGAAAGCGCGTGGCCTCCCGCCAAGCCTAAATTTATCTGTCAAACCAAATCTATTCGTTAACGGTTACGCATTGCAAGTGGCCTTGGACATCATCAAAAACTTATATGCACAAATAGTGATAGCAGAGCACCAAGATTGATGTGTTCCTGTGAAAAAATACGGAGAGTGGCCAGTGCGAGGTATCTGGGTGTTACCGTTGATGAAAGACTCTCGTTTAGAGATCACATAATAGCAACAGCAAATAGAACCAGAAAGTTAATTTACGTTATGAGACTGTTGAGCGATGCTGCTTCCTTGAGACTTCTGAAAACCATTTACGTCACTTTATGTCAATCAGTTCTCTCGTATTGCATATCGGCATGGGGTGGTGCTGCTTCAACTCATTTAATCACGTTGGAGAGAGCTCAAAGAGCAGTGCTTAAAACGTACCTAAGAAAGCCTATACGTTTTCCGACCACTCTCCTATACAGGGAAACTCAAGTCCTGAGCGTAAGAAGGCTATACCTCTTAAAGATAATCTGCCAAACTCACAAGGAAGTGCTCTCATCCACTGCCTATCCCAGTTTGTTAAAAAAACGTACATTTCGACTTCCTCTTCCTCAGGTAAAATCCACCTTTGCCAAGCGTTTTAGCAATTTTCGGAAACCCTTCATATATAATAAAATTAATGCTATGTGTAAGATACACAATTTAAATACCCGTGATGCAAAATTTAAAATCGAAAGGGAATTGCAAAACTGGACCTACCGGGACTCAGAGGACATTTTGATTAGCGTAGAATAATTTAATGCCTTGAGCAGTTAAAATTTCATTATTTTAAATTACATATAATGTCAATCAAATTATTTCAAATAACTATTACAATGTCAACTCAACTATCCCAATTTAATTTATAATGTTGTTAAACTAATAATTACAAACTACAAATAAAATGTAAATAAAATTCATAGCACATTCATGACTGATATTATACAGGATTCTTAAACATTATGTATTTTGTAATCTAATTTTGTATTTGGTAATCAACAATTATAGTCTTATAATTCTGTTTATAGTACCGCAATACAATCGATTCGAGAATGTAAAGATTCCCACAGGACAGGCCTAGCCTAGTGTGGGTGTCTTAGCCACTCTGTAAACCTTGTAATTTTTGTGGTAAATAAAGAATTATTATTATTATTATTACTTGGCCCGAACATTTTTATTCTAGTCAGTTTTTTAGGGTTCCGTACGCAAAGGGTAAAACGGAACCCTATTACTGAGACCCCGCTGTCCGTCCGTCCGTCCGTCTGTCACCAGGCTGTATCTCATGAACCGTGATAGTTAGACAGTTGAAATTTTCACAGATGATGTATTTCTGTTGCTGCTATAACAACAAATACTAAAAAATAGAATAAAGTGAATATTTAAGGGGGCTCCCATACAACAAACGTGATTTTTTTGCTCGTTTTTACTCGATATTCATAACGACAAAAGGTAGACACTTGAAATATTCACCGAATATTTAGTTATATATTTACTTAAAAAACAAATAATTAAATTAAAATAAAACAAATATTTAAGGGGTGCTCCCATACAACAAACGTTTTTTTTTTGCCGTTTTTATAGATAATGGTACGGAACCCTTCGTGCGCGAGTCCGACTCGCACTTGGCCGATTTTTTTTCATGTCGTTTGGATTTGTATGAGGTATAAAAAGAGTTTATACCACATGCTGTCATCATATACAATAATGATTCTTTAACATACATGGCGTACAATGTTAAAAATTACAGGTGTATTGACGATATATCGATAGTCGTGACTTCTAAGAAAACCTACAACTTACATTAGGCATATATAATCCTGAACATGACATTAACAATACGATCGAAAATAAAATAAAATGGTTAAATAAAAGTAATCGGCAAATTATTTTTAATATGCCAAATTACATATAATTTCATTTAACTAATTACAACAAATATAATATTAAGGAAATTATAACAATAACTACAGAAATAACCCGCATTAAAATTGTAGGTGTTATTATATAAAGGAAGTTACATGTTGATAATGTAAGTAAAATAATTTATCGATTTGTATATGCTCTTAAACAAATAAAAAATATAACGAATATAAAGACAGCTGATATATCGTATTATGCATGTGTATGCATAAGAAATAAAAGAATATACTGCGCTATGGGCTAATACTGTGAGATAACAGGATTAGTCAAGAAAGGGCGTTCCTTGCACTGGAGAAGAATATTAGAACAATGAGTGGAATCTACGTGACGAGCTCTGTAAACCGATTTTAGGATTTGGGTTTATGGCCGTTACCAGCTCTTTAGATATATGATATTTGTAACTTTAAATACAATAATAACGAATTATTGAAATATTCATGTGTTGTAAATTGAAGACTGAAATAGAATCCACACACTTGTTTTGACAAACATATTTATTGCTTACCACCTTCATATCATGTTTTAAATAAATAAATGATTTGTATTACTTCTCTTCTCCTAATAAGGTTGCCTGGAAGAGATCGCAGCGCGATAACATTACTGTTGTACGGGTACTATTTGTTTTTTTATTAAATTTGAGCTAATACTAAATTTAACCTATTAAATAAAATTTAGGTACAGTGAAATAATGTCTAAATTTGCTATAATTTTGGTAGTAATTGTAGACCATAACATACATATGTACATATCATCACGTCTGCCTGCTATTGGGGTAGGCAGAGACTGATAGATGTAGAACGCCAGGTGCACCGATTCAAACATACCTCTCTTGCTTCTTCCACACTCATCAACCTCTTCATGCATGTTTTTCGGTTTTGGGTGCTTTTGATTTAAGCTTTTAGACAATAAATATTATTTAATTGCATAGCAATGACTAGTTCACGCACTAAAAAAATACATTAATTATACGCCTACTTACCTGATTTCCAAATATATAATTTAGCAATTTGGCACTTTCTGTGATGTGGGTATAAACTACTGACCATTCATTTATCTCTCTCTGTTGACATAATCTTGAATTAGATATATCATCTGTATATTTAAGAGCATTACTAGTTATTTTCTGTTTATCAATGGAGTATGTAAGTCCCTGCAGCTGTTCACCTATCACAACAAGCACACAAGATAATACTAAATATTCCAGTTCATAACGGAGAACCATCATTGCAGTGTATATTTTCTCTATTAATAATAAATAACTGGTCATATTAAGCGATATGCAGTTATATATAAACATAAATAGTTGCGATAATATAATCAGAATTATTATAATATTAATTTTCATTTGTTTCATTTCAATATTGCTCCTGTACAAATCGTTGAATTTTAAATATTGTGAAGCTGCATTTAAATGGCGCAGCAACTTTTCAAACGTGGAACTATAATACCAAGGCAAAAAAAGCACGCTCACAATATTTAATTGAGTGTTAATAAAGGAAAAATTATATGAAGTAGGTTTATCGTTATAGTGAATCAAATACATCACTGTAGAATAAACTGCGATTAAAATCTCAAGCGAAATTCTTGCGAGTATCAGTGCACGAATAATTTTTCCAAAGAGATAATAATTTCTATAGACGCCTAGAGAGTTCTGAATTTTTAGGGCGAATTGAAGTATTTTAGGTATCATTTTATTGACTCCTGAACGTATAATATATATGTACGTTTTATAATAGTTTCTGCAACAGACGTGTTAAAGAAATAGTTGTAATAACGATAATGGATGTCAACTACGTTCACTATGAAAAATGTTCATGTTAATGACAAATATTAATACATTTAATGTACAAAGAAATTTATTACAACATTAGTAATATTCCATACTCGGCTGTTTTTCTATGAAACTAATTAAAGCTTACATAAGACACACGGCTTATGCTGAGTAGATGCCTATTTGTTGTCTTATATATTATTTACTTGCTTTAGGTTTTAAATGTTAGTGATTATATGTGAAGCAACAAATAAACCATTTTCTTTTTTTCTTTCTTTCTTACATAAGGACCCAGCATATTTAATATGCTTACATCGACCAACTTGCAATAATGGTATTTTAAGACCCAAAGAACAATGGCAGAAAAAATATTTATTCAATCGTCAAGTGATTACAAATACGAGTACCATGATTACATTTATGGATAAAATATTGTCGCATTTTTGTAAATTAAACCAAGGGTTTACCTTTGTCTGGTATAAATTACCTAATACCTAAGCAACTGACTGACTCCGAAAATTAGGATTTACTTTTAACATTTAGAGTTGCCGTTTGTAGCGAAAATTATTTCCAGATTTTATATAAATGAACACTTTCGAAATGATGCTTAGTGAGAAAACATTAATTATTAAATAAAACCACAATAAGTCAATAACTATATTGGGGTCATGCATCAGAAGCGTGCTAATCAAAGAATACAATTCTGACCAAAAAGCGCATCGAAGTACAGATTAGAGCGTCCTCCGGAGGCGATGCGTATAGATCCGTTGTCGTCGGTGCGAGTAGAAAGAGGAGAGCCGAGTGCCGTATAGGTAAGGTAACATCTAATGTAAGGGTTGGATTAAAAAAATAACATAAATGAACTGACCGATATAATTAATGATAGACGTGTAGTTCGTGTTTTCCTCTCACTTAGCCTCCGAAGTTAGATAATATGCACGCTGAGTTTTGAAGATGAGATAAGAGAAGTCTGTAAGGGATACTCTGGATTTAGTTGAAGGGTATGTGTGGCGATATAAACGGGTATTAAAGACTGATTATGTGTGAAGATTTATTCGGGTAGGTTTTGAAAAGCGAGAGGATTGAGATTTAAAGATTTGACAGCTGCTGTGCTTTGCCCGTATGGAGATAAGAGAGTGAATAAAGCAGGTAAACTAATTTTACATTGACAGAACCTCATATATTCATAACTATACGTGGATGTTGAATGACAAAATGAATGATGAATGAACATACAATTTGCAACTAAGCGCAAAATTATTATTTATTCTCACGCGTTTTAATGCAAGAACTAACTCTTCAAGCTTTATTTTACACAATCACACTACATTGTTGAACTGCAGTGCGATGATGGTATAACCAGTGATGAACGTGATGAGCGTAGGCAGCAAACTCATATTGATGTCGATGGAACCGAACGCCTGCGTCCGGATCGGCCGCGTCGAAACTAAGCGCAGCAGATCACGCATCGCTTTGTACTCCGATTTAGCTGGAATGTATTATTAAAATTGATTACACTACGTCAGGTAACAAGCAAGCCTACGTAAAACAGTTACCGTTCCAGGGCTTGTAAAATATTGGAAGTATTGGCTCGTACTTAGCCACCTTTCTATTTTACTGGCAACCTTGCTTATATGCAGTACAACAGTAACCCTTCAAAGAACTGTTAATTGATTGCAGTCTTCCATAAGGTTGAGGTACTTCCCTTTTCCTTCCTTTGCAACGTGAAGGCACGTATTTCTGTGGCCTGTGCCAAATGTGGCAGCTGTCATTTGTGACCATAAAATGCCGGTTAAGCCGAAAGGACAGGTTTATGAAGCGATCATTAGATAAAAAATGAGATAAAAATAATTTATTTGCCCTTAGGCCCTTACGGGCACTTAGACACGTCTTACATTCTTTAAATTAAATCATATTGTATCTTAATAATTTTCCAGTTTTTTTTTACTTTTAATCTCTCTTTTTTAATCTACCAGCATTTCGGAAATGACCATTGGCGAAGAAGAAATGCCAAAAGAAACTTGCCAATATGGGTCTTTTTTTCATCGTTAACATATATTACAATAAATATATGTGAGTGTACATATAGTGAAATCAAGTGGTACAATTAAAGATATATTAATACATGTGCTGAATCATTTCCAAACATCTCTATCAATTAGATATTCATCGATTCTATAACAACCCTTCCTGCACAGAGTATTTTTGATGTACCTTTGGAATATATTATCAGGCAAAGACAGAACTATTTCAGGTAATTTACGAGTATTAGAGAATCGAATACAATTTACAATAAAATATCTACTAGTCTTAGCAAGCCGATGTACAGGCATACGCAATCTATTCTTGCTTCTAAGATTTTCACTAAATTTAGAAAATGACTCTATATTTTTACGATTATACATTATGTTCTCATAAATATACTGAGAGGTAACTGTGAGGATATTTATTTCTTAAATAGTTCTTTAAGAGATTCTGTGGCACCCATGTTATAAATAGAGCGGATGGCTCTCTTTTGTAATATAAAAATAGTTTCAATATCAGCTGTTTTTCCCCACAATATACCATACGACATAATGCTATGAAAGTAGCTGAAATAGACTAAGTGCGCAGTAGCCACATCCGTCAATTGTCTAATTCTCCTAACCGCATATGCGGCGGAGCTGAGCTTACTGGTCAGTTTTTTTTTATGTGGGGGCCCCACTGCAATTTGGAGTCTATTGTAATTCCAAGATATACAGTATCATTAATAAATTCTAGTACATTATTGTCAGTAAAAACTTCTGTATTGGCAGAAGGCATATTTTGTAGACTAAATTTTATACATTTGCCTGCCCTTTTAAATGGCAGTGAAGCGTGGTCTGTACTTGAGCGGCACAAGCAGGACCTGTGTGTCACGAAGACGAAACGCTGCGCTGGATGTGCGGAGTGAAATGCAAATGCAAATTGCAAAAGCATCGCCTACGCCGGTACGCCCACGTATTACGGAACCGGCAAGTTACGTGGGAAATGCCGCCGTGACCGGGTCGCGGTAGAAGCAGTAGGCTTAAGAATGACGTGTGTGCCAATGTTTTCATAGTTAGGAATGCCGTAGACTGCATGACGTGAAGAGATAAAATTTGAAAAGCGGACCCCGAGCTCTGAAGCGACACCGTGAGACGCAGCCAGAGAATAAGGCTCAGATGATGATGATGAACATTACCAGGCAACGCGTCGTGTTTAGAAATATCACTGCAGATAACGATAGACTCCTTAATTTAACAGAGAAAGGTAATAAGCCTTGCCATGTAATAGCTTGTTTTTTATTTACCAAATAATACAGGCCTATAGCTATTTCATTAAACGGCAGTAAATCCGTGGTGAATTACATAATATTGAGATATGTGAAAAGCTAAATGTAGATGGATGCCTAGTAGATTAGGGTAATATTAACAATATTATATTTTCTTCAACTGTGCCTCAGTTGAAGAAAATATAATATTGTTAATATTATGTTATACATTTAACAAATAAATTATAATAAGGTAGGAACCACATATTGCATTATTATTAGACACGAGAATGCTGACCCATATTAAGAGTATAGTTTGGTATCTTGGATGGAGTTATCAACAAGATGCTATACGCATGCCTGTGCTGTTCATGGATACTGTTATTGTAGATGAATATTTTTATGAGATTAATTATTAGGAATTCACTATTAGTTAGAAATATTTAATTGTGTTAAAAAATTCTTACGTTAGCATTTATATAAAATAATGAATAAAAAAAACTGTCAAAATAAATAAATTGATGAACGAAAATGTGTACTTAAACTAATTTATGCTTCATTTATACTTAAAGCGAGGTTTTGTGCAATAATATACTTATACTATACTTTTTTTCTTTTAAGATGATTTCTTTTTAAACATGATTGACATGAGAAAAAAATATCAATTAATAGTTTCTCTGACGACAACCCGGTAAATATATAGATAAGCCAGATATTTTGAGAAAATAATCGCCAAATTATAGTAAAAAAATATAAATAACATTAATACTACAAGTGGCAGCTTATTTTGTTTTTAAATAGTCAGCAATATTTTGACAACATAGGTATATTTTAAATTATGTAGTCATTTTCTTACTCAAATTGACAACTAATAAACTGAATAAAGTACATACATTTAATTGTTCCGATGAGAAGTTTGCTCAATTGTCGTTTCAGATTAACACCATTATTTTGAGCCTCCTGTGCTGTTGATGCCAACGTGTAGAAATAGATCATAGCTTGAACTAACACGTGGATATATGGTATATATATCGAAAACGAAGACCCTGGACCCTTAAATTAATGAATTATATTCAACATCTACTTAATTTAAGTAAGTATGTAAAGCGTAAAACGCACGTAGTTACCTTAACGTTAAGGTCAGCCACGATGTATAATACTGTAACGCAGAAAATTATTGCTGTGGCGAGCATGATTGATAGCTGAAAATTAAGATGCGTCATTTTAATTAAGTAATATATTTAAAAATACATATGAAATGTAAATTAATCTCGCGATTTAATAGCTTTGCAGTAACAATACAGTATTCGATAACTTAAAGTTACTTTAACGTTATGGTTATGGTTAAAATATTTTCATTTTCAATGTTTCACTCAAATCTGGAGATAATCAAAATCGAATTACTTCATCCGGGAGGTCTGTTGACAATATTTTGTTTTCTATGACGTATATAGTATAGTCGATAGGTTTTTATTCTGTGTTTACAAATTTGAAAGATAGCAACAATATTAAAAAAAAAATGTTTGATACCAGAAATAATTTTCTATTTTTAATAATAGATAAGAAGAAACATCAACGATTATCAGTAAAACAACCGATTTCACAGAAATATTACACAATTATGAGAGGTTCATTTTGACATTTAAAATAAAATGAAAATATCAATAACTAGGAAAAATAAATTACATGAAGATATTAAAATACAAAGCAAAATACATATGAAAATATTTACGAGTAGTCATCGGTCAGACCATGTATATACAAGAACTGTATGCCAAACCATTTTTAAATGTTTACAAAGAAAAAGCAATTGTAAGCTTAATATTGCAATATTATTGCTGGTATCAATGCTACAAGTATGCTGCAAATAATACAAGTGAGTGACCTCAGGGTCAGTCATCATAAAAAAATATTTTTTATTCTAGCCATTTTTTTGTGGTCAAGGTTTGAATAAGGTAAAAAGTGATTCCCAAATACTGTCATTATATACATTAATGCTTTTACATCATATACACCGTACATACACTTTTATAAATCACAAGTGTACCTTATCTGCCTCGGTTATATCGATAGTTGCGACTCTCAGAAAATCCATAAATTCGACATATATAATCATGAATATGACATGTACAAATTAATCTTAATACCCAATTCAATTTCTAGGTCGTTAATCATTATATCATGAAAGTTACAAGTTGATAATGTAATAATAGAATGAATCGATTTGTCTATGTTATTATATGCTCAACTCTGTCTAATTATTCCGCAAGGGACTTAGCGAGGTGATATAAATAGTAGAGTTTGCTTATTTTTCTAGTTATAAATGCTCGGGATTAAAGTGTCTTTAGTATATACTTCTAATAGAGGTACGGCACAACCCGATTAGAGAAGAATTACTTCTACCTCATAGAAAACAACAACTCTCTTGGGGGATTGTTGTATTCTGTCAAGTGAGTGAAATTACCAGTAAACTCCTGAGGAGTCCTTGTGTCAGCAGCGCTTGTGTTGCAAACATTCACAGACTATGGTAACCAGTTTACATCGAAAGGACATGAAAGAAAATACTTTCCAATAATCATTGTGTCGCGTTCTAATCCGGTCATTGTCTTCAGTTTCGCAAAATATTTGGGAAGTTATAACAATAGTGGTTAAAGTATGAAATTGCCGTCTTATAGTAATAGATACATTGAATTGACATTAAACCTTCATGGTGTGAGATTTTTGAGTGAAACTTTTTTCACATAATTCCTATGATTGATACCAACATTTGATTTTTGAACTTCAATTGCTTTCAGCTTAGACGGGAAAGATGGATACTCCCATAATCCGAGTAATTTTTAAATACGAGTTCCCACGTGGAACTAATGCGGCAGAAACGGCACGCAATATGAACGCACCGTGCGTTTTTGGTTCAAACGCTTTCGCAATATAAACTTCAACTCGAAGGACGAACCACGTGGAAGACCGCCCATACTGGTGAATAACGCTGAATTAAAGGAGATGGTGGAAGCCGATCCTAGTCAAACTACCCAGGAATTAGCAGCATAGTTTAACGTTACCTTACCTACAATATCGACTTATTTGCATCAAATCAATAACATAAACATGAAAAATGAAAAATGGGTGCCTCATGATTTGACTGATCTGCAAAAAGAAACGCGTGTTGAAATTTGTGTTGCCTTGTTAAATCGGTACAGAAATGAAGGAATATTGGATAGAATTGTGATATCTGACGAAAAGTAGAATCTTTACGATAACCGTAAGTGAAAAATGTAATGGCTGACCAGGTCAAACACCGCAACAGTGCCCTAAAGCAAAGCTTGTCAATAAAAAGGTAATGGTAACTGTTTGGTGGTTTCTTCATGGCATTATCCACTACAGCTTTCTCAGGTCTGGTCAAGTAATAACAGCAGGTGTTTACTGTGCCGAACTTCGAACAATGATAGTGAAACTGGCAGAGAAACAGCCCCGACTCGTGAATCGATCTTCACCATTATTGCTCCATGATAACGCAAGACTACGCACTGCACGAGAAATCGTTGTAACTCCACAGGAACTGCATTTAGAAACCATACGTCATCCTCCGTACTCGCCATCAGTGGCGGCTGTACCTTAAGTGCGCTCGTGCGTTGAACCACCAATTCAAAAGCTTTAAAAATTACAAAATATTACTTTATCTTTAAATTACCATATTAATATTTATTTTTGAAACATACAAAAACATAATATAACAAATAAAATTTAAAATTATAACAAATAAAAGACAAAACAATTTAAGCGCTTTGCTAAACTATTAAGACTTATTTTCCCTGTAAAGAAAAATTCTCGTGCGCTTCGGCGAGTGCACGAGGACTGCTAATAGAACTTGTATGAGTTACTAGCGAATGTGCCAGACGCGTGAAACAAAAGATAGTTCATAGAAATGTACCGAGAAATGAGACGGTTCTCGTGCGCCGCACGTGCGAATCGAAGATTACCGAGAGCACCCGATGTTTGACGAAATTTGAAATTTGAATTCGACGGCGGCCATGATGGACCTCTCCTTATCAGTATAATTTCGCTGTATCTGTGACGCGTTAATTATTGTTTGTTTATATTAAGTAATTGATTTTTTTTTTTAATTAACATCTTTTATGTAAATTGTTGATTTGTTGCAATTTCTAATATTAATACTTGGTGAGCAAGTAAAGTGCACCACCAGTTCGATAACCCACCAGCCGCCACTGCTCGCCATACCTTGCTCCAACTGACTACCATTTTTTTTGTGATTTAGACAATTTTCTACGTGGTTAAAAATTATTCCCAGGAGGCAGTACAAAATGCTTTTATACAGTTTGTCGAATCTAGATCCTCTGAGTTTTGCCGCAGAGGCATACATAAACTTCCAATTAGATGGCAGCAATGTATAGATAATGAGAGTAAATATTCTGATTAAATAATATATGTTACATCTTAGAAAAATTGAGTTTTTCGATACAAATCGGCAATTTCATACTTTAACCCCTACTATAATAGGGGTAGTATGAAATTGCCATTTTATAGTAATAGATACTTTGAATTGACATTGAACCTTCATGGTATGAGATTTTCGAGTAAAACTTTTTACACATGATAACTATGAGGCTTTTCTTTTAAAATATGTACATTTGGTTTTCGATATGCAATTGTTTGTTTATTCAGCTTACACGGGAAAAATGAATACTTCGAAAATCTGAGTATTTTTAGGGTTCCGTACCCAAACGGAACCCTATTACTGGGACTCCGCTGTCCGTCCGTTCGTCCGTCTGTCACCAGGCTGTATCTCATGAACCGTGATAGTTAGACAGTTGAAATTTTCACAGATGATGTATTTCTGTTGCCGCTATAAGAACAAATACTAAAAAATGGAATAAAATAAATATTTAAGGGGGCTCCCATACAACAAACGTGATTTTTTAGCTCGTTTTTGCTCGATATTGATAACGGCAACAAGTACCTAGACGCTTCAAATATTCACAGAATATTTAGTTTTATATACACTTTAAGAATAAATAATTAAATTAAAATAAAACAAATATTTAAGGGGGCTCCCATACAATTGCTGTTTTAGATAATGGTACGGAACCCTTATTGCACGAGTCCGACTCGGACTCTCGCACTTGGACGATTTTTTTATACGGGTTCCGACGCGGAACTAACGCGGCAGAAACGGCTCGCAATGTCAATGCTGCATTTGGAGAGGAGACTGCCAATGATAGCACGGTGCGTTTTTGGTTTAAATTCTTTTGTAATGGAAACTTCGACTTGAAGAACGAACCACGTGGAACATCGCCCACACAGGTGAATAACGCTGAATTAAAGGAGGTGGTGATAGCCGATACGAGTCAAACTACCCATGAATTAGCGGGATGGTTTAGCGTTACCTTACCTACAATCGTTTGAATTAAATCAATTAGATAAAATATTATAAAAAATGGTGCCTCATGATTTGACTGTTCTGCAGGAAGAAACGCGTATTGAAACCTGTGTTGCCATGTTGAATCGGTACAGAAATGAAGAAATAATGGATCGAATTGTGACATGTGACGAAAAGTGGATTCTTTACAATAACCATAAGCTAAAAAAGCAATGGCTGACACCAGGTCAAACGCCGCAACAGTGCCCTATAGCAAAGCTTACCATTAAAAAGGTAATGGTTTAGTGGTCTGTCATGCCATTATTCACTATAGCTTTCTCAGGTCTGGTCAAGCAATAGCAGCAGATGTTTACTGTGCCGAACATCGAATATTGATAGCGAAACTGGCAGTGAAACAACTCCAACTCATGAATCGATCTTCACCATTATTGCTCCATTATAACGCAAAACCTCACACTGCACGAGAAACTGTTGTAACTCTACAGGAGCTGCAGTTAGAAACCATACGTCATCCTCCGTACTCCAACTGATTACCATTTTTTCGTGATTAGGACAATTTTTTACGTGGTAACACATTTTCTTACCAGGAGACAGTACAAAATGCTGACACAGTTTGTCGAATCTAGACCCCAGAGTTCTGTCGCAAAGGCATAAATAAACTTGCGATCCATTATTTTGGCAGCAATGTATAGATAATGAGGGTAAGTATTTTGATTAAATAAATATGTTATATCTTAAAAAAACGTAAATGCTAAACTAGAATTTACATACACTGTGATGTTAGTTTAAATCATATAATTTTTCTTTTAATACGACAGTTGGGAGGCAATCATGCATACTGCCCACCTGTAAAACACTCTTATAGGCAGTAAATATTTGGCTGCAGTTCAGACTCATACTGGTGTTGCTCCCGGCCGTCTTTCTCTGGCATTTCGGCGATCCATCTAGTGAGTGGCGAGCCACCGCCTGCCGAAAGTAGTATCAGCTTATGATAGTCATGGCAGGCGTCCGTCCCTCTTCTGTAATAGTCTAGTTCTAATAATCCCTCCAGATCTCATTTCAATAGTCCTATTTTTATATATATTTCGACATATTCGTAATAGTCCTAATACCTGCCGCGACCTGTTCATGGGTATATTGTCCCATTGATATCCACTGGAGCAGAACACGGCGGGTACACAACATTACATCAATCTTCACAAAGGGGCCTCTACGCGTAGGATCCATATCACTGCATTGAATAATAATAACAAACGTCGGTTTTTTATAACGTATTATTTTCCATGCAATACCACAGACTTTAGTGCCAGAGTGCAAACAGCAAAAGGAATATTAGCTAGTATGCTATTTTCCAGACTTTTTCCGAGTTTCTGTACTTATTCAATGCAGTTTGCAAGCTCACACAATACAAGTAATTATTCTAACGTATCAGGCTCTTTTTTGTGCGTTGTAAGAATATAACATTGTAGTTTTTAATTTAGTGGTGGCGCCAAAACCTACATTAGGTGGCTTTGTATAAAATTTACTTCAATAATTGAGCCATAAGCTCCATGTTTTTAGTTGACTGTATTTTTTATTAAAACCTATACCTGTCGTACTTGCAATTACCGTGAACTCGATGAGGACGAAGAAAAGGCTTATAGATCCAAGGATCACGAGGATATGAAATACACGCGCACTAACCTTGCGATCCACTGCCGTCTCCGATTTCTCTACATAAGCACCTTACACAGATCACAGGAGTGTTATATTATATTTATAAATAAATAAAATAAATAAATAAATATTGTTGGACAAATTACACAGCGCCACCTAGCCCCAAAGTAAGCTAAGCTTGTGTTATGGGTACTAGACAACTGATAAACATACGTAAATACATTTTTTTTTTGTAAATAGATACTTATTATACATAGAAAATATCCAGACCAACACAAACAGACATGTTCATTAAGAGTGTCTTTTTCATAAAATAGTATATCAATCGATCGATCAAAAGTATAATAGCGCTGTTCGGATTGTACTTTCAACATCGCCTGGGGGCGGCTATCGCCGTACGCATGTAGCGTAAGACTGGAAGGAATTTACAGGATACTTCGAGATAATTGCAAATTTTAATTAAACTACCCCATTTAAAATTATTATATGAATACGAAATCCACTACGTAGCATATTGCAATCATAATATTGAGTAATGGCACAAATAATAACAATGTTAAGTTTAAATGCTCCCTATGTTCCCTGTGTTGCTAAGTTGATTCCCAATAAATAGGCATATAATTAATTTTCGAACGTTAAACAAAATTAGAACCGATACTTCTTTTATATTGAATATAATAGTAAAACACCTAAACTACTTTACTAATCACAAACTCTGTAAATATTAACATAACTCAATTCCGTGTAAATGTAATACCACCGTCACACTCAAATGAATTGTAACTTAGACTACGAGTACTTTTTTTATAAGATCTACACGTATAATAATGTATATAATAAGTTTGTGGCCAACAGTGTTGGGTTCACAATTAGATAAGTACTAACATAATTTCATAATTATAAAATATTGTGAACTTGTTTGTGGTCCTTTAATAAATAAATAATATAATAATATTGTTCTCCGGCTCAGAAACCGAGACACCCGGTGCGCGAGCGAAGGTGCCTACTGCCAGGCGGGGAAAGAGGGGCGGCATCGCTCCCAGCCTTGCCAGGGCCCGCCGGCAGCTTAAGGAGCGGGAGGAGGAGGCCAAGGAGGCGGCTTTCCAGACGCTCCTAGAGAAGCGGGCCCAAAAGAACGGGACGGCAGTGGCCGGAAGCGCCGAGGGGGTGAGCTCCGAGGCGAGACCGAAGGGAGAAGCGCTGAGGGGAAAGCGGCGGGCCCAACGGAGGGGGGCGCCGACGACCTCGTGGTGAGGGGCGAGGAGATGCTGATAGTCATCCTCGACCACACGGGGAAGTCGGCGAGCCTCAAGGGGGGCTACGCCAATAAGATAGCGAAGGCTGCGGGCGGGATCCGGGTGATCCTGGAGACCCTGGTGGTGCGCACAGAGGCGGAGGAGATCCACCGCCTCCGAGCCGACAACTCCCAGCTGCAGAGGGAGGTGGCCTCCCTGAGGGAGGAGGTTAACGCGCACCGCCGGGAGTTCCAGGAGCACCGCAGCGAGAGGAGGACGCAAGGGCCGATGACGGCCCATCCACTTCAAAGGGGAAACCGGCCGCGGTGACTCCGTCGGCAGCGGCAGGGACCACCGAGGTCCAGAAGGAGCCGTCGTGGACCGATGTGGTCCATCGCAGGCCGCGGAAAACTGCGGCACCCGCTGCTCCCTCGGCACCGTAGGAGGGCCGTAAATCTAAAGTGGTGCCCCCCGGCTCCACGGCCGTAATTTTAAAGTTACGGCCAGAGGCAGCCACTTGGGGGGCAACGTATGCTTCGACCCTGCTAAAGGCCGAGCAGGAGGTTAATCTGGGGCAGCTGGGGATCGGCTTGCTTCAGATTCGCAAGTCTGCGACCGGAGCGAGGCTCATCGAGGTCCCTACCTCTTCCAGCCATGAGAAGGCAGACGCCCTGGCAGCCAAATACGCAGATCGGTGAAGTGCGCGGAGTTCCGGATCACCGGGCTGGATGACGCCGCCACAGTACACAGCGGGTACAGGTTGCGGTCGCTCGCGAGGGGGGCTGCGCCCCTGAGCAGGTCCGGGTGGGCGAAATCCGCCCTGATGCGTTGCCTGGTGACGGCGGCGAAGAAGCTGCTCGAACTGGACAGTATCGGGGTAGGCTGGAACCGGGTGCAGCTCCACTTTCTGAAGGCGTGCCCCATGCACTGCTTTAAGTGCATGGGGAAGGGGCACACAGCGGAGTTGTGCCCCTCGGGCCGTCTCTGCAATCCCCATCGCCCCCGGGAGAACGCCTCCCACCTCTCGCGGGAGTGGCTGGCAGGAGGCGCCGGAGGCTAGGATGTCCCAGTAATGGCCGGAGATCCTCGCTTCCTATAGGCCACCGTCAACCACTGCGCCGGGGCTCAGGACCTTCTTCTGCGGACCATGGCGGAGTGGACGTGGACGTGGCGGTGGTTGCGGAACCATATTAGGTACCCACCCGGCCTAATTGGGCCGGGGATCAGGACGGATCCGTGGCCATCGTCGCGAGGTCTGGCGCCAGCCCCCCACTCCTGGTGAGGGGGAGGGGAGCAGGTTACGTGGCGGCGGTTCGGGGAGAGTACGCAATAATCGGTGTGTACTTCTCCCCGAACCACGACCTGCCAGCCTTGGAGCGGCTGCTCGACGCTCTTGGGTCGGCAGTGAGGGGGCTAGCGCCCGCCCAGGTTATCGTGGCCGGGGACTTCAACGCCAAGTCCACGGCGTGGGGCAATCAGGCCACAGAAGCCAAAGGGCGGAAGGTGGAGGAGTGGGCGCTGGCCGCGGGACTGTTCCTCTTAAATAGGGGGTCAGTCCACACGTGCGTGCGGTGGAATGGAGGGTCGGTGGTGAATCTGTCCTTCGGCACCGCGTCCACCGCACGCCGACTGGAGGACTGGAGGGTTGAGACGGGGGTAGAGACACCCTCGGACCACCGGTACATCAGGTTCGATGTGTCCCGAGCCCCCGGGAGTCCGGCGATTTCGTCCCGGTGGCGGAGCGGACCGGTCTCCGCGACGCCTTCACGGCGGTGTGCAGGGCGGCCATGCCCAGCGTTGGGCGTCCGCCCCCAAGGCGGGCAGTCTACTGGTGGTCGGCAGAGATAGCCGACCTCCGGGACGCCTGCAACGGGGCGCGTAGAGCGTACACTTGGAGCAGGCGTCGCCGCCTCCGGGACGAAGGAAGTGATAGCTATCTGCACTGCGTCTACGTGGAAAGGAGGGGAGCCTTGCAGATGGCTATAAGTAGGGCCAAGGAGGGAGCGTGGCAGGAGCTGCTGGAGGGCCTAGACAGGGACGGAGACCCAGTGCCGGCCCTGCTGGAGAGGATTGTCGGGGAACTGTTCCTCCGAAGCAAGGAGAGGGCGCCGGGTCCGGACGGGGTGCACGGGAAGGTGCTAGCTTTAGCCCTCGTGCACCTCGGAGACAGGTTCCGGGAGCTCCTTGACTGCTGCTTGCGGTCGGGGTGCTGCCCGGGACCCTTCAGGGTGGGCCGGCTCTGCCTTTTGTTGAAGGGAGACCGGCCCCCGGACTCGGGGTCGGCGGTTCGACCGGTCGTTCTGCTTAACGAGGTGGGCAAAGCCCTAGAAAGGATTATCGCTTCCCGCCTCGCTCAGCATTTCGAGGATGGCCCGGGACCGGGCCCCTCGGATGCCCAGTTCGGATTCCGGGCCAGACGGTCGACTGTCGACGCCATAAGGCGCCTAAGGTCGGGGACGGAGGATGCGGAGCGCGAGGGAGATGTGGTGGTGGCGGTGTCTTTGGACATCGCCAATGCCTTCAACAGCCTTCCCCACAGTACCATCCTGGAGGCTTTGAGGTGCTTTGAGGTGACTTTGAGGTGCCTCCGTACTTGGGGAGACTGTTGAAGGCATACCTAGAGGTCAGGAAGGTGTGCTACGAGGATGCGAGGGGCCAGATGGTAAGGAGGTCCGTCGGGCGTGGGGTCCCACAGGCGTCTGTTTTGGGCCCCATCCTGTGGGACCTCGCGTACGACTGGATCCTGCGGGACCGTCTCCTCCCCGGTATGAGTGTCATCTGTTACGCAAATGACACCCTTGTCAAATCCCGGGGTAAGACCTTCGTGGAGGCGGCGCGGCTGGCCGAAGTTGGAGTAGAACTAGTAGTCAGCCTCATAGAGAGGCTTGGGCTTCGGGTCCGTTTGGAGAAGACCGAGGCCCTCCTCTTCCGCGGGACAGGCAGACGGGGCCCCCCTCGGGAGCACACCTCCAAATAGGAGGAGGTAGGATCAGGGTGTGTGTCCAGGTACTGTACCTGAGCCTCACTCACTTGACGGAAGATGGATCTTTGGCCCCCACTTCGAGCGGTTGGGACCGAAGGGCATCAGAAATGCGGCGGCGCTGGGTCATCTCCCGCCCAATTTGGGCGGGGCCCGCCGCATGCAGGCGGCTGTACTCCGGCATCTGCCGGAGCATGGCCACGTACGGTGCCCCCATATGGGCGGACGCTCTCTGCGAGCGGAACAAGACTCAGCTGCGCAGAGCGCAGCGGATCATAGCGCAGAGGGCGATAAGGGGGTACCCCTAAGCGCAAACCCCTCAACTTCCGCATGGTGCCGGTGCTCACCGGACATGGGTACTTCGGTGAGTATCGGGTCGCGAGGCGGGAGCAGGAGTTAAAATAACTTTGACTAAGCATCAATGTACAATTGTTTGTTGTCCTTAATAAAAATAAAAATCTAATATACCTAGTCTTGTGTCAGTGCTGGATTATGAAGTCAGACTAGATGCAGCAACATTAGCGTATGGGTAAATGTATGTGAAAGCTGATGAGACAGTTCTTGGTGACTCACAGATAATCATTTATAGGAACACGATAATCGTAAGAAGACAATAATTTTTATTTCGCTGTATTCTTCTATAATGTGTGCCATTGCCGCGACAAAACTGCAGCATAACAAATAAATGTCTTAGTTTCAATACCTAGTTCACATCATTGTTTATTTGCAATAATTAAGACCGTGTTTAAAAATAAGTCGATATAATACGTCTTTTGCATCTTACTAACCTCTAATTAATTACGTATCGACGGGACGCTCATTTTGACATATTTACATCTGAATATTTTATTATAGATTTACAATTACATTACATATAGTTATAGATATGCATTTACATAACCGTACACTAATTGTGGTAACAATGGTAGTGTATTTAAAATAATAATAGTAGCGCCAGTTTTCATATATTTACACTAACTACACACATCAAAAGTGTCTAGGGATCAACATATATTTTTGCAATAACTTTTCTCCTGATTGATATTAATTAAAATTTTCTTTAAGGATTCATCAAATAAAGTGTTTTCGTTTGTCTACAGTAACGATAAACCAAGTCACCTTTGCATTAATAAAGAAATTTGCCATTTTCATAATAAAGGGATTTTTGACATTTGAACCACTAACATTAAAGTTCGAAAAAAAGACTGAAATAACAGTTTTCTTTAAAATTTTATTGGGTAACTTAAACAATTAATAATCCGTGTTTCTACCGCGAACACTAACAACACAAGAACATCGGTTTGGCATACTCAAAATGAATTCATCCAAATCACGCTGTGGAATGGCCGCCCATGTTCGTTGCAACAACAAAAAAAGGTCTTCTTGCGACTGGATACCCTCCATATTCGGCAGAGCTCTTCTCTGTAGCATATCCCATGCATGCTCAATCGGGTTCAAGTCTGGCGACTGAGCAGGCCAGGGCATGACATTGATATTAGCTGCGGCGAGAGTCTGTCTTACAACTCTTGCGGTGTGCGGTCGTGCATTATCATGCATTAACTGAAATAAGGGACCGATTTGCACTTGTAGAGGAACGATGACGTCTGATACAATCGTCTCAGCATAATTTTGAGCGTTGAGGTTGCTTCTGATCCAAATCAACTCAGTTCTTCCGCCGATCCAAATACCCGCCCATACCATGATGGTTCCACCACTATAAGGATGGACTTCCTGGCAGGATTTTAATCGCTGTTGGCGTCCAGTGTTCAGGGGTTCTCCAGTGTCGTATACGTCTTGTATCCGGTCTCATACCAAAACGAGACTCATCAGAAAAGCACACGAAACGCCATTGTTCTTCTGCCCAATTTCTGTGTTCAAGAGCCCATTGATATCGAATCCTACGATTGTGCATTGCTATAGGTGGTACCCTTAGCGGTCTTCGGGAATGAAGGTTCACTTCATGCAAGCGGTTTCTGACTGTTTGGTCGCTAATTAAGTTCCCTGAAGAGTGATGAAGCGTCACGGCAAACATCATGGCGGTTATTGTTGGAGCTCTTCGAGTTGTGATTTGAATGTATCGGTCTTGTCTCCGTGTGGTGCAGCGATACCGTCCTCCATGGCGCTCAGCCACGGTACCAGTGCTTCGGTAACGTGTCCAAAGTCGACTGATAACACTCTGACTTGTATTCAGAGCTAAAGCCACAGTACGTTGCCGGGAACCAGCTTCTATCATTCCCACGGCTCTGAGCATTTCTTCCCTGCTTAAATGACGTCGCCGCTCCATAATAACGTTGGTTTTAATCAGTAGTAGGGAAACAGTAGCACTAATAATGTCTTCAATGCGTTGTATGTTTTTATAGGGAAAATATTGACAGCTGATTTTCATCTTTTACTCGAATTTGATTGACAGTTCCTGTTTCAAATTATGAAATGCACCAAAAAGGATCCATATAAATTTATAAAATCATAAATTTATTACAAAGCCACATCTCAATCTCAAGAAATCCGCATAAAAATGCTTGATCCCTAGACACTTTTGATGTGTGTATATATATACTGTAAGTGACATTCTTAATCTTATTTTGTTAGGTTAATAACGTCTGAATGCTATTGGTTTGGTAATCATTTTAGACGCCCAAAAATATGGTAATATTAAATTTAATTATTTATGGTACTCACTGCGCTCAATTGCGAGCAATGATAAGTTATTCCACAAAGAAGCTTATTGAATGTACGCGAACATACCTGAGTTCCAAATATTGAGTTTAGCAACTTGGTACTTTCTGTAATATGAGTATAAATTGCTGACCAATAATTTATCTCTTTCTGTTGACATGACCTTAAAGTATATGATATATTGTCTGCAGATCTGAGAGCAATACTAGCTGGTTTCTGTTTATCAATAGAATATATAACTCCCTGCAGCTGCTCAGCTATCACAACAAGCACGCAAGATAATACTAAATATTCCAGTTCATAACGAAGAACGACCACTGTAGTGTATATGTCTGCTATTATTAATAAATAATTCGTTTCATTAGGCGATATACAGTTATATATAAGCATGATCACTTCCGATAAAATAATTAGGATTATTAGAATATTCAATTTCATCTGTTTTCTCGCAATGTTGTTCATGTACAAATTATTGAACTGTAAATATTGTGAGGCTGAATTAAGATGATACAGCAACTTTTTAAACGTTGAACTATAATACCAAGGCAAAAAAAGAAGTGTTATATTATTTGATTGAATAATAACATAGAATATATCCGTTGAAGTAGGCTCACTATTAAAGTGACTGAAATACATCACTGTAATAGAAACAGAAATTAAAATTGCAAGCCAAATTCTTGCGAGTATCAGTGCACGCCCAAATTTTCCGTAGAGACAGTAATTTCTATAGATGCCTAGAGTGTTCTCAGTTTTTAATGCGAAACGTAACATTTTATGTATTATTTTATCGACTCCTAAATGCACAGCTTTATAATCGTATTTGGAGCACGTGTGTTAACAATTGTTGTGGTAATGATAATGGATTCGAACTACGTACTTGTTTACTTTGAAAAATGTGTAGGTTAATGACCAATTTTAATTAATTTAATGGGCCAAGAAATTTATTACAATATAGCTACTGTTACATATTCGATAGTTTTCTATAAAACTAATTAAAATTTGACATCAACATGCTTTGCATGCCTACATTATCTCACATGTAACAATGTAATTAAATATACACATCAACCACTTGTAATATTTATTATCTGGAAACGTGATAAATTGTTAAGTGTACTTTAGATGATAGTACAATAATATGTTACCCGATTAGGAAAGTATTTGGAGGTACTAAACCCTAGTCGGCCTTTTTATTAAGATCTTACATAAAACCTGCCAATAAGTGAATTTACCAGTGAGCTCATGAAAGTAGCTTGAGCAGAGGGTAGATACAAGCTACCTATGTGATCTGATTAGGGCATCCCGTGTAGGCGACACACACCGATCGTTTACGTCGTTACAAACGATAGCGTATGCAGCTATGTCACGCACCAGTCAGCACCGATTCCGTCAGTCCAAAGTGCATTAGACATTACTTTAAATTCTTTATTATGGGGAAATTAAATGTGGAGTGAAACAGAATATAGGAGAGAGAAAGTGGAGAGAAGACAACCGAAAAGGGAGAGTATTGAAATTATGCAATTTTAGTATAAAAATCTTTTTAATAACTGGGCGTAGAAGGTAAGGCAAGTATGAGGGAAAATGGCATGGCAGAGAAAAAATTGGCACAGAAGAAATTCAAACTTCTAAATTTTGTGTAAATAATTAGAGTGGAGGAGCATGTAATTTAAACACATCATTCGACGTCATCTTCCCGATTTTAAATCAGTCACTCTAGGAGTGATACACTCGAATCCGGTACTAGGAAGACCAGTAGATGGAGGGCAAGTTGAACAAACTAAACAAAGACAAAAATGAATTGGACGAGTGTAATTTGACCAGTTTGACTATTGATTTTTATACAACATCAAACCAGAATTAGACCCGATTTCTGAATTATGCCGAAAAATATTTCTTTGTTCACAATATACTAAAGGGACACGTCTTCTTAACTTCAAGGTTGAATCACCAGTTTAGGCTGCTACTCGTAATTGGGTACGCTCGTGGGTTCGATTCCTACACAAGGCAAACATTTGTGTGCATGAACATGTCTGTTTGTCTTGGTCTGGATGTTTTAAGAGAGGTAGGGCGCATCAAAGCTGTCCGTCTGGTGAAGTGCCTCCACCTCACAGAAAACCGCAGCCAAATAACAATTCCCTAGAGGGTTAGTATTGTCTTAGGTTTTCGCGATTGTTATACATTAAATTAAACCATTTTTAGCGGAAGTTTCGCGTGTTTTATTTATTATGTTGAACCTGACCTTTCGAATGCTTTGCAGCATCCGTGCTCGCAGGAAGGCTAGAGGGTTGGTGTGTTCCTGCGCGTGAGTGAGGTTACCAGTAAGCTCCCAAGGAGTTGTTGTGTAAACAGCAGAGGAGGCATCGTGCGAGTGATACTTAATATATTACAAGCGTAAATAGGCTACGGTACCCGCTTTACATGAGGTGGGCCGAATGCTTGTATGCCTCCCGACGTAGTATAAAAAAATGCATATAACGAGACATGCGCCAATTTAATACAATTCGTATTAAAGATGTGACAAAGTTGAACCAATGCTCCAAAGTCTTCCCCAAAGATCTGTCTGTTGGGCGAGGTCAACTTTAAAAGCTAAAGACAAACACTGGTGCCATTTTTCTTCGAATACTGAGATTCTGAGTGAGATTGAAAAGTTCTATGGACAGCTGTGCTAGTAACGATCCAAGCTAAATTGACTCAACACTATACCTAAGACATACCAGAAATCAGTTTTTTGAGACTTGTATGGCTCTGAAATAGCTTGAAAATGGGAAAGCATATACTGTAGTCCGATATTGCTTCTAAGCCACGTTTATGCACAGTTTTCGAGAGTCATCACAAACCGTCTCACACGCAGACTTAATGTATTCAAGCCTCCCAAACAAGCCGGATACGGAAAAGTCTTTAGCACCGCAGATTACATACATACCCTCCGCCAGATTATGTCTGGCGTATGTGGACTACTAATAAACTAAGATTTTGTTGAGAAGGGCGATGCTACAGACTGTAAAGCGATGCCGAATTGACTATCGTTCCATCGATGCAGTGAACTGCTTATAAAATATATAAAATAAGGCAACAATGTAGCACTACCTTTAATTTCATTGTGATTTACGAGTACAATAAAGATATAACAACAACAACATTTGTACAGGACCAAAGTACGAAACCAATCCTAGTGCAAAAAGGTGTAAGACAGGGCGATCTTATATTCCCGAAACTCTTCACCGAAGCATTAGAAGATTTCTTATTGCTTTTGATCTGGAAAGGATACGGTATAAACATTATTGACGAATACATAACTGACTATATAATACATTTCACCAAGGCGAAATCGCTGGAAGAACTTAGCGCTATGCTCAATGACCTCAATAGTGTTTCCAAGACCTCATTAGTGGTGGGTGTCAAGATGAATATGGATAAGACTAAGATCATGTCGAATGTCCATGTTACATCTATGCCGGTCACGGTTGGAGGCACTAAGCTGGAAGTTATTGACAAATATGTCTACCTAAGGCAGATTACACAGTTAGGTAAGTCTAACTTCGACCGAAAGGTCAACAGACGGATACAACTCGGCTGGGCAGCATTCGGGAAACTTTGACACATCTTCTCGTTCAAAATACCTCAACTCCTGAAGAGCAAGGTCTTCAAACAGTGTGCGTTGCCGGTGACGACATACGGAACTGAGACGTGGCTTTTCACTGCGGGCCATATGGGTAAGCTCAAGGTCGCTCAGCGTGCTATGCACAAAGCTATGCTAGGGTTTCTCTGCATGATAGAACCAGAAATGGGGATATCCGCAGTAGAACTAAGGTCAACGATATAGCCCACAGTATATGCAATTTGAAGTGTCAGTGACTGGGCGACTTGTTCGTAGAACCGACAACCGCTGGGGAAGAATGGTTCTCGAATGGCGTTCGCGTACTAGAACACGTAGTGTGGGACGATACCCCACTAGATGGAGCGACGACCTCAAGAGGTTTATAGGGAGTCGATGGATGCAGGTGGCACAGGATGAGACGAATGCACTCTAGACGGGAGGTCTATGTTCAGCAGTGGACGAATACGGGACTGAGATAATAATGATAATGATGGCTTAAAATGAAATTAAAATATCAATAACAAGAAAATTAAATTATATAAAGATAATAAATACGAAGTAAATCTACAAGAAATTGTTTAGTTTTATCGACCAAACCATGTACATACGAGAAGCTTAAGTCAAACTATTTTAAAAATATTTACAAAGAAATACAATCTTAAGGTTAATCCATTGGATTGGTGGGCTCCGCTACCTAATCCCAATGATTTAGCCAAGATACTGATTTTCACTGAGAGAGTTCGATGGCGCCATTGCGCGTGTCATTCTAACCGAACACGCAGGTTAAGCAACGTTGACCGCAGCCTGCCTACGGATGGGGTTATCTAATCTCAAGTTTCTCCGTGCTTCGGTGAGCACGTTAAGCCGTCGGTCTCGGCTGTTGTCGATAGACAGTCGTTAAGATATGTCAGTGACCCTCGGGCGGCTTAAAAACACTGGGCTTCGCCAATCCGTGTTTAAGCAGCGTGGTGGAGTATGCTCTAAACCCCTTCGGTTGAAGGGAGGCCCGTATCCCTGCAGTGGGATGAGTAAGGGTTGATGTCATTATGATGATGACTAATTTTGATAAGGCGCGATAGCCGTCTGATCTCCAAACCCAGAGGGAAAACCAGATCTTTCTTAGGTTAGGTCACACATCTTTCGAAACACAATTTCTTGGACGTGCGGGTTTCCTCACGATATTTTCCTCCACCACCAAGCATGTGATAATTACAAATATATAGTTAATAGATTCAGGCGTTATTTTGCGAAAGTCAAATTTACATGCAATTTGATCTAACCTGCTTTGTGTGCTTCCGCCACCAATTAGTTCATGCGGCCTAGCGCCGGCCGGCACCCACCCACTACTGTTAGTACATGGTACATGCCGACGCTGCCATGGCTGCTCCGGTAGTCTCTGCCTCGGCTGCTGCGGTCGTCCGCCATCTGGAACAGAATCCGCATGCCCCCACCACCACCGTCGCTGCCACGACTGGCCTGGTCGTCGCTGCGACACGTGTTTCGCCTCTCCACGAGGCATCATCAGGCGTTGTACACGTTAATCGTAAGAATAACATGCTACAAGTGACAAATCCATCGCAGTGCCGTCCCTTATATTGAATTGAGGGTGGGGGTGGATGGTGTGAGCGAAAAGATATTTAATAGTGGGGAATGGTTTACGTCAGTCTGTTTGTTCATGAGAGTAATTTTAGAATTTTTATGTTTATTAATTTCTAATTGTTCCCTAATATTTAGTTTTAAACCTTTGTCTATGGTGTGTAAAATATTTTTTTTAAACAAAGGTTTAAAAAAAGTCTGTGTTGTGAAAAGTTGCACAACCTACTTCAATGTAACAAGTTTGTGTCAATGACTATTGACCAAAGATGGTAGTTTATAAAAGAAGTAAAACTTTGCCATAAATGTCTAATAAAGGTGGTCATAGATACAGTTCACTGACAAACCTTAATTGACACCGACAATAAACCTCTACATATAGGCGAAGACATAGTAGCTCATACAAGCACGTCATCTGCATCAATTTCTACATGTTGTCCTTTACTTAAAATTATAGGAGTCACTGTCTCAGGTCCCGCCGGGAGCTTGGATACGTACGCTTTATTAGATGATGGTTCGACAGCAACGTTTATAGATGCGAGGTGGCCTCGAAGCTTGATCTGAGCGGCGTAGAAGGAAGTGTTCAATTAGACTGCGTAGGAAGTCTGTATACGTAACACTGAGACGCGGTATGTAGATTTTAAAATAAAAAATAGGCATTCTTCTACGACTTACACTATCCGGAACGCAATGTCTATTAGCCTAGGTGTGGCTCACCAAACGGTTCTACGAGTATCTAAAGATATAATGGTACTTGGTTGACAACTTGGTTGATGTTTTGTGTTACGAAAATGTAAAACCGACTATTATATTAGGGTCTGATAATTGGCACTTGACTATCTCAAAGTCTACTCGTAGAGGCTTTAAATGTGAACCAGTTGCGATTAATACTAATTTGGGTTGGGTTTTATTTGGATTTGATACTAGCAAATCCAAACCAGTAGACTTCATGAATTACGTTACAACTAACAATGATATTAGCAATGATGAAATAAAGCCTTCTCGATTCTTTATTCGAATTATATAATTCGAATAAATTCAAAAGTCGTGAATTTTTTACATACGCCATTTTTACTTTTGATAATTTGTTAACGCGATTGTTTTCTCTCCCCGATTATATTTACTATTTCTTACTTTTTTATTGTACAAATGTTTTTTTTTTGGGTTGGTTGGTTTTAGTTAAGTTATATAGTTGTGTTCCGTTTTCATATAATGTTATTGTTGAGTTTCTGTTATCAAAATGTTGTTGTGGGTGAAAGTGAGTGAACCTAGACCGAGCAGTGCTCACATATTACTTTCGTCGAGCAAAAAGTATTTCAGGTATACTTCTATGCGTTTTTCGAATAAGATGACTATTATTCCCATATCAAGGCATGTAGAAGAGACTTGGTCTCGGTGAATTTGGGAATTTTTCGGCTACATGATAGTTTGTGTAAAATAACTTCTTGATCAAACAACTTTGAGATTCCGGTGAACCCTACAAGTCTCAGGCTAGTCTCTTAGGTAGCAGGCAGATTGATAAATTGATATTTTTTATTTATTTATTTATTTGTTTCCACAGTCACACAAATAATGTAACTTGGAGCCGGAGGGTCCAAAAAAAACCAAAATTTAATTAAAGAAATTTAATTAAAAGAGATATAAAAAGTTTTACAATTAATAACTATAATTAGGTATTGACTCGATCGAAGTATGATACGAAGTGTCGTCGCGGTGGCCGCGTTGTCGCTGGCCGGCGTTGCCTCGTCAGCACCTTACTTCAGTTGTGGGAATATTTCCATGCGCTTCAAGTCACGTAGGCCACGGCCAATAATGTCCCGTCAGCAATCGTGCGGAATGATGCAATAAAATAGAGCCGTGTGCAAAGTTGATATCTGTGTCAGCAATTTCCTTATAAGTAGCTTGCCTAACACCTCCGCCCTCAGATTCGCAACTATTTGCGAGTGTTTGACGAAAATGTTGCGAGAGGGTTCTTATGGCTTGGATGCTGGATACTGGTTGGTGTTATCTCTGCATAAGATGGTGTCGCTTCTGATATTTTCGATGTTCTCTGGCTGTTTCCAAGACATTTTCTATATAGTAACAGTGCTGACGTGATTACGGCTATTATTAGAATCCCATAAAATGGTACAGTGGTGTGGTAAAAGGATGCTGTAGGATTCTCATCTAATTGTAATGCTTTCTGTGTTAAGATCCTGTTCTGTATCTCTTGAAGTCCTTTAAGATTTACTGAGCTAATTGCGATCGACGGTTGGGGTGCAGCATCAATCTTCAGACTGGGGAGAATGTTGAATATTTTTACTGGTTGACCATCCACTCGATCGTTGGTGTTGTATATGGTGAGTTCATCTGTTCGCAGCGAACACTGATGTGGTATATCGACAAGATGACTTCCATGTAGAGTTCGGTATTCATCTCGATTGCAGGTCAATCGTACTTTCGTTGGATTCGGAAGGACGATAATATAACGCCTGTCGTCAAGCTTCTCGACCGTCTCTTTAGTAACTGTAATAGTGGTGCGCTGACAAGAGTCGTCTACGGTTTGTCTCGAGATGAGTGTCTGGATGCAGTCCGTACCATGTTGTACGCGTTGGTTTGTTTCTTCTTGACATAAGTACCGAGATTTTACCTTCGGGAGTTCAGCCTCTATGTACATATACATTTTCCCGTTTGTTGCTAGGAAGGGATGGGGAGGAATAAGGATTTCGTTTAATCTATTGGGTGCTAACGGTAGCTTATATAATTCGTAAATGTCTGAAGAAATAATTGGAATTCTAAATACTATAACTATCTGTCTACTTGAGTAATAGGATCCTGTTTTTATAATGTCGTAGTAATCTCTTAGGTCTATATCTAGTAACTGATCTATCCTATATAAGTTCCTAAGTTTCCTTAAAATACCGCTTAATACATCTACTCTTAACATTGAATGGTGTACATTAGAAGTACGAGTGAAAGCAAGCATATCCTCAATTCTCTGTAGCTCATCTGACAATTCATCTACGTTATTTGTTACTATACTTAGGAGTTGAGCTAATTTAGCATATTTAATTAAGTTGCTATTTCCATGCGTTTCGTAGTCCAAAAGTTCATGCATAGTGAGATTTAATCTATTTTGGTTTTCGGCTAAACTAACTAAAATATTCGTGTGACTTTTCATCCACTCGTTGCTAAGGCTAATATGATTATTTAAATTATTAACTACTTTATTTTCATTAACTTTAATTGCTCTAATAGCTTCGTCATATTTGATGGCATCTGAATGATCTAAGTTTCCGGTAACATATTTAATCACGGAGCTAAATCCATCGATGAGACCTCTCTTCGAGCGATGAGGTTCTAAGCTAGTTAGTCTTAAGAGTATATTATCTAATTTCTCGCCAAGGTGATCAATTTGTATTTCAAAAAGCATAAAAGTGTCGTTAGGAAGCTTATTTCCCAATTGTATGATCTGGTGTTTAACTAAGTCTAGGTGGTCGTGTATGGGCTGAAGCTCAATGTATTGAAGGAAAACGTGATAATGCGTTGTTAACCTCATAGGTCCCAGTTTGTATGGCAATATTCCAGGTCCATCATCCAGGCTGTCAATCTTTATTTCTTGGGCTCGGGTTATGGTTATGGTCAGCGTTAGTAGTAACCTGCAACAATTTTGCAGATTTGGGTACTCTCTTTAATCTACCTTTTGCAATGGGACCGCGTTTTTTTGAAGTGTAAATATGAATCGGCAGGTCAGCCAAAACCGTATCTTGAGGGTATCGCGGAGCTATTTTCTGACGACTAGCTAACGGATTAGTTATGAATATTTGCTGATCGGGCTGATATTCTACCTCAGGTTCCCTAGTTTTATTTAGGTTTTCAATGATTGCTGCCCGCTCGGCTGATGTGGATTCGTGGATTAGTTCGTAAACTAATTTCATTTTGTCTTTGTGAGTCTGTATGTACTGTTGCATCAGATGTCCAGTCGCATCTAAGTCAATTGGGTCCCTCGGGTTGAAATGTCCATTTATAATGTCATAGGGTCGGCACTTAGTGAAGCTGTGTACTGAGCTATTATATGCTATTATAGCGTACGGCATAAGATTCGTTACAGATTCTTTCTTATGGCTTAAACCTAGAATACGCAAATGTTCCAACAAAGTGGACTGAAACCGTTCGATGTTGCCATTATCACTTGGTGTGTGGGCCAAAGTTTTGTGATGGTTGATTTTATGTAGCTTTACGAATTCGGAAAATAACTGGTTTGTGAACTCAGTCCCTTAGTCTGTCACGATCGTCAAAGGCAGACCATGGTGGGTTGAGAATGCTAGAAGAGCTTGAATGATACTGAGCGCTGTGCCATCTCGGAGAAGGTACGCCTGTGCGTATTTCGAGAAGAGATCTATAAAAGTAAGATATTTTTCATTTTGCGCTGTAAATAGGTCCATATGAACTATCTCAAAGGGTTTGGCTGCAGGTGGGACGAGATTAAATTGAGGCCTAATGGGGTTTCTGTCATATTTGGCCTGCCCACATATAGTACATTCATTAATGAATTTGGTTATGTGTTCCTTCATTTTAGGCCAGTAATAACGGTAAGATAGTGACAAGAAACACTCGGTGATACCACGGTGGTTAGTTTTACCATCGTGATAGCTGCGAATAATTTCCTGTTGACGCATATATTCCTTCACATTTTCCAATTCACGCTTTGCTAATACAAGGTTCATGACTGAATTTTTGAAATTATTCTGAATAATTGGTATAATTGAGTACATTGCCAAAGGGGGATTTAATAGAATAGCAGTTTTGACTTTTGGATTAACATATTCTTTTATGGTGTTTATAACGTCTGGTTCCAGGTTACCTTCTGACACTTGGACTGCGATGCGTGTGTGTGTGTCAAATGGCTTAGTCACTGTCGGTCGTCGTTTAACGTCTCCTACTACGGTCATTATTATTTGTCTATGAAATCTATTGACGGGGTCATCTGTTATGGGAACCTCTAGAATCGGATTTTCCTCACTAGTGTGCACAGTTGCAGTTGATGAACCATTTAGGCTAGGTGGTTTCTCGCTAGGGTTGGCAACTATCAAAGTCAAAGTCAAAATCTTTTTATTCCGTAAAAATGGCTACATTTGTTTGGAATCGTCACAATTTTTTCCCTACCGTGCAGTTTATGACTAGGTGAGCACTGATAAAAATACTGCCAAAAAACTCAGGCATCCCTCTTTTGGTATCCAAACAAATTTACATATTTTATTAATTACATTATAATTGGATCGACTCACTCCCAGGCATTTTTATCATTACTATAGTCAGATACTTTATAATATGCCCTGCTACACAATTTGGCTTTAATAGTAGTTTTAAATTTGTTAATTGACAATTCTCTTATATTGCTGGGAAGTTTGTTATAGAACCGTATACATTGCCCCATAAAAGAATTACTTATTTTGTGGAGACGGCTTGCATGTAACACAAGATTATGCTTATATCTAGTATTTATGCTATGAGTATCACTCTTTTTACAAAATGAGTCTATGTTTTTATGGACATACAAAAGATTTTCATAGATATATTGCGATGCGACTGTTAAAATATTTATTTCTTTGAATTTTTCTCTAAGGCTCTCCCGGGGACCAAGTTTGTAGATAGCTCTTATGGCTCTCTTTTGCAATAAAAAGATGGTGTTAATGTCCGCGGAGTTACCCCAGAGAAGAATTCCATATGACATAATACTATGAAAGTAGCTGAAATAAACTATTCTAGCCGTAACTTAGTAGTTAGTAACTTAATTACTTTAGTCTTTTTATCATTTAAAAGCAGATTATTAACACTAAACTAATGAATAACTTTAGAGAGAGCATCGTTAACTTCGTCATAATTACCTAACCGTCTATTAATTTTGAATGTCAAAGAGGTATCATCCGCAAACAACACAATCTCATGTTTATTCCTTACATAATAAGGTAAGTCATTTATATACACCAAAAACAAGAATGGACCCAGAATTGACCCCTGTGGGACTCCCATAACTACAGGGGACCCCGAAGATCTTTTACCATTAACATCGACCTTCTGTATCCTATTGCCCAGATAAGAAGACAGAAGTTCGAGAGCCTTGTTCCTGATACCGTAGTGGTGTAATTTTCTGACAAGAGTGTCATGGTGCACGCAGTCAAACGCTTTAGACAGATCACAAAAAATTCCCAAGGCATCTTGCGAACCCTCCCATGCCGCGAATATACTTTTAAGCAAATGAATCCCTGCGTCTATAGTTGAACAACCTCTCGTAAATCCGAACTGTTTCCTATGAAGCAAATTATGTGTATTGAAATGTCTGAGCAACTGGCTAAGCATTAGTTTTTCAAAAATTTTACTGAGAATGGGCAGTATGGAAACAGGTCGAAAATTCGAAGGGTCCGAACTATCACCAGATTTAAATAATGGAATGATTTTACTATGTTTCATCAAGTCAGGAAATACACCAGATGCCACACAACAATTGAAAATTGTAGCTAAATGTGGAGCGATTGAAATAATAATAGAAGAAATGGTTTTGACAGATAGACCCCACAGATCTTTAGTGTTTTTCATATTTATTGATTAAAAAGCGTTCAAATCATCTTTTGGGCTTACAGCTGAAAATTCAAATATTGTGTCGCATTCTACCACGCTCTGTTTGAGAACCTGTTCAGCAGATATAGAAGAAGACATAAGATTTCTTGTAGTAATAAGAGGAATGTTAGAAAAATATTTTTCAAACTGAGTCGCAATTTCTACATCATTTTTGATATCTATATCATTTATCTTTAACTGAAAGTCTCGACTACGTACTTTCGCTCTACCCGTCTCATTATTTATCATATCCCAAACAGATTTAATAATATTTGTTGAACCATTAATTTTATTTCTTAAATATATAGACTTAGCATTGGAACAGGCTCGTTTAAATATTTTGGCATAATTTTTTACAAGTTCTTGAAAAGTCGGATTGTGATTACAGGTCCTTTCTTCATAAAGTTCATACAATTTATTCCGACTTTTGTAAATACCAGGAGTTGCCCAATCACTGAATGTCATACGGTCACTTACAGACAGTTGTTTTGGAGTAAAGATTGCATTAAATTCACTAGTGATTAAGTTAAATAACGAACTGTACAAGTGGTCCGGAGTACCGTGACAGGGCAACAATACAATTTTTTCTGCTATATTAGACTTAAATCTTTCTAAGCGGCTTTTACTCAAAGGTATATAATTTATTTGCTTTCTTTGTATTTTTGAAGAATTTGGAAATGAAACCAACTGACCTGAATGGTCTGACTGAACTTTATTAATTATAGATTGATTCAAAGGTTTTACAGTGCTAAATATGTTATCAATACATGTAGCACTTGTAGCAGTTACTCTTGTTGGCTCTGTAAAATATCTGTAAAATATGATGCAAATTGTATGATTTAAATAAATTTAAAAAGTTGTAGGTAACAGTATTTTTCTCCAAGATATTTATATTAAAGTCTCCACAAATTATAACAGTTTTATGGCTATTAGATAATTTATTTAAGGCATCCTCCATGATATTTGAAAATGTTTCAAAGGGCGTGCTAGGAGGTTTATACAGGTTCATAACAATGAATCGTTCCAATTCAATGCATGAAATCTCTACAACTCGCTCAACAGAGAGGCTCACAATGTCACACCTTTCTTTAAATTTAAGCAACTTATTTAATAATATTAAGGAGCCACCATGTATACAGTTATCTCTGATGAATGAGCTTGCAACCTGGTGGTTATTGAAGCTGAAAATGAATTGATGGGGTTTTAGCCAGTGCTCAGTTAGACATAAAATATCAATATTGCTACAATTCATAAACAACTCCAATTCTAACTCCTTTCCTATCATCCCCTGAATGTTTTGGTGCACCAGGTTGATACAATTATTATTCTTTCTATATTCTTGACAATTTACAATTGATGGGGATATTGTATTATTATTACTTTTAGTTCCATTTTTAATATTGTTATTATTACTATTTACATTGCCAGAGTAAAACTCTATTGTCTTGTAACCTAATTTAAAGAATTTGGAATACCTTCCAAGGTACCATTACTCAATGTCGAATTATCTAACTGCTCAAAAGAAGCAGGGTTGTTAGCCAAACTTTTGGCTGGTTTCATAAAACAATATGATAGCGAATCTGCTATTTGTCTTTTATAAAAATTGCTAAGATAAAATTTATCTTCTGTCAAATTATAATATTTATTATTAAATATATTTATGTCAAGTACATGAAATTTGTCATCATATAATGTCAATGTATGCATTTTATCGTTTAGTCTATACCTAGATGCATTTTCCGCCTCGGGCAACAATTGACTGTATGGGAAAGTAAATAAAAACACTTTTCCCACATTTATCTGTTGTAACATATTAAAATATTTAATCATTATATGTTTATTTAAATTTCCTCTCCTCCCAATAAAAACAATTAAAGTTGTGTTGGGGTGGTAATCCCTCTTAACTATTCTATCTACTATTTGAGTGAAACTGGCTCCAGGCAAACAATAATTGGTAACCAGTTTTCCTGATTTTTGTAATAATAATTGGCCCATGTTTTTACCTATTTCATCACTATACATTATTATGTTGGAGTTATTATTTTCGCTATTATTATTTAATGATGATGACATCTGTTGAAAAGCACTACTATTAATGGCCTCATTCACATTGTGGCTATGTACTTGACATAGTTTCGAGGATCGAGTTACCTGTGAACATTTCATCGGAGTTCGGGTTAATTCATTCCTATTGTATAAGTTGCTAAGAGACGATAATTTTTGTTCATTTTCTCTCAAGTCTGCTACTAATCTATCCATGCCTACACAGTATTCTTCAATATCTCTTTGAGCATCCTCATATTTTTTAGTCATTAAATCTAAAGAAATATTAAGGGTTTGGATCTCAGATTGTAGGTCTTGAATGATGTTTTTATATTCCCTATTATTACTATTATATTTTATTGTACATACACTAGCATGTTTATCCTGTGTGTTCGATACTACAGACTCATCACAGGTTAAGTCAATTGTCAGTGACGGTGGATCATTCGTGTTTGAGATGGCAGAAGCAGTAACTAAGTTTGGAGCGCTATCTAGCAATTCATCGAATAATGACTGGGAGTGAACAACTGTTGACTCCTGATGGGAACATTCCAGCTGATCAATTGTGCTTAGTACCTGTTTCAATTTGGTTTCTAGCTGAATATTGCGTTCTAGAGTGGTCTCAAACTCGACCCTACATTGATCAAAACTACCTACCAAAGACTGCAATGTTTTATTTTCTTCCAAAGCATTATCTAACTCTAAATTAATTTTTACTATCTTTTCCTTAAGTATTGTATTACTTTTAATAATTGACAGTGCTTCCAACTCATTGTCATCTCGCTCATTTTGCAATTTTTCTGACAATTCCTTATATTTCTTTAAGTCTTTTAAAGTTAATAAAAATTTATTATTTAATTCTTTATATCGTAGCTCTGAATTTTTAACATCTTTTAAAGCATTTAAATACCTGTCATTTAACTCTTCATAGCGTGCCTCAGCCATTGCCTTTCTAGTCAGCATCATTTTCACCTCAAACCGTTTAGTTAAAAAATAAATAAATAAATAAGGTAGGTGTACCTAATTTGATTGATACAGATTAGGTTATTGTATACTATATTTTATGGCTAATTCACTAATGGCAACTATATAAACCCATGTACTTTATGCAGTAACGAGTAATTATTTACAACGAGTACTTAACTATTTAATATACTGTTTATACTATAGCTCCGGTAAGAAGTTGCTCAGGAACTAACTAATTCAATTATACAGCTATTGATTCAAGTTCCTCGTTATATATTTCAACTCTAGAGAGAGCAGCGTTGGTATTCTGATTGCCCTTTTTATATATTACGGTAAAATTGTACTCGCTGAGTTTCAACCGCCACCTCGTGAGACGAGAGTTAGGCTCTCGCATATTCATAAGCCATTGCAATGGCTTATGATCTGTAAGCACTTTAAATTTCCGTCCAAAAAGGTATGGTCTGAAGTATTTGGTAGCCCATACTATGGCGAGGAGCTCTTTTTCGATGGTACTGTAATTTATCTCACTGTCGTTGAGTGTGCGAGAGGCGTATGAAACTGGCTTATCCGAACCTATAGGTCCTTGCGATAAAACTGCACCTATAGCAACGTTAGAGGCGTCGGTTGTAAGTAAGAAGTCCTTTTCAAAGTCCGGGTACTGCAGGATGGGATCGTTAGTCAGTAGCATCTTACATTTCTCAAAGCTTTTAATATAGGCAGGGTCTAAGACGATCTTTTGACCTTTTTTGAGACATTGGGTCAATGGTTTTGTGATACGCGCGAAGTCGGGAATGAACTTTCGGTAGTAACCGAGAAGTCCCAGAAACTGCTTAATTTCTTTCGTGGTTTTTGGGATAGGGTATTTAGATATTGCTGAAATCTTGTCCGAATTAGGCTTAATGCCATCACTACTTATAATATGCCCTAGATAAGCAGTTTCGAGCTTTAGGAACTCCGATTTATCCATTTGGACTTTGAAATTTGAAGCCCTAATCGTCTTTGAAAAACCCTATCGAGGTTATGGATATGTTCTTGGAGAGATGTGCTGAAAATGATTATATCGTCAAGATACACGAGACATATCTCGTTTTGAAGGCCTCTTAGAACATTGTCCATCACTCTTTGAAAAGTGGATGGTGCATTCTTAAGACCCATGGGCATTCTAATGAATTCGAAGTGCCCGTGCTCTACATTAAACGCCGTCTTATGTATGTCTGATGGGTTCATCTCGCATTGGTAAAATTCGGATGTTAAGTCAAGGGTGGTGAAGTACTGACATTTCCCCGACTTGTCAAGTACGTCGCTAATGTTGGGTATAGGATATTTATCGTCTACAGTTTTTTCATTTAGTTTACGAAAATCCACTACAAGTCGCCACTTCTGTTTGCCAGATGCGTCCTTCTTTTTGGGTACCACCCAAATTGGGGAGCTCCAGGCTGATTCTGAGGGTCTAATAATTCCCTGATCTAACATCTTTCTAATTTGATCCTGAACTTCCTGCCTATGTACGAAAGGATATCTGTAACTTTTTGTATATATTGGAACTTCATCTGTGGTCCTAATAGAATGTTTTACTTGATTGGTAAAGGTTAAGGGTTCTCCATCTAGGTAAAAAATATCTGAATACTGAGAACACAGCCGCAATAAATTTGCTCTCTCTTCCGGGTTAAGATGATCAGTACGTAGACGCGATAGAACCTCTTTTGTACGGTCCGTAATCGGTTCGGTATCTGTGCACTCACCGGTAAATACCTCCGCCTCAGCGGGTCGATCTAACGAAAATATCACGTCGCTGTTGGAAGGGTTTTCAATTTCTACAATGCCGCGGCTATCCCTAACAGTAGTTATGCACTCATGTACGAGACAGTTACCTAAGACCTGCTCATTCACAATTACATCTCCATTTTGAGAGTTAATAGGTATTCTAACTAGTTTCGAACTATTAGCCGGGATAATATCCTCGTAGTAGTTAACATTTCGCGTATCATGGAATTTAATGGGGTTAACTGCGTTATTGGTAACAATTAATCGGTCCTTAAGATCTAGCTTAGCTTCCCATTGGGTTAGCAAATCTAGCCCTATAAGCCCATCGAAATGATTGTGAAATTTGTATAGGAATAACTTGATACTTTCGCTATTATTAAGTTCTTGGAAACAAGGTATTATTATCGAATAGTCGTTCCTAGATTTCCCGTGTATATTCGTAATTTCGAACGGGTCATAACGGAGCTCAGTGTCAGGGTAAAATTTCGAGGCTGCCTCCGGACTTAAAAATGACATATTAGCTCCGGTATCTAATAATAACTTTAAAGGTGGGTCCGAATAATTGGTATTCCAAATATGGTAATTGTCTTTGCGTTTGAAAGTTGACTTCTATTTTGACTTTTTTAAACGGCCCGTTATCGGAAAATCCTCAAGGGTTCCAGAGGAACTAGTAGATGGTTGGGGTTCTTCCCCATTCTGAGAACTATAACTCGTCTCTAGCGGTATAGGTTCTTCGTATACAAGGTTATTGCTATCGTACTCGTAGTACGTGTTATACCCGTAATCACTATAGTCAGGAGTTGTAACTTGTTCGCAATTATCGGTGTAATAATAATCATACGTGCTGTCATATGAATAGCAATAGATTTACATTTAGTTTTGAAGTAATTAGTGGGTGGTGGATTGCCGTGTTTCGTCCAATCATGCCCACTGGGTGGTAGCACCCTAGGAGTATAATGCTGGACTCCGCTCATAGGACGCGGAGCAGAGTTAAAATTACTATTATAATTTCGAGGTGCCAATCTAAACGTGTTACTGCCCGGGTTATAATTAGGTGGTTGTGCGCTAAACATCTGCTGCGTACGTGTAGGCATTCGTGGTAGGTTAGCATTAAATGGCGGGACGTACCTAGAAGATTGGTTAGTAATGCCATACCGCGGTGGACCTTGTGGGTTAGGGAATTTCACTACAGGTCCGAAAGCAAAAGGTTTAGGGGCCTGGGGTACCTGTGGAATTTGTGGAAACGGCATTGGTACTTGTATAGGTCTAGAATGCGAGGTAGCTTGAGAGTGTTTACTAAGCCCATCATTTCGTTGCTGTAAGTATAGAGTGTTTAACTCCTCCTGAACAAATTCCAATGCCTTCTCTATATTTTCGGGACGCATACACCTTATACGAGAACCCAAAGGCTCCTTAAGACCGCGAACAAACGCTTGCATGGTTAATTTTCTATATAAATCCCGTTTAGCGGTTATTGTGGTCTCTACATTCTCGTGTAAGGTCACAAATGTCATAATGGTGCTAAAAAGAGTCTGACACCGATCAAAAAATTCTTGCGGTGTGCTATTTCCCTGCACCTGCATAGCTAAGTCATTATAGAGAGTGGTCTCATCTCTCTGGTCACTGAAATTATTAATTAATGTGCTTCTAATACTTGGCCAATCCGACGGAATTCCGTTGGAATTAATTGTCCTAGCCGCGGGGCCAGTCACCTTATTTAAAATGCCATTAATCAAATATAAGTTAGCTAGAGTATCCCCTCCAGAATAAGCATCTACAATCTGGTCACATAGTTTAATAAATCTTGTCAAAATATGAGGGTTACCATCGAAATCCGGCACCAATCGAAGGGCCTTGATAATAACATTGGGATCAATCTTAGACATCTCTACGCTATTACCTACGTTCAAGTTACGTTCTGAATCTAAATCTATGTCTCTATGACTATCCATAAAGTTATCCCTGGCCTGTCTTGATGCAGGCCGAGATGTCGCATTATGAGGGCGAAAAATTGTGGAAGGGGTAAAATTTAGGACTAAAGGAAAGCAACACTACGAAATAAATGTAATGTACTTACCAAATCATCTCTCGATACCTGGTTTCTCTGAGTGATATCGATTTCCGGATATCTCCTCCGCCCTCAGCTGGTCACGTAGGGGAGTAGGTGGACTCGATGAAGGTGTTAGAACCAGCTAGTCACGCGGGACACGGGCTGTAGTTCAAGCGGAAATCTTGATCACGATATCGCGCGCGCCTAGCTCGAGCCTCCGTTTCGACTGCGCCAATAATGTAACTTGGAGCCGGAGGGTCCAAAAAAAACCAAAATTTAATTAAAGAAATTTAATTAAAAGAGATATAAAAAGTTTTACAATTAATAACTATAATTAGGTATTGACTCGATCGAAGTATGATACGAAGTGTCGTCGCGGCGGCCGCGTTGTCGCTGGCCGGCGTTGCCTCGTCAGCACCTTACTTCAGTTGTGGGAATATTTCCATGCGCTTCAAGTCACGTAGGCCACGGCCAATAATGTCCCGTCAGCAATCGTGCGGAATGATGCAATAAAATAGAGCCGTGTGCAATGATGCAATAACACAGAGCCGTGTGCAAAGTTGATATCTGTGTCAGCAATTTCCTTATAAGTAGCTTGCCTAACACACACATACACGTAGGATACAATGAATCGTTGACCAATAAATTGTTACAAAGTTGTGTATTTGAAAGGTTTAGTACAGGTATGTGTGTGCTGCAGCAATACAAAAAGGCCATGGCTCAGTATAAAATTTTTGCAAGATGATTTGCAAAAACACTGATTTTCAGCCATAGCCGAGTGCGGGCGCGAGTGCAGCAGGTAGGTTTGATATGAGATAACGTGTTAGTCTCTAGTTATAAGATCGATTAGCATGAGTGTGTATTGTAAATGTATTTTTTGTTTTAAGCATAGAGGTTAAGTGGCAGTCAATTTTTATCACAAAGCTGATTGGGAATGAATTATAAACAGAATGGAATTGGACAACATTATATCACAAGGGTAAAATAAGATCAATAATAATAAATTAAATGGAATAACATAGAATTACTGTAAATCGTTTCCGACAGCGGCAGCTATAGGCAACTGTATAGAATGCTTATTTTTTTTGTTTTTCTAGTAGGAACGTTGATAATTGCTTTTTGAAAGAATAGCCAGAGATACAGTTTCTAATAGGAGGTGGTATGTCATTCCAGCATTTAGTTGCCTGATGGCGGAAGCTGCCAGTGAACGCTACAGTCTTGTGAGAATAAACTCTTAGTTGAGACCGAATGGAGCGATTACCATACTTGTCGCCAAATCGTGAAAAATTTAGCTTTAAGTATAGGTATTCCGGTTGCCCGTGTTTGATAACCCCAAACAATAGACTCGCGAGATGGAGCTGCCTACGAGCTTCCATATTCAGTAAAGAGGCATTGTTAAGGTACGGAGTGATGTGACTTCTAGGAGGGATATCAAAACAGTATCTGCAGCAAGCATTTTGAACACGCTGGATTAGACTCTGGCTTTTAGATAGTAAACGAGGGCCGTAGACTGTGTCGCCATAATTCAGCCTAGACAGTACCAATGATTCGCACAATCTTACACGCACCTTTTCAGTTATTAAATTACGGATCCTGTATAACACTTTCAGTCGATAAAAACAACATCTGACCAGATTCAGTACATGTTTCTCATAGCGTAGATGAGGGTCTAGAGTGAGTCCTAAGTTACTGGCTTCTTTCACACTTCCTATACTGCAGTTGGAAATTTCCAGTACAGGATTGCATTGTGTGATAGCTGTTACCTGGTGCTTCGACCCAAGGATAATGTACTTGGATTTAGTAGGGTTAAGGACCAAGGAGTTATTAGACGATCATTCTGCTATTCGATTCAGATCTTCGTTCATTTTTTCCGCGGCTGATATTATTTCTTTTGGAGACGCTGATATATATACTTGCACGTCATCAGCATAACAATGATACTTACAATGCTGTATTACTTTAGTAAGATCAGCGCTGTAAATAATGAACAAGAGCGGGCCAAGTATTGAACCCTGTGGCACTCCACGATTTACAATTTTGGGGCTTGAGATATCGCTAGTTCCATCGTCCTTCAATAACTTTACACATTGGGATCGTTCACTCAGGTAGCTTTTAAACCATTTTACACTATGAGGATTTACACCATAGTATTTCAATTTACATAGTAAAAGTGATATATTTAAGCTGTCAAATGCCCGGGAAAAATCCAATAGGGTCAAGATCGTGCCACGTCCCTCATCCTGTGCAACGAGGATATTATCAGTGACATCTAGCAGAGCCGACGTTGTTCCGCGGCTTCTACGAAATCCCGACTGATATGATGGCAAGATGTTGTTTGCCTCGACATATTTTACCAGCTGTGTGTAGATAGCTTTTTCAAGCACTTTTGATAGAAACGGAAGTATGCTTATTGGTCTGAGCGCACCAGGGCTTGTCGGATTGGTTGTTTTAGGCTTTGGAATAACCAGAGCATCCTTACACTGCAGGGGAACATCGCCTGTTAGAATCGATGTATTTATAATATGTGTTAGGACACGGAGTGTGCGCGGCAGTGTAAGTAATATCATATCCCTACTAATGCCATCATTGCCAATGGCATTAGATTTAATGGATAGTATGTAATTGGCTACATTCGTTTCAGAAACCGGACGTAATTCAAAGGTGGAATCACTATGGCGATGGTGTGCAAAGAATGTATGTACTGATGGAGGGATGGTGCTTGTACCAGGAATGTTCAGAATGTTCAGAAAGTGGTCGTTGAGGATATTTGGATTATCGAAACATACGGGCAGCGCATCAGTCTTGGTAGGGTCTATCAGTATTTTTTGCTTAAGATTTTTCCAGAAAGTCTTGCCATTATTAATTTGTGAGTTAATGTGCGAGTTAAAGTAAGCACGTTTCTCGCTTGCAATACTGGACCGAACTAACTTTTTTAGGTCAGTGTAATACTGTTTCTGGACCTCGTCACCAGTTCTTTTGTACTTCTTGAAAGCGTCGTTACGCAAAGTTATCATGTACTTGCACATGGTTTTGGTTATCTTTGATTTTCAGGTTTTTTTTTGGAGCATGTTTGTCAAAGAGCGACAGAAGAAGAGAATTAAACTTGGTGAGCATAGCGTCCACGGTAGACAATTCAAACAAACATTCCCAATCTATCGAATTCAGGTCTTTATTGAAAACATCAAAGTTGATATTTTTTATGGGTCTAAAACTGATTGTTTTGGCAGGTATTTTGATTTTCGGTAAGAAGAGGTCGACACTTATCAATGCATGACCAAGGGAACCAGTGATATTAGCCACAGATACTTCACGTACACGAGCATTAGTACATACGAGGTCGATCAAAGTCTCCGCATTATGTGATAGATGTGTAGGTTCCGTTACCACCTGTCTTAGATTTAGGTACCGCAAGAACTCAGAAACTCTTTGGACGTTTGTGTTCATATCGTCGCGCATGTTTACGTTAAAGTCTCCCATTAATATGATATAATCATGATTAGAGAGAGACATAACTGACTCTGTCAAAGCATCCAAGAAGGTTTCAACGTTTAACCATTGCGGCCTATAGGCTGTGCCTATCAATAGATGGGAACCGTTTACATGGGCGGACAACCACATTTGTTCAATGTCGGCTGGCGGATGTTTCACGATGCGTACGCGTGCATTACGCCTCGCATAGAACGCCACACCACCTCCGCGGCTACCCCGCATATTCTGCGGCCGGGGGCTACTATACAGACGGTAGCCAGGCATCACAGGTGCACATGCTTCTTGACCTGGACGCAGCCACGTCTCATTTATTGCGACAATGTCGACACCAGCACGGTTCATAGCAACTATAAAGTCGTCATGCCTTGTGTTCAATGATCCGGCGTTGTATAGCGCTAATTTGAGAAAGTTATTAATTGTCATCTTTTAGGCATAAGGATATCATTTGAAGCTAGTGTTAGAATTAAGTTGATATGAATTGTATTATATGATTGATAGTTATGTGTATATCTGTTAGTGCATCTATACAAAGAGTGATGATGAATCTTTACACAGCATGTGAACTCCATTACTCGCACCGCACTGCTGTGTACTACTGCCGCACAACACAACACAATGCAATGTTCAGAATATCTATAATTCAATAAGTTAGCTGCATAATGACTGCTGAATGTAATATAGGATAACAATATATTCAGCATTTGATGCACGAGTAACCACATAATAATAGGAAATACAATAATAAGACCAATTAAAAACATAATAACTATACCAATAATCTCAGAGATGTGTACAAATTCGTTTAGTATCAGATTAATTTCTGAGAGGCAGGAATAGGATGTTACATTTTGCTTATGACATGGACATGCCAAAATATAAGTTAAATGACTGACAAAATTACAAATACTTCGTCCTTTTTCCATATAATAATTGTATATCTGTGCCATGTCATCTATAATGTTTAATAATTCTGATATTTCTATTAGTAAGAGTGTGACACGCTTACTGTAATGTGTGTTATCCTGATCTTCATGTAGATCTTCTTAATAAGCTGGACTGGCTCATTAATCGATGCTATCTTCTAATTTCGGAAATATGACCATATTTTACTCTACCGGTCAAAGCTTGGATGGCCTCTCATTAGTCAGCATTGTCATTTAAAATTACTTAGCACACTTTTTGCAATTCTTTTTATTACCTATTCTCCAGAATACTTGAAATGGAAGTTTCTACCTTTAGTAGTAGTACCTTTCTGATTCTTATAACTGTCAACTTCGATCAAACGACTCCCATTTACTCTTAATTCCACTTTTCCGTTCGGGTTTCATGTCTAATTCCTTTACAAGTTTCAGGACTCCGGAATGCGTTGCCTGAATTCATTAAGACTACCCCAACAAATTTACTTTTAAAAAGCCCTTCTTTGTTGTAGTTGCAGTGCTCATCTTGTAGAGAGCCTATCCAAGCAGTGTACTAATTATCCAACGTGCGTTGTATAATTAGTATATATTATTACAATTCTTTACATAGGAAAATATGTATGTATTACCTACTAGGGTTTCGTATGTATTACTGTGGTTGCGTATGTATTATCGTCGTTATTTATGTATTCTGATGTTTATATATGTATAGTTAGGTGTATGTTCTTAAAAGATACAATTCATATTCCATTTTATTTTTAATAAAAAATACAATCGTCTTTTTTCTCTACTCCCAATAGTCGACTGGTAGAAATTGCAATTAGCATTACGTTTGCCTTTTGGTACAAATTTATTGTATTGAGGTCAATAAAATATTTGAAAAAACAAAATATTACTTAGTATACTCTGTTTTATTTGTTTACACTTTGTTTCATGAAATTACGAATGAACTATAGAGTATTTGAGTATTAAGAACATGTAATTTTTTAAGTTTTGGAACTAAGCGCATAATTATTATTGACTCTCACGTGTTTTAATGCTTAATTCTTCAAGCTTTATTTTACACAATCACACTACGTTGTTGAACTGCAGTGCGATGACGGTATAACCAGTGATGAACGTGACGAGCGTAGGTAGCAAACTCATATTGATGTCGATGGAACCGAACGCCTGCGCCCGGATCGGCCGCGTCGAAACTAAGCGCAGCAGATCACGCATCGCTTTGTACTCCGATTTACCTGGAATGCATTATTAAAAATGATTATACTACGTCAGGCAGCAAACAAGCCTACGTAAAGCAGTTACCGTTCCAGGGCTTGTAAAACATTGGAAGTATTAGCTCGTACTTAGCCACCTTTCTATTTTACTGGTAACCTTGCTTATATGCAGTACAATAGTAACTCTTCATAGAACTATTAATTGATTGCAGTCTTCCGTAAGGTTGAGATACTTACGTAGTCCTTTGCGACGTCAAGGCACGTATTTCTGTGGTCTGTGCTAAGTGGCGTGAGGTGGCTGATCATTTGTGACCCTAAAATGCCAGTTAAGCCGAAAGGGCAGGTTTATAAAGCTATCATTAGACCTGCCCTTTTATATGGCAGTGAAGCGTGATCTGTCCTTGAGCAGCAGAAGCAGGACCTGTGTGTCACGGAGATGAAACGCTGCGTAAAATGTGTGGAGTAACACGGAAGGATCGCGTAAAGAACTCCCGCATTCGCGGTAGCCTTCAGATCCGTGACATAGCGAAAAATTGCAAAAGCATCAGCTACGCTGGTACGGCCACGTCTTACGAGAACCGGTAAGTTATGTGGGGAATGCCACCTAAACCGGGTCACGGTAGGCCTAAGAATGAGATGTGCGTCAATGTTCTCATAGTTAGGGATGCCGAAAACTGCGTGACGTGGAGAGATACAATTTCGGAAAGCGGATACCGCGCTCTGAAACGACACCGTGAGACGCAGCCAGAGAATAAGACTCAGACGATGATGATGCATTGCATGCATGCACACATTACCAGACAACGCGTTCTGTTTAGAAATATCACTGCAGATAACGTTAGACTCCTTAATTTAACAAAGGAAAAAGTAATAAGCCTCGCCTTGTAATAGCTTGTTTGTTTTAGTAAATTCGTGGTGGATTACATAATATTGAGATATGTGAAAGCTAAATGTAGATGGATGCCTAGTAGAATATGGCACATTTGAAGAAAATTTAACATTGTTATACATTATTATTATACATTATATTATATTATACAGGTTACACTTTTTTTTCCTAATTACAACAGTGATCGGTTTCTTTTTATTATATCAGTAGGTACTTGTAAAAATTTGCTGGTTTTTCGCTTACATATTACAAAAACAATAATGACATTATGTAGTGACTTTATTTCTTGACAACAGTGATGGATGCATTGTTTCCTTTTTAACTGTGTTGGTAATCAGTCAGCATTGAATGACTATTCTTAGTATAGACTTATAATAAGTGATCTTTCTCGCATGTCAGATTGGAGTGACTCTCATGAGCTTGTTGTAAATCCAACCAAGACGCAGGCGATTGTAATTGGTGGTTCTCGCCAAATCACTAAAATTGATTGGCCTAACTTGCAACCGGTAAACTTTAAAGGTATCGACATACCATATTCTGATACCGTTAAAAATTTTGGGGTTATTTTGATTTCTTTGTAAACATGATTGACATGACAAAATACATCAATTAATAGTTTCTCTGACGATATCCTGGTAAATATATAGATAAGCCAGATATTTTGATAAAATAAACGCCAAATTATAGTAAAAATATATAAATAGTAGTGAAAATTTATTAATACTTAGTCTGACCATAAATTTTTTTGGTTTTCTCATTTTGGCGCCAATACATTGTACAATATTTTGCAATATTAAAATGGAGTGGGGTGATAAAGAGAACGGAATCGCTGTGATTGCATTACACAAAGTAGGTATGGAGCCAAATGCAATTTTTAAAACTCTCCATACGCTTGGTATTAGTAAAATGTTTGTGTACCGGGCTATTAATAGGTACAATGAGACCTCCTCTGTTTGTGATAGAAAAAGATCTGGCCGTCCACGTAGTGTTCGTACGAAAAAGGTGGTCAAAGCAGTAAGGGAAAGAATTCGAAGAAATCCTGTCCGGAAGCAAAAGATTTTATCTCGGGAGATGAAGATAGCACCTAGAACCATGTCGCGTATTTTAAACGATGACTTAGGGCTTGCAGCCTATAAGAGACGTACTGGTCATTTCTTAACTGATAATTTAAAAAAGAATAGGGTGGTAAAGTCTAAACAACTACTGAAGCGGTACGAAAAGGGACTTCACAGAATTTTTTTTTTTACGGATGAGGAAATTTTTACAATTGAGCAACATTTTAACAAACAAAATGACCGTATTTATGCTCAAAACTCTAAGGAAGCTCCCCAATTAGTCGACAGAGTGCAACATGGGCACTATCCGACTTTCGTGATGGTTTGGTGGGGTATTAGCTATGAAGGAGTGACTGAGCCATGCTTTTGTGAAAAAGATATCAAAACATCGGCACAAGTGTATCAAGATACCATTATTGAGAAGATAGTGCAGCCCCTTAACAACACCATGTTCAATAACCAAGAATGGCCCATAAAGCTCGGACTACGCAGTCTTGGTTGAAATGAACGTTTTGGACTTCATCAGAGCTGAAGACTGGCCGTCATCTAGTCACGAAATTAATCCGCTGGATTATGATTTATGGTCAGTTTTAGAGAGTACGGCTTGCTCTAAACGCCATGATAATTTGGAGTCCCTAAAACAATCCGTACGATTGGCAGTGAAGAATTTTCCCATGGAAAAAGTGCGAGCTTCTATTGATAATTGGCCTCAACGTTTAAAGGACTGTATGGCAGCCAATGGAGACCACTTCGAATAAGCTTTTTATATTTTAAATTGTTTTATATTTATGTATTAAACTAACACACTGTAAAAGTAATAAATGTTATTTGCAATAGAAAAATTATTTTTTCTTTGTTTCAGTATTTATGGCAAGACTAGGTACTTTTGAACAATAATCCATAATACCACCTTGAGAAAAAAAACATTAATAACAGAAGTGGCTGCTTATTTTGTTTTTAAATAGTCAACTAAAGGCTCAAGTCTTCAATCAGTGCGTGCTCCCCGCAATGATCTACGGTGCAGCGGCCTATATCCAGCAGTGGGTAGATACAGGCTGATGATGATGATGATGAAATTGTCAACACTATTTTGACAACATTGATATATTTTAAATTATGTAGTCACTTTTCTTCCTCAAATTGACAACTAATAAACTGAATAAAGTACATACATTTAATTGTTCCGATGAGAAGTTTGCTCAATTTTCGTTTGAGATTGTCACCATTATTTTGAGCCTCCTGTGCTGTTGATGCCAACGTGTAGAAATAGATCATAGCTTGAACTAACACGTGGATATATGGTATATACAGGTATATTGAAAATGAAGACCCTAGGCCCTTAAATTAATAAATTATATTCAATACAACTACTCTCTACGTAATTTAAATAAGTATGTAAAGCGTAAAACGCACGTTTACCTTAACGTTAAGGTCAGCCACGATATATAATACTGTAACGCAGAATGTTATTGCTGTGGCGAGCATGATTGATAGCTGAAAATTAAAAAGAATCATTTTCATTAAGTATTATATTCAAAAATACCTAAAACATGTAACTTTGCAGTAACAATACAGTATTCGATAACTTCAAGTTACTTTAATGTTATGGTTATGTCAAAATATTTTCATTTACAATGTTTCACTCAAATCTGGAGATGATCAAATTGGAAGTACTTCATCAGGGAGATTTGTTGACAATATATTGTTTTCTATGACATATAAACGTTCTATGATTATATGATCTGTTGACAATATTTTGTTTTCTATGTATATAGTAAAGTCGATTGGTTTTTATTCTATGTTTACAAATTCGAAAGATAGCGACAATATTTTAAAAAAATTGATGATTGGTACCAGAAACAATTTTCTATTTTTTTTAATAATAGGTAAGCAGAAACATCAAGTATTAACAGTAAATCAGCCGATTTCACAGAAATATTACACATTTATAATTATAAAAGTTTCATTTTGACATTTAAAATAAAATGAAAATATCAATAACTAGGAAAATAAATTACATTAAGTATTAAAATACTAAGTTAAATAAATAAGAAAATATTTACAAGTAGCCATCGGTCAGACCATATATATACATGAACTATATGCCAAACATTTTCAAATATTTACAAAGAAAAACAATTGTAAGCTTAATATTGCAATTTCATCGCTGGTATCAATGCTACAAGTACGCTGCAAATAATACAAGTGACCCAGATCATTAAAAAATTAGCCAGAACATTTTTATTCTAGCCATTATTTTTATCGTCGAGGTTTGTATAAGGTGTATAAGGTTTGTATAAAATGTGTTTCCCAAATGCTGTCATTATATACATTAATGCTTTTACGAGTACATCATATACACCGCATATACAATGTTCTATCTGTCTGTCTATAAATTCACGCCAAATCCCTTGCGGGGTAGGCAGAGACAACCGAGCGCCACATGACTCGTTCCTTACATACCTCACTCGCTTCTTACCCATTCATTGCTCTTCTCATGCACGCTCGCCAGTTTCTAGGGCTCCTGACATCACCTTCTGATAGAACACGACCAATTTGGTCATGGTAGGTAAGCCTTGGCCTTCCTCGGCTCCTACATCTTTTCACTTTTAGATTGTATATCTGCTTCGTCATTCTTTTATAATGCATTCGTTCTACATGTCCGAACCAACGCAGTATGCCTCGTCTTATTTTAACATCAACGCTCTCTTTCAGACCAACTCTGTTTCTAACATCATCAATTGCAAATACGGTCGCTACGCTTGTAGCGATACGCCATAAATTTTGCGCAACGCTCGCATTTCGACCGCGTTTATTCTACTTTCATGCTCTCTCTGCCATACCCAGCTCTTGCTTCTATAAGTAAGCGTTAGGACCAGCCATGCAATTCTGTAAGAGCAAACATACTTACATCCTCAGAAACATCGGCTGTTACAGCCTTGAACACAAAATTGCAATTCTTTGGTGTCGCTTTTCATGGTTGTGCGACACTAGCGCCGCAAGGCTGCGTTTGGAATTGGAATTCTACAAGGCAAACAGCCTCGCGTACGCTTACAGCCTTATAGAATACCAAATAATTTAGCCGTGATCGCAGTAGACGATGTCAAAGCTGTGACATCTGTGATCACAGCGACGCACACAGCCATTACGAGTCGCTTAGAGAATTGCATGGCAGCACTGCATTGTGAATACCTATAAAAGGTAACTTTGCAGTAGTAAGTATGTATTTACAAAAAAAAAATACGTATGTTTATCAGTTGTCTAGTACCCATAACACAAGCTTCGCTTACTTTGGGGCTAGATGGCGCTGTGTAATTTGTCCGACAATATTTATATTTATTTATTAATATTAATGTGCAGTCGATACGCAAAAAGAGAGACCGTTCGGACCCATGAAATTACTGCCCCATTGCCGTAACTTCAGTGTTGTGCAAAGTCATGGAACGGATCCTTAACAATCAAATGATCCGTTACCTAGAAGACCACTCCTTAATTGTCTTAGGTGTTCGCGATTGTTACACATTGAATTAAACAATTTTAACGGTATTAATACGGTAACAATTTTTAAGTATCGCGTGTTTTATTTATTTTGTTGAACTTGACTTTTCGAATGCTTTGCAAGAAGATTAAGTTGACGTTTGTCTTACATTGGTTATTCAATCATTACATCTACCGACATGGATTGTTTTTTTTTTTTGGTTCTTTTTATCCCCGAGGGGAAAGGCAAAGGGATCTAGCCCATACAGCCAAGTCTTCAGTTTAGAACCATGTGAAAATCTTAATTCTATGTTCCAGCTTCAGGAACTGTGCTGAAAAAATACTTGGGAAGGGTACCTAGACCCAATCAACCCAGTTTAAATACCACCCGTAAAACGATAGTGATTTTTACAAGGTTTTCTTGATGAACTGATTCACGTCTTCCAAAAAGTGCATAAACGTGTTATATTTGAGGTTTTTCAATACTGTATAATTTCACTAGCACTTATGTTACAAAATACTATCGAAATTGTCAAATAAAACTAATTTTATACTGAATTGTAAAGTATTCAAGTATAACTACAATGTCACTCGTCAAAAGCGCGGGAAGAAGTCCGACATGGATTGATTAATTATATACGTTTCGATTCACACAGAAATCGCTCACGGTATCCGAATATTTTTGGGTAGATCTCTGGGGTTGTGACTTGATTATTTTTATAACTGGATCCGAAGCAGGTGGTACTTGCCAACCATCTTCTCTATTGAAATTGGGGTGTTTTCTTATTTCAGTAGCCTCGCGTAGTATTCTAGGCATGTAGCGATTCTCCTTGGCAAGGATTTGTGGTTTATCGAACCGTATGTAATGATAGATGATACTTTGTTTGTTTTAACAGCTTCAAAGTGTAATGGTACCAGCAAATCTTATCGGTAATAAGATTGCGCAATATTATTCAAAATTGAAATGGTTAAAAATTCCTTAAGATTGGGGGATGGTCGAATGCAACATGGCTGTACGCACATGTGCAACCCATTAGTTTTTTTTTGTCTGTTGGCACGGAGCTCGTCGAGCTTATGCAATCAAATTAGGGTTACCCAAGAGTATAGAACGAACCCATGTAAGATATGTTGATGTTTTGGTGAAATTCAAAATTGATAATGAATACAAGATCGAACCGATCTGTTGGAAATAATTATGACAAAATAGATGTTTGAGAATAATTGGATTACAAGTGGATCGACGCAATCCCTGCCCTGAGAGAAAGCTCTTAGGTGTTGCGCCAAAGACTTATGTCTGGAGTTTATTCGGGTATTTAGGATAAGATCTAATTTGGTACTAATCACAGTTAATTAGCATGTGTAAATTATGCATTATTCGGTAAATTAAGTTAGTTGTAAGACCTAGTCTGGAGTGGATAATGTGTACGGAACCTTGCGTTTAAACACAGATCGGCGTGGCGGTTTTACGGGGTTGAAGCGCGCGCGGGGTTTATCGTGGACTATATAGGCAATGGGGATCGTTGAGACGAGACACAATAAGCCAATACTGACTGTGAGACGGAACGTATTTCGGGAATTCTTAAAACCTTTGTATTTTTGTAACTTAAGTAATCAGTATTCGTTTGGGCTATTTGGCTATAAGATTTGTTAACCAATTCTTATAGTTTCTTTAAATTCGCGATAGTTCGTTTTAAAGTGGCTTGTTATTAAGCAGTATTGACACATTTCAAGCACCGTGGTAAACTGACTGTGACAACTGAGCGGAGTTTGAAGTGTATAGAATCAAATACACGATTTAGTACGGATAGGTAAGCCGTGCCTAGATCTTCCCACAGTACACTAGGGCCCCACCTCTCTAACGCGAAATAAAGCGTTCGTGAAGTGTGTACATACATCACGGAATGTCGGGGCGACTACAATCCCGCTGGCTGGTCTAACTTCACAGTTAAGCTAGCTTGAATTGTCATGAGTCTGTGACGATTACATTTTCCGAAATTGGTGGACCGTAGGTCTAGGCTTTCATTGACTCACACGTCTGCCAGTTGTCTACACAAAGTTATATACACATATATATATTTTATAACACAACTATCTATACATAACGTTCTTAGACACACTCGCGTTAGGGCGTTAGGTCACATCCCGGGTCTTGTTTCTTTAAATCCGCGATAGTTTCTGTTAGATAATTAGGATTAGGATTAGAGAATTTAAGTTGTAAGGTTCCGTATAGAATCCATTGTCGACTAAGTTATAAATAAGTGCTTGTTCGCATGAGCTTGAATGTTTATTGAATAAGGTGGTTGGTAGTATAAGGATCTCGCGATTGTGACTATATAACGCTCTCATTTTATTTTATTTGGAAAAAAAAGGATATATTTATATCAGTAAATGTAACATCATAGTGTGCGGTAAAGATTAATCCGTGTTAGCCCCGTGGTTTTGAACATTGATTAATTTTGGTTGGCGATCAGTGGCGGATTAGTCGGGCCTGTAACCAGTTTGAAAGCACGCATATCAGACGGTTATTCACTCGACTAATATGGTAAGGGTACCGTACACTTTACAATAAATGATGAAGATTCTTTAAAGTACTGTAAGGTTGGAATACCATAAACACGAGAGCATAACTTGCGCGATAACGTCCCGCGTGAATAAGCAAAAGAACGCTATAAGCGTCAATAGACTTTGATTTCCGATAAGCTTGTAATTCGTTCGTATAGCGAGAAAGTAATTAACATGTCTTTAAAATGTTAAGGCAATCCGCCGAGTGTATTCAATTCACTCCAATCCAGTCCCATTAATTGGTAAAACCCGATCAGGGTTTAAGAGCTCTTACACAATCAATAATGCGCACATATAACTTATAATATATAAATTATACCAATGGACTTGGAATAAGGCTTGGAGCAAGTGGCTATTAGTTGCAACAACAAAATATTAAATAAAAGTCGTACGCACACAAATACATGTTTATATAAATACATTGTTTCTTTGCGAAGAAACCAGCTCCAAAGACCTTAGCTGTGTGTTGGAAATCCCGGCCAGGGTAAATAAGCCACGATATAAATACTATAATACGAACCACACACATGCAAATAAAAGTTCGACTAAGCCCGAGCTTATGGGCGGATTTCCATTATTAACTCGTATATACGACACTAGGCATTAAGACATCGAAATATCTTACATCAATATATATATATATTGTTAGCCCTTCGACGAGCTAGGAGGGGTGGTACATCGGCCGCGGCTATAAAATGGCGGCCTGTCTACCCGACAAGCCATTTGCTTGGCAGACTTCGAACAGTGCACTCGGGGTGTGTGACGTGTTTTGCTGCGATTGGGTTCGTTATATTTTGTTTAAACAAGTATTTGATGTTTTGTTCTCTCCATAGTTGTAATAATGTAAACGAATTACATGTATTGATTGGTACGGTCTTTTTTTTTAATAATTTTCGTCTGACATTCCTAAAATCAGGCGTGGGATAAAAATCTTCTCGCCCACTACTTGCAAATTACTAATAGCGTTCATTATTTTATAAGAACAAGACACCAACATACTGAGATGATGAGACTTCAGTAGTATACGGGAAAGCGAGCTCCAGGAAAAGGAAAATTGTTATAATTGCTGACCAGCAGGGGAGAAATATTAGAAAAACTTTGCAAACACTTGTAGGCGAGGAATACACGGTAGTATGCTATTTCAAACCAAATGCTAGGCTTAAAGAAGTTTTACGATGCAACAAGAGTTTTATATCCCAATTAAATGCAAATGACTACATTATAATTATGTCAGGTGTAAATGAACGTAATCCATCCGAGTTTCAATACTATGTTAGGGAGCTATGTCAATCTATAAAAAATACGAACGTCATTGTGACTGAAATTCCTTATAATAGATATCTACACGTAAATAAATTAAATTTAACTAAAAGTTATTTGTAGCAACTTTAAAAATGTGACGTATGTTGACGTTAATTATAATAAGCTTAGACTAAATTCTTACCTATCTACATTGTACATCAGCCGTTCTTTGCTTAGGGAAATACTTCGAATCGACTACCAAATAAAAATGTTAAAATACGAAATGGAAACAAAATATGAAAAAAACATACCAAAATGTAGTAGACAAGTGTCACATAAGAGTACTCAAACGGAGTCTTCACAATATCAGAACACGGAACATTCTACTTTTTCTGAGACTTGTAACTCTACAGACAGGCTTTTTCGTGGGTCACAGTATTAATGTACTACATCAAAATATTGATGGTTTAATAAATAAAGCGAACTTGTTAAGCGTGGCCATTGACAATATAAGTGCGGAACAAAACTTAAATATCGATGTTGTCTGTATCACGGAGCATAATATGATTGACGAGGATGTAGGTCTGTTGAAGTTGCCCAATTATTCTTTAGGTGTATGGTCAGCTAGAAAAAATAGACATGGAGGATCATGTGTATTAATACGTAATGGTCTCAAATATAAAGCTATTGACTTGTCTAAATATAACATAGATAATCGTATTGAATGTAGTGCAATTGAACTCGTTGAACATAAAATTATTATAATTACTATTTATAGACCGCCTAATAATAAAATAGAATATTTTGACATTTTTTTTAAAAACATTAATGATATTTTACAAACCTTTTGCTATGGAAAAAACAAAATAGTTTTATGTGGAGATTTTAACATTGACCAAATGGTAAAAAACAAAAATACAATTGAGTTTCAGAATATTTTATCTAGTTACAATCTTACTATAGAAATTAAAACATCTACAAGATTAAGTAGTAAAACATGTATCGACAATATAATGCATAATATACGAAGATGTAAAAGTTTAAATCTGGAACTAGCTTTGTCAGACCACACAGCTCAGCTTCTCTGTTGTCCAGTTAAGTTTAATGCGTGTTTTGATTATTGGTACTATAAACGGCGTGATCTCAATAAATGTAATTTAGACAAATTTAAAAGTATACTAAGGTCACTTTCGTTTAAGGATGTATATGAGACTCAGAACCCAAATCTTGCATTTGATAAATTCCACGACATATTTACACTTTTTTATAAATTATGCTTTCCATCCGTTAGAATAAAAAAGAGCTTAAAAGCGCATCCAAAATGGATTAGCAGGGGAATAAAAATGTGCCCAAGCGGAAAAGAACTCTGTTGTGGAAATATAGGAAGTCGAAAAGTAATATTGATAAAAATATTTTTAAAACATATTCTGCTCGTTTAAATTGTATTATAAAACTGACACAAAAATCACAGAATGAGCACTACATCGAGTCGTCTAGGAATAAATCTAAAGCAGCATGGGAAATTATTAATAATAAAAAAGACAAAGCACCTAAGCTGCACATTAGTAAACTAAGTATAGGAGACAAAATTATTGTCAATCCTAGCGACATAGCACAGGCATTTAACGACTATTTCATAGATAAAGTACAGCCATTAAATAGGAAAAACAAAAAACCAAAAAATGTTGGTTATAACAAACCGAACTCTATTTTTATGAAACCAACATTTCCTCAGGAAGTTGACGAAATCATTCAGAGTCTTAAAAACACGTCTTGTACAGGATATGATGAAGTATCGACGAAAGTTTTAAAATACACATCCAAAATATTATCGCCAGTGCTATGTCATATCTTCAATTTGTGTATATTACATGGTGTTTATCCGGACAAACTTAAGATAACAATAGTTAAACCTTTATTTAAAAAACAAGATAAAGAAAATATATCATGTTATAGACCCATATCGTTAATTCCAATAATATCGAAAATATTTGAAAAGATAATCTATGACAGACTTTATAGCTATTTTGAAACAAACAATATACTAATACAAGAGCAAATAGGATTTAGAAAAAATAAGACTATCAATCAAGCTATTTATACATTTTTGTTCAAAGTTATGACCGCTTTAGAGAACAAAGAGAATGTTTGTGCAATGTTTATGGACTTAACCCAAGCTTTTGACTACGTTAAACATGACATTTTAAAAGATAAACTATATACATATGGTGTTAGAGGAAATGCTTTAAAATTAATTATATCGTATCTATCTAATAGAAAACAGGCAACAGTCGTAACGAATATTTGTCCAAAGTGGAAACTAGAGGAAGAATATTTATCAGAATACAGGGAAGTAGTATACGGGGTACCACAAGGGAGTGTTTTGGGGCCTCTTTTATTTTTGGTCTACATAAATGACTTCCCCAAATCAATAAATTTCCCAATGGTTATGTTTGCAGATGACAGCACGGCCATTTTCTCTAATAAACACACGCTAGAACTACAAATTGACATAAATAAATCGTTAATTGATATAATTGATTGGTTAGAAGCAAACAATTTAAAAATGAATGTGCAGAAAACCAAAATTATGACATTTAAAACTAAAAACAAAATAATTAATTTAATTGATGTAAGACATTTAGGAGCTAAGATTGAAGAAGTAGATAATACAAAATTTTTAGGTTTGACAATAGATAACACTCTAAACTGGAAAGTCCACATAGGAAATGTATGTGCACAACTAAGCAAGTTTTCATATGCCTTGCGTATGCTAGGTAAAGTAGTTGGCATACCAACAGTAACGAAGGCATATCATGCTTACGTTACATCAGTTCTTAGATACGGTGTAATCTTTTGGGGCAATTCAACGGACAAAGAACTAGCATTTAGAGCCCAAAAACGATGTGTACGAGCAGTTTATAAATTGCGACACGATGACAGCTGTAAGCCGCACTTTATAGCTCTTAAAATATTAACTTTACCAAGCCTTTACATCTATGAAAGTGCAATATTCGTTCGGAAAAACATAGGTCTGTATGAAAAGTTCAAAGGTGTTCGGATTTGCAACAGATTAACTAAACCTTCGTGCAGGACAGCCCTTTTCTCAAAGAGTATATTTAGTGTGGCTCCAGAAATTTATAATAAATTGCCAAAAATGATTACTGAAAGTGAGACTATAAATAATTTCAAAAAAAGATTGTTTGAGATGTTGGCGGAAAAAGCATACTACAGTGTAAAAGAATTTCTCGATGATAGATTCTAAATTGTATGGTTTTCATCAGAATTTAGTAATGATTGCAAATTGACATTTATAAATATTAATCAAGTTGACATTATATAGATGTAGTAGTAAGAATAATGTAATTATGTTGCATGCCGCAAGGCAGTTTATGGTCTAAGATCTGAACTTTGTTTGTTGTGACTTTTATAACCCATAGACGCAATAAAGATATTGATTGATTGATTGATTGATAACATATTTGTTGATTTATTTCGTAATTTTGTGTCGTAGTTTATCATTTTTCGGGTGCACTTATAATTTTGATGTGATTACCTTCGTTTGTTACCATGTCTGATAAACCTCGCGATTCACGTAGCAGGACACGTCGACACGACTATCATAGGTCGCGTGATAGATCTCGTGATAGGTCGCGTAACAGACGGTCACGTACGCCACCTTATATGCCTCGCGAATATGATAATTCGATGCAGCATACGTTGAATTCTATCTTAAAACGTTTGAATACGTTAGAAACTAATCGTTCCATAACTACCGCGGAAAATCGTGATCTACCTGTCGCAATTTCCAATGCGACCGCGCGTGATAATAGTAGCCCGGTTCGATCGAATTTATTGTCAACTACAAACGTCATGTCATTGGAAAGCGAGGTACATCGCGACAAAGTACCCACTGTGCCTGTTCACGTTGACCTCGATCGTGGTATTCCATTAACAACAACCAGTATATGCGTAGAAACGGAATCCTCGATTGCTGCTTCAAACAAACCACGGGCCGTAGCCAATGACGTTATTTCTACCTCTAATGGGGAGGGAATAGCGGGTACCGCACGAATTATCGCAGATGCCATTAGATCAATTAGTGCTCAACGATCACATTCGTATTTTGTATCTTGTTTTGATCCATCGCTTCATGACATAAACACATGGTGTTCAGAGGTCGAACGAGCTAAAATGACAAATGGATGGAGTGATTCAGAATGTTTATCGCGAGTATCAAAGTGCTTTAGGGGTGACGCGTGTACTTGGCTCGACGAATGGGTAACTAGTGATAGGACATGGGCAAATTTCATACGGGAATTTAAACCCCTTTGCCCGCGTAAACTTGATTATGCAAATATATTGTTTGAGGTTATGAACAGTACCTCCGATAAATTTAGTACTTATGCCGAATATGCCCGTCGCTCCCTATTGCGTTTGCGCGTAGTTAAAGGGCTGAGCGAAGAACTTATGGTATTAATCATTATACGCGGCATTACTGACCCTCAAGTCCGAGCTACAGCTGCAAATGCTGATTTGACTTGCGACAATATAGTCTCCTTCTTGGCTATCTACAGCAAAGCTAGTAACAGTAGTTCCGTTAAAAGAGATTCTAAGCATTTTCCAAATAAGAAACGATTTCTAACCCCAGTGCATACTAACAGTAAATGTTTTAATTGTGGTCAAGTCGGGCATAAAAAGCATTCATGCCCTAAGAAATCGAAAGAACAGTCCACCGCGACGTCTTCCTCGACCTTAGAAAATAAAGTACCCATCTGTGGCTTTTGTAAAAAGACAGGACATCAAGAGAATAATTGTTTTGCAAAAGATAGATCTAATCCTCGAAATAAATGAAACATAAATCTATGTACCGAGCTGTCATTGCGTGATCCGTTCCGGTCTAATGATGTGTCGACCGCGGTAATACAAGGTATCCCCGTTGATGTTTTAATTGATAGTGGTGCTTTAAATGTTTCGCTCATTTCTGAAGGTGTTTTAAAATATTTTACACATAAACTGAAACCAATCAGTTGTGCATTGAGGGGAATAAGTCAAAATATTATTCAAGCCGATTATTACGTAACTCTGACTATTGAATTTAATGAAATTACTGTCGAGGCTGATTTAATCGTTGTTCCAAAATCCTGTATTGCATTTCCAGTAATAGTGGGTACGGACATACTCAACCGAGATGGCGTCGTTTATGTCCGGTCAAAAAATAGTCAATACTTAACTCGTGCTCCTTTGGGTCAAGCTCTCGTGAATACAGTCGTACCCGATATAAAAGACCAAGTTAATACGTCTCTTCAAAGTGAACAGCAGGACTTGTTAATGTCGGTTATTGACGAGTTTTCAAATTATTTAATATCGGGGACAGCGTCAACGACTGTAACTACAGGTAAAATGAGTATCACCGTTAAGGATGACACTCCTGTCGTTTACCGACCATACAAGTTATCTCACCAAGAGAAACTCAAAGTGCGTGAAATAATACGTGACCTCAAGGAGAAGGGTATCGTTCGTGACTCAAATTCGGAATACGCAAGCCCCATCCTCCTCGTAAAAAAAGAAGGATGGAAGCGACCGGATGTGCGTCGATTACCGGGCGCTTAATCGAGTGACTGTTAGGAACCGGTATCCAATGCCTCTTATAGATGATCACATTGATCGTTTAGGAAATTTTAAATACTTTTCGAGTTTGGACATGGCTACCGGATTCCACCAAATACCACTTGAGGGGGAGTCGGTGCACCGCACGGCATTTGTTACCCCTGAGGGGCATTTCGAATATCTGAAAATGCCGTACGGATTAACGAATTCTCCGATTGTGTATCAACGTATCATTAACGATACCCTTCGGAAGCACATCGAGGCTGGTAATGTGTTAGTTTACGTAGATGACGTATTGTTGATGAGTAATACAGTCGAAGAAGGCATAAATTTATTACGAGACGTGCTGCGTACTCTTACTAGTGCCGGATTTTCAATAAATTTGAAAAAATGCTCATTCATTTCAAGGGAAATTGAATATTTGGGACGTGTAGTGAGCCAAGGTCAGGTTAAGCCGAGTCCACGTAAAGTAGAAGCGCTTCTAAATGCACCGATTCCAACAAACGTCAAACAAGTCAGGCAATTTTTAGGCCTAGCAGGTTATCTTAGACGCTATATTAAAAATTATGCCACCAGAACAGCTTGCATATCGCGTTTGACAAAAAAGAACGTTGACTTTTGTTGGGGAACGGAGCAGGAGTGCGCCCGTCAAGACATTATAGCTTGCCTTACTAGCGAACCGGTACTAGCTATATTTGACCCCGCGTTTAGCACTGAAATTCATACCGATGCTAGTAGCATGGGATACGGTGCGATACTATTGCAAACAGGACCCGATGGTAAAAGGCATGTGGTATCGTATTACAGCAAAAAGACTCTGGACGCAGAAAGCAGGTACCACTCATACGAGTTGGAAACCTTGGCGGTCGTGAAAGCATTGCAGCACTATCGTCATTACCTAATTGGAATAAAGTTTAAAATTGTCACCGACTGCAATGCTCTCAAGGCCACTGAGAAGAAAAAGGACCTGCTTCCTCGCGTTGCCAGATGGTGGGTTTACCTCCAGGATTTTAACTTTGATATCGAATATAGAAAGGGGGAAATGATGTCACATGCTGATTACCTCAGCAGAAACCCATCAGTTGTAGAGGTAAATCTGATTTCTAAACCTCGTAATTGGGCTGAAATTGCGCAATCAGCTGATGAAGAGACGCAGGGCCTCATTCAAAAGCTACAAGAAGGGGAAATAGACTCTAGTCGTTATGTTCATCAAAACGGTTTGCTTTATTACCGTTATGCACAGGTGGGTCATGAACCGAGACTACTATGTTTTATTCCTAAGGGACATCGTCTAAGCTTATTGCGAATCTTTCATGATGAACATGAACATATAGGCGGGGATAAGACTTTAGACTTAATTCTTAAGCATTTTTGGTTCCCGGGCCTTAGGCAATTCGTTGCAAAATATGTTGCTCATTGTTTGGTGTGCATATCTAAGAAACGCGTACCGAGAGCAACTCACCAGCCCATTACGTCATGGGAAAAGCCAAACGTTCCTTTTGATACTTTGCACATAGACGCCCTTGGGCCCTTGCCAGAGTCCAATGGCCACAAATTCGTACTGTTAATGGTAGATGCTTTTACTAAATTTTGCATGTTATATGCAATACACCGACAAGACGCAGGTGAACTTATACGCACACTAACCAATGCAGTTATTTGGGGTACCAAAATTACTGATAACTGATCGAGGGCGGATGTTTGAGTCCTCTAACTTTGTTAAATTCATTTCGGAACTCGGTTGCACAATCCACTACATAACACCCGAGATGCATCACTCCAATGGACAGATAGAAAGATACGTGAGAACCGTACTAAATATGATCAGAATCGAAGTTAATCATAGAGGAGCGTCCTGGTCCGATCAATTGTGGAAGCTTCAACTTGTCTTAAATATCACCAAGCAAAAGACAACACAAACTTCAGCGCTAAACTTACTGGTCGGAACTGAAGGTACTACACCTGTCATTCGCTCACTCGTACGAGATGTAGCTGTAGAAAATTCACAGCCCAACCGCGAAGCATGGCGGGAGATGTGTAGAACAAGAGCCAGTGAGTTACTAAAAAGAAACCAGGAGAAGCAAGATGACTACGTTAACCGAGGGCGACGAGCACCTCGTGTTTTTAAGATTGACGAATTGGTATTCGTCGTCAAATATTCACAATCTACTGGCAACCTTGACCCAGGAATGAGGGGACCATACAAAGTTATAAAATTACTACCAAGCGACCGCTATGAGTTGAGACTGTTAAGTGGCTCGTATGGGAAAACTACACAAGCGGCTGCCGAGTATATGGTTCCATGGCACGGAGAATGGTGTCCAGAGACGTGCGCATCATTTTTCGAGAGTAAGTTGACGGTTGCTTACTTTCTCCTTCTTTCGTTTACCAGGTACATGTTTGTGTTTTAGCTGGCCAAAATTTCTCATAACTCATAGAATAGTATTCCCTTCGTAACTGACATACTAACTCATCTAACGTGACTATTTTCTCTTAATTAATCCAAAGCATATAGATGTTGGGGGTAGGTGGCCGGCTAAACTATAAACATTGTGCTAGGTGGTTTGTAAAGGCAACCGGCTGGACAGATGATAATCATGAGACGTCCAGGTTCATAAGGGGATGTGTGACATCCAGAGCCAGTAAGAGCGTGCGATTCAGCGATGCCTCCGTCTTACTGGTGGAATAAGGCTTTACAATGGCGTGTAATGTCCTTATCGGTAAGCGATTCAGTGATGCCTCTGCCGGCAGGCTTTGGGGACGCCCTCTGCCTGAATCTGTTCACAGGTACTGGAGCTCCACCGGTCGCACGTCTGGGGAAGACTGGAAATCCCCGTCATCACAGTGGTAACAATGACAGAGCTCTGTATATGCTTTTACAACATTACACATATGTAACGCGTTAAAATTTTCTGAATGGTGTGCCTATGAGTGCTGAAAGTAATATTCTATGGCCAAGTCGTTATTTAGTGTGAAAGCTTGAAGGATGGATGAGATAAGAAATATACCATTTGTGCGATGTATAAAATGTTTTCAGATGACGAAAATATTGACAGTGGTGATCCTGGTGCTGGACCATCAGGATTGCAGACAGGTGCCCGGGCTCCCCAAGGCACCATTGCAGATGATCTTCGCTTATCTTCGGACGACTCCGACGAAGATGCAGGAGTCGGGGACGCCTCCGGTCAGGGTAGGCCGTGTTAGCCCTTCGACGAGCTAGGAGGGGTGGTACATCGGCCGCGGCTATAAAATGGCGGCCTGTCTACCCGACAAGCCATTTGCTTGGCAGACTTCGAACAGTGCACTCGGGGTGTGTGACGTGTTTTGCTGCGATTGGGTTCGTTATATTTTGTTTAAACAAGTATTTGATGTTTTGTTCTCTCCATAGTTGTAATAATGTAAACGAATTACATGTATTGATTGGTACGGTCTTTTTTTTTAATAATTTTCGTCTGACATTCCTAAAAATATATATATCAATAAATCGAAGTAGAACTGTTAATTCAACTGTACATAGGCTGGGGAGATAGGGCTTTAGGTAAATACAGAATACATAAGACGATACTACTGCCGTGCCAATCCAAAAGACTGTAAGTCGACTTACAGTGTTTTTGCTTAACAAGGCCCAATCAATTTCTTTAAGTCTGTTTAGTACCCTGACCGATTCTTTTTTCAGTTCAACGGTTACTTTGCAAGATAGAGCAAGCAAAAAATCACTGTATAACGTTTAAAATAAGGTATGAACATGCAGAAAAACTGTAACGAATTATACAGTGTTTTATCGAAACAAAGTTCGCGCATTGCTACTTATACAGTGTATTGAAGTGCCATGTGCTCGCGCGTTGATGATATCCAACCAGCGTAAGTTGAGTCGACACTAGTATTGCTATCTCGCTCTTTTCTGCGCCATTATCCACTCCCTCTTCCTTGTTTTCACGTTGAAGACGGTTCGGTTTAGGTTAGTCGTGTGCCGCGCACTGATATCGCCATGTTTTTTGTTTTGATTAGATGATTGCGTGTTTTATTTTATTTGGTTTAATTAGAGATATTTAGCATTAACGGTGAGTGACAATGAGTACGAATCGTAGTAAAATGTTGGTCAGACTATCAAAACAAAATTTGCAACATTATAATAACACAGACTCAGTTACTGTTGTGTCCAGTGTGATAAGTGATTGTGTAGAAAAAAAAAATATAGACTGCAATAACCACAATGAGTACGAATACTACTTTCATGATAATTTGGAGTCAAGAAACTTTATAAGTCCTATCGTTCCATTCAGTGAATCTCAGATTGATGAATGCCTTTCAGAAGAATTAGGAGAAGGAGTTTACACTCAACTGATACCTGCATTGATTTGTGACAAGACTTTAACCGTCTCAAATATTTCTTCTGAAGATATTCAGCAACCCAGTACCCCTTCGCATCTTCCTCCTGATAGTGTACTGTCTACTTCATATTTTGAGCAACCTGAAGATTTTACCTCCAAAACAAACCTGCCTAAAATTCAATTAACAAAAAACCAAGAACCTATTATGGATGCTAGTTCTAAACATAATTTAAATGGAAATGAAGAGAATACTTTGCTAACTAATCCTAATCTTATACAGACTACATTTTCAACTGAATCACCTGAGATCCAACCTACAGCTACTGGTATCCTACATTCTTCACCACCTTCAGCTTCATCAAAACCTTCAACTTCTATGGGTCCTGTAAGTCTTATTGCACATAATACCGAACAAAAAACACCGACAAGCAAGAAAAGACGTATCATCCTTGACGAATCTACTGCCACACATAAACCAACTGTTAAAGATAATAATTGTCAAACATCAAAGAAACCTAAACGAAATAGAGACCCAGGAACTATATTAGAGAAACAAAGATTGAAACATCCATTATTGTTACCTTGTTCATGTAAAAAACAGTGTATACAAAATATCCCTGAGACTGACAGACAGTCTATATGGACACAATTTTGGAATTTAGACTGACAACGGCGCCGCGACTTTTTATCGAGAAGTGTTGATAAGTTATCTACCACATGCACAAAAACAAAAGGTGAATCTCGAAGACATAACACTTTAATATGGTCTCTCAATGGAATTAAAGTATGTAAAGTTTTTTTTCTAAGGACCTTGGGTTATACAAATGATGAAGCCGTACAGTCTGTCTTGAAAAATAACTATTTAGAGTGCAATAAAAATCCAAAATTGAGCGCTACACATGATCTTCGAGGACGTCGATTTGAACCAGCTAACAAGTTTTCACAGGAGTATGAACACCGTTTAGAAGAATTTATATTAAAATACAACCCTATTTCATCACATTATAATATTAACCATGCACCAAATAGAAAATATTTGCCAGTAGGCATTAATTTCTCCACTATATATAAGAATTTTATAGAGTTTTGCCAAGAAAACAGTCTATCAACTTGTGGTTGGACTCATTTTCATACTGTTATAAAGAAATTGAATCTATCAACTGCTGAATTATCTCAAGATATTTGCACTAAGTGTAAAAATCATAAAATAGCTCATGAAAAACTACCTCTTCCTTGCAATTGTGAAGATTGTATAATCATAGGAAAGCATTTGGAAAATAAACGTAATTCACGAAGAGATCTAAAATTAGCAGAAGATAATTGTGACAAATCTGAGGGAAAGGAAGCTGTTTTCACAGTCGATATGCAAAAAGCTATGTGCATGCCACTTCTCGCAACAAAAGAGTATTACTTTTCAAGAAAACTAGTACTCTTTAATGAGTCGTTTGTGCCGCCAGGTAAAAATAAAAATGCTGTATGTATTCTATGGCATGAAGGCGAAAGTGGAAGAAAAGCTTACAACATAGCTACCACATACATTTATTTTATACGAAAATACTGCCGGGACCTACACCATTTAAACTTTTTTTTGGACAACTGCAATGCTCAAAACAAAAATAAAATTCTTTTTTCTGCATTAGTCAGAGTTATAAACGATGATAAAACTAATATTCAAAGCTTGAAATTAGAATATTTTGAACCAGGTCATACATTTATGGCTGCGGATGCAGTACACGCTGCTATAACAAAAAAACTGAAAGCAGCAGGGGAAGTTTATGATCTGGAGGATTTCGTGACCCAAATCAAACAGTCAAGAAAAAATCTAGATATCGACGTACTTAAACATAATGACATGTTGATTTTTAAAAACGATTGTAAAATAGCTTTTCCAAAAGATTGGAATATTCAAAATTTAAAAATTATTGAGTTTCGAAGAGGCAAACTTTCTCTTTTTGCCAAAAATGATTATAATGGGGAGTTTAAAGAAGTCCACTTTTTAAAGAAAAAGGTTGAAGGAGATTTAAGAAAGAGAATAGACGATGGACTAGATCTTATAGATATGATAGAAACAGAAAGTAAGCCAAGAGGTGTGAGCGAAGTTAAAAATAAAGAATTGCTAACACTTACAAAATCTATGCCTGCCTCGCGCCGAAGTTTTTATGAAGCCCTTGAGGAATCAGATGCACCTGATCTCGAAACAAATATTGATTCTGATTTATAATTGAGTACAAAATTAGATTTTTTTTTCATTAAATATACTATTATAATATATGTCAGAGAAGAAAAGATTTTACATGTTTTTTTACTTATAGAAATATAAAAAGGGTTATGTTTCATAAGATATTTTTTTGTTCCTTTATGTGATTAAGTTCAGATAATTTTAAAAGTTCATGTTTTGTTACATTTTTTAAAATATATTGGAATATTTATGTTAGTCAGTTGGTTGTAACCACAGATTTCATATTTTATTGTTTTTTTTTTTCTAAGCAATTGATCTCAAGAAACCCAAAGAAGTTTCCGTTATTATGTGTGAGCTTCCAAAAATATTAGAAGGACTTTATTATGTTTCTTTGACAATTCTAATAATAATTATGTGTAAGATAATTAAAATTTTCATTAAAGTTTATTTTGCCATCATATAATGGATTTTATTTACAAATTACACAAATAGACACTTATTGCTAATACGCCTCATCTATCTTTTTAAAAAACTGTATCCTCGGTTACAGTGCTACGGCTAATGAGTTCACAAAAGGCTAAACACTGTACTCTGTTTTACAGTGTTTTACCTCGTTAAGAATATATTGATTTTTTATAATTACCTTGTCAATACAAGTTAGTGGCAATATCTTTCTTACTTACTAAAATTATTCCAAAAATGCTACTTGGCTATATACTAGAGATGACCCTCTAACTATTGAATGCATAAAATTATATAATATTGACCAATTACGTTTAAAATAGGCAGATAATCATCAAAAACACGTTTTGTTAAATATCTCAAAAGTGGTTTTTGAAAGTTACAGTGTGTTGCCTTGGCACGGCAGACTAGGTAACATAGGTAGGGTTTGATCACGAAACACATAGGTAGGGCTTAAAACTGAGATTAGGTTATCTAGGTAGGTCTTATATTAGACACACGTAGGGTAAAAGACAAATAGGTATGTTATCTAGGTAGGACGTAACATTAAACACATATGTAGATCTTAGAACAAGTACATAAAGGAAATATAGGTTAGGCACATAAGTAGGGAAGTTAGGACATTAGGTAGGGAAGATTTGTAGAGCTTAGCAAGGCAGAAACGTTTAGTTCGTTAGGTAAGATAATAATAACAAAATAGCAATAGATTTAGGTAGGGTTCATCAGTAGCAGTAGGTGTAGTTAAATAGTAGGTAGAGGCAATAATAGTAGGCAGATAGGCTGGACACGCTCCAGCCCATTAAGTTAGGTAGGAGCTAATAGGCATATCTGTAAGTAGGCTTAGGCACGCTCATGCCCATTACATCCACGTAGGGCCATAGAGGGATCAATTGACATAAAGCAGTAGGTAGGTAGGGTGGGTCGCGCTGCGGTCCAGTACAAAAGAAACTCGGAGTACTGAACAGGGTGCGCGCAATGAATATTAGCAAGTGGATCTTCTTATGTGGCTTGAAATAAGTTTTAATTGAAGCTCGCCGTAAGATATTCCCAATTTTGTCTGTGACTCCCTTTAAGTATGGTAAGATAGCAGGTTGACGTTCAACTTTAGGTGGCTTCGCGCGGCTTCTGTGACGCATGCGAGGGAGTTTGTGACTATTGCTCCGCGGTACTTGTTTGACATGTTTGAGTTCCTCCTCTAGATGCTCAGCTCAGCTCAGCTCAGTAAGTAAGTTATCAAGTCTCCTGGTAATTAATATATCAAGGAATGCTAGTGAATTATTTGCCTCTAATTCCATGGTGAATTTGACTTTATTGTTGATGAAATTAAGAATATCAACGGCTAGCTCGAGGAAATTGTCAATGTGGTGGCAGTTTAATTCTTGAAGCCTCGCACAAAGAGAGCACAAATGGTCCCGCGTCATACGCAGAATCTTACGCTGGTCAGTCATGAAATATGGTTGTAGTTTTCAGATCATACACAAAATACAGGCAGCTCTTTAAATGTTTACAGCGAGACATATGCCAATCTAATACGAGTATAATTATTATGTCAATTTAATGAAGGTATTCCGGACATCACTGTCTGTACGAGATTTGTATGGCTCTCAAAAAGCTTAAAAATGAGAAAACTGTTTGAGAGGACGGAATTACGGGGGCCGACAAGCGATACTTGTAGTACTTTAGAAGCTTTTCAATTCCGTCACACGCTCCGGAGAAACATCGGTAGGTTGAAGCAATAGGCTCAGCAGTTATGTTGTTCTTAAAAAAGTATAATAAGATTCTATTGAAGAACTATCCGTATAGACTGATATCGCTTCTGAGCCGCGATTATATGCTATATTCGAGAGTCTAGCCTCCTGAACAAGCTGGATTCTGAAAGAGCTTCACGACAGTAAATCAACAAACAATGATGAGAACAGTGCTGCATTATGATTATAGATTTGCATTTACATATCCTTACACTAACTATATGTACATATATACATATATGTGCGAAGTTCTTTATTTGTGTATAAAGTTTCCGTAAGTGACATTCTTAATCTTAAATTTCTGTTAGGTTAATTACGTCTGAACACTATTAGTTTGGTAATCATTTTAGACATTCAAAAAATATGGAAATATTAAATTAAATTATTTATAGTACTCACAGCGCTCAATTGCGAGCAATGACAAGTTATTCCACAAAAAAGCTTATTGAATGTTCGCGTACATACCTGAGTTCCAAATATTGAGTTTATCAACTTGGTACTTTCTGTAATGTGAGTATAAATTGCTGACCATTCATCTATCTCTTTCTTTTGTCTTGACCTTAAAGTATATGATATATTGTCTGCAGATTTGAGAGCAATACTAGCTGGTTTCTGTTTATCAATAGAATATATAACTCCCTGCAGCTGCTCAGCTATCACAACAAGCACACAAGATAATACTAAATATTCCAGTTCATAACGAAGAACGATCACTGTAATGTATATGTGTGACATTATTTTGAAATAATTCGTTTCATTAGGCGATATACAGTTATATATAAGCATGATCACTTGCGATAAAATAATTAGGATTATTAGAATATTCAATTTCATCTGTTTTCTCGCAATGTTGTTCGTGTACAAATTATTGAACTGTAAATATTGTGAGGCTGAATTAAGATGATATGGCAACTTTTTAAACGTTGAACTATAATACCAAGGCAACAAAAGAAGTATTATATTATTTGATTGACAAATAGTAAACAATATATGAGTTGAAGTGGGCTTACTATTAAAGTGAATGAAATACATCACTGTAAAAGAAACAGAAATTAAAATCTCAAGCCAAATTCTTGCGAATATCAGTGCACGCCCAAATTTTCCGTAGAGACAGTAATTTCTATAGATGCCTAGAGAGTTCTCAGTTTTCAATGCGAAACGTAACATTTTATTTATTATTTTATTGACTCCTAAATGTACAACTTTATAATCGTTTTTGGAGCACGCGTGTTAAAATTGTTATGGTAATGGTAATGGATTCCAACTACGTACCTGTTCACTTTGAAAAATGTGTAGGTTAATGACCAATTTTAATTAATTTAATGGGCCAAGAAATTTATTACAATATAGCTACTGTTACATATTCGATAGTTTTCTATATAACTAATTAATATCTGACATCAACTTATATTGCATGCCTACATTGTCTCACATGTAACAATGTAATTAAATATACATATCAACCACTTGTAATATTTATTATCTGGAAACGTGATAAATTGTTAAGTGTACTTTAGATGATAGTACAATAATATGTTACCTGATTAGGAAAGTATTTGGAAGTACTACCCTAGTCGGCCTTTTTATTAAGATCTTACATAAAACCTGCCAGTAAGTGAATTTACCAGTGAGCTCATGAAAGTAGTTTGAGCAGAGGGTAGATACAAGCTACCTACGTGATCTGATTAAGGCATCCCGTGTAGGCGACACACACCGATCGTTTACGTCGTTACAAACAATAGCGTATGCAGCTATGTCTCGCACCAGTCAGCACCAATTCCGTCAGTCCAAAGTCCAATTAGAAATTACTTTAAATTCTTTATTAAGGGGCAATTAAATGTGGAGTGAAACAGAATATAGGAAAGAGATAGTGGAGAGAAGATAACCGAAAAGGGAAAGTATTGAAATTATGCGATTTTGGTATAAAAATCTTATTAATAACTGGGCGTAGAAGGTAAGGTAAGGATGAAGGATAAGGGAAAATGGCATGGCATAGAAAAAAATAAACCTTCTTAATTGTGTGTGCACAGAAAAAATTAAACCTTCTAAATTTTGTGTAAATAATTAGAGTGAAAAACTTAGAGAAGTTGCGAATTCGTAACTAGTCAAGGATCGTGTAATTTAAACACACCATTCGACGTCATCTTCCCGATTTTAAATCTATCACTCTAGGAGTGATACACTCGAATCCGGTGCTAGGGAGACCATTAGATGGAGGGGGAGTTGAACAAACTAAACAAAGATAAAAATGAATTGGACGAATGTAATTCGACTATTGATTTTTATACGACGTCAAACCAGAATTAGACTCGATTGCTGAATTATGCCGAAAATTATTTTTTTGTTCATAATATACAAAAGAAACAAGTCTTCTAAACTTCAAGGTTGAATCAGCAGTTTAGGCTACACGTTGATAAAGAGAGTTGGTCTTAAAAAGAGTATCGTTTAGAAAAGGTTGCTCCGTTAGTACAAACATGTAAAAATAAAAAAAATAAAAATACAACGCATATATGGTTTATCAGGAAAAGAAAAATTAAATCTGAAATAGTAATACCTTGTACCCCTCTGACTCTAACCGTATTAATTACATCTCATTGCGCAACGAATGTAACAAGCGATGTAGGCAGGCAAGGAGGAAATTTATTCACAGCTCCATCAAAACTGCTCTCCTGATAAATTATGGAAGTTCTTGCATAAAATTGGCGTAGGCAAATCCAGTACAAATGAGGCTCACACAATGGATGTGGATGCTCTTAACAAGCACTTTTGTGCAACATCATGTAGTTTGTCTGCTCAGACTAAATTAAATACACTAAATCATTTGAGCACTTCCGGTAGAGTGGTTGGTGATCCCTTTGAGCTGGGCTTAATTACGGCAGATGAGGTGGAGAAATATATTAAATGCATGAAGTCTAAGGCTGTAGGTAGTGACAACATATGTCTATCTATGGTCGAGCCAATCACTGATATAATAGCTCCCATAGTGGCTGACATTTTAAATTGTTCTCTTTCCTCCGGTACATTCCCAGCACTGTGGAAGCGGGGCCATGTGATACCTCTTCCAAAAAAATCCAATCCTTCCTCCTTCAGTGATTTCCGACCTATTACTATCCTACCGTTTCTTTCTAAAGTCTTGGAAAACTTTGTGCACCAACGACTGACTAGATACCTTGCAGTAAATAATCTTTTGAGTCAGCATCAATCTGGATTTCGTATCGGTCATAGCACTGTCACGGCATTTATTAATATTACCGAGGATATTAGAGAAAATATTGATAACAAACTCCTTACTCTTCTCATCTTACCTGATTTCTCTAATGCCTTTAACATGGTGGATCATGATATCTTGTTGGCGGTACTTCATCAACTAAATTTATCATTTACTTCTCTCTCTTGGTTTCAATCATTTCTCTCTAATCGACATCAATTGGTAATGTTTAATGAGTGCAGGTCTGAATGTTGCGAGGTCAGAGTTGGAGTCCCGCAGGGTAGTGTGCTTTCACCCGTCCTATTCTCTATCTTCATTACTGGCATTACGTCATCTTTAACCTCCTCGTTTCATTTGTATGCTGATGACCTACAAATATATGCTGCTGCCACGCTCCATGACTTCACAAATACTATTAAAGGTATTAATTCTGACCTTAGTGCAATTGGCGAGTGGGCTGAGAATTTCGGCTTAAAAATTAATGCAGCAAAATCTCAAAGTATTGTGATAGGCAGTCCCTACTTTATTTCATTGTTCCAAACTGGTTCATTTCCGAGTGTTATTTATAATGGTACAGTAATACCTTATTGCTCTTCGGTAAGGAACCTAGGAATTGTCATGGACCAGACACTGTCATGGGGGCCTCATATCAATGAAATAAGTCGCAAAACTTTCGCCTCGCTTCATTCTTTAAGGTGTCTTCAAAACTTCCTCCTTGTGGAGACCAAAGCGATGCTGGCTCGTTCCCTTCTTCTACCCCTTCTTGACAATGCTGACGTAGCTTTTCTGGATCCTTCAGAAGAATTACTCGACAAGCTAGACAGGCTGCAAAATCAAGCAATCCGATACGTTTTTGGTCTTCGAAAGTATGACCATGTCTCTCAGTTTCGTCAGCAGCTTAACTGGCTACCTATAAGGCAGCGTCGCATAATTCACATTCTCACCTCTCTATACAATGTCTTTTTCAACCCTTCTTATCCAAACTACCTCCGGGAGAAGTTTCACTTTCGGCAAGTGGACGAACGTCTACGGCGCAGCGGAAATCCTATTCTGAAGGTCCCAAGCTCTCTTAGAAATACTTTCTGGAATTCATTCACCGTACAAGCTGCAGGCCTATGGAATGCGCTTCCTGTGGAAATTAGGGTTTCTCCGACTATAGGCTCCTTTAAAAAGCGACTATACGGTTTCTATGGTACTCCCACGTTGAGTTGAGCTGACGTATGTTTTTATTATGTATTTAATATGTATGTACTAGTAGTTATATAATGTGTGTATTTATTAGCGATTTCGTTATTAATCACATAAGTTGTCCTGATTTTTTTCTCTTTCTACTTTATTTTCTATCTCTTCGATCTTTTTTTTTTTTATTATTATTGTCCCCACCGCCATTCATGGCTCCATTCAAGTACTCAAAAGCAATGGTCGGCTGGAAGAGATTCCTTGAAGGAATAAGTCCGCCTTTGTAAATTATATAAGTTGTATACTTTGTAATTATGGATAATGCAATAAAGTTATACAAACAAAAACAAAAAACCTTTTTCATCTATTTTGGTGCTGTAAAACTTGTCACAGATTCGATCGCAGTCAGCATCCTGGACGTAACTTTACATTTTCCGAAAATATTTGCTCCAACTCCATGCTGCTATTGAAAAGTGGTCATAGGGTACGGTAACTTCTTACTATCAGGGTGACTGTACGCTTGTTTGCCACCTTTCCGATGTAAAAAAGAAGCACTAAATATCGGCTAATATGCATGAAAATTACTATGAATATTAAATACATTCATATGCCTTTCAGTGCATGTTAGTACAATATATTGATATAGATAGATACAAGTATAATCAATGGATATTTCGACCTTTTTTCGTAGTGATATAAACAGTAGCTATCGGAGTTATAATAAATTAATTAACTTAAAATAAAATTTTGTTTATCTAAGTGTGGAATGAACCTAAAGCTATTGGTCACAGCTTTTCATGGTTATCGTTGTAATAAGTAGGATTATAACTTAATGAACCTCGACATACGCTACCTCGTTTTGAAAATTAATTACAATTTATTATGGTGTTTAGCGGTGAAAGGCAGCAAACAGACAGACCAATAGAACATTCTACGCTTTTATATATTATGGTTATGACTATTATTATTAAATTGTCTGCGGCAGGGTCCAAGTAATTACATTAGAATATTATAACCCAGCCATAATGACTCCTTACCATACGGCGTTGATAGCATAAATTAATTAGGTAATGGCAATTCGAATCCGGTAACCTGTCATTCTTCCGCGGTATTGTCTGCTTGTCTGGTAAGGTAATTTTTGAATAACAATGTTCTTAATTTGTGTCAACTAACATTATTTTTAAGTCGAATAATTCCGCTTTCCTGACATCGTTCATGAAAGCTTTACAATATAAGAATAATATTTATTATCATCAATTTCGTGGCTTTGTTTATTAAAAATTAATTCATTTCAAATTGTTATACTTTTATTTATAAAACTTAAGCCTTATTGTTTTGTTAATACCAAACTTTTTATAAGTTTGCAGTATTTGCAGTATTTTCTAACGATTTAAGCTTCAAACCACATTATTAAACTGTAGTGCGATGACAGTGTAGCCGGTGACAAACGAGATGGTCGTCGGTAGCAAAGTCATGTTGATGTCGATGGAGCCGAATGCCTTCGTACGGATTGGCCGCGTCGTAACTAAGCGCAGTAGATGGCGCGTCGCTTTGTACTCCGACTTACCTGAAATGTGTAACTTCGACAATTGGCGAATTAGGAATCAAATAGTATCTTTTAATTCGTGCTTCGTTTACAATTAAAATATGCTCTTTTTGACATCTTGTTAATTGACTCACTATCGCTATTTATACTGTTCTTACTAAAAATCAACTCACGAGTCACGAAAAATAATATCTACTATTTCAAATAAACCTGCAATACCTACTAGATCAAAAACGTCATCAAGTGAAGTGCGAGTCAGCACCCGTTACAATTGGGTTCCGTGATACTTTTTTCTATCTTAGTTCTCACATTGGCACAACCTAAAAGAATTAGCCACAGCTTACACATACTCCGTAAGAAATTTTCAGTATTTTTTTAAGTTTCCAATTAGCTTTTGAGATAGATTTCTAAATAAAAATGGTGTAGAAATTAAAACTTTGAAGATAAAAAGAAATTAATTAAAGGAATGTGTATGTATTAATATTATAAACCTCCGTGCTCTCACGGAGTTTTATAATATTAGTACATACTATTGTCTTAGGTTTTCGCGATTATTACACATTGAATTAAACAATTTTTAACGGAAGTATCGCGTGTTTTATTTATTTTGTTGAACCTGACGTTTCGAACGCTTTGCAGCATCCGTGGTCGCAGGAAGACGCAGGAAGTCTTCCTGCGACCACGGACGCCGCAAAGTTTATTAATTGATTAATTCAAAATATTAATACATATAGATTTTTTTTACTCTTTGTTCATAGCGATCCTTCATTCGGAATGTCTGTGAAATTTGTCATTAAAATGAATTTGTAATATTTAAATGTTTAAAAATATAAATTTGTAGACGTCCGAGCAGAAGGAAACAAAAGTCAGTCTACGCTGAGATCCAGTCAGCAACGCACGGTGTGCATCACGGTGTTCTCTTCTGTGAGCGGTTTGCTCTTCCCTATTGTATTGGGTCTCGCCATGTACACCGGCGCTCGACTTCTACTGCGTTCTCGACACCTCTGACTGCTGCGGTTGTGGTGGACTCCTACTAGAACAGCGCCTGTAATCTCCTGTGACCGTGAGCGCCTCACGGTCCTACTCGCTGGCTGTCGTTCGCTGGCAAGCTATACTACTGCGGCCTACATCTCCGTCCGGACCTCCAGACGTGACCGGGAACTGCCTGCCACCTTCGTCCGGGGCCTCATAATGAACCCACCTAAACTTTGATTAGACTCATCCAAAGCGAGTCCTTTAAGCCAAACCTAGCCCAGAAATTTTAGAACCGTCAAAAGACTTTTAATATCTTTATTTATAAATTTTAGTTTAAAAAAAATATATTTTTATTCAGAATGACCCTGTTTTAAATTCAGTCACATCAGGTTCTGTTATGGTTTAGGGCGGTATCAGTTCTGACACACAAACTAAGTTAGTGGTAGTGGAAGGTTGTTAACGGCAGCACGATACATTGAAAAAATTCTGCAAGACCATGTTTTGCCATAATATGAAGGATTCATCGGCCGTGAGGAATTTCTTTTAATGCAAGATAATGGTCAACTTCATACAGCGCGTTGCGTAAATGATTACCTAGTTAATAGATTCAGGCGTTACATTGCGAAAGTCAAATTTACATGCAATTTGATCTAACCTGCTTTGTGTGCTTCCGGCACCAATTAGTTCATGCGGCCTAGCGTCGGCCGGCACCCACCCACTACGGTTTGTAGATGCAACATGCCGACGCTGCCATGGCTGCTCCGGCAGCCTCTGCCTCGGCTGCTGCGGTCGTCCGTCATCTGGAACAGAAACCGCATGCCCCCACCACCGTCACTACCATGACTGGCCTGGTCGGTGAAAAAGAAGGGTTAGCAATGGGGTCCCCTCTTAGTCCATTGATGGCTGACTTATTTATGGGTAATTACGAACGCGAACACATAATCGGTAAACCACACATATTCTATTACTTAACTATAGATATGTCGACGATATTCTCATATGCTGGACAGGTACCAATCGTCAATTGGATCTCTTTGTTTCCAAATTAAATAAAATCCACCCTAAATTTAAATTCACTTTAGAAATAGAATAAAATAGTTCACTTCACTTTTTAGATTAAACCATAACTAAAAATCAATCCCTCCATCAATTTTCGATATATCGTAAACCTACTCATACCGATATCACGATTCCCGCGTCATCCAGCCATCCTTGGCAACACAAGCTCGCACCGTATAAAACTATAATACACCGTTTGATGAGCGTTCCATTAAGTAAGCACTAAAGATAAAATCCCGCCCAATAAAAAATCCGGCGTCTATAAGCTGTTCTGCGATGAATGTGAACACGTTTATATCGGTCAAACTGGTCGTAATTTTCAAACACGATTTCTCGAACACGTATCGGCGTATAAAAACAATCGCCCAGAAAGGTCGCACTTCGCCGAACATCTCATAGACAAAGCACTTAATTTATCGCTCACTAATACATATCAAATTTTACATACCATAGACGTAGGTTTAAAACTAAATAGTAGCGAACAATTACATTTAATAATCATAGAAATTCTAAAATTACTCTCATGAACAAACAGACTGACGTAAATAATTCGCCACTATTAAATATCGCTCACACCATCCACCCCCACCCTCAATTCAATATAAGGGACGGCACTGCGATGGATTTGTCACTTGTAGCATGTTATACTTTACGTTACGATTAACGTCTACAACGCCTGATGATGCCTCGTGGAGAGGCGAAACACGTATCGCAGCGACGACCAGGCCAGTCGTAGCAGCGACATTGGTGGGAGCATGCGGTTTCTGTTCCAGATGGCGGACGACCGCAGCAGCCGAGGCAGAGAGTGCCGGAGCAGCCATGGCATAGTCAGCATGTTGCATCTACTGACGGTAGTGGGTGGGTACCGGCCGACGCTAGGCTGCATGAACTAATTGGTAGCGGAAGCACACAAAGCAGGTTAGATCAAATTGCATGTAAATGATTGGCATTCAAAAATTGCAGTGGCTAGCAAGAAACCCAGACGTGAATTCTATAAAACATGTCTGGGATATGCTCAAATGTAAAGTCAGAGAAAGCTCCAACCCTCCTCAGAACCTTCGTGCGTTAAAAATTGCGTTGATGGCTGCTTGGGAAGAAATTTCTGAAGTAGAGGTTAAATACATAATCCACAGCATGTCTGGTCGCATGTAGGCGGTAATCAGAGACAGAGGTGGAAACACTCGTTATAAATTTTAAGGGGAAGGCCAAGACTTACCTACCATGACCAAATTGGTCATGTTCTATCAGAAGGTGATGTCAGGAGCCCTAGAAACCGGCGTGCGTGCATGAGAAGAGCAATGAATGTTAAAGAAGCGAGTGAGATATGTAAGGATCGAGTCACGTGGCGCTCGGTTCTCTCTGCCTACCCCGCAAGGGATTTGGCGTGAAGTTATAGATAGATAGAAATTTTAAGTCTAATGGTGTTATTTTTTTTTGTTGAGAGTTTAATGTATTTTTGAGTAAAATGTCTTTTCTCTGAAAATTGATTAAAATCTTACTTAAACTATTTATAAAATTAACAATTATATAAATTTAATAGGTTCATGCATTTTTATTTTAAATGTGATTATAAACGTCATAGCGCACTTGGACCACTTTCCGTGCCGCTGAGTATTGATTAGTTACTTGAAAATTTGCTTTTTTAATTGAAACAAAAATAAAATAGTTAAAAATAGCGTGTAAGATGCATTAAAAGATCACCAATCGAACACACGGTACTTAGTAGTAGACAGAGACAAACAGACAAGATGAAAATACCTAGTTTTGGTTTGTATACGATTATTAAAATTCCCAGGAATATTATTTCAAAATTATTCCATACACAGATAGGGCCTTAATCTACAATGAAGCTGTGTAGATTTTTAGTACAGATTTTATATAATTATGATATTTTATTGCATTTTTATAATAATCGCTTACGTCTATTTTTTCTATCTTATGAATATTAAAAATATATACATTCAAAACGTGAAGAAACAAAGAATCTACGGAACCTTTAAAGCACCTATCCGACTTGCACTTTCCTTGACGTGAATAAAATGATTGATAAATTGAATAAAACGCTGTACATTTAATTGTTCCAATGAGTAGTTTGCTCAATTGTCGTTTCAGATTGTCAGCATTATTTTGAACCTTCTGTGCAGTTAATGCCAATATGTAGAAACATATCGTGGCTTGAATTAACACGTGGACAAATGGTACATATATTGAAAATGATGCTCCTGGACCCTGAAATCAAATAATTAATTTTTGCGCAATCAACACAATACTTTAAATGCAACTTTTTGAAGTGACTCGATATGTTTGTTATTTTTACGATTTAATTGCCAGATGAGAATAAATAATACCTTTACGTTAATATCCGTTAAATAATATAACACAACGACGTAGTATATTATTGCTGTTGTAAGCATTATCGTCAACTGAAAAGTATAAACATATTTTTAACACAACACATAATATATTAACAATAACTCATATTATTTCTCTTATCAATGGCTATTTTGAATAGCATGAAACCAATGCAATTTTTCACATTATGTTGGTGAAATAGATACTCCAAGTGTCCAGATCATTAAATAAATTATTACTTAAACCTCGTGATCACAATTACGCAATTTATGGGTGGTCCTAATAATAAATGTACCATGAGACCCAGTTGCACGTCTATATATAGTTCTGTTTTTATTGCATGTGTTATTTATAAATTACCTACAATATTTAATAAACTATAAAACATACTTGAATAAATAAATAATTTAATTGAGTATGGCGCATGTTAAGACAAATCTACTGAATTTAATTAACGTTATATTTCATCAGATTTTAATTTGAGTTGTCGTAACTTTGATGATGATTCTATAATGACATCAAACATTTACTCCCTAATGTTTTAAAAATAATCTGTACGTAGAGAATATGAAAAATATTCTCATACTTCTTAGTTCGTGTTGTCTCCTTTGCTGGGATCCACGGAGTATTATTGGAGATAATGTGAAAGCTGAAGAGCAATGCAGAGGTGATCATTGCTAAGTATTTCTTTTTATATGACCTCAGGGACGGCCCACCTGACATGCAGTATAAAACCGTAGCGTATGAACGCTTTCAATGTAGGAGATACATATGTATATACTTTATAGAACCAAACTGTAGTGGTAAACGTAATAGTAACTACACTCGGTGTCAATGATCTATTCTCAAAGCGACATCTTCCAAAGAACCTTTTACCTATCCGGCTGGCAAAGTGTATCAATAGAGTTCGAATTATACCTTGAGGATAATCGCTGACGTGTAACTCTAAACTGAGGTCTACCCAAGCTCTATTATAGGGCGTTATCAAAGCCTGATATTCAATTAATCCTTATAAAGTTTATAGGAAAAATTCCAGACTATTTCTCTCATTCCATGAATCGACTAGACTCAGAATCTCGCTTGCTATTTGTTTAATGTTTAAATAAAAACAGGATACCACAAAGTACTATACCGAGTTGATTCCAGAATGTTATCCTATCAGCTTCGCTATAACCGGCTTGTGGTGCGTAAGCGTTTATCAAGTGGGTCATAATTCCACCGATAAGCAGTTTTATGGTGATAAGCCGGTCACTGACGCGGTTCATCTCCAAACTATCGTCCTAAAACTCTTAGGAGAGCTATGCCTACCTCTTTGACTCCATCAGGTAGATCAGCTATTCCTAATGAGCCGAGATCAGCCGTCTTTGCACTGAGTCTCCTGCATTAACGCTACGGTCACTTTTCGCCTGGAGAGCACATTGGTCAGCGCAATACGTCCAATCAGCGTGCCAATGTTCCAGATTATGAAACAGATTTTCCTTTTGCCTCGCGTCTTTAGCCGTGATAGCCCACTGCACAGTAGCTCTGATGCAATTATGGCAGGTGTTGGGCGAGCATACTACGCGCCGTTTTTGGCGACGTCCTGTTCGTGGCACAAAATCTTCAATTTCTTTCGTATTTTTAAATTTCGTTGTATATTATGGAATTTACGAGAGCGACTATCGTCCGACCTCCCAACCTCGAAGAGAATGCCCGCGCCAGGGTCTCATTTGTTCATGTCTGATTATTTCTGTCTAATATGTGAGATCAAACAGAAATAGTGAAAAGGGAACCAACCTGACGAACCTACTGTGAGCAGGGAGAACTGGTTGAATTTAATTACACTACTTTTAAAATCGTGATTATATTAACTTCTCCACTTTTTAAATAGGAGAAACGATGTCACTGTCTTTTCTGAATTAAATGTAATGATATTTATCTTTTCAAGTTAATAGGTAATACACAGTTTTTTGTAAAACGACAGGCGCCCAAAAATACAATAAACACACAAAAAATTGATAAAAAAATTTTTAAGCACTAAAGTGGTTAAACTGTTGAGGCAATGATTCTCTACTGACTTGAAAAATTTAAGTGCAAAATATCTTAGCGCTAAATTGGCTTCAGTTTGATTCATTGTAATTCTGATACACAATTTTCAGAACAATGCAACAATAAATGAAATTAGATTGTCATTAATTTAGGTGTCATTTTCATAGTTCCCATTATCAAATTTTGCAATTGGTTTTCTATTCCTTTTATTATAAGTGACCAGTTCCAGAAACTTTCAGTATGCCCCACGTACGAAAATTTTAAATATTTTGCAATTTGATGTTTGAATTATAGAACGCTCTAGTAAGGTAAGGGTTAAGGTAGGCTAGGTTAGATTAGTTGTTCCAGAAATGATTCAGTAATCAATAATACAGACTTACCTGAGTCCCAAAAATTGAGTTAAACAACTTGGAGCATTCAGCAACGTGAGTATATATGACTGCCCATTCGTCAATCTCTATGTACTGGCACGGTGCTGACCTTGATGTAGAAAATACTTCATCTATTGATTCTTGAGGAGTACTAGTTGACCATTTCTTTTCAATAGATCGCATCAGGCTTTTTAGCTGCTCGGCTATTATCACAAGCATAGATGATGAAACATAATATTCTAATTCATAACGAAGGACGACTACTTTTGAGTATATTTGTATCATTATGAATAAAGAGATAGATATATGTGATATATCATATCCAGGCGATATGCAGTTAAAAATTAAAACTAAATTTTCCTCTAAGATTATCAGAACTACTATAACATTCAGTTTCAATAGCTTACTTCCAATTTTCTTGCTATATATGTAGTCGAATTTAAAATATTGTGACACAGAATTAAAATGGCGAAGAAGTTTTATAAACTCGTTACTGTTATACAAAGGTAAAAAAATTAGTATTATAGCATTCGAGGAAGCTAAAACGAAATATATATCTTTTATAGTAGAATCATGTTTATAGTTAATGATAAACATAGTGTTAATTGTAACAGTGATTAAAATTTCAATGAGAATTCTTGCGAGTACCAGTGAACGAACAAATCTGCTCTTGGAACAAAAGTTTCTGTACACACATAGAAAGTTCTCAACTTTTATAGTAAATTCTAACATTTTCAATGTCATTTTAGGGTGGAACACGTATATTTATATCGCTGTCTTGGTAATATGTAGAGTAGATAGAATAAGGTAACGGTTCACTTTGTCTAATTGAATATATCTAATCTTCGTTGTTGTCTGTGTAGGTTTTAATATTTGGAACATATTATTTGTTGATAGCAAATTGTCATTATTCTAATGGAATGGTAATTGAACTAAGTAATATTACACTATCTATCATTTTACTTCATTTTATTCAGCGACCGATTTTTTAAATTTAAAAATAACCAGTTGAGAATGCCCAAGCTTGCATTACCAGAGAAACACCTGGCTCGTCAATTATATAACAATTCAATTATTTTTTTTAATTTGTCGGCCATTTTGACCATGCTCCATAAGAGATAGGAACGGTGTTCTTGAATATTCCTATTCTACTTTTTTATGCTGAATCCGAATCTGAAGTCAAAATTCGAATATTCGAAAAAAAGCGACAGACAAACACAGACAAACGCACAGACAAACATATAGATTTCATATAGGAACGGTGTTCCTGAAAAGACTGTTGCATATGCTTAATTACTGATAAACAAATATTTTCTTATATTTTCTGACAAAACAGTAGAAATGTTCAAATAACTATCACTTTGTATCGGGGTGTAAAATGTATGGTATATATATTTAGTACAACCATTGAGATATTTTCAACGCACCATTTAATTAAGATAGATGAATAAACTTTTGTGACATTATTTTAATTATTCTAAAATTAATTGGAGAAAAAAACTTCTGTATTAATATTATAGTAAAACTACACACTATATGATATACCTACTCATATAGTGTGTAGTATATACGAGAATAAACAATATTGTTGAATCTGATATCTTTCCATTTTGTTAAGAAAAATATAAACTGTACAAGAAGAAACATCAGATATTGAAGTTCTTGACACGTTATCTAAATCAACTAGTTGAACCCTCCCATCGAAATACCTGTTACGCAAGAAATAGCTACCATATATTCACAAAATCGTGCAACCTCTTACTTGAAGCTTTGAAAGACTTCCTCTTTAATATTTTCAAAAGACTTTTGTTTGGACTACTCTGCGGCCAAAGCGCCTATATTGTAGATGAGTTTCTCTATATATCTATAACTTCATGCGAAATCCCTTACGGGGTAGGCAGAGAGAACCGAGCGCCACGCGACACGATCCTTACATACCTCACTCGCTTCTTTAACATTAATTGCTCTTTTCATGCACGCTCACCTAGGTTTTCTAGGGTTTCCAGGGCTCCTGACATCACCTTCTGATAGAACACGACCAATTTGATCATGGTAGGTAAGTCTTGACCTTCCTCGGCTCCTACATCCTTCCACTTTTGCATTGTATATCTGCTTCGTCATTCTTCCATACTGCATTCTTTCTACATGTCCGAACCAACGTAGCATGCCTCTTCTTATTTAAACACTGACGCTCTCTTTCAGACCAACTCTGCTTCTAACTTCTTCATTGCGAATACGGTCTACAAGCGTTACGCCACAAATTTTGCGCAACGCTCGCATTTCAACCGTGTTTATCCTACTTTCATGCTCACTCTGCCATACCCAGCTCTCGCTTCTATAAGTAAGCGTTGGGACCAGCACTGCATTGTGTGTAGCCAGCTGCGCCTTCTGGCTCAAGTTTTTACTGCCAAGAAGTTTCCCCAAGGCTCCATTCACACTATTCCCAGCACTCACTCACCTTTCCACATCTGCGCTTTCAGCAGGGATGGAAAGTACACCACCTTCCATACCTGTTGAAAGCGCATCCAAGATATACAAACTCATCCACTTGTTCCAACACTTCATCATCTACCGTAATCCTTACATTGGTTCTAGTTTCTTCTCTTTCAAATACCATTACTTTGTTTTCTTCACATTCAATAGTAAGCCTTCCTTCATACATTCGTCTTTCATCATTGTGACTAGTGTTTGCAGTTCAGATGGTGTTTCTGCTAATAGGACGGCATCATCTGCATACAGCAGACAGTTCACCACTAGGTCACCCATGCAATCCTACATTCGTCGATCTTATTATCTGTAGACAACTATCGAGATACAGAATAAACAGCCTAGCAGACAACATGCAACCCTGTTTGACACCAATTTTAAAATCAAACCAGGGTGACATGTAATCATCTATTCGCACACATGCTGAGCAATCCTTGTAGGTGGACTGCACAGCACAGAGCAGTGAACCGTCAATCCCATATCCCGGCAATATGCACCACAGTTCATTTTGCACAACCCTATCAAATGCCTTATCAAGATCCACAAAACCGCAGAAAACTTTTTGGTCTGTGGCTAGATGCTTCTCTACGATATTGCGGAGCGAGAAAACTGTCCGTACATCCCCTTCCATTTCGGAATCCTCCCTGTGCCTCCCACAGCATTTCGTCAGATTTCACCCTCATTCTCCTTTCAATTACCTTTCCATATACTTTTGCTGCTAAGCTGATCAAACTGATGGCCCTATAGCTGGCGCAGTCCATGCGTGATCCCTTGCCTTTGTACAAGGGTATGATGACTGCGCGTCCCCAGTCCATTGGGACCCTTCCAGTTTTCCAGCATAGGTTGTATAAGTACGAGAAGGCGTCCCGGACGTAAGTGCCACCTAGTTTGATCATATCAGCTGTAATCATATCAATTCCCGTAGACTTTCCATTTTTCAAACTTCGTATTTCAATCTCATCCATAGTTATACCTTCATCGGACGCCGTCAACGTGGAGTGAACATCAGACACGCTCTCATTGTCAGCGTCCGAGGCATATTCACACATTTCTTCAAAGTATTCACTCCACCGTTCTAACACTTCCTGAGTATTTGCAAGAATGATACCAGCTTTAGACTTAATCTTGCTCATACTGGATGCCAACGAACTACCCCGAGACTTCTTTACCTCTCTCTAAAAGAGTTTGGTATTTGCCTCGAAGTTTTTCATCAGCCTCTCTTCCTCATTCATAATTTGTCTTTCACGCTTCTCTTTCACTAAAGCCTTGGTTTCATTCTTGCATAGACGGTACATTTCTTTCTTCTTCTCTCTCATACTTTCATTTAAGGGCAAAGAAGATACATAATCCAGCCATGCTTTCCTCTTTCTTGCTACGGAGGATTCAACCTCCGCATCCCACCAGGCATTTCCTTTCAATGTTTTATGCCTCTTTGCGCATCCACAAGCTTCTTTTGCACTATCCACCATACTTTCTTTCAAAACTTTCCAACAATCATCCACATCTGAGTCGGAGAGGCTTGCATTTGCAAGTCTCTCACTTACCAGATGCACATACATTCTCTTTACACTTTCATCTTGCAATTTTTCGCTCATTATCATTTCATGATCTCCGAAAGCGATACGCACTCGCCAGTGCCTCCACTTCCTAAAAAGGCCCACAAACCGGCTTACCACCAGGTAGTGGTCCATTTCAAGAGTGGGACCTCTAAAGGCTCTTGTATCCATTATAGTATTTCAAAGACGTCTATCAATTATAATCAAATCAATCACACTTTTTTGGTCATTCCGTCTCCATGTATACGTGTGAATATCCTTGTGACGAAATTTAGTATTCGACACAAGGAGGTTTCGTTCCATACATAAATCTAGAATCGACTTGCTTCGTTCACTCTCTTATCTCCATAGGGACCAAGAGCAGCTTCATAGCCGTCTCGTTTGGTCCCAACCCATCCATTCAAATCTCCACACATAATCACTCTTTCATTCCTTTCAGCCAAATCCAGAACATGCCTCTTGATCCCTCCAAAACTTCTCTAGTTCTTGGGCACACACTGAGCTTACGGGAGCGTATGCTGCAACCAGAAATACTCGCGTGATGCCCAGTTTTATACGAACCCAGAGAAGTCTAAGCCCTACCAAACAGTAACCTTTCACACCAGAGGATAAGCGAGAGGAGAGTATGACACCTACACCAGCACCGGCATCATCGTCCCGGTCTACACCAGTCCACAGGGCCATCATCCCACCGGGCAGATCATCGGTGTCGCTCCCCTTGCGCTTAGTCTCTGTCACACACAAAGCATCTAAGCGTTTCTCATTCTTTACGTCCATCAGCTCGTTCATCTTATCACTCAATCCACCTCTCACATTCCACGTGCCTATGCAGCACTTGGCTCTCCTCGGCCCGCCGGAATGAGCGCTGCGTGGTGGCGGCCCCCTATTTTCGCACCGACGGGGCCGGATCGGTGCGCGTCGCCTCCGGGGGACGCCTTAACCCGCACATCGGTACGTTTTCAGGCCAGAATTGCAATCTAATCGATTGGCAGGGGTCGCGAACGAGCACGCTTCTGGCACATGACCCCCGACGACCGTAGATGAGTTTAATAAAATTAAATATAACTGGAGTTAATCGTTATTGTATTTATTATATATTTTTATTATCAATTATTGTTGTTTTGATTTTTTCTCTGTTATTTCAAATTATTTTTTATATTTAAATTGCAATGCACAATTACAATTTAAAATGTTAGAGCATACTTGAACTTCAATGTTTATTAATACCTGTGTATCAAAATTATTGCAAAACAAACTACACACATCAAAAGTGTCTAGGGATCAACATATATTTTTGCAATAACTTTTCTCCTGATTGATATTAATTAAAATTTTCTTTGAGGATTCATGAAATAAAGTGTTTTCGTTTGTCTACAGTAACGATAAACCAAGTCACCTTTGCATTAATAAAGAAATTTGCCATTTTCATAATAAAGGGATTTTTGACATTTGAACCACTAACATTAAAGTTCGAAAAAAAGACTGAAATAACAGTTTTCTTTAAAATTTTATTGGGTAACTTAAACAATTAATAATCCGTGTTTCTACCGCGAACACTAACAACACAAGAACATCGGTTTGGCATACTCAAAATGAGTTCATCCAAATCACGCTGTGGAATGGCCGCCCATGTTCGTTGCAACAACAAAAAAAGGTCTTCTTGCGACTGGATACCCTCCATATTCGGCAGAGCTCTTCTCTGTAGCATATCCCATGCATGCTCAATCGAGTTCAAGTCTGGCGACTGAGCAGGCCAGGGCATGACATTGATGTTAGCTGCGGCGAGAGTCTGTCTTACAACTCTTGCGGTGTGCGGTCGTGCATTATCATGCATTAACTGAAATAAGGAACCGATTTGCACTTGTAGAGGAACGATGACGTCTGATACAATCGTCTCAGCATAAATTTGAGCGTTGAGGTTGCCTCTGATCCAAATCAACTCAGTTCTTCCGCCGATCCAAATACCCGCCCATACCATGATGGTTCCACCACTATAAGGATGGACTTCCTGGCAGGATTTTAATCGCTGTTGGCGTCCAGGGGTTCTCCAGTGTCGTATACGTTTATATATTTTATATATTTTTTTATTACAAAGCCACATCTCAATCTCAAGAAATCCGCATAAAAATGCTTGATCCCTAGACACTTTTGATGTGTGTATTTGCACTTCAAATTTGGAGAGAATACATCTCGTGTACCCTAACGATCCACTAAGAAGTACTTTCTGGAAATAGAATGCGTATGAAGTTTAAAAAAAACATTAAATACAGGATTACAATGTTAAATTACTGCACTGAGATCATCGCTGAGTTAGTATAATTAAGCCCAGAGGCTGACGTAGCGGCCACAGCCTGCGGTTGTGACATTGCGGCATTTATTGTGTGCGGTTACAGTTGCTCACTGTTTCCTAGGCTTATAATATTCTGGATAATAGTGCTAAAGACCAAGCCAAATAGCTGAGTAAAAACAATCGGTAGAATATATTTTTTAAGCAACGTCGGGAGGCATACAGGCATATGGCCACCTAATGTAAAGCTTTTACTGTAGCCTAGTCATATCAACGCTTGTAATACATTAAGTATTCCTCGCGCGTTGCCGTGTGTTGTTTCTAGGAGTGAGTGACGTTACCACTAAGTTCCTAAGGAATTACTGTATTAGCAGCAGAGTCCTTAGGAACTTGCTGGTAACCTCACTCACTCCTAGAAGAAACACAACAACCCTCCTGGGAGTTGTTATTTAGCCGCAGTTTTCTGTGCGATAGATGTGCTTTATGAGTTTTTTAGCGATTTATTTTTTATATAATGTAGGCCATTGTAAAGTTAAAACAGAATCCTAGCTTCATTTTACTTCCCATGTACGTCTATTCGTCCTTTGTTAAAGATTGTTAAAATATAATTTGTTAAAGTTTTCGCGAAAACTGAATACTGACAAACAAGTAGTTAGAAATAATGATTGATTTTTTGCTGCACATAGTCAGAGACATGTTACTAAAGGACCAGCCTCGTAGGATCATTCCCCTCTGTCATGGTACAAGATATGGTGATCCATTGCGCGCATAAATACTTCGTGCGTAATCGATTCTCTAATAGTCTTGTAATCGTTATCGCTCAGGTAACATCATAAAGCGTTACACTAAAAATGCCAAACTGTGCAGTTATGTCATGCAAAAAAAGGTCGAACACTTCTAGTTTGCAAAAATATTGAGTTACCTTTCACATGCAAGTATTATTTTATTTGCTTTCATATAAAAGAAATTAAGATGGTGTGATAACGATTAATACATGAGAAATCGATTCAGTAATTGAGTACTGATGCAATCGAATCATATTCCGCGACTTTGGTCGCATATCTCCTATCCCAAATTAGCGTAAATTATACAAACTGCAAAACAAAACAGTCCTTCTTGCTGTATAATAGAGTTCATTTAGCTAAAGACAAAAAAAAAGTATATAAGACGTTTCGTAATTTTGAATCTACCAGCTTCGATTTACGAAGAAGTTCAGCTATTCCACAACAGATGGCAGGCAGCGGTAAGAAAATAACTTTGAACTGTAGAAGCCTCGAAATAAGGTTGACATTTCCTTAAAACATTATTTTCGTTTCTATGTAGTAGTTACCTCGTCCCCCGTCAAAAATGGCAGAATTATTTACTAACAGAATCACGCGTATGGCGAGTCCTTTAGTAACATGTCTCTGCAGATAGTATAAAACCCATATTGTGAAAACTTGATTCGCCTTTGATCGTAGTTTATTATTTTTACATTTTAGAAGTGTGGTCTTTGCAGGGTACATGTATGTAATTTCTTTATTCCACTCTAACTATTTTTATAAATACATTACATATATTTATTATTTCATCATCTACGGCAATGCCATATACAGCATTCGAGTCACCTGTGTTATAGTTTCCAAAGATTTCGGGGCGTCTATCCAAACGATGGCGTATTTAATCTTCCGTCATATTAGGAGGTATCCGTCTAGTACAAAGTTTTCTGATGCCTAAATGTTCTTGTGAAACTTTTTATACTTAGATCTCACTAATGCCTTAAATTACCCGAATCTGTTGTTATGCCACTATTTTATCAGTTCTTATCATTATCAGCACTCAGGTTAGCTTTGTGGTCACCGTAGGAGGACATTCTTCATACAAATTATCAGTGAGTTTGCTCTGACCACATTGACATAGCAACTAAAGTCTATCAACATATCGTTGTTGATGAAGGCAAATGAACTGTGGTGAGAGTTTTATAGAAATACAAGCTTCAAGTTTATAATTCTCCACGTCAAAGATAATGATTTAGAAACAAAAATATTTTGTAAGACAATTTACAATTAAAAAAACCGTGTGTGTTAGTTTTTACATAAACCCTCCAATTTATCTGTGATTACATAAAACAGAGATCAAATTCGAATTTAGAGGCTCATAAAGCAACCGCAACGCGCGGGTGAGTGACGATAATGTACACTAAATTATATAATACTGTGGTCTGCGGTGACTACATTCAACTATGAATACATATATTATTAAAAACTTACCAGAATGAGTAAATTGAGATTAACAGGATTTTTCAGCTCTCGTAATCATAAGATTATATTATGCGACTACACTGGTGGTGAAGGAAAACATCTTGAGGAAACCCACACGTCCAAGAAATTATGTTTCGTAAGACGTGGGACCTAACCTAAGAAAGATCTGGTTTTTTTCTCTGGGTTGTGGAGATCTGACTCTTAACTGCTTTTAAGAATTTCTATTTTTTTTTAATTTCAACATCTCTATTGATAGCAACAAGCATCACCTGCATAGTGTAAATCACAGTACCTATATAAACTCATGTAAATTAAGTAAAGTGAAGAGTCTCATTTGTAAATTCATAATCTGCATTACATACGGGTGAATTCATCTTATACTCTTAAAATTATAGAGAACAATTTGTACTATTTGTAATTGGTAAAGACTGTTTTGTCACTGATGATTACCAAATCAATGAAGACGTAATACAGGCAGTGCTAGCATCACTCGCTGTTTTTTTAAGCCGAGAAAAATTTGTATCTGAAATTGTACTTTTAATAGCGTATTTAAGTGAGGCTAGATGAAATTGGTCCAATTCAATCCCATCAAGACACAAGTCTGTGCATTCACGGCTAAGAAAACTGCATTTTGCCTCTATTCAACAACATACCATTTACCTTTGCTGGGATTTTTGGTGTCAAGATTTCCAGCAAAGTTCAGTTCTTACTGGCCTACTCTCCGTAGATCAAGCTAGCGTCCAAGAAACTTGGTGTGCTTAATACAGCGAAGCAATACTTAGCAATACTCAAATCAGACCGCACATGGAGTACTGTAGTCGCCTTTGTGACTTTCTGATTCAATTCAAAGACGAGCTTTGAGAGTTATTACCATTACACATGCAAAATAAAATAATTAGGACTATACTACTAACAACTGACTGTGGACTTAAAACATATTAATAAGTGATATAGTGTTTTTAAACGTGGTTTTTAATGTAGTTTTAATCAATTGATTTTCCAGATATACTAAAATATCATGTAAAATAGAAAAGGAATGTAAGAGTATGTCATATTTTGTATACTTGTGTCCAAGTTATTGTAACTAAAATCGATGTCATGCAATTTGACCTATGAAAGGATTTACCAAAATCACGGTAGCTCTTTTAGAAAAACATAATTCACATTAGCGTTTTCTGGCAGTGTATAATCATAAAACATATCTTAGAATCTGCCCCAAAAGGATGATGTAAGTAAAGCAGATAAAACCCATTTAGTAATGGAATATTAGTATAACATACTAAACGTAATATACTCAAGGGTTTGAGACCCTTCTCATGAGATGAGATCAAGTTAAACGAACCCAATCGTTAATTTTGGATACTACTGTTACACCTTCAGAAAAGCCTACGACTACTTTCTACCTTTTTTATACAACATCAGGAGGCATACGAGGATGCGGCCCACTTGACGTAAAGCGGTTACCGTAGCCTATGAACGCATGTAATATATTATCACTCGCACGAAGCCGCCTCTGTTGCTAATACAGCAACTTCTTAGGAGCTTACTGGTGATCTCACTCACACGCAAGAACATAACAATCCTCCAGGGAGGTGTTATTTCGCTGCGATTTTCTGCAAGAAGATACTTTCTCAGACGGGCTGCTTCGATGCACTCTCTTAAAACATTCAGACATGTTCATGCGCACAATTGTTTGCCTTGTATGGAAATTGAACCCACGAGCGTTGGTGTCAAAGTCGCGTCATTCACAACTGCGCCACCGAGCTCGTCAAATAGATGGATGGAGTACATATTTACATACAAATAGGTAATAAAATGCTTTATCACTTAATACTATCTTGCTAATCGGGGACTAATTAGAAATATCATAAAGAGATATTGGTAGTAGCATAACTGACATAAAATACATATTAGAAATCATTACACTATAATCGAAACTTACTTCACTCACGTCCGCAATTTAAACCCGACTTTAGTTTAAAAAGTTATGCCGGGATTTGACCTTTGAGTTTACCGCAAAAGGCCAACTTTGCACTCAGTACATCGTCGTAGTTATAATCGGCCATTTTCCCTCCATTAGAGATGCTCATAATAGCGACTGGCGTCCGGACATTGAGCACAGTAGAAAGATATAAGCATTATTTCAGCTACGACGCTTGGACCTTTTTGAATAATCACCGATGCTCGCATTAGATAGAACGTGGGGATCATTAACCTTCAAGATTATGAACAATGATTGGCGCGCTGCACAGAACGTAAAATGTGACCAATCGTTACGAGGGCATACAGCGACTGATTTGACGATAAATTTTGCTCGGCATCGTGCGTACGACAGATTCCTATAGTAGTAAATTTAAGAAACTTCGCATGATTTTTAAATTCACTACCTTGTGCTGCTTAGCATTATCCCGTTTCCTAATCCATTAGTCCATAAAGATCCATCAAAGTATCTTTGTGATGGATTTAGTGGGCAAAGGGGTATCGGCGGTGATCGCTAACCTAACCTAAGTGTAAGGCTTTGGCGACGATACTGATTTATATATGGAGCGACTGCTGTCAGACCTCCACAACCCACAGGCAAAACCAGAAAGGTTACACGTCTTTCGAAAATAATTTCTTGGACGTACGTAGGTACGTGGATAATTAAAAATATGTATATAAATCCAAAAACACGAATTAAGTGGTGCGTGGCAGAATTCGAACCAATTGGCCCTATTAGTCAACAGGTGCCCCTGTTGACTAATAGGGCGGTTCTATTTCAATTGGGCTATCACTGCTCTTATTAAGTTCACTATGATTATGACTTTTTTCTTTATTATTCACTATAACTTTTTTTAAATTCACTATAATAAGTCAAATTCTGGATAACATCTAAAGATTTTAATTAAAACAATGTTACTAATTAAAACAAAAGGGTTTTTCCAAAATAAAAATAACAAATTTATTAAAACTACTATTTACAAGGAAAGATATAAAAAAAGACGGGTTCTAAAAGTTCCGGCTAGTTCTGGCTTTAAGGACTCACGATGGATGGATCTAACCAAAGTTCACTATGAGTACCCGAACAGAAGTGGCCGGCAGTTCCCGGTTACGTTGGGAGATCTGAACGGAGATGTAGGCTGCAGGCAGTAGTGTACCTCACCAGCGAACCACAGCCAGCGAGCAGGATCGTGAGGGGCCCACGGTCGCTGGAGATCATAGGCGCAGTTGAAGTAAGAGTCGGTGGAGATCGCCTTGCGATCTACCAACGCAGCGGTCAGAAGTGCCGAGAACACAGTAAGAGTCGAGCGCCGAATCGGCGTCGCCGATGTACACGGCGTGGCCCAACAAAACAGGGGCCGGGGAGCACACCACACGCTAGATAACCCCGTGATGCACGCCATGAGTTGCTGACTCGATCTCAGCGATCTCTGACGTCTCTAGACGTCCGAGCAGTCTCGTTGTTTCTTCTGCTCGGACTTCTACAAATTTAGATTAAAAAAAATTAAAATACACAAATTATGTTTTCCTGACGTGATAAATTTTGATATGACATTCCGAATGAAGGGTCTCTATCAACAAAGAGTAAAAAAGTGCCTATATGTATAATGTTATAACATGCAGGCAATTTGATATAAACTACTTCGTCTACTTCTGCCACCACAGTTAGTGAGGTAATTCATGTAAACTAGCGCCAATCGCCACTAATCTACTACCGTTAGTGGATGCATTCCATCATTGTCCTAGCTATCGTGCATTGTGACTGACTATCGTGTCGTCACTGCCATCATCGCTGATGCCCTGGCTGCTCTGGTCATATTTGGAGAGTTGTTTCGCCTCCATGAGGTATGCGTAGATATAGTAAATGTTAGAATAAAATGCTACGAGTGGAGAGGTGAGTCCAGTAACCAAAAAGAAGAAAAATCCCGTCATAAATTCCTAATTCACACTCATTTTTTTACAAGTATATCACTGAGGTGATAAGCAAACCTACGGTCTACTAAGGTATGTAGTCACTGTAGTCTATGGACACAAGACTAGGTGCATAACTCGGGCGTTTTCTGCCTATTGAAAATCTTTTAAGTTTTTGAAAGTATTTATAAAAAAGCAAGTATGATTTGTCTTGCGCATCAAGGATTCGTACACTTCTTCATCATATAAATAGTTATTAAGTTATACAATCTCCTCAAACAAAAAAGTTTAAGAATTATAAGCATTATTCAGTAGCCAAAGTGGTTGCCCAGTGGTCAAAATTTAACCATAAATTCATTTAATGTTTGAGCGTTGTTAAGATTATTTTTTTTAACTAATGGATTAAAATATTAACCATATGATGAACTGCATTTCAAAATCATTTTGACTTACTTTTTATTCATTTGTAGTAGGTAAGTTCATAATCAGTGACGAGCTCGGTGGCGCAGTGGTGAAACGCGCTGTTACGCTACTTTGACATGTCTGTTTGTCTTGGTCTTGGTATTTTCTATGTATAACAAGTATGTATTTACAAAAAAAAATCTATTTATGTATGTTTATCAAATCTCTAGTACCCATAACACGGGCTTCGCTTACTTTGGGGCTGGATGGCGCTGTGTAATTTGTCCTACAATATGTACTTATTTATTTAATATATTTATTTTGGTTGAAGGTCATTTAATAGCAATTTTACATTGCGTTACCCTTTTAGCGAGCTCGGTGATGTAGTGGTTTGTAACGCTACATTCCCACACAGGACACACACCTGTGTGCATACACATGTCTGTTTATCTTGCACTGGGTATTTTTAAGACAGGTCGGGTGCAAGAAAGAAGCTCATTTAGAAAAGTACTCCCACCTCACAGAAAACTGCCGACAAATACAACTCCTTGGATGGTTGTTGTGTTCCAGCGAGTGAGCGAGGTCACCCGTAAGCTCCTAAGGAGCTGCTGTGTCAGCAGTAGAGATGTCATCGCATTTAATTATATCTCGCAAAATATTTCCATCATTTTCTGTACTATTTATTCAATTAAAATTTATTGAATTCTATCTATTATTATGTGAACCAGAATATATATCCCATCATCAATCATCATCACCATCGCAAAATATTTCCATCATTTTCTGTACTATTTATTCAATTAAAATTTATTGAATTCTACCTATTATTATGTGAACCAGAATATATATCCCATCACTGTTTCTCATTCTAATACAATTAGGTGAGGATGTAAAATAAAACAAAAATGTAAAATGATTGAAACTAAGTAGACTGGAAACCCAGTAAAACAACTTAAAAAATAAAATGTACTCGCTTTTTGATCATCACTGATAAAATAGTTAAAAGTAGAATAAAAGAATATACACGTTATACTTAAAACACTTAATTTATCAAAAACAATTTTGTAAAATACACAAGTCCCGCCAAACAAATAGTAACGCTTTGTTTTAAGAAATGAAGAATTACATCATCACATATATCACAGTCACAATATGCGACTTCTTTTTGAAAATCCAACGTAGATATCATTACAGATTCTTTGCAGACAACTTTCATGGATGGAGCATAATGTGATGTTAGTTCACAAAGAAATGACAATAATTTTCCAACTGAACAGCTTACAAATGACTACGTCCCATAAATTCGAGGCTCACTGATATTTATTATAAGAATAAGAGTTTCCATCGTCTTTTCTCGCATTTTGCGGGTCATTCGGTTGGAAAATCGCTAATGAGGCTGAATGCTATTCAAGAAGACACACTTGGAGGGTAAATTTACCTACTTCAATGTCTTTGCTTACCCGGTGCTTCTTCTTCGCCTTTTGAAGATATCGTTTTTCCTTAAAAATAACTTGTATTATTATGTAAATATAGACAACAAAGTTATTATAAAACCAGTATTCTAAAACTAATTATCATACAGAGTACAACTTATGTCGCTTGAAAGGGTTCGCAAAAATTATTCATAGAGTATTGACAGACGATACAACGAGTAGTAGTAATAAATTCGTTGGTAATATTATCTGTTACATCAAACTAACTGAACACTGTGACTTCATCAGGGCATATATCGGTAACCTGTAGGGCTTTGCTTTGCTTTGCTTGCCCGCCTTTTCTATTTTCGTTTTTCTTTCCTACCTTCCACAAAAATTGGGCTACCAAATGTAAAAATATTTTTTTAAATCTAGCTGGTAGTTAGAGCTTAGCGTATTCAAATAAACAAAATCTTCCGCTTTATATATAGATAAACGGTAGTTACTCCATTTGAAACAGAAGAATAGGTAAGGTAACTCCCCGTACGTATATTGTACTGTACAATAATATTTTCTAGATGGTTGTTATTCTGCCTGCGTGTGTATAAAGGACACCAGGAAGCTCTAAATGAAGTGTTGCTTTATCAGTGGAAGTAGAAACGTGCAAGCCGTACTTTGTATTATAAGGCAGTCACTTCAGAACAGGTGGGATGTAGGTTAATTAATAAATTATTAGCAAGATACAAAGGGAGACTGTGGTAATATATATATATATATATATTTTCTTATTATATTCCTTCGCGGTTTATTTTTCATGATTTTTAGCTTTATTATATTTGTTCACATTACTGTTACAGGATTCTATTTCAACAGCCATTTAAAAATAGACACGAAAAAATAAGTTTTTATTCTACTAACGTGACTGAAATAATTTATAACTTATTAACACCTTTTACTATTGGGCCAACTCTCAAGTCTGTTCTACTCAACAATCTTAGTAAGATAATAAAAAATGTAAGAATATTATGTGAGTGATACACATCTTAACCCTCTTACAGAACGTATACCTCTTACGAATCAATATGAATGAAATCAAATAGTAAGTGACAATGTCAAAATAATCATAAAGAAAACCTGTCAGTGAATTTTATTGTTCGTTGGTCAATGAATTTTTATTGTACTTTTTTACTACGTTTAATGAAAAAAGTCTTCATTAACTGATAACATGAAGTGGAAAGCAATTTTACTTGAGATTAATAGAGAGTAATTAAAAAAGGTAGACAACGAATAAATGTTCCCTTCACTTTTTCTTGATAATTCCTCCGTGCGGAAAATTGCAAAAGGGTTTTAAAGTGCTACGGATAAACGGGAGGGGGTGGATTAAAAGTGGGGATGCAGGGAGGGGGAACAAGCTCGTTAGCGACAATTTTTCTCAAAGCTCTCTCGAGGGAATCGTCACAATTCCGATTGTGACGAATTACGCTAGGAACAATGTGGCGTACTCTTTTTCTGATTAAATGAAATATAGCTTCAAGTATTTTACGAGAAATTCAAAGCAAAATTTATGAAGAGGTTTTCTTTGGATAGGATTGAACTGTGAACGTCGAAAGTGGCAATTAAAATTAATAATATGAATAGTTGCCGCAAATACTAATTCGAGAACACTAGTATTCTCATCCAATTATCTCTCTTTCAAAGATAATTGAAAAGGTTGTCATTGTACTTGGTGGATTATTCAATAAGTAGTAGTTAATTATTGTCGGTAATAGCTTAACGATTATTAACTTTTGAACTCATTTACGTAAAACAAGGTGGATTTCGAATATCCGAGTAGAGAACATTTAATGCGCGCTTCTTCAGTTCACTCTCCTCCTGTTACGATAAGTGTATAGCATGTGTGCGGGTGGACGGTAGATTGTCGCCCTAGTGTCTCTTCAATATTGGAGTTCGGCAGGACTGCTTGCTGTCAGCTCACGTGTTCATTCTGAATCTAGGTAATTGGCTGTATAAGATCTATAAAACAATCACAGGATTGAGAATGAATAACATAGTGCGAAGTTCATTACCATCAAATCAGCCCGGATTCATCCACTGCTTGATCAATGTGACTGGGTCACTGCTACTTCAGATTGCTTATGTTTTGGGCTATGTCAAGTTACTTTAGTTCTAACTCATTCTATCATGCAGTGAATCCCTGAGCATAAACCTTTCAATAGCACGTTGAGCGATCTTTAGCGTCCCCATACGGCCCGCAGTGAAGGGCCACGTCTCAGTGCCGTAAGTCATCACTGGCAACAAATACTGTTCGAACACTTTAGTTTGCAGCTGTTAAAGTATTTTAGATGAGCAGATGTGCCGAAGTTTACCGAAGGCTGCTCAACCGAGTTGGATTCGTCTGTTGACTCCTTGTTCGATGTTAGAGTTACGTAACTACGAGTAAATAACTTTCGTTATAAACATATTCGTCAACAGCTTCGAGCTTAGTGTTTCCACCCGTAATCAGTATGGGTGCGATATAGATATTCGACATGATCTTGGTCTTGACCATGTTTATCTAGAGATCTACCTAGTCGAAAACACTATGGAGGTCATAAGATCCCTAGATATTTTGCCGCTTGAACGCTTCGATGTACCGATAATTAATTCGGCATTGTTGGAGTGACTTAAGCACCGCCCATGTCTCAACCAAATCAATGGCTATTTCGTAGTATATACACCAGATACAAGGGCAGATTATACTCCTAAGTTTTATGTATAATCTGGCGAAGGGTATGTATGTGACCTACAGTGCTAAAGCCCTTTCGGAATCCGGCTTGTTCGAAAGGCTGGAATTCATCAAGTCTGCGTGTTTTCAAATTTATCAAGCAATATCGGCCTATAGTTCTTCAATACGGTCTTAACACTCTGTCAGAAAAATAGCACGGCCAAGCTTCTGCTCCACGCTTTGAGTATTGCACCATCAAAATTGTATGATGAAATTTAATAGTTTCTGAAGGATTAGAAGTACCGACTTTCCGCTCGCTTTCAGAAGCATCTCCGGTATGCCGTTCTCACCCGTTGCTTTCTCACTTACTTCATAATTCAAAATTATTATTGATCTGTTAATAGTAGTCAAAATAAAAAAGATGCTAATGCGAAGAAATGAAATGAAAATGAAGAGATAATCTAGTATTTGGAAAAGAGGAAACCATATAGAACATAAGAGGTGATAATGCTGTGTTGGAAAAGTGAACAAATAATTATGTACCAATATGTTGGATGTGCTTTTAGTAGAGATGGATTGTACACCGCAGGCGCCGATCAAAATGTAAGTGCCAGAAACAGTATGAACGGAGCACTGGGAAAACTTCTAGGAAGTCGAAACCTAAGCCCGAATGCAAAGTTTACAGTACACAATGCGGTGCTAATTCCAATTCCGATTCAATACAAACCCGGTCGAGTTGGGTCCATTGAGAAAAAATTGTGGAATAACGATTTGTTTAGTATTTTCCAGACCATTGGACAACATTGAAGTCAGTCATCTCGTGACGAGCAGCGGTGACTCAGCGTTTGCAATGTCGTCAAAATATTGAAAAATACAAACATATAATGCGGTTAATCTTGTACTTACAATAGAGATATAAATAATAGTGAAAGTTTAAGACTATAAATCCAACACCCTAGTCTTTATTAAGAGTTTGGGTAAGTAGCATTGCTAGCACTCCATCCGTGAGATTGTAACTAACTAAAACAACAATATAGCTTATACTAAATACTAAATAAACAAAATTATCATTTTTTACAATTTCTTTCTTCAATATAAAATCTTATTATACGTAGGTTTCGGTTTAAGAGATAGTGCCAGCCTCTTACAACTTAATATTCAACGCTATAACATGCAAATAGTCATCACGCCCAACAAACAGGAAGCCAATTTAATCGAGGTCCGCTGAAGTGATTGTATTAAAAGCTAATTTATTTTAGTTCGCCGGGAAGGCGCCACGCGGCTGTTAATTACAGAACTAATTAAAACTGTCGATTTTGTAATTAATCTCCCCTCCTTCGTACTAAGAGAATTTATTTAAAAAAATATTGTGTTTTCATTTACTGTATTTACATATTTTTGGCAGACACATAACGCATGCTTATTTTCATAAAAATTGTAATACGTAATAGTACGTAAACAGAGCAATTATAAGCTTATGAATAAAGAACCTATTAACCGATATCACCGATATCTCCGGTTCGAGGCCTGGAGTTTACCTACCACTAAGTTCGTGTTTTCGGATATATGTGCACATTTGTGATTATTACTTGTTCGGCAGGTATGTAGGATAACATCGGGACGATGTTGTGACTTAATTTAAGAAAGGTCTGGTTTGCTCTCTAAATTGTGGAGGTCTGACGGCAGACGCGTATGAGACAAAGACAGCCGGACTAGGGAAGTATCTCCACCTGCGGTTCACACTCAATCGAAGGAAAACACCAACCCTTTAAAGAGTTGTTATTCATTAACAGTTTTCTGCGAAAGTATTTGAACTTCCGCAGCCCGCAGAATATATGAATTAAAACATTCTTCTCTTAAAACATTTTTCTTGCTGATCTGTCTGCCTACTTGTCGGAAGTTACTGAAATAGAAAGAGGCCTGAAACAAAATATATTTCGTATAGAATTTTGACCTAAATAATTATTCAATAACTATTAAACATACGCCATTAATATGTTATGGCATTAACTAACAAGAAAACTCTCATAAATAGTAAATGAACTCCAAAATGAATACTAAATTTAAGTTTAAAGTGGTATCCAAATACTCAATATCTCATTATTAGCAAATGTACTCTAAAATTAACATTTCACGGTAACTTAGCAAATTTAATTCAAAATTTTCACATCATTATATTGTATGTATGTCTTCACGACAGATCCTTTGCGGGATAGGCAGAGCATCATAAGGCGCGGTCCTTACACACCTCACTCGCTTCTTTAATATTCATAAATATTTTTATACAAGCTCGTTGATTTCTAGGGCTTCTGTCATAATCTGATAAAACACAATTAATATAGTCATGGTAGGAGTGTCTTGGTCCTCCCCGGCTCCTACATCCTTCCACTTTCGCACTGTATGTCTGTTTGTTGGTTCGGATATATAGAAAGAATGACGATTCTTTCTACATGTCCGAACCAACGCAGCATGCCTTTTCTTATCTTGACACCGACACTCTCTTTCAAACCATCTCTCTTTCATACTGCGTTCAAATTGATGATGTAATCATCAATTTGAACGCAGTCTGCAGCAGATTTTGCACAATGCTGCGAGCATTTATTCTACTATAATGCTTTGCCATACCCAAATTTCATATGCATAATTTAGCGTTAGGATTAGCACCGCGTTGTGTACAGCGAACGGCGGTTTCTAGCTTAGGTTTCGGCTGCTTAGAAGTTTACCCAGCCCTCCATTCTCGCTGTTCCCTGCACTCACTCGTCTCTCCACAACAGCGATGTATCTTCCACTCCTGATAAAACCGCATCCAGGTATTCGTCTCTCTTTCAATTATCTTGCTTTTCTTCGCATTCAAATGCAAGCATTTCTTTATACAATCATCTTTTACTGTTGTAACTAGTATTTGCAGTTCGGATGATGATTAATATCGCATCGGCTGCATAAGACAGATAGTTCACCACTAAATCCACCATTCGCGTTCCCACATTTATGTTTCTTATTCTCTGAAGACTTCTAGCCAGATGCGGGATTAACAGCCGAGCTGACAACACAAATCGCTGTCTGACACTAATATTGATGTCTAGGGTAATAAGCTGCCGCAGGCATGCTGAATAATCCTCATAATGGGATTGTACAGCATGGAGCTGGTCAAGCAAGGAACAATAAATTTCCTATAAATTTTAGCTGCAAACAAACTAATGGCCCTATAGGTGGCGCAGTTCACACGTGATCCCTTGCTTTTATACAGAAGCATGATGATAGCGCGTCTCCAACTGGTTGGACCGGCTTTCCAATTTGAATTCTTATAAATAAGAATATCCCCTAACATAGATACCATCTAGTTTGATCACCTCAGCAGTAGCCATATCGATTCCCGCTGACTTTCCATTTTTCAAACTTCGTATCAACCATTCAATTTCATCTATAGTATTGTATTCATGGTACGCTGGCACCTGATGATACAGTTAGACTCATTCACAGTGTCAGCGTACTGGACCTAATCATACGTTATCTAAAATATTCATTCCACTATTCTAACACTTCCTGAATGTTAGCAAGAATGCCACCAGCTTTACACTTTATCTTATCCATTCTGAATTCTTACGAACTACCCCAAGACTTCTTTACCACACTTCACAAGAGTTTGGTGTAATAATTCTTTCACGCTTGACTTTCACTGAAGCTTTAGTTTCATTTTTGCATCGATGGTGTATTTCTTTCCTGTTCTCTTTTATACTATCACTCTGGTGCAAAGATGAAACATAATCCAGCCAACCTTCCCTTTTTTCCCACAAAGGGTTCAACCTCCGCATCCCACAAGGCATCACCTATCAGTGATCTACGTCTCTATGCGCATCCCCATGCATCTTTCTTACTATCTACCAAACTTTCTTCCAGAACTTTCCAATATTCGTGTACACCTGAGTCGGAAAAACTCACGTTCGAAAATATTTCACTGACTAGACGTACTTACACTTTTATCTTGCAATTCTATCTTCTTTTTCTTTCATGATCTCTGAAACGAAAAATCATTCGTCCGTGCCTTCACTTCTTGAAAGGCCCATAAACCGGCCCATAAACTTTCCAGATAGCAGGTAGGCAGCTCTGAAGGTTATTGTATCCATTTACGATTTTCGAAGACGACTATCTATGAAAATCAAATCAATCACACTTTTCTGTTCATTCTGTCTCCAAGTGTGAACGTCGGGAGGCATACAAGCATACGGTCCACCTGATTTAAAGCAGTTACCGTAGCCTATTAACGGTTGTAACATATATTACTCACAGGATGCCTCCTCTGCTGCTTACACAGCAACTCCTTAGGAGCCGACTGGTGGCCTCACTCACACGCAGGAACCCACAACCCTCTAGGGAGTTGTTATATGGTTGCGGTTTTCTTTGAGGTGGAAGTACTCCCCCAGACGGGTTGCTTTGATGCGACTTACCTCTCTTAAAACATCCAGACCAAGACAAACAGACATGTTAATGCACACACATGTTTGCCTTATGTGGGAATCGACCCCACGAGCGTTGGTGTCAAAGTCGCGTCTTTCACGACTGAGCCACCGAGCTCGTTAAAAGGTTTAGATTAGAAGATTAACAGAAAAGCGCAATGTCCAATGACGCGCGCCTGCGTAACACTGTCTCTTCCACACGCCTCGCGTATTCGCTTCGCTTCGTTTCGAATGTGACATCTCACATACAACAGCGCCATAGTAAAATCAAATAGGTACGATATCTTCATACATACACACCGAACACGGTTTGTATGTTGCGCGCCCGTACGTATGCGTCGTCGCACGCACACACAATTTTATCGCTGCTAAAGGTACGCCAGTCGTGGCTACGCCGCGCGTAGTACCGCCCGCGCACACGCACGCACCGCCGCGGCCACTGCGCTCCCGCTCGTAATAATTTGTACGTATACCTACCTACTTTACCTACAAATTCGTAAAGTTTTTTTTTCTGTATCAAATGTGTAATTTTGTTAAAAAATCACAATTTTCCTACAGAATAAAGTACTTTTAATGCCTATCATTTTAAGCTACTGTAAAAATATTAAATTTCCGAATATAAGAATTATAATTTTGATAAGTGTAGTAAACGAAAAAGTAAAAAATAGTTTAGTGTAAAAAAAAAATAGGTGCGTGTACGCGCGTGAGAAGTTATACTTTTCTGGCATCATTAAATAAAAATCCCTGGATGGATGTTGTGTTCATGCGAGTGAGTGACGTTACCACCTCACAGGCAACTGCAGTCAAATAACAACTCCCGGGAGGGAGAGATGTTGTGTTCATCTGAGTGACGTCACGAGTAAGCTCCTAAGGAGTTGCCGCGTTAGCAGCAGAGGTGGCAATACGCGAGGCATACTTAATGTATTGCGTAAACAGCTACAGTGACCCCTTTAAATTGGGTGGATCGTATGCTTGTTTGTTTATGCGAGTGAGTGACGTTACCACCGCACAGTAATCTGCAGCCAAATAACAATTCCCTGGACGGTGGTTGTGTTCAGGGCAGTGAGTGACGATACTACCTAACGGAAAACTGCAGCCAAATAACAATTCGCTGTACGGATATTGTGTTCATTTGACTGAGTGACATTAATACCTCACTTACTCGCATGAACACAATGACCTGCAGTTTTGCAGCAGGATATTTTTCGAGACTTGATGAGCGGTTTAGCGTGCAGCTTCAACCTGTACTTTTGTGTTACAGTATCTTAAAATTTCACTTATCATTTTTTCGTAACGCGCGTAAAGAAGTATAACTGCAATAAAATTTCGTAATCATTTAATTTTATTTGAATAAATACATGATTCAGTAAAGCCACGTTTGAATTAATCCTATTTCGACCTTAATTTTTCAAATCATTAAACAGGTAACATGACGTAGGTAATTAAAAATTGTAGTCAGCTCCTGGTCTATGTACAAAATATAATTAAAAAACTTTGTATTATAGATCCCTGATGATTCCCCTACAGGGGAAAATTGTTTTGTATATAGATAGACTATGCATTTTAGACGATTGCGTAAACTATAAACGACATCCCTACGTGTTTAGGCTATTATCGTTCGCTCGGGGCTCGAGTCGGCCTACTTATTTGATTTTACTATGACAGCGCGTTCGCGCACGTGATAATAACAGCAGTTTATAATGATAACAGGATCGCTGAGTGTTCAGAATCCGTTATTCATTGCGGCAAAATAATGCAATACATTCTCTCTTATTGTAATACCAACCATTACTAGCCGAGTCAGTAATTTATGTGCTTATGTACCATGTAATGATATATAGACCGTCTGTGTTCGAGCAGAATTCCGATTTTAAACATACCGTCTCAAAATTTATAGACCTATACTAACTCGTATTATATTTATGTATCTATTTTTAATGTTATAATGATGAATTCATTGCAAATTTATCTTTGAGAGATGGTTTCTCTGACCATGTATATTAATGAATTTTAAATGTATAGTTTCATATTTCAGTTCCCTTCAAATAAGTATTACGTAGATAATTTCACTCAATATTTATTAATAACACACAAACTGTTGTTACAGTATTGTATTGTATTATAACGTTAACTGCGGTATCGCATCGAAAGGATATGATGCTGAAAATCGGCGTGAGTGATATTTTGCTTAACCTTCCGTTGGATCGGGATACATAGATTTCGTTTTCTATAGAGTCGGAAAGTGCAAAATAAACTACAAAATAAACATTTATAACTGTCTCTTAAAACACTATTCATACATACAAAAAAAAAAACGTACCGGTAACAACCCCGGAGCAAAGTATTTGATTAGGTGCAGTTATCACATCTGAGCTACCTGATACCCGATGACCAACCCGCATCAGATCTACGAATATTTTATCTAGTGCAGTGCTCAAAGAAGGTTCATCTGTATTGCGTCGATAAATTTGAAAAATATAATCATGAAGCTATCTCGCCGTATGTTATCAATTTGCAGGGAATTTAGCGTTATCACCAAGAAAGATGGTTAAAAATCAATAAGGAAAAGTCTGGAATTTCGAAGATTGAATCAGCGCCAGCATATTAATGTAAGTCCATCTATTTTTGCTAGACCCAGTACTGGCCGGACAATGCAAGTTCTTCAAAATGAAAATAATGTTTTAGACGAGACAATATGTATGTAGTTCATTTGCCAGCAATTCTACTGATATAATAGGAATTCAATATTTTAGAAGACATACAGAAGAGCTAGCTATCCATATATAGACATATATATATCGACGAGCTCGGTGGCGCAGTGGTGAAATGCGCTGTTACGCTACTTTGACACCAACGCTCGTGGGTTCGATTCCCACACAGTACCCACCATTTGTTTCCCACACATTTGTGTACAAACACACGTCTGTTTGTATTGGTCTGGGTATTTTCTATGTATAATAAGTATGTGTTTACAACAAAAAAATGTATTTATGTACCTATGTTTATCAGTTGTCTAGTACCCATAACACAAGCTTCGCTTACTTTGGGGCTAGGTGGCGCTGTGTAATTTGTCCGACAATATTTATAATTAATATCTATAATTCATAGGTTGTAAAAGACGAAAACTAAGCTCTCATAATACCGCTCTTTTTTTTTAATACAATATGAGGTATATAAGCATACGGCCGGCATCTGATGGAAACCGGTTAAAGGAAGACGACCTATGAACGCTGGCAATACATCAAGTATCACTCGCGCAATGCTACCTCTGCTGCTAGCACAGCACTGTTAGCACAGCACTACCAGCACAGCACCAGTAAGCTCCTACTCCTTAGGATCTTACTGGTGACCTCACTCACTTGCAGGAACATACAATCCTTCAGGAAAGTGATGAAATTAATCATAGGTTATAGAATAACTCAAGATATTATTAATTTAAAATATTTTTACCTTAAGATATTGAGCTTCTTGAATACAGTCATCTGGCTCACCTGATGCGAAATGGTTTCTAATCACGTCTACAATCTAGCCTTGTGGAGTCAGAGAATGTTTGTGGTACTACTATTTCAAAGCTTCAGAGCATGCGTTACCATATCACATTCACTGATACACAGGACATAACAAATCAAGACAGATACAACAATAGACTGTATCTGTGTCTGATGTGTATATTTGAATAACAATATTACCCATTATGGGACTGACAGTATCGTAGTGAAGCACCTTAATGTACATAAATTGATTCTATAATGATTCTTTGAAACAACCCCGTTAAATGCCTACAAAATTGTTTAATTTAACGACACATAGTTATATGGAACAAAATCACTCATGAGAGATATACGACAACCCTCCTTTGGAAGTGGAGATACTTCTATAGCTGGGCTGTTCCAAAGCACCAGCTCTACTCTACAATTTTGCAGCTGTATTTGTCACCAGAGTCTCGTTTGTTAACACGAGTAGTGAGGTACACAATGTGAGGATGGCTTTGATTTTAAAGAATCATCAGTAGGCTCCTAAGGAGTAGCTGTGTTAGCAGTAAACGTGGCATCACACTACATCTACAATGTTGCAAGCGTTCATATGCCACAGTAACCACTTTACAATAGGTGGGTCGTGAGCTTGTATGGCACCCGATGTTGTTTGAAAAAAAAAAAATAGTGAGCCACTTACACTCTTTTAATCAAATAATTTTCCTAGGAACGAAGCGTGGAGTGGCTGCATTAGCACTTCTGATGTTGCAAGAGTCTATAATGCTACGATAACTATTGTTAGGTACTATATGGTGAGTTCATTTACCTCTCGATAAATAAAAATTCGATGTACTGAAGATATTCTTAATTTTTAAGAGCACAGAAGTTCTGCACAAGCCCAATTCCGACTTCAGCTAACGACGCATGACGACGGCTACCGTCTCTCCAATTTACCAAATAAAAGAACTTCCTGACATGTCTAAAATAAATATGTGTATTACGACGAACAAAGTGAAAAATAAGGCTTTGTGGAACTTTGTTGTCCGTGCCGTGGAAACAGAGAAGTAAAGAACAGTATAATTTGCGACGCGTGACACCCAGTGAAATTTGTACTTTAAATATAAAGACACAGAGATGAAGATTGATTATGTGGAAGGCTGTAATTGTTTAGGCTTCAGTATACTTAATGACGTTCTGTCGACGGAACGTCCCTTGATTTAAATGGATTTGGAATTAACTTTTTAATATAACGTACTAGGATATTCATTAATCATCAACATGCATTGTTGTTACAATTTAAATGAAATGAGATTATCATTCATATCGATGTAGAAAGCTTTTAAGAACTCCATTGGCAGTGCGATCGTAATGGCTGAGGCTTCTTATACTGCAAGTAGACGCTTGCAGTATAAGAAGGCTAGGCTACGGTGGCCATTTTTACACAAGGACGAATGTTTCCTTTGCTTTTGCAATTGTAGCCATGCCCATGTCTTTTTAAGTACATAAATGTGTACTGTTTCAGTTAATTACGAAATAAACAAGCCAATATGCAAAGGTTACATTAAGTAGTTTTGTTAAGGTAATGTGCGCGGTGACACAACAACGGGAGTGAAACAACGGGAGTAAGACAATGTCGGGTTTAATCTCCATTGAACTAGATACCCCACAACAAGTTTCACTAAATATACCCCATTTTGGGCATTTTATTTATTTTTTTTATTTTTTTATTAATAGTTGTCATATCCACGGGCTCTTTGGCCTTTGTGCCTTTGTTTGTTTGTCATTTTTATTTATCGCTCCGCAAGTGCGATTACAATAAGTGCCTTATTACTAGTTTTTATTTTAGTTTTTGTTTTAAGCAGAAAGAGGGACGAGAGACGCGGGCAGACCAGTCCCTCCGAGCGGCACCCGTTCACGAGTTGACGCAGAGGGCAGCCATCACCGTGTTCAACCATATTTTACGGAACTCGATGACCCGCCCCCCAACGCCGCCGCCCGTCTAGACATTTTAGTGAGCACGACTGCCGGCATCTCTCATCTCTATCTCTGCTTTAGTTACTTTTGTTTCTTCCGGAAAGGAAGGGAGATGGCATCCCGGAGCCTTGCCATGACGCTCTTCCCCTCTCTCAGTCTACTGGCTTGGGAGGAGGAGGAGGGACCGCTCTCTGGGTCTTCGGAGCTTTGGGTCAACTTTTTGATGACCTTCTCGTCTCTCGCCCTCATCGCCATCTTAAGGTTATAGTCCCTGATGTGTTCCGTTGTCGCGGTCTCGGCTCGCTGGATAAACCGAGCTGTCGCGTCGTTATCGGTACAGTCTGTGTGGTATACACAGCTATCCGTGTGTCTAGAGACCGCGACAACGGCATGGGGGACACTTTGGAGGAGGTGGGATTTTTTGGAGGTTGTGCGCACAATAATCACTGACTCGCACGTAAGTCCCTGTGCTTCATGTATGGTTAGGGTGCGGGAACCCGAATTTGCTCCATAGCCCTGGCTGATAAGGAGTGCCTTCTCAGCCTGGGTGTGGACAAGGTAAAGCGTGTTGTCCTGTTTCGGGATCCGCTTCCCTGTAAACAGCTTCAGCGATAGGGATTTAGAGCGAGTCTTGGCCGAGTATATGCCACTGTAGATTTCTCTAAGGGCATACGCTACGTCCTGTGGATTCCTGTGCATTTATTTTATATTGTAAGACGTCGCTAGCCCAATTAGCCGACGGAACGTAGTATGTGTGGTGCAGGAGATACGAGGCGCTATAACAAATTGGTCAATGGGAACGCTGTCTAAAGGCGATTTTTCAGACTACTTTCTTTTTCGCTACGCGAATAAATTATACCTGTATACAGTTCGCCAGTGGCTGAGTAATATATGATTTAATAAACTATGTTAGGTGATTACAAAACATACTATGTGATGTAAAGCAGTTTCGGCAACCGACGCTTGAAACACATACTTTTAATCCTTGCATCCTTGCTGCGTACGCTGAAACCCAGTTTGCCAACTGGATTTAATTACTAGTGGGTATACTATAAAACCAAACCCGCCTATCCACGATTTATCGGCAGCGTATACTGACCTACTTTGGCCACATAATGAGGAAAGGAGACCTGAGCCTAGAAAAGCTGGTGGTTGTTGGGAGCACAGCGAATAAATGAACCCGTGGACGCTCCCCAACCAGATGGAGCGATCAAGCAAAAGGTTCTATCTCAGCCAAGTTTCGCTCGGTCGTCAGAGACGCCATGGACAGAAACAGATGGAGGTAGATCATACGATCTAGGTGGACACCATCCACATCTACCGATGATCATGATCCTCAGTCATGAGGGAAAGACCACACAGAGAGAGAGAGAGATACCATAAAAGTCCATTACCTGTTGTTTATTACCTATATTTCACCAGAGTCTTGGTCAACTTGGAAGGTGTAGGCTAATGAAAACCTACATCCGAAAATCATCTTTCTTCTTGACTGTTGGTTTTTCTTTTTTCTTGATCCATTTTCTTGCATTATTTTACATTTTATGGAGTATATAGCGGTTCACCATGTTATATTTAATGCAGATATAATTTAATGTTTCAAATACAATGGCGACACTGGCTGCAAAAATATAAATCCAATGCGAACGATGCGATGGCAAAATATTGTATTATCCTACTAATATTATAAATGCGAAAGATTGTATGTATGGATGGATGTTTGTTGCTCTTTCACGCTTAAACGGCTGAATGAATTTGAATGAAATTTGGCACGTAGATAGATTATGATAAGATTAACACATAGGCTACGTTATTTGACTCCACGTGGGCGGAGCCGCGGGCAGCAGCTAGTTATGCAATAAAAAAGTATCTCTTGTACAATTTGATCTTACCTGCTTTGTGTGCTTCCGCCACCAATTAGTTCATGCAGCCTAGCGCCGGCCGGCACCCACCCACTACCGTTAGTAGATGCAACATGCCGACGCTGCCATGGCTACTCCGGTAGTCTCTACCTCGGCTGGTGCGGTCGTCCCCCATCTGGAACAGAAACTGCATGCCCCCACCACCGTCGCTGCCACGACTGGCCTGGTCATCGCTGCGACACGTGTTTCGCCTCTCCGAGGAAGCATCCTCAGGCGCTGTAGACGTTATTCGTTAGAATAATATGCTACAAGAAGTGTGATAAAAAGCGAAAGCAGTAATCTGTCATTACATAAACATATAAACAACATAATACATAATCATAAAGTTACCAAAGATCCAGAAATAGCCTCCACATTTAACAACTACTACATGTCATCCACCAATAAACTAAATCATCAACTCGTAAATACAATTATTAATTTAAAGATACCAAATTAAATTTTTCTCACACCGGTGGATGAATCATTCGTCAAAAGAACTATAATGTCGTTAAACAATACAAAATCGGAAGTTATTAAAGCCTGTCAGGATGATTTATGTCCAGTATTGACGTATTTAATCAATTTTTCGATAGAAACCATAGTATTTCTGGAAAAAAATGTTATTTCTTATTGTAAGGCACAAGCACAAAAAAGAAGATAGATCTGACATAAAAACTGACGATCTATCGCGTTATCACCAATATTTTCGATTTTTTTGAAAACATTATGAGCAGCATGCTGATGGGTTTTTAAGGTAATGTAATATAGTCAAAAGTCGTCTGCGTGGGTACCTCTGTCTCACCTATTTCTACCGCCAAGCAGCTATATTATATATTATATAGGAGATAATATATATATACCTGTGTTCCAGTTCGAAGGGCGAGATATGGCAGAGAAATTACTGGGTATTGTGACGAAACGTCCTTAGATCACAAGATTGGATGCGCGCGAGTAACATCACCTTGATATTGCGAGCGTCAATAGGCTGCGGTGCCCGCTTACCATCTAATGCGGGCCGTAAGGCGTTTCCCAATCTAGTTGTGTTAAAAAAACAAAGATCAATATGCCTTTCAACAAAACAAGTCTACGGTCCGTGCTGCCTTTCAATTAAGTAAACGAGGTTTTGCAAAGTGTAAACAAAAATAATTACACTACAGGGCTATACCTTGATATGACAAAGGCCTTTGATTTTGTCTCCCATAGTCAGCTGCTGGCAAAACTTGAAAGAAGTGGCATTAGAGCACCAGCATTAAACTATCTAACGAACAGACGCCAAAGTGTATAGATAACACAATTATACACAGATGCGGTAATACAAACATATAGATCTGATTCCTATAAAAATGAATTTGAAGTTCCTCAAGGTAGTGCACCAGGTCCTCTACTATTCTTACTACACATAAATGACTTAGCTGAACTTACTATGCACAGAACAATCTTATTTGCAGATGACATCTCAGTTATTGTTACAACAAACAAATAAGAAACTTTAGTCCGGCACTATAGTGATATAATAGACATGTATTAATGAATGGCTTAAAAGTAATAATTTACAATTAAATCTTCGCTAAACAAATCTAATGAGTTTTAATAATCAAAATATATTGATTATTATGCACAAATTTTGACTTGCAATAACATTTTAGGACTAATACTAGATGTATTGCTTGGTTGGAAAGATCATGTGGAAAAGGTATGTAACAAAATAAATATGTTCTCTTAGGCACTAATGAAATTGACTAGAGTAGCAAGCAGAAGTGCGGCCATCGTAGCTTGGAATCTTTGCTCAGATATGGTCTTCTGGTCTCGAAACAGCACATTTAAAAATAAAGCGTTCGTTGCTCAAAAACGATGAATAAGAGCAATCTGTTATATAGCCCCAGAAAATACTTAAAAATAAAAAATCCTGTAAAAAATACTACTCTAATTTGAATATTCTTCCCCTGCCTTGCCTTTATATACTGGAGGTAGGAAAATATGTAAAGGAAAATTATCAGAACTTTCAGGAAGCAAAGGATGTATACTCTCGTAATACCAGAAGTCGTAATAGGTTGGTTTTTGATACCGTCCCACGGACAAAGCGGTTCCAGGACTACTAGTGTGCAATATGTATAAAGGTTTTTAATAGCATACCAGATTCCATAAAAGTACTTCCGAGAAGCAGATTCGGGAGAGCATTACGAAAATCGTTACAGCAAAAAGGATTTTATTCAATTGATAAATTTCTTGACTCATAACCATGCTGCCATTAATATGTACGAGTATGTTGGGTGAAAATATTTCATTGTGTCTTTCATGATCTAATTTAATTGATTATTCTATTACATATTCTTTTAATTGATGTGACTTTTAAAAATTGTATATTTGCATACCTAAATATTTTTAGCAATGGTAAATATAATGTGACGAAACTTGTTGCTTTAATTTATTCTGTAATACCTATATACCCACATTTGAGCAAATTATGGCTGTATTGGCATTCAGTAAAATTTTGTCACAAGAAATTTGAAGATGTAGCACGTTTTCATGATTTTATTTTCTCCCTTCAATGTTACAGACATGAACTTAGAAAACATAAGGCACGTAGAGAGCTATACAAATAAAATTCGAAAGATCAACAACACAACTTTTCAAGCAAGGAACTATACAGTCCACTTGATGGTAAGTAGTTATTGTACCATATTGACACTTGCAACGTCATAGGTATTATTCACGAGTTGCAACGCGAGGCGATGGTGCGGGACAAACTAGTAAAATATATAACATAGTGATGACAAGTTTACTCATTGAAATTAAACTATTTTTAACGGAAGTATCGCGTGTTTTATTTATTTTGTTGAAACCTGACGTTTCGAACGCTTTGCAGCGTCCGTGGTCGCAGGAAAGACTTTCCTTACCCACCATGACCAAATTAGTCGTGTTCGTCAAGGGCCCTAGAAACCGGCGAGCATGCATGATAATATTTTTAAGCATTTTGTTTTGATTTATCTATCTATAGCGTGAAGTTATAGATGGATAGATCAAAACCAAAGGGGGCCATTTCGAATAGAATTATTTGTTTTTGTTTTTTGCGGAGACTTCCATGCATATGTATACATAAGTTTTATTAAGATTTCATTACTTAATAAAAGAATAAATGCATATTCATTAGTAACAGTACTTATGGCCGGACTAGGTATTTATGTAAACTAATATTTATGTAAAACATTGTGAGATAAACCACATGCCCACGAAATTATATTTTCAAAAGACGTGTAACCTAACCTAATATTGACCTGATTTTTCCTCTGGTTTTGAGGAGGTCTGACCTCAGTCACTCCATGTCAAAATCAATGTCTTCACGAAATCCTAAGGTTTAGGACCCCGCCAATAGATTAGGAAAGAGGATAGCACAAAGAATAAGAAGTACAGACGTCGTATGTTTTTTCCATTTGAGTATATATTATCGAACAGAAATCATAACAACATATATAATATTTTTAATATTCACGAAATAATACCTTTAAAGTAACAAGAGTTTGGTCGTCACCATACAATGTAATCCTTGTGAGACTCTGGAGTATGAACTTTTTTTAATACCACTAAAATGACAATCAAGCACACGACTTGCGTGATGGTAAGCAGTTACCGTATGGACAATTGCAACACTAGGGATATCACTCAAGGGTTGCCGCTCCTGTAAAAACCTGTTTACGGCTTTCTTGAAGAACCCCATTCTGTAGTCCCTTGGAAAAAACCTCGACTATGGGTGCTCATTCCACAATTTGAGAGATTTCGGTAGAAAACTTCTCTGGAACCGTCCAGTACGCAACCATTGCGGTTCCAGTGTGTGAGGGCGAACTCCCAGACGCTGCAAAGTTTCGAACGCTATGCAGCGTCCGTGGTCGCAGGAAAGACTTTCCTGCGACCACGGACGCTGCAAAGCGTTCGAAACGTCAGGTTTCAACAAAAGAAATAAAACACGCGATACTTCCTTTAATACCTAAGACAATACTAAGTTTACTAAAATAAGTTTGTAAGTTTATATTTAATAATAATGTTAACTAAATAATAATATTCTGAAGCTGCTCCAGTAAGTGATTAAAATCATCAGGAATATTCTGAGAATATGCTGCATCCACGGCGGGACTAAATTACTTCGTTTTTTAATTATATATTTCGTCACATTAAAAAAAATACTGTTCTTTTCGGAATATTCTAGATTCTTAAGAGATCTAAGAAATAATTACATCTGATCTTCAATCAAAACTTAATCTAAAGCTACAGTTTTACAGAGAAACTTCCCGCCTTTTCAGTTCACCTGCTTAAAAGAAGTAGCTTCATTCATTTGTTGCTGTTTGACAAATGAATAAAGCTACTTAGAATAATTATAAAAGTACAAAGATACTCGTATACAAGCATAGACTTAGTTTAATTTTTTGTGTCTAGGGAAAGGGATTCGATAATATGATTATTTTCTAACTTGCCATAATATTCACTGCGGTATTATTCTCATTTGAGTATTTAAATTAAACTTCTAAACTATTGCTTTTTAATGATATACTACCTATCTAAAGTATTTGGCAAACAAATTTGAATAATGTTGAATTTATTACGAGTATAAGGTAATGGACACAGAGGGCGTCTGTATTTAGGGATATGTTATCAAGGCGACCCAAAAGTTCCGGCGCTGTTCCGTCTGCCCAGATAATGCTCCGAGGGACCGTTTTCCATCAGGCCGGATTTCGGGACTAAAATTTGCATATAAACGTGTTATATAGGGTAATGTGCTCGTTTTGAATCTACGTAATCTAGTTCAAGTTAGGGATAGTAAATGTTTTATTATTTTTGATTACGTAAATGCCATAAGGTGGGCTATCGTCAGTATTAAGGCAATTACTATTGACAAGAGCTCGTCCTTGGGTCGGTTCGTCATAGTATGCTGTTGTTTTTCTTTCAGTGAGTATATAGATTTGTATATTGATTTGAGAACGATACTGTGACATTTTGTGAATGAGAATCCCAAATTAGCGTCACTCCGGCTTACAATCAAGGGTAAAAAGAGCACGAAAACAATGACATCGTCCGTCAGTTACTTCAGTAAATTTGTTCGGGGGAGCTTGAAAATATTGGCGATTTCAATGCCCATCACGTTAAAAGACTGATTTTTTTTTTTTTTTTTTTTTGGACTGACTATGTAGTTAGCCCCGAGTGGGCTGTCACTAAATTAAATGACTGACGTTACAGTTAACTGACCGGATGGAAAGATCTATTCATAGTATTTATCTTATCTTAAAAATCATAACATATTATTATATTTGGATTTCTTTTCAGGTGCTCGAAGGCGTTCCTTTGTAAATCTCATAAATCCTGGAATAGAGCCCTAGGAAGGAGATCCAACTTGGAAGAGACATTTACACAAACATACTTTTTTACTATACATCGTTATTTTTATACATACAAGCATATGTCCCACGTGATTAGGAGGCTACGGTAGAGTAGGTACACGTCAAATATTACTCGCGCGATGTCAGTACTGCTGCTAACATACACATAGGAAAAGATAGAAAATGCTGATCTCTCGCCTCAAGCACCATATTCTACCGAGGATTAGTACTCGCCAGTACTGGTTTATGCCACAAAGGGGCATGGAATACTCCCTCTATAACCTGGTGCGGTGCAAGGCATACTGGACCGTTTCCTTAAACGCGGCACTCATCTATGAATTTAGTAGCGGGGTTGCTTCCGTTGGATCTCCGTATACAAGAAGCAGCCCGGCTGTATGAAGCGAAAAGGGGAAGACCCCAGAATGAGTTATGCGGACGAGAAGTTGAGAGCACAGAAAGTTTCCTCAAGGCGGAACACCCAGCGACAGAGGTGGACCTTGAGTACACGTGCCTGGAGGACACTGATGACGTAACACTGAGGTGTCAAAGCAATATCATCGGCCAGCAGATATTTACGGTTGGAAGCAAACTGGAGGGCAAAGTGTGTGCAGCGTTATCCTGCTGGAATAATGGCTGCGAGACTAAGGCCCAAAAGTTTAAGCTCGAATCCTACTGTACAGTCTTCCAGGCGGAACTGTATACTCTGATGCGCGCGACGGAAGTAATACTTAAAGGAAAAGAGCATGAAAATAGCGTCTTTAGTGATTCAAGATCGGCCCTCGAAACCATCATTAGCCCAAAAACATCTCACCCCATAGCAGTGTCCACGAGGAATATAAAACTCCTCAAGGAACAAGGAAAAAATATTCGCCTTTTCTGGGTTCGTGCACACGTAGGGACGACTGGGTATGAAAGGGCTGACCAGCTGGCCAAAGAGGCGGCGCTGTTTTCAAAGACCGCGCCCGACTATGATCAGTGTCCAGTATCGTTTCTGAAGCATCAGCTTCGAGCAGAAACCGTAAATCGATGGAACACCAGATATGTGTCGGGCCAAACAGCTGCAGTCACGCGAATGTTTCTTCCAAATGCAGAACAAGCATATAAGGTGCTTAGGAAAATAAAACTTGAGCCAAAATTATAGTACAGGCGATGACAGGGCACGGAGGCTTTGGAGAGTACCTCTGCCGTTTCAAGTGCGGAGTGGAAAATCCATCCTGCATATGTGATCCGGCGGAGGTCGAGACTGTGGAGCACCTCCTGACCAAATGTCCAAGGTACGAGGCAAGGCGGTTTCAGTTGGAAGTGGAAATGGGTATGACAGTGACGAAGCATAACATCGGCCTGATTATGGGAAATGAAGAACTAAGGACTAAATTCATAAATTTTTGCAAATACATAACAACGGATGTCACAACTAGAAATAAGAATACTATATATAATTCGACAACGAAGCTGTTCTTCTCGAGTGCGGCGGCGGCGTACGGCATCGTGGGCAAAATGGTGCATCGATGCCGTCGAGCATCAGTACGCAGGTCCCCTCGGGGCATGGTGGGTTCTCCGCGTACTTGCATAGATTCAAGTGCGTGGATGACCCATCGTGCTTCTGCGAGCCCGGCGTGGACCAGACAGTGCAGCACATATTGTTTCGGTGTCCCGCATTCTCCAAACAGAGGTACGATTTGGAGCAGTAGTTGGGAATGCGGGTCAGCGAAACAACGATCTCCGAAATACTGGTGAGGAAAACTAGATCCAAATTTTTTAAATACTGCGTCAGTCTAGCCATGGCTGTCATAGATCGTAATAAGGACTAATGCTGTATGCCTCGGCTATACTCTGTATAGCCGACGGGATTGCGGTGTCTAGGTGAAGCTGCGAAGCTCGCTGTCGCCCGTGGCTGGACTGACGCAGTATTGGAGAGGGAAATTAGAAAACAGAAAATCAAACCTATATAATGAATGATTGAAAGTAAATAAATACATGATATAAATCAAAAGTACTTTATAATGCAGTAAAGACGACAGGTCGCCCATCATGATGATTTAAGTGCCCTGAGAGAATTATAATCAGGGAAACAACACACATCACAGTTGGTTTAGTACGCTGCACAATACAACATAACGTCTAAATAATGTGACGTGAAATCATACTTTAACAGTCCGTCGGGTGGCACACAAGCGTATAATATGCAAACCTCTAGGCTTATTTGTCATCTGCTGTATAAAATGCTTCAGCTCTCGTGAGATGCATGCGTTCTGTTAAAATGAGTTTTTTTTTCGTCTCAATCAAATTTATCCTTAGCACATCCTTATTTTCTTTTCAATTTAATTAAGATAAAATTTCTTTGTTAACGAGCATGTCTATCTGGAACGAATAGTCCGGGTCCTACTTTGAGAACGAGGTTTTTTGTTGAGTCCAACTTTCTCAAATAAGCCTCGTACGGAAGCTCAAGGTGACATAGCGTGCGATGGAGAGAGCCATGCTAGGAGCTTCTCTGTCAGATAGATTCAGAAATGAGCACATCCGCAACAGAACTGTAGTTATTGACGTGACTCTAAGGATCAGCAAGCTGAAGTAGCAGTGGGCAGACCATGCGGCTCGCAGAACCGATGGTCGATAAGCAGAAAGGTTCTCCTCGAATAGTAACCACGAACTGAAAAATGCAGCGTAGGACTGTCGATGGACCGACGATCCTGTCAAGATCGCAAGTAGCCAATGGCTGCAAGCGGCACAGGACCGATCACTGTGCAAGTCTAAGGGGGAGACCTATGTTCCGCAGTAGACATTGTACGGCTGAAATGATCATGATGATGAAGATAAAGCTTTCATTTGATTTGACTTTTTGACTCCTGTGATGTGATAACTAGATTTTAAATCACCAATACTATACTTTAAACTTTCAAAATGGAAAAAATCCAATTGTAAATTTTGAACCATAAAATTCTGTAGGCAAACCATATGTGACCACCAAATGTAACCGTCTCTCTTAATTGTTACCGGCCCAACCCTTTGTGGTTTGCGGAGAGATTGAGCCGCGGTCGAATAATTTACATCGAAATGAATGCGTGCCTATCTACTTTATTTTATTCAGCTCCAACTTTGTATTCAAATATGGCCTAGGCGGCCATATTACTTATTATAAGTCAATCAGCAAATGAGTTATGACTATAAGGGTTTTACGAGCGAAACGGGCACCTAATTATGTAATTTTTTTACACTCTAAACTTTATGATAACTCGAATTTAACCACCTATGTGGGGCTAGAGGTATATATCCGAGACGAGCTCAATGGCTCAGTTGTGAATGATGCTACTTTGACACCAACGCTCGTAGAATCGATTCCCACACAACACAAGCATTTGTGTGCATGAACATGTCTATTTGTCTTGGTCTGGATATTTTAAGAAAGGTAGGGCGCATCAAAGCAGCCCGTCTGTAGTACCTCCTGAAAGCCGCAGATAAATAACAACTCCATAGAGATTTATTGTGTTCCTACGTGTGAGTGAGGTCACCAGTAAGCTCCTAAGGAGTTGCTGTGTAAGCAGCAGTAGGGGCATCGCGCGAGTGATACTTTATTAGGCTACGGTAACTACTTTACATCAGGTGGGCCGTATGCTTGAATGCCTCCCGACGTTGTATAATATCCACAAAGCTCTCCTAGTCATGCACGTGCATTCTACGTTCTTGCCTAATGCATTTTGCGATCTTGATTTTCAATATATTTTGAAGTGATAATAAAGTCTATATTTTAAACATAGCATTGCATAAGATTGTACATACGTAACTAATATAAAATATCTGGACCATTTTTTATTACATCGACTATGTGGTTCAATGTGATATAAAAAAACAGTAAGTAAAAAAATTATATATGTTTTATATGGGGCATACATAAATGAATATCCAGATGGTATGCAGATGTACAAACAAATGAACTCTTGTAGAGTTCCCTACAAGACGGACTCCGTAATTCATCAACAACATGAGTTGAGTGTGTGAGTGGGAATGAGTATTCTATTTTTCGTAACCAAATAGTGTGTTTTTTTTAATTCAATTTTGTTATATCACCAACGCTGCTCAGAAGATACACAATCTCAAGGACGTGTAGTATATGGATCGGCAGGTCCGTTTATACTCGTAGTAATATAGCTCGCCATAGACATTGAATTTGTCCTTGCACATTGTAATCAAAATGGTTCTCGGAAGAAAATCTCCCAACAACTGCATAGTACGCGACTACTATGTAGTTCAAGTATGCGAAAATGTTAGACTCAGACACAAATAACACCTGAATCGATTATCTACTACAAATGAATGACTACAGACAGTTATAGACAAATAGGGTTATGAAACTTGTTTTATGACTTACTAGCTTTTACCCGCGGCTACGCTCGCATTTTTTTTAAATAAAAAGTATCCTATGTTACTTCTGATACCTCCAAGACTATGTGTACAAAGTTTCATGATGATCGGTTGAGTAGTTTTCGCGTGAATGCGTAACAAACAAACGGACATTCACATTTATAATATTATTAGGATTAGGATATGTAGAATTTGCGGCAGGTGAATTGTTGATAATTTAACACATTATATGAAGTATTCATCTAAGCAATATACTTGTGGACTTTGTTGTATGATTTCGTAAGTAAAGTTGGCAATGTTATTGTTCATATGTGGTCTAACATAATTAACCATATTAAATAGCATGCATAATGTTATTAATTTATGACGTGTCCCTCTTCTTCTTCTCCGCATTATTCCATTAGGATTGGCGGGTTACGCTACTTAAGCCTAAGGATTTGGTTAAGACACTTATTTTTACAAGGGAGCGACTGCCATCAGACCTTCACTCCCCGGATGGAAAACCAGATCTTTCATAGGTTAAGTCACACTTCGAAATATAATTCCTTACACGTGTGGGTTTCCTCACGATGTCTTTGATAAATATATTCATAAATAAACAGGAATTTAGTGGTACATACCTCTATACTAGGATTCGCACGGGGGGGGGGGGGGGGGGGAGGGTAATTTTAAGGTAATAAGAAACTAACTAAATTAAGTTGCTTACATATGAGTTGAGTTTTGAGGTTATTATACGTCATACAAGCATACCCCCACCCCCATGTAAAGTGATTACTTTAGCCTATCTACTCTTACTATTCGCGCGATGTCTTCTCTGCTGCTAACACAGCAACTCCTTAGGAGCTTACTGATGAACACACTCACTTAAAAACACCAAACCAAGACAAATAAACAAGTACATACACACAAATGTTTGACCTGTGTGGGAATCACAGCCTCGAGAGTTGGTGTCAAAATAATTTTACTAACCACTGCGCCACTGAGCCCGTCAAAAATTGTTTTATTAATGTAACCAAAAGTTTGGTTTTCTCTTTGTTCATACCACCTAACTTTCCGAACCATCCAGAGATCTAACACCCACAGATTCCGCCTCCGCTGCGAAATGAAAAGAACAGAGAGCAAGATTGTCTGTACTTTAACACTAGTTTTGCCAGTGAATACGCATATTCATTCGTTGCGAATTTAATTAAATTTGTAATCGGATTATTAGTTAATTGGTTCCTGTCAGGACCGACATAACGAGATTACGAACAGTATCAATCAATTAATTCCTACCTATATGGAAACATTGCTAACAACATGAAATATAACTATATTTTGCACATTACGAGATATGTTTATTTACTAAATTTATATGTTTATCGTGATGGACACAACTTGCATATTGTTATAATTCTAACAAAATGAAAGGACATATGTTATATACATCTTTTAATATTATCGTCATGAACGAAACAAATGCACCACGAGTCTTATTTTTGTGCGACATATTTGTTGCACATAGAATATATAGGTATATTTCAATGATATCAATAGATATAAGGAACTATACCAATAAGCGTCGACTTCAAAGTAGTCGGTTTCGGTATTTTAATATTTTTTTACATCATGATTTTTTTCTCTGACTATCCCGCGAGGAATACGGCGTGAAGTTATGACTTTTTGGTTTTTATCAAGTCAAAATCAAACTTTCATCAATTCGAAATATTGTGTAGAATTATAATCAAAACAAAAACACGAAAAAGGTTATTTTACGTTTCCATTTCATCTTAAAATTGCGATATAATTTAATAGAGAATTAACAATTTTTATTATAATTACTCTTTATTTCATCTAAAGATTACTTTTTTTTACTATCGAATGGGTTAATAAAAATTTTAATTTATTCTTCCGGAAGGACAGCTTGTGGTGCGCAACAACACATCACGGATACCCGAGTGCATCTGAGAATCGATCACGGCCTTCTTCCGTCGTGTCTTCCTCGGTTGGAGGGGAAAACGCAAGAAGGCACAAAGGACTGTCAACTCTGGCTTGCTTTCATTGGCCGTACAAGAGGAGTCAATAGAGCAATATGTTCCAGAGATGGAAGTATTAAAGCCGTGAGACTTCGGAGAGAGTGCAACACACTTCTTGACACCCTTGATACACTCACGCCGGTGTTGCCCCCGGCCGACATTCTCCGGCAATTCGGAGGTCCATCCAGTAAGTTACTAGCCGCCACCTACTGGATAGACCCCCGAAACCAAATTAACAATCAGAATGATAGTTATGGCAGGCGTCCATCCTTCTTCTGTAATAGCCCAGTGCAAAGTCAAAGTCAAAGTCAAAATCTTTTTATTCCGTAAAAATGGCTACATTTGTTTGGAATCGTCACAATTTTTTTCCCTACCGTGCAGTTCATGACTAGGTGTACTATTATTGCAGTTAATTCCTCCAGACCTCATTACAATAGCCCAATAATTTTCCACATATTCGCAATAGTCCCAATAGCTGCTGGGACTTGCTCAAGGATATATTGTTCCATCGATAATCACGGTCACGGTGTATGTACAACAATACTTCAATCTTCTCAAAGAGGCCTCTGTGCGTTGCATCTACATCCCCGCGCGTACCTTTCAAATCACTCCTATTACGGATCAAAACCCGTGAAATGAGAGATTTATATTTAATGATAGAAAATTAAATTTTAGGCTAAATTAATTAAGACCAATAATTCATTTACAACTTCTTTGTTTTCGGTATTGACATTTTATACGTCATCACAAATAATTTGATATTTTCGTGTCAAAATGAAAAAGTGAAATCTCGAAATCAAAGCACTATGCGCTTCAATATTTCAACTACGAAACTGATAGACAAGTTTACGAGGACGAAGTAAATTGGTTTTATGTAAAAATTCATCGAGTTTTGAGTTCTTTGTCGTCCTCACGGATTATATTTAGCGAAAACCACCAATACATTTTGAATACATTTTAAAATATAATCACTACAATTTACTAAATGTAAATGTGATCCAAGATCATAGCAAATAATAAAAAATAGAAAAATGGAAGCCCGGCTTGCCGCCCGCTTGGATTTAAGTGTATATTTATTCAGTGGCCCTGTACGTTCGTCGCTTACAAGAAACTTATCCGAGTTTTTCGGTTATTTTAATGTTAATACCAGAGTATGAATACTACTGAAAGAAGAAAACAATGGTATTTGAAAGAAAAGAAACCAGAACCAATGTAAGGATTACAATCGATGATGAAGTGTTGGAACAAGTCAATGAGAATGTATATCTCGAATGCGCTTTCAGCAGGGATGGGCGCATCGCCGACGTGGAAAGACAAGCGAGTGCTGGGAATAAGTATAAACGGAGTATTGGGGAAAACTTCTTGGCAGTAAAAGCTGGAACCAGAACGCACAAACGAACACACACACACACAACGCAGTATTGGTCTCAAAACGATCTTATGGGAGTGAGAGCTGGGTATAACAGAGAGAGCATGAAAGTAGAATAAACGCCGTCGAAATGCGAGAGTTGTGCAAAATTTGTGGCATAACGCTTGTAGATTGTGTTCTCAATGATGATGTTAGATACAGTGTCGGTCTTAAAATAAGAAGAGGCACGCTCCGTTGGTTCGAACATGTAGAAAGAAGGTAGAAAGTAGAAGGATGTAGGAGCGAGAAAGACCCAAACTTACCTACTATGATGATAAATTGATCGTGTTATATCAGAAGATGATGTCAGGAGCATTAGAAATCGACGTGCGTGCATGAAAAGAACTATAAATGTTAAAGAAGCGAGTGAGGTGTGTTAGGACCGTGTCATGTGGCGTGTTATAGACAGACATATAAGTACCATGAAAGTCATCCACTACACAATACTGTGTAGTTATATGATATAGGAGAGTAGCATTTTTTAGAATATTAACCTCGGATCTTGTTGCACGAGTAGGTAAGTAAAGTATCGGTAAGCTAAAATTATAGATTTTTTTTATATACAACGTCGTGAGGCATACAAGCATACGGCCCACCTAATGTAAAGTGGTTACCGTAGCTTGTTATCGCCTGTAATATATTAAGTATCACTCGCACAATGCCTCCTCTGCTTACACAGCAACTCCTTAGGAGCTTCCTGGTTACCTCACTCACATGCAGGAACTCAACAACACTCTAGCTGGTTGTTATTTGGCTGCGGTTTTCGCAAAACTTTCTGAGTGTCCCACGTAGTAGCCCATATTATAAACGGCTCGTCCCTGGTTCGAATCCAGGTAAGGGTATGCATCACTATTTCGTGTTTTCGGATTTATGAACATATTTCTAATCATCGCTTGCTAGGCGGTGAAGGAAAATGTGTGAGGAAACCCGCACATCCCGGAAATAATATTTCGAAAAACATGTGATCTAACCTAAGAAAGATTAGATTTCCATCTGGGTTATGGAGGTCTTACGGCAATCGCTCTATATAAAAATTTGAATATTCGCCAAATTCTTAGGCTTAGGTAGCGGATCCCGCCAATCCTAATGGATTAGGACACAGTATACCGCAAGGAAGAAGTTCTTAAATTGGCCATACTAATATACATACATATCATCACACCTGTCTCCCATTGGAGTAGGCAGAGACTATGGAACACTAGGTGCATCGATCCAAATATCGCTTCTTTCGCACTCATCAACCTCTTCAGGCATGCTCTTCGGTTTTGTGTGCTTTTGATTCGGCCCCTTTTCAACACATCACCAATTTGATCTACATGTGTGCATCTAGGACGGTTCCCTACCTATATTTCTATTAATTTTTGTCAGATACACATGATTTCGTAAGTCTTTTATCATTTATTCTATCTAAATGACCAAACCATCTTAGCATGCCTTTTTAAATTTTTGTCACCACATTATCTTTCGTTCCATATAGTTCTCGTATGGTGTTATTTCTTATTCTATAAATCATTCTGACTCCACACGTACTCCTCAGCGCTCTCGTTTATACGGTGTTATTTTCATGCTTATTTTCATGCTTCGTCTGCCATATCCATATTTCACTGCTGTACATCAATGTTGGCGTTAATACACCCTGAATAAATAGCAAGGTGAGCTTTGTTAGATATGTATTTTATCCTGGGTACAAACTCGAACACTCATTCGTACGTCGTGCCGGGGTATGTACGTTCGTTCGGGGGGCATTTGTTGTCGTCGTCTTCATAGCTTACAAGACAGGGTACGCGTGAATGATGGCAGGCACACACGGATGTACTCGTGCCTTTACAGGTCTCATAGCGGTGACACGGACACAGCTCGTTTTATTCGAGCACCTGCAAATGGCGACTGACATCGTCATCAAGTAGTGTCTCTTCTCGGAGTTAGTTATTTTGGGAGACTCTAATGCTCAACATACAGAATGGCTCGGCTCTCGGTGCACTGATTTCGCGGGGAGCTTTGCTAATGAATTTGCTCTGGCCTATGGTTTCTCTCAATCGGTTAATTTTGCCACGAGAATACCAGATATAGAGGACCATGCAAGCTCTCTACTGGACCTTCTGCTGACTACATAATATAACATCACAGTGGACGCGCCGCTTGACTCATCGGACCACTATCTCATCCAGACCCACGTGCCTTGCATCAGACGTGATCCACCTCGACCATTCGGATGGCGTCGCATATGGCACTATAAGTCCCCATGCTTTGTTTCAAAACAGAGGACATTGAATCCAGTGCGGCTGCAGTGGCCGCGGCGATATTGGGTGGCGTGGAATGCTACATTTCCAGTCGCTTAGTGGTTGCTGCGGGAGTTAAAAAAACGACCGTGGTTTAATTGCCCTTGTAGAGATACTAAACTTCTCAAACAGATTGTTTTCTTTTTGCTTTCGAGATATCCGGCGGGCATTGCTCTCCCTCGACATTCATAAGTCAAGTGGGCCAGATGGCATACCGGCAGTGGTGCTGAAGCTGTGTACTTCTGAGCCTTCGTACTTCACTGGCCAGATCGCCAATGTCCATCCGGTACTCCAAAAGGGTGATAGATCGGATCCATCGAATTACAGACTTATTGCTATAACCGCCCTTCTCTCCAAGGTGATGGATAAACACACGACTCCTGGCATACTTAGAAGATTATCCCTCCTTGATCAGCGACCGTTAATACAGCTTTCACCACGGTCGTTCGACTTGTAATCTTCTAGTATATTTTACACACCGCTGGGCTTCGGCGATCGAGAGTCAATGTGAGATATGGGCCGTCAGCTTAGATATGGCAGAGGTGTTCGATAGGGTCTGGCATCGAGGCCTCCTATAAAGTCACCATCGTACAGTCTGTCCGAGAGTTTGTGCAAATGGCTTGCCAGCTTCTTGTATCAATGTCGTGGTTGATGGTAGTTGCTCCGATAGCATGTATATTAGTGCTAGTGTCTCACAAGGATCTGTATTGCCCCCTACGCTGTTTCTGCTGCACATCAATGACATGTTGTCAATTGACAGCATTCATTGTTATGCGGGCGATAGCACTGGGGACACTTATTATACGGGCCGTGCTAGCACCCCTCGTTCCCTTGTCAAGGAAAGCCACGTTAGACTTGTGTCTGAAATAGAGTGTACTTTGAGTGAAGTATCCAACTTGGGTTGAACTTGGTTGAATTCAACCCTCTCAAAGACTCTAGTTTGCCTGTTCACCGCTAAGAAAACCCTATTTGCTGTGGTCCCCCAATTCCAGAACACACCACTAACCATTGGCGAGAGTAATGGGATTCAGTACCGTAGTCACAGAAGGTCAAGATGGCGTTAAAGAATCTTGGTGTGCTCAACATAGCTATACAGTACTTCAGTCCGGGGCAAAGAGTTATGTTATATAAGTCCCAAGTCAGACCGCATATGGAGTAAGTACTGTAGTCACCTCTAGGCGGGGGCACATGGATATAAACTAGGACCTTGTGACTCGGTACAAAGACAAGCTGTGAGAATCGTAGATGATTCTCTCTCTCACACTCATACACGGTATTGAGCCCTTGGGTATATAGAGAGATTTCGGCTCCCTTTGCGTTTTCTACCGATTATACAATGGGGTGTGTTCTGAGGAGTTGTTGGATATGATGCCAATAACTTCGTTTTATAATCGAACAGCTCGCCGATGGCGGGGAGTTCACCCTCATATGCTGGAACTGCAATGGTCGCGTACTGTGTGGTTCAAGAGAAGTTTTCTTCCTAGAACTCTCAACTTGTGGAATGAACTCCATGTTTGTTGAAGTTGTCCCAAGGGGCTACAGCACGGGGTTCTTCAAAAAATGCGTGAAGAGGTTTTTAGAGGGTCGGCAAGACAAGAGTAACACTTCTGGTGTGCAAATATCCATAAAGCTACGGTAACTGTTTACCATCAGGCAGATCGTACATTTATGTCACCTTAGTGATAAAAAAAAATGTTGCTGCTCGTTACCACGGAGTACAACACACCATTGATACGGTTTACACACTTCTTTCAATATGGCCCTCACATTTCCACCTCTCATAAATATATTCATTTACATGTTTCACTTTTTCTATATACCTAGTCGGGTAATAAGTTCAGTGAAAACCTTATCAGTCTAATTTTGGAATACTGGCCAGAAATACTTGACTAATTTTAAAATAGAACGTTTCCGCTTGCCGAAAAAAAAATTATATTCATTTTCATTCATTTTCAAATATGGAGTGGTCGAAGAAGGAAGATAGAATCGCGGTTATCGTAAGAAAGCCGGTCATTTTACGAACGAGCGTTTGAAAAAAAATAGGATGGAAAGATCCCAAAAAGAGGGTCCTTCCTTCATCATTAATCATCATAGTTTGGCTTGGAGTCTCACATTCAGGCTTAACTGAGGTGTTTTTCTGTGAAAAAGGTGCCCTGGTTTACCAAAATACCGTCCTAACAAACATAGTAGAACCTCTTTCTCAAACGATTTTCAAAAATAGACACTGGATATTCCAACAGGACTCTGCACGAGCTTATAAGGCACCAAGCACACAAAACTGGTTGACCCGTGGAATTGACTTCATCGGGCATGAAGACTGGCCCTCTTCTAGTCCAGATTTAAACCCAGTGGGTCCAGATTTAAACCACTACAAGATATGGCAACATTTGGAGGAGAAAATCTGCGATAAACCTCATCAGAATTTGGAGTCTCTCCGAGCATTTCTGGTTAAAGCAGCGGTAGAATTAGATATAAATGTGGTGCGTACTGCGATCGTTGACTGGCCGCTTCGATTAAGAGCATGTATTCAAAATGGAGGAGGGCATTTCGAGTAATGTAAATAACCTACCTACCTACTACCTACTCGTACCTATCTTTCATTTCATATGTAACTTTTACATAATTTTCAAAAAGTGTATCATTAATTATATCAAAAGTTTTTTGACAGAACTTATGACCTGACTAGTTTCTGACTGACTGTTATCCTAGTACATTCTGTGAAAACTTCATGTCTCTACCCATTACGTTTCCTAAGACACAACCCTATGATAGACCTTAAGCCTTTGGATATGGTTCCTTAGTTATACATTGAGTATGGATCCCTCATTTGTAAAGGTTTAAATGAAAATGTCCACAATGTAAATAGATAATATTATTGTATAAATTTTTGTATACATATCAATATGTATAACCGAATTTACTAATTACACAGACTAAATATATTTTACTAAATAATTAGGCAGTTTCTTTTCAACTCCCTGAGTCTTGTGAACAACCTGAAAAAAAAGGTTTTTTATTAATAAACTTTGCTACAACATAAAGTTGGTAAACTTAAATATATGGGTGAATTTGCACAAACATATAAGAAAAATAGAACATTCTTCATTTTTGCTTTAGATTCTGCTTAACAATTTAACATGCAAATGGATTGCAAGTCCGTCTAATTTCTACTGTACTCGTATTGGTTTTGTATAGTCCGTATAAGCTAAATGTTATTCCTTAATATAGCCATTGTATGCTATTTCCATACCTTCATAATGTGATCCAATTTTAAATTAAAGGTAAATTTAAATTCAGTGTGTAACATGCCAATACCTCAAAATTTCAATGCAATTAGTTGTGTAAAAAACTTAAAATTTAGCTAATGTTATCCTAGTATTTTATGGAAGTTAATATAGCAGGACTGATTTAAAAAAAGTGATATATATGTCATCATTATCATATCAGCCCGTATTACTCCACGATGGAAGATAGGCCTCCCTTGTATAGAGCCACTTGCCTTCATTCTTAGACACTAGCATTCATGATGCATATTGTTTATGGTTATTTAAAAATACTGTTGCTAAAGATTTAGTGGCATATAGTATATGAATCAGTGCTTGTTGTTCCATTACCGTGATCTGGGCAGTAGTGCCGCCGACGCCTGCGTCGTCTTTGACCGTCGCACGCATCCACGCATGTCTCCTCTGTACCAAACGTAAATAAAAAAAAAACAATTGAAAAAAAATTAGAAATAGTTCCCACATAGGACAATGGTATAGTTTCATACCCAACTAGGCCGGACATAGTTGTTTGGTAGCTTAATGATATTGACGAGCTTGGTGGCGCAGTGGTGAAACGCGCTTTGCGTCACCTTGATGTCAACGCTCGTGGGTTCGATTCCCTTATAGGACAAACATTTGTGTGCATGAACATTTCTTTTTATCCTGGTCTGGATGTTTTTATTAGAAGTTGGATACATGAAAGTAGCCCTTCTGGAGAAAAACCGCTGCCAAATAACAACTCCCTAGAGGATTGTTGTATTCCTGCGTATGAGTGGGGTCATCAATAAGCTCCTAAGGAGTTGCTGTGTTAGCAGCAGAGGTAGAATCGCGCGAGTGAAACTTAATGTATTGCAAGCGTTTATAGGCTACGGTAACCGCTTTACACCAGGTGAGCCATATGTTTGTACGACTCCTGAAGTTGTATAAAAAAAAAAAAAACGAAACAGGCGGGTTTTTTATGTGGTAGTAGTGTTTTCATATAGCTGCCAAAAAAGTTCCGAGAATTATTATTATGTACGGAAGCTTTTGTAGCGCACCACTAGCAACGCAGTGGTGAGTTACAACCCACGAGCGATACTGCTTGCATTGGATGCATTTTAACCTTAAGTAATGCACACTCCTTCGCATTCTGACGTAGTGTATAACTTACCGTCACAGCACGTCGGATGCTCGGGTGGAGCGGCCTCGTCATCATGTCGGGCGAGCGCGCGCAGCTGGAGGGTGTACGCGCGCGACCCGCTCCCCGTGACCGCGGCAGGACCACCCGCAAACGTCGCATATGGACTTATTTCATACACATCTATAATAATATACATCATATACATCTATAATACACATTTTTATATGCTTTGAGTTTCGGTAGAGTAACGTGGTTATATCTAACCACGTATTACCAATTACGAGACTTAGTATTGACGAAAACGCGCAATTTGTCATTATCTGGCACAATTTCCATAGTGATGATTACATATCATGAAGGAAATGGAGAACCAAATTTTGCATAATAAATAAAAGCTGCACGCCTACGGAATGCGCTTCCTGTGGAAATTAGGGTTTCTCAGACTATTGGCTCCTCTAAAAAGCGTCTATACGCATTCTATGGTACTCCCGCGTTGAGTTGAGCTTACGTATGTAGTTATAATGTATTTGACATGTATGTACTAGTATTTACATAATGTGTGTATTTATTAGCGATTTCGTTAGAAATCACATATGTTGTCATGCTTTTTCTCTATCTACTCTATTTTCCATTTGTTCGATCTTTTTTTTTCTCATAGCCATTCATTGCTCCATTCAAGTACTCGAAAGCAATGGTCGACTGGAAGAGATTCCTTAAAGGAATAAGTCCGCCTTTGCAAATCATGCAAGTTTTTTTTGTAATTATGGATAATGCAATAAAGTTATACAAATAAACAAACAAACAAGATCTCCGCTACAGGTAGGGGTATAAAGTAGAACGCACAGCTCCTATTGGCTAATTCACCGATCAACATCGTGTTGCTTATCGGCTTATTAGTCAAAATATCCTCTCAATGCTCCACTCATTGGCCAGTAGGCTTGAATCGCTGAGATATTTTGGCGTAAAAACACGTTTTGGTGAGTAAGCAGGGCTTTCATGCGCGGTCAAGAGGTTTAATGGTTTACGTTAAATTTCATGGTGTTGTATTATTTTTAATACAAAAGTAGAATTAATATGAATTAAATAAATGAAAATTATATTTTTTTACTATAACATAATCATAGCTATATATAATTGCTTATAATGCAACATTAAATCTATCACTTTAAACGAGCAATTCGGGTGCACATAGATAGTACATATATTGTATCTCGGATACAGCTCTAACGATTTAAATGAAATTCTGTATAAAGAGTTTAATTTAGTAAGGTTTTACTTTTTAAGTTTATCTATGTATCTTTCCTAAAAAAACACGATTTTACACAAAACATCTAGAAACTTATTTATTTATGGCTATAACTTTACCCACGATCACTAATATATTTAAAATTCTGCATAGTTTAACATCAAAACTAAATATTTGTAACCAAAATGTAAGGGAAAAATATAACACAAAAATGTAAGGAAGTACATAGGAGCTAAGGAAGGCTAATACGTACCTACTTAGTCTGGCCATAAATACTGTTATAATTAAAAATAAACAAAATATTACATTTAAATTTGGAATCTGTCATTTTTATATGATTGTTCATTGAGTTTTCTCATTTTGGGGCCAATATATTGTACAATATTTTGCGATATTAAAATGGAGTGGGGTGATAAAGAGAACCGAATCGCAGTGACGGCATTACACAAAGTAGGTATGGAGCCAAATGCAATTTTTAAAACTCTCCATACGCTTGGTATTAGTAAAATGTTTGTGTACCGGGCTATTAATAGGTACAATGAGACCTCCTCTGTTTGTGACAGATAAGATATGGCCGTCCACGTAGTGTTCATACGAAAAAGGCGGTCAAAGCAGTAAGAGAAAGAATTCGAAGAAATCCTGTCCGAAAGCAAAAGATTTTATCTCGGGAGATGAAGATAGCACCTAGAACCATGTAGCGTATTTTAAAAGATGACTTAGGACTTGCAGCCTATAAGAGACGTACTGGTCATTTCTTAACTGATAATTTAAAAAAGAATAGGGTGGTAAAATCGAAACAACTACTGAAGCGGTACGCAAAGGGAAGTCATTTTAACAAACAAAATTACCCTATTTATGCTCAAAGCTCTAAGGAAGCTTCCCAAATAGTCGACAGAGTGCAACGTGGGTCGTGGGTGAGTCAACTATCCGACTTCAGTGATGGTTTGGTGGGGTATTAGCTATGAAGGAGTGACTGAGCCATACTTTTGTGAAAAAGGTATCAAAACATCGGCACAAGTGTATCAAGATACCATTCTTGAGAAGGTAGTGAAGCCCCTTAACATCACCATTTTGAATAACTTCAATAACTTTGGACTTCATCAGAGCTGAAGACTAGCCGTCGTCTAGTCCCGATCTTAATTCGCTGGATTATGATTTATGGTTAGTTTTAGAGAGTACGGCATGCTCTAAACGCCATGATAATTTGGAGTCCCTAAAACAATCCGTACGATTGGCAGTGAAGAATTTTCCCATGGAAAGAGTGCGTTCTTCTATTGATAACTGGCCTCAACGTTTAAAGGACTGTATATCAGCCAATGGAGACCACTTCGAAAAAGCTTTTTATATTTTAAATTGTTTTATATTTATGTATTAAACTAACACACTGTAAAAGTAATAAATTTTATTTGCAATAGATTTTTTTTTTTTTTCAATATTTATGGCAAGACTAGGTATATGACCAAATTGATTGCGTTTTATTTATCAGGAGGTGATATCAGGAGCCATAGAAATGTCGAGCGTGCATGAGAAGAGCAACTAATATGCAAGAAACGAGTGAGTATGTAAGGATTGAGTCACGTGACGCTGGGTTCTCTCTGCCTATCCCGCAAAGGATTTCGCGGCAAGTTACATAAAATATACTTACCAAGCAATTTAGATATATATATATATATATGTACGACCCTATATAGTCCCCGTCTTCACCCAGGTGGAGAACCTAGGTGAAGCACAGGTCCGGACTCGTACATATATAGCTGAACTACTCTACTAATTGAAATTAGTCGTATTCATATAAGGATTATTTAACCGGTACAGATTTTTTCTCCCCATTGCTACTTTACTATTGTGTCCCTCATCCTACACGTAATCGATATTAGTGATATGTTATCTTAATCTCAATACAGATCTGCTCGATAAGCTGAGACAGATAAGGTCATCCGATTGATCTTTTGTCTTCGGAAATTTAACCACATTTCTCCCTACTGCTTTAAACTTGAAACTACTCTAAAGTTGCCTTAGCAGCGTCGAAATCTTATTTTACTGTGTATTCCCTGTTCAATTCTTTCTCTTCCTCATTCTCCAGAATACTTGAAATGCAAGCTTCGGTATCTTTGTAAGTCTCATAACCTTCCATTGTGTTCCAATAATTTGTTCTTACTCACTATTTCACTTTTCCACTCAGGCTTTATATCCAATTCGTTCACCCGTCAATTCTATACGACACTAGAATGGGTTACCAGAATTTATCAAGAAATTCTGCAGCAAATTTCTATTCGAGAAAGTAGGTATGTCAATATCTTATTCAAAGCTGTACAAAGCGTATAGGTGAGTACATAATCATTATGGTGTACGTTCCTATTTCTTTTCATAAATCTTATAATAATATTTACGTCTATTATGTGTGTATGGATCGTATTACTTGTAACTTTATATGTGTATTTTCATATTTATTATCTTTATGTTGAAAATAAGATAGTTTATATGAATAGTATTGTACCAAAAGATTGTGGTTTATAAAAATTTTCAATGAATAAACAAATGTCTAATTCCATTTCCACATAAGACTCAAAGTCTGTATCACGTTTTACTCACGCTTCCTCTTTTTACATATAGATATGCTATCTGGTAAATGGTATTTTCAGATTCGTGTCTATACACAAATGAAATGTTAATTGCGTCCAAAAACCTTCTGTATAATATAATTTAGCTCTTATTTGCTGTCGATATATATCATGTAATTTTAATTACTTTTCGTACAGTAATAGTAGGGTGAGTTATGTTAGTATATGTACATATATATGTCGCAGAGGTAGCAACACCATATTGAGAAGCCCAGAAGAAATCAATCCCCGTGATGCTAGTTTTAATAATAACGGATCAAAATGTCAAGTCGGCGCTTGGGTGGAATCGACATCGTTGAATTGGCAACACCGGTTGTGTTTGTTATGGTTTGCTCGAAATGTCGGTTGTGGTCAGTTGTCAAAAACGCCAAGATGAGAGACCGTCATTGGAAGCGCATTACGAATCGAGCAATGGAGCCAACCGCACGTGTCGCGTCCACCGCATTTGGAATCCGTTGTAATCTGCGATCTGAGTATAACTTTTGTTGCGATTATTATTGTAATGGGCTGATTAAATATTGAGAAGATTAACTACGCTGGTATTTCGCTTTATTCGCCATGAACAACGAGCCACCTGACGACCATTACACCCACGTTCTGACATCAGACGTGGGATGTAACCCAACCGCCCTATAATGAAAAATGGAAATAGTGATGAAGAAAAATGGCGTCTTTTACTGGAGCAGCAAAACCAGAATCTTTTAGCATTGGTTCAAGCGATGAAAGGACCATCGACTAGCATTGACATTCAGCTGTCCAAATTCGATCTTGACAAAGGAAATGTGGACGCGCGTGCATGGATCAATACCGCGGATATGTGTGTACCGGATCAGCAACTGAGTGGTGTCCCGCTGATGTTTGCTTTGAGCCGAGCGCTGAAGGGACAAGCTGCTGCTTGGCTATCTCAAGTATCTTTTCATGGCATGTGTTGGAGTGACTTCGAGGACCTTTTCATATCAAGCAGTTACCTGCTTTCACTGCCCGGGAACAGGCCTCTATGCATCCAGCGGCCCCAATCGACGTGACCAGGGTGGAGCCAGCGGTACCAACAGCACCCGAGCTACGGCGGAGAAACGAGTGTATATGTGCAGTATCAGCGCCCCTGGTGGGTTAATGCGACACTCTGGTGAGCAGTACCTATTCTATTGTGATTCTGGAGCCGAATGCTCGCTTGTAAAGGAGATGTAATGACACTGTAACTTTGACTGGTATTGGACAGACGTTAGTTAATAGCACTATTCAAATTTTGACTACTATTGAAATAGATGACATTCAGTTAGAAATCCTCTTTCACGTACTGCCCGACTGTTACTTACGATATGACATTCTAGTAGGCCGCGAACTATTAAAACAATGTCTAGCAGTTCATATGACTCCTGATAAGTTACAGTTTACTAGGACGACTGTTGTTTGCGCATGTGATGTTTCAAATGCCCGAATATTGACAAAAATGCTGACTATGACAAAACACGTTTTGACAGTACAAAAGCTAAATTTGTTAACTTTAAAGTTAGAGACTTTGTATTATTGAAAAATGAAGAGCGTAACCAAACGAGGCTCGATCCTAAGTACAAAGGCCCCGATAGCGTCATTGGGGTGCTTGATGGAGACCGTTATGTTTAAAGGCTTTGAGTGGTCACCGTACCTACAAGTACGCTCATGATTGCGTGTGAAAGTGCTTAATGATTGCCCTCAATTAGATGAGGATGATAATCGATCGAAGACTATTGAGCAATAATGTTGTTTAGAATTTTAAGAGTTCTGTTTTCATGCAAATTGTGAGAGTATCCGCCGGATGGAGGCGATGGCTTTTTTGAGAGTATCCGCCGGATGGAGGCGATGGCTTTTTTGAGAGTATCCGCCGGATGGAGGCGATGGTTTTTTGAAAGTATCCGCCGGATGGAAGCGATGGCTTTTTTGAGAGTATCCGCCGGATGGAGGCGATGATTTTGAGAGTATCCGCCGGATGGAGGCGATGATTTCGTGATAGCAGAATCCAGTAAAAATGTGGAATTAACTTTAAACTAAATGTTGGCATATAATTGCACAATGGTCTCGATTGTGAATTATAACTTAGAGTTAAGTGCAAATTGTACTATGTTACTGGTTAATTGAAATTTATTTTACTTGAAATAAATGTTGACTAAAGCCAGTCTTAGTCAGGGTTGGCCGAGCTAGAGTAAGATCTGTTTCTGTTCAGATTTTTTGGTTACAGATTACGCACACGAGGACGTGTGATGCATCAGAATGGCCGTGTCGCAGAGGTAGCAACACCATATTGAGAAGCCCGGAAGAAATCAATCCCCGTGATGCTAGTTTTAATAATAACGGATCAAAATGTCAAGTCGGCGCTTGGGTGGAATCGACATCGTTGAATTGGCAACACCGGTTGTGTTTGTTATGGTTTGCTCGAAATGTCGGTTGTGGTCAGTTGTCAAAAACGTCAAGATGAGAGACCGTCATTGGAAGAGGCATTACGAATCGAGCAATGGAGCCAACCGTACGTGTCGCGTCCACCGCATTTTGAATCCGTTGTAATCTGCGATCTGAGTATATCTTTTGTTGCGATTATTATTGTAATGGGCTGATTAAATATTGAGAAGATTAACTACGCTGGTATTTCGCTTTATTCGCCATGAACAACGAGCCACCTGACGACCATTACCATCAACGTTCTGACATATATATACTTATATATACATATAAAGTCATACGTGTATTCTCCATGTAGCTCAAATTTGCATACCTGGAGGATCAGGTGGCAGTTTTGGAGTTTGATGTGGTGGCGCTCTATAAGTACCACAAGTCGGCTTCTCTGCACTTGTGGACACCCGCGCTATGGCGCCGTCACTGCGAAAAAAAATTATTAGAGTCATAATGTTAATAAATATAACTATATTTACAGTTCAAAGTCAATTTATATCAATATTTTTCGATATTTATATTTTAGTAAGTCATGTCCAATTTTATAAACATCATACACCAGTAAAACGTGTTTTAGCTTTATAACGACGAATAAGTATAGTACTCGTATTAATTAACAGTTATATTTCTGACGAGCTCGGTAGCGCAGTGATAAGTAACGCTATTTTGACACTCGTGGGTTCTATTACCAGGCAGTGCAAATATTTATGTTCATAGAAATGACTGTTTGTCTTGGTCTGGGTGTTTTTAGGAGAGGTAGGGCGCATCACCTTTTTGGGGAAATACTTCCACCTCACAGAAAACTGCAGCCAAATAAAAACTCCGTCTGGAGGGATGCTGTGTTACTGTGAGTGAGTGAAGTCACTAGTCACCCAAGGAGTTGATGTGTTAACAGCATAGGTGGCATCGCGCGACTTAATGTGTTGCAAGTCTTTATAGGCTACGGTAACGCTTTACGTGTAGGCCGTGTGCTTGTATACCTCCTGACGTTGTATAAAAAATGTATATATACAAATAGCCTTAGTCGAAAATTTAAATACCTATTCTCTCTCAATATCAACTTTTTCTTCGGGTGCCATCTCCTAACAGAGGTTAGCGCACATTAGGGATATTTTAACTTTCGAGACGGTTGCCCTAAATAGGGATCTGGTACTCAGGCTGAACCAATCTCTGAGATTTCGAAGCCATGATGTAAATCTTCGGCCCTGTATCTTTCCCTGGATTATAAGTTGAAGAAGGTCATATTGGTGATTTCGCATTATGTGCCCCAGGTATTGTAGCTTCCTGATTTTAATCATCTTTATAAGCTCCCAGTCTTGGTACATTTAATTTCTGACACGATCTGTCCATGGTATTCTAAGCGTTCTTCAGTATACCTACATTTCGAAAGCTTCCATCCTTTTGCACATGATCTGAGTAAGGGTCGAAGCCACTACTCCATGCAGAAGAACAGAGAACTATTGCAGAGAAAATATTTTAATTTACATAATGCTTGTCTGGCCTGTTCTATGTGACTTTTTTCCTCTATATTATGATCTAGCTGATCGTTAACAATGCAGCCAAGGTACCTGAAGGATCGCACCCGTTCAACAGTCTGACCTTGGATGGAAAGAGTACCCGGTGCTAGCATTCGACAAACAACCATATATTTAGTTTTCTTAATATTAATGTTAAGACCACGATGTACACCACTAACTTCTACACGATTTAAGAGACTTTGAAAATCATCCATCGAACTCGCATAGAGTATTGTGTCATCAGCGTACCGAATGTTGTTGAGAAGTCATCCATGTATCATAATAGACTCCGTCGCATCCTCGAGCGCTAGGTAGAAGATTTCTTTCCCGTAGAGGTTAAAAAGTAACATTGACAATATGCAACCCTGCCGTACACCTCGCATTATTTCGACATCAGGAGTGAGTTGATCTTCAACTCTTATATTCACGGTGTTCCCAGTACAGGTTTTTTATGATGGCTATATCTTTAGTATCGAGGCCTTTTTCCTGTAAGATGCGAAGTAATGTGTGATGCTTTACACGACCAAAAGCTTTCTCGAAATCGATAAAACAGATGTAAATTTTGACGCGTCGATTCATGTCCCAAGCGCGTTGCATCAGTACTTGATACCCAAATAGTGCATCGCGCGACCCGAGTTCCTTTCTGAATGAAATTGTGTGTCAGAGATGGTGCTTTCACACTTTGCGTATATTATTTTGTGTATAATATACAGAAATATCTTCAAGACATGGCTCATAAGAGATATTGTGCGATAATCATGCACCGCCGTGGATTGTTGATTTTGGGAAGAGTGATGAAAGTAGAATGCAGTAAATTTTCCGGAATAATCCCAGTGTCATAGATGAGATTGAAAAGTTCAACGATTTTGTCTAAGTTAATCTCAACAGATAATCGAAAAAAAAAAACGGAAGAATCACATCTACCTACTTCTAGCTTGTAACATAATTCAAAGCAGGTGCCCCCGTGTATTTTTTAGTTTTATTCACAAAAGAAACGTAAAAATAGTGCTAATGGTTTTGTACTAATGGTTAATTCATGATTTTCATGGAATAAAATATCACTTACATACTTCATGTGAGTAACATAATTTATTCGCCGTAAAACGAGCCAGTATATGGCTCTTTTGTTCATAAAATCCCGTGTCTATGAAAGTGCTTTAACAATAAATCCAGAGCTCAATTTTAAAACCCTAGTTCATGTTAATTACCAACAGCCATTATGCTATAGACTACGGAGATAATGATATAAACTAATTAACTTTGTTTGTTTCAGGCTGAGAGCCCTTTGTCTATGTTGAAACAGTATTTCGAGCTTTGTATTTTTTCCTCCTATATAAACAACATTACTCAAGCTATAATTTTGTTTGTCAATTTCATAATTTGTTAGCATTAAATATATAATTAAAAAGATACTTTTTTTATAGAACGTCAGGAGGAATTCAAGCATACGGCCCACCTGATATAAAGCAGTTACCGTAGCCTATTAATGTTTACGATATATAAAGTATCACTCGTGCGATGCCTCCTCTGCTGCTTACATAGTAACTCCTTGGGAGCTTACTGGTAACCTCGCTCACACGCAGGAACACAACAACCCTCTAGGGAGTTATTATTTGGCTGCGGTGAGGTGAAGGTTTGTTACCTCAGTCACACTGCGTTATTTGAAATTCTTAGAATTTAACGGCAAGATCAAATAACTAAAGAAAGTTGTTATTTGACTGTAGTTTTTTAAGACAAAACTAGTTCAACCTATGAAAATGAAAGCTGACTCTGGCAGAGAGAGCATGGAATTAGATTAAACGTCGTTAAGATATACATGTTGCACTAAATGAGCATCGAAAATCAGTTACCGTAGCCTATGATCGTATGATGTGTTGCAAGATATTAGAATGCCGCCTCTGCTGCTAACATAGTTACTCCTTATGAGCGTACTGGTGACCTCACTCACTTGCATGAATATAATAATCCTTCAGGGAGTTGTTATTTGGTCGCAGTTTTCTGTGAGGTGGTATTTCCCCAAACAGGATGCCTTGATGCACCCTGCCTCTTTTAAAAGCACTCGAACGAAGACAAACACACATGTTCATCCACACAAATGTTTGTCCTATGTGAGAATCAACCCCACGAGCGTTGGTGTTAAAGTAACATTACTAACCACTGCGTCACTGAGCTTATCATACTTATGATGACTTACACTTCAACACTCTATTGGCTTTGGAGTTACTAATAAATTTATGTGACGAACACTGGGGTTTCAAACTTAGACCCCGCCTAGTTTTGAAATACTTAGGATAAAATAAAAAAATCTGTTGAGTTACACGTCGTTTCCCCTCAAAGCTCTACGTGAGAAGGGTCGATGTCGCCCGCTCAATTGTCGAGTGAGAGGGCCTTGTGTCAGCACCTTGTCACACACAGATCACCACACCTAACGACCTCTTTTATTTCAGTAGACACTTCTCTATTTACTTGCACATTTTTCTGTGTCTGTGATTCAACATAATGAAATCGCATTCAAAGTTTATTTTTGTGACGAACGGGAAACAAATCGTGAGTGAAAATTGCTGACGATTTCCATTGTAAGCTCCTTTTTGAAGCAGTTTACAGATATATCAGTTGAAATACTAGTTTTACAGTAATTATGTACAAATTTACGTAATCACTAAATGGACCTGGCGTTAAGACATGCATACATACAATAATTAGACAAAAGTGTTAGTAAAAATATTATACTTTGAGTGGAAAACAAGCATACAACAATCGTGATCTGAAGCGATTACCATAACCTATGCACATTTGAAGATATGGCATGTGCTACATATTAAATATCGCTCGCAGTTACCAACCGCAACCGCTACTAACACAGTAACTCCTCAGGATCTTTTAGCCGACGTGATTGCGATCTTCTGTAAGGAGGAGGTATTTCCCGAGTACGACAGCTTATTAAATATAGAATGACTACCCCCCTTTTGCAGCAAATTGCCCCTTACAGCTCATAGGTAATATTGAGCTTAATGTATTTTGAGATTTATTTATTTGCAGCATGAATAAACAGAACAAGGAAAATAAAACTTACCTCTTACGTCTAAGTAATATAGCTAAAATTGTAAGTGCGGCTAGCGAGAGGGCAGCACAAAGAGCCAGAAGTAACGCTAATTCTCCAGCAGTCGCCGGAAATGGCGCGTCCACTTCTTCAGCAAAACCACCTTCGGCTGGAGATGTTGTAAATTCGTATACTTCTCGAACTAGACCCGCCTCGTTTGATGCACGAGCAGCCACACGATACCGAGATCCCGGCGTCAATCCTAATCAAAAGTATTAATAACTGTTACGTAAAGCAACAAACAAAGGTCAACAAAATAAATAAAACACGCGATACTTCCGTTAAAAATAGTTTAATTTCAAACAAAGGTCAAGTTGGCCACTTAACCTGTAAGCCGAGAAGATGTAAATGTAGGTATGCACGGTAAAGTTCGATCTCAGTCAGAGCAAGTATTTGTAGATGCTGAAGGTGTTTTAGTCTGTTTAGCCAAGTGTACAAACACTGATTACAATCTCGAACGAGATCAACACATGGTGAACAGGAATTCCTTAGGATTTCTGTATTATACGGGTTGAACTATTGATAACCTCTTAAATTTAGCTGGCAGCGTAATTGAAGCTCTACCGACTGAGCTGAGGGCGAAAACTAAAAATCTACTAAAGTAAAAACCAATAGTAGATTTTTAAAACTCTAATCAAAATCGTCAGCAGCCTAGACCGTAGGGCCATTTGAGAATTTTTATTGGTGAATAATAAATCTAAACTCAATGCTTTGTACATTAATGCGAAGTTCTAAATACAAAAAGAAAATGCCTGGTCTAATATATTTTACGACGAATTTTATACCATACCTCCTAATATAACTTCTCCTCCAACTGGTACATCTCTGGCTCCTGCCACGCCAGAGCCAGCCCATTCCAATTTCAAAGCAACGGGACCGCATCCTCCGTCACTCCATGCGCTAGTATCAAATCTGGCATGAGTGGCATTCGTCCTGATCCATCTTCCATCAGAAGGAGTGATAGGGGGACCTCCAGAAGTACGTACAGCTAATTCAGCGCCTGGAGGCCCTCCAGCTGAACCGTACGCTTTGTATGCAGAACCACATCTAAGGCTAGTTAAAGTAACAGGTCCTGGTGTAGCTGCTTGGACTCTCCACTCACCCTAAAAATTATAACTATTTATTTTTAAGAGATTTGAGTATTTTTTGCTTGAGATAAATTAAAATCTGCATCATTACGTAATTTGGAGGGGCAAATTCCATGTGACCAGAGAAGTAAAACTTTTCTAGTACCATAGTAGTCGCACTCTCCCCAGATAAAGAGGGAAGAGAGATTGATGAAAACATGCAATGCGTGAAAAAGTATATAAAGGAAGTAGAATGTACAAAACTCACGTATAACAAAAATAAAATAAAATTCCAAATGGATAAGATATATTAATTATATTAATTATATTAAATACTGTATTGTATAAATAGTGTATTGAGAATATAATAATAATGGAAACTATCACATATACATAATAATATGATAACAATAATATTTATTAGGAAATGTAAGACGTGTATAAGTGCCCATGTTTTTTTTTTATCTCTATTATTATACATATTATCATTTATAAACGCTCACCTCTGGCGTAGCAAGTCTCCAGTGTAACGTATAAGCTTTAGGCAAAGCGTGTCCGGGAGATCTAAAAGCCGGACGAAGTTCTAGTTCTAGTTCCCTTGACCGAGCTTCCAATAATGCCAAACCAGGAGGAGATGGCGGCCGAAGAACTACTACCCTCCACGTAGCTGAGTCTGATCCGTGAGGATTTTCAGCCACACACGTATAGTTATCCGCATGTGAAAGGTCTAAGCCTAGCAAAATCAGAAATATACAAATATATTAAGTCCAAACTTTATATTATTTAAGACCTACCAAATAAATCATGACCTAAAATCACTACAAAATTAGAAATGTAATTATGTTGTAATAATTAATTATAATTATATTAATTAACAAAAATATATATAAATTAAATTATTTATTAACAACAAAATCAGAATTTTCGTACGTATATTTGTTCCTAAATGGTTCATACCATTTGCTTCCAATAGCTCCATATCTTACACTGATCAATCAATAGTTTTTAATTGATGATTTATATGTAGTTAAAACTATCGATTAACGTCTATACGTTTCGTTCTGTCAATGATCGAAATTATCAATCGATTTGTACGTATTGTAACCCTCGTGTATATATATATATATATATATATATTTGTTAATGTATATAACTCGATAAAAATACAATATTTTGAACATTCAGTATAAATTTGGTTTGTATTGAAGGTAGTATGATATAAGGAATTAAAGAAAGGAAAATATTGGCTATTCAATTACTGCCGGCTTCCTTCTAATGTCTCGGCTAAAAATTATACTGTTACATTAAATTTACACTATGTATAAATGAAAAAGGAATATATTAAGTAAAGCTACACTCACTTCTTATTAACAGTGCATCGCCGTCGAGGTGGTAAGGTGGCCGAGGATGCAACGGACTTCCTCCACGTAACCATCTTTTCACTGGCGGTGGTGCTCCACCAACCACGCAACGCAAAGAAAGGGAGCCACCAGCCGCTCCTATAGCAACCCCACCGAATGATGATATTCGTGCTGGTGCTGAGTAAAAAAATGTTTAAGGTCCTCAAATAATACAATTTTCGAAGATCAACTCAATAGATAGCGATTGTTTAACAACAAGATCAACTCTTAAAAATATTTATTTGCAATGACCACTTGAAGAATCTAAGTGGTTTACTAACATCATTAAAATCACAGCTTACTTGATCTGCACGTGATATACTGTGCCGAAATAAGGCTTTAGCAAAACGATAGTACTGTACATAGTTTAAATATACTGTAGTACACATATGCCCACGGTAACTGCTACGAATCAGGTGAGACATTTTCTGGCCTGGCCTCCAATGTACTATAAAAAAACACAAAAAAACTCTTTTTAATGATAAAATTATATTTGTGCTATCGCCATTTTTCAATTGATATTTGATTTATATTGATATTGTAAAATCCTTACTACAAAATAGCACATGCTTACAATGTTCCGAATCTATAAAATATATTTTATTTTGATAGAATTAGAATTAAGGAGCATTTGATTGATCTGTCTCTTAAAGGTTCAAAAGATATATCACTTGTCACGTTTGTCAATAATTTCTTATTTAGATTACATTGACTGTGAATGTGTTACCAATTGATATAAGGGCTAATAAATCTAAGATCTATTAAACTTTTCCTCAAGTGTAATCCATTATGTATAGTATCTATCTTCTTAGGTACAACTATGGGTTATTTTCTATAATGAGTATATCTATATTATGTAATAAAATAACACGTATAAACGTAGTTGAGTCAAGTTTGTACATGAAATTTAAATAGTAATGAATTTTAAATAGTAGTGCAGAGGGCCGGAAGTAGAGAGAGAAATAATTTATTATTCGTACCTAAGGCACTTGTTTGGCACGCAACGGCAGCAGAAGGAGGACCTTCCCCAGCTGCGGTAGATGCCCGTACCCATGCTTCATAGGTCCTACCTGTGCGAAGGCCTCGCAACGACTTCATACATTCAACTGACATACCTTCGGCTTCAGTACAAGCATTAACGCGCGATATGTTTGGTACTTGTGACCTGAAAAAGTGTAACATGTCAAAAAACTTAGCAGCATTCAGTTCAACTCAACAATAATACAGAAGGCAAGATACTCATTTCACAATTTATTTCCATCTTAGGTCATAGACTATGCATATGAAAAAAATACCAAACAAATTTTAATTCAATCTAAATCTGAAAGGATAGCGCATACACTGAATCAATATTAAAAAGGTTATTTAAGTTATTATAAAGGTATTATTATAAAGGGTATTAGGTTATTTATTATCGCTAAAATATTTAAGGTTCCTGCTTTTGAGAACTATAGGCATCAACTAATTTACGATATAAATACAACTCACCCTGTCAAATCCTTTACGTAAAGACTATAATGTGTCAGTTTTCCATTTGGCTCTGGAGGTGGAAGCCAAGAAGCCCTAAGCGAACGTTCACTGAGTGCTATCAACTTCATTCCCCCTGGAGCACTAGGCACTAAAATATAATCGTAATAATGGAGACTAAAGATGAGTATACATAATATAATGTCGCGAACTGTCAGTATGGTTAACTGTTTAATTTTAAGCGATAGAAAAATATTTTACAGTTTAGAATATTATCGGCAAAACAAAGCTCTTCATTAATAATTTTTTATTAACTGAAACCATACCATCTTCGTCAGTCCTGCATACTTGTGGAGCGGATAATGGTCCATCTCCTGCTGCGTTATGTGCTCTCACCCTTATTTCGTATTCCGCATACGAAGTTAGTCTAGATACGGTCGCTTCTTCTCCCTACGTTACAATATAAAAGATATAAATGTCGTTGCTGAAGTAAATTTATACGAAATACACTAAAAAGCAAATTAATTTACGATCCAGTACGAGTAAATCTAACCTGGACTCGTAAATAAGCATCCTGTGACGGAAGTAAGGGATCAGCATCGCGTCTTGTGTATTGTAATGTATAGTGTGTGATAAGACCTCCTCTCGAATCTACGACTGGTGGATGCCACGACATGTGCATTGAAGTCGAACCTCTGGACGTACAAGTGACACCCTCCGGGCTCCCATTCGGGGCTGTAACAATTGAGAATGTAAAAAAATATTCTGAATAGCTAGTAAAAGTGCAAGTAAATTTGTAGTGAATCATTTGACCCAGATCGGAAAGGCCAGTCCAATTAAGCCATTTTGCATTTTGATAGAGAAATTTATGTACGTTCACGTCCATAGCAGTCGATAGCCACAGATTTGTTTAAGCAGAATGCCGACAAAACATGCGACCTGAGTTTGCTTGTGTTCGCTTTGTTGAGTTGAGTTTCCGGTCACTATTGAGTTTCTAAGCGGACATTATTATGAACAATATTAGAACAGTTATTTTTATTCTCAACTTGGAGCACGTTCGTGCAGTATTATAGGCTGCACTTAAGTTCAAAATAGTGAAATCACCCTTCTTCACCCGCGCGGTTACCGTCTCTCAGTAGCTTAAAGAGCAGTTACACTCGCGTTGTTTGTGTCGCAGAGAGCAAATTCAATAACTATAATCGATTTAAAAATCCATCCCTCTCCATCCTTATAGTAATCTGTAAGCAATTTTCAATTCACCAAACCGAACGAACGAACGAACGAACTTACGTGATTCCAGAGTATGTCGATAATGTGGTGGAGACACAGGCCCGGTACCAGCTGCGTTGTATGCTCGAACTGAAACTCCATATCGAGTTGCTGCTTTCAATCCTCTCAATGTGGTGCTTGTAGCATCAGCACTAGCGCCACTCTCAGATCCTGGACTGTCGCTTAATGTCGCCTTGCCTTCTTCAGATACTTCCCACCATTTGATCGTGTAGCCTAATAAAGTACCATGCCAGGATTCTCTTGGAGGAGGCTAGCGGAATTAAATGAAATACATGTTTATATGTTATTATTGCAAACGTTACAGTTTTCAAGATAAATTGACTTTATGAGACGAATATTATATTATTATATAATAGATTTATCTCTTATAAAATGCAATCATTTTATTGATTTTGTAAAATTATCAGCTAGGTAAACTTTTTTAAACTTCAATGAAACATTATGACAATAGTATGCACATTTTCAGGGTGAAAATGTAGCCAATGATGATCAAGTGATAATATAAGAACAGGGCGTATCCAAATACTTGCAAAGGAATAAAAAAAACATAGTCTTATTAAATAAATGAAGTCGTTAATAGATATTTCGGTAAAAAAAATGTTTAATACTTTTCACTCATTTGCGAAGAAATAATCAATAGAAAAACTCAAAATGACAGTTTGTATAATTAGACAACGAAATGTGAACACTTTTGTCAGATATTAATTTTCTCTACATAACTTGATAGTGTATTAATTATTATATTAAATACATCCATAGCTCTAATACGGTAGCGTGCGGTGATTAGTATTTCAATTTTTTAAATTATTCAGGTGTATTAGGTCTACATTTTAATAAATATCACCCCGTGTTAGTGTCCACTTTAAACAATTTTACGACCCTAATGTTGCACGCACGTGTGACAGCCCTAGTGTTGGCATACAAAAACTGTTGAGCAACTTTTATTATTATTTAGTTGGGATCCGAAAGAGATGATTATAGTTATCTTTTATAAAATAATAAAGCAATTTCCGTAAACGTGAAACAGGGGCCGAGTTCAATAGAAACAACCTTCTGGCGGACGAGAGAGTTGAGATCTAACTCCATATCAGTCTTTGAAATAACAGCTGTACAAATGTACAATGATCTTGAATTAACTATCTAGTAGGTATAGAGGACCGAACATCACATGACTTGGTCCTTTTATACCTCACTCGCTTCTTTAACATTCATAGCCCTTTTCATGTACGTTCGCCGATTCCTAGAGCTCTTGGTCTTGGCATCGGCTCCAATTCCTTCAATTTTTGCCTATCCATTTCATCATTTTTTCCTCTTGTATTGTTTCTACATATCTGAACCAACGGAGTATGCTTCTTCTTATCTTGACACTGATACTCTATTTCAGGCTAACTCTCATTCTAGTTTGTCTAGATTATATATATCGGCCGTAAAATCTTATTTACATAACAAATTGTCCATGAAATCCTACCTGCCATGTGATATGAAGCTCTCGAGCTTTAAGTGCACGTACAGTGATATCACGCGGTGCTCCTCCTGGTGCTAGTGAAATAAAAACAATTGTCACATACACACCTAAGGTTTTGTGATAGCTAGTTAAGCAGCATATTCTTTAACTATACTACTATTTAAGGACGGGGCTATCACTGATCTACTTAGTGCATTTACTACATAGCAACAGTTAGCCAATCATACAATTTGTTTGAATGTAAGAAGGTATCGGTTTAATAGCATCTAAATAAATATTGCCTAGTAAAATAGTTTACGAGAGGTAAGCCGCATTAAAACAGCCTCACAGAAAACCGCAGACAAGTAACAACTCTCTTGAGGGTTATTGTATTCCTGCATGTGAGTGAGGACACCAGTTAGCTCCCAAGGAGTTGCTGTGTCAGCGGCAGAGGTGATGCCACTCGAGTAATACTTTTTATATATATATATTAAGTTATTGATTAAGGAGATGATACCACACACTGTTAGTTTTCTAGCATGTATATCAGGAGATGACGAAGAAACTAATGTCGAATATTATACAAAAAAATAAGAGTAATTAAAACTGAATGGTGGAAGAAAGCAGGCTAAAATGTACAAAGAAGCAATTTAATAAACACATCAATCGATACTACGACATGTTTTATAAATTGATGTGTGATTTGGTTTATTTAATGTTGTTCCTCTCAAAAATAAATGGGAGAGAACTAATTTTTAAATAATATTACGATGATTAAAAGTACGTAATTCAATTTATTAACATTTCATAATATTGCGGTCGGGAATTTTCAATGAAGAAAATTTCCCGAATTGTTTTACAAGCATCCATCTGAAGATCCGAAATATGCGAGGAATCAAATATTTTGATTGCCTCTCCAAGTAAATTTCATCTAGTGGACCCAGTACCCATGTTCAAAACTTCATAATAATACCGTGGGAGCGTTAAAATATCCTCTTTAACTAGCGGAGTGTTTGAAGTGGTATATTTACCCTCTTCTCGAGTGGTGAAATGTAAAGGGGCGGTATATGGCGAGCCGCCGACGTCGTTGAAGGCAGCTAAGCGGAGAGCGTATCGTGTGTCGGGTGACAATCCGGCCACAGACGCGCCCGCCCGGCTCGGCCCTTCTGACCTATACCATAGATTAGGCAATATTTACCGTGTAACAGGTATTGACGCGTATCCGTATTAATCGTTCCCTACATTTATATGTTTATAACTAAAATATTTCTAAAGATCTCGGTTCAAAGTTTAGATTTTGGCACAGTAATAATCTAGAATAGGGCTTCGTATCTTGACTGCACATTCTAAATAACAATAATCACTTCTGGTTTAAGTTTGTTTTATGGGTATCTCTGTTATTGGCGATTGACCATATCCGGCGGTTTAATGCACTAATAATTAGTTAGAGTAATGCTTTTCAAAAAGTCGACTCGTCTAAATATAAGTACCCTCTCTCTCATGGAAGGAGAGCGTGTCTGTTGTACCTGTAGCTCCGTGAACCAAATTTTCATCTAAGGTATGTGACCATAATATGTCTTAAAGATAATAGATTCAGGCGTTATTTTGCGAAAGTCAAATTTACATGCAATTTGATCTAACCTGCTTTGCGTGCCTGCTTGGTGGCGGAAGCACACAAAGCAGGTTAGATCAAATTGCATATAATATGTCTTGCTTTTTTACTCTTTATATCGTAGGTTCTATTATATATTTTTAATAATATTGTTGTTTCCATGTATAACCATTAATTTAAAAGAATAATATCGTAGTTATTTTTAATTAAATTTATTTACCACAAGACAGTCACGAGATTTTACTAATAAGTGATAAAGTATAATTAACCATGGGGACTGAAAGACTGATACTAGTGCCAAACTAAAACATAATTCTTATTGGTATAACTATCTTTAAATATTACTAGAATTCCAGACTTTTTGTGATACCTATATGGTCTAAACTCAGATCTCATTGTTTCTTTAGTTAAAAGTTTAACACATAAATATAATTTTTGTTATAGTGTTACAATACTTACATTTTTTTTATACCACTAAGGTGGCAATCAAGCATACGGCCTGCCTGATGTTAAACAGCCACCGTAGCCTATGGATATTTGCAACACAAGGGGTGTCACTCATGCGTTGCCGACCCTCCAAAACCCTCTTTACGCATTTGAAGAACTCCATGCTGTAGTGCCTTGGAAAAACTCTCTCCCCTCGGCTGGGAGCTAATTCCACAGATTGAGAGTTCTCGGAGGAAAACTTCTCTGGAACCGCACAGTACGCGACCATTGCGGTTCCAGCGTGTGAGGGTGAACTCCCCGCCCTCGGCGAGCGGTGCGGTTATAAAAAGTAGTTGTCGGCATCATTTCGAACAACTCTTCAGAACACAACCCGTTTTACAATCGGTAGAAGACACAAAGGGAGGCAAAATCTCTTACATTGACTTTTCTTTGATTATTTTTTATAACGGTCTAAGACCGGAACTGATCCGTTATCGATGATGAGCTGTTATCAGATTTTTTGATGAAACTATACATAATATTTGGATTAATCAGCGTTTTTTAAAACTAAAACTTCATTTGCTAGCATGCGAATAAATTATTTTTGAATAAGTTATGTTTTTTATTGATTCTATAGCTGCTGAATATAGTCACAAAACTGACATAAATTTGAGACACGCTCTCTAAAATTTGGTATTGTCTAGTGATGGCCACATTTTCAATCCTTAACTTTATGCTTCACTTAAAATATTTTAAATTCGCTTCACTAAGAGACCAAGCGCAACATAATACACAAATACTTCGTAAAAATGTAATATGAAAGTGGGGGCACATTACTGCGAAAATAATTTCTACCGAAATTATTCAAATATAAAAAAATCGAATAACAAAACTGAATGTTCCGGGAAGGTCAATATTTAAGGTACAACTTTTTTTTAAAATTCACTAGTAGTGTACTACTTAGAAATATAAGAGTAAATTAATCTTATTTAGGTTACAACAAAAAATAGGGTATCTTTCTCACATAAAGTTACAAAATTTTGTTAATTTGTGAGTAGAACAGGGGAGGGGACAGCTAAAAAAATCCCTTCTATCTATATTAAAATTTATTTAATTTAATAAAGGCAGAGATTGTTTTATGTTTTTAATTTTTCAATATAAAAATGATAAACTGCAGTTAAAAATAAATACTCAGGTATACCACTTCTTCAAATATCATGACTTAAGTCGGGGGATAGTTGGAGAACAGGGGTATACATTTTTGTGAAAATGCTCTTCTTCCATGCTTCGGAAGGCACGTTAAGCCGTCTCGGGCCCGGCTGTTTTCGATAGATGACAGTCGTTAAAAGCTAAGTCGGTGGCCCTCGGACGGTTTGAAAACACTGCCTTCCGCCAATCCGGATTTGAGCAGCGTGGTGGAGTATACTCTAAACCCCTTCGGTAGGGAGGTCCGTATCCCTGGAGTGGAATAAGTAAGGGTTGATGTGGTGGTGGATGTATGTATTTCTAAAGAACTTAATATAAATGACCATTGTCGTATACGCGTTTTTATTTTATTGAAATAAGCTTTATGTGTCATAGATATATTCCATATAATGTGTCCTTTTATTGTATAGAAGTTGATAGGCAATTTCCAGAAAGAAATAAAGCGGTGTATTCAAAAAGTACCAAATCAGTAATAGTGCTTAAAAATTGGTAAAAAGTTTTGTTTAATATAATTTAAACATAACAATACAATCAATCAAAAATAATACAAACATACAAAATAATAATTAAAAAAAATATTGCTCATATATTGTATGTATGTACAAAGTAAACAGTTTTTACGTATAGCAGATTTTATGAAAATAATTAGGTAAGTAGGCATATGTTATTTTTGGGGCTAACGTTGAATATAGCATAGCTTGTTGTAGTAATTAACATGTCTTTGAATCGTTAGCTTTAATTTTCTTTTTCTTTTCAGGAACACCGTTCCTATACGAATTCTATATGTTTGTCTGTGCGTTTGTCCGTGCGTTTGTCTGTCGCTTTTTTTCGAATATTCGAATTTTGACTTTAGATTCGGATTCAGCATAAAAAAAGTAGAATAGGAATGTTCAGGAACACCGTTCCTATCTCTTAAGGAACATGGTCAAAATGGCCAACAAATAAAAAAAAAATTGAATTGTTATATAATTGACGAGCCAAGTGTTCCTCTGGCAATGCAAGCTTGCGCATTCTCAACTGGTTTAATTTGATAGTGTAATGAATTGAATGAGTAAACAGTACTCAAGTAATTATAGGTGATATAGAACTAATTATTTAATGCATTAGTTAAATCGCCGAGTATGGTCAATCGTCAGGTACAGAGACACGTTTTGTGGAACACAGTGAGTGGACATTATTTCCCTTGGAGTAATAGTTTTACCAAATCATGCCACCTTAAGGTTACCTTACTTCGCCCTGATTAAATTGATAAATAAATGTTGGTTTATTTACTTGCAAAATTGTGTGTAAACTTGATTGTTGGTGTAATTATCGTTTATATATGCGATTTCGGCTGGTGACACTAGTCAATAGAAATGAAAGAAGTTGAATACTTCATCTTCCCTTATACAAACTGAAACCAATAAACCGTTTGGATTTCTTGGTTTCAGACAAGCGTTGTTGCCCCGCAGGCTACGTGTTAACTCGGCGTGCAACGAAACGGTAATGTGTCATCGCGTGCGTTGAGCAATTTTTGATGCTATTTTCCAAACTGGTACGTAATCCGCAGATCTGCGGATGAATCATGCTACGTTTATATCACTATTACCGTTCCTATTTCTCATAAAATGAAATTCTATTGAGTATTAACAAATTCAGATGGCACTTACGCGACTTGAATCAGTTCCGAATTGAGCAATGTGAAGTTGAGAACTTCAGACGAGTCCCAATTATCAAGCTGCGCGGGTGGTGGTGCATCGAGTGGAATATTCGAAAAGTCCCGGTTGAGGGCCCGGTATTGTAAAGAGTAATGTGAGACCATTGCACCTCGGGCTACTCTCCAAGTAATCCGTGCTCTTCGAGACCACACTTCCGATACTCTAACTTCTTCAGGAATAGCAGGTCGTTCTGTTGTCATTAAGAATAACAGGTATGACCAATAAAACATTTAAAAATGCATTAAATTTAATATATGTATTTTAGTTAGACTTACCTTTCACAAATAGCTTAAAAATCAATTCATCACTTCCATAAAGATTGCGAGCATGGCATCGATATTCACCGGCGTGTTCCGGCCCTGCGTGTGTTATTGTTACTTCAGATATCATCGCTCCATTTCCTGAGTCCCTTGTTTCCACTCCGCCATTACCACTGTATGTTAAATGGATTTGTTATTTGATGTTTTCGGTTATTTTATAGCACTAGCATACGGTCAACTTAGTGTCACGTAGACACCGTAACTTAGAAGCGTTCGCAATACAAAGAGTATCGCAAGTGGAATGGCACCAGCCGCTTTCAATGAAACATCTATTCAAAACACAATAACCGTCTGGAGAATATTTATTTGATTACAGTTGGTTACAAAGGGTATTATTATGTCTGTTAATATTAAAAGTAGGTGACGTCGCCTCTAATTTAGTATAAGTATTACGCAATATATATAATGGAAATATATATTGGGCCAGATATATTTTAGTACAATTATTTCTTGCATTTTTACACAATGGCGTATTATTTTTACATGAATTGGAAATAGTAATATTAATTTGCTACCATTCTACTTACTGCAATGCTAAAGGTCTTAAATCTTGTGTCCAGTGAACGTGCAATTCCGGTTCACCTCTTACCGTGCAGGACAATCTTGCTGTCGAACCTCTAATAACCCATCTGGTTTCACCTTCTCCTCTGCTTCTACTCAGTCTTGGAGGTTCTATTGAGTACAGATATGACATTTCAACTAACGATGAACGAATTTCAAAATATATATATTACGTGTGATAGTGCGTTACGATCATAGATTTAGAAAAAAATAGTGCATCTAAATTAACATTATAAGTGAATACTCACCACGTATGTCGAGATAAAAAATATGATGAAGAAAAGAATGTTGGGCACGTGCTGTACATCGATACCAGCCTTCGTGTTCTGGTGATGACACCCTAAGCCACACTGTGCCGTCAGAGAGTACTGAACCACCACTTGAATCCGTTGTTTCTGACTGCCCCCATAATACGTGACGCCAGTTTTCTCCATCTACAGCAATATGTAAAGTAAAAATACCTCTTTTATCGTTATACCACGAATTTGTGAACAATATCTGTAGATACTCGTTACTAACCGTCAGAATGTTCCCAAGATATTCTTGGAGAAGGTTGACCTTTAGCTGAACAAGGCAGAAGTATTGCTGCCCCAGCCGGCACAGAAGTATTTTGGGCTCGCCATACCCATGTAGGTGGTTCTGTTAATAAAAGCTGCTTTAAATGTTACGCAATATCTTGTGAACCTATAATACAATATAGATCATAAATACCTTTTACGGTTAAAAAGGCAGAGTGACTAACAGTACCAAAATCGTTTGTTGCTTTACACGTATATTCTCCTGTATGAGCGGAACTAAGATCTTGAATAATTAGTAACGTAAAGAAGTCCATATTTTTTTGTTCCACCTGCAAATATATTGTGCTTAAACATTAACATTTCTATAAAAAATATTTGTAACAAGAAATTTACCTTTAAACCCGAAGGAATAGGCAAGTTATCTTTATGCCATGTAAATTGTATCGGCTTGTCTCCCGACAGTAAACTACATGTTGCTTGAGTACTTCCTCCTACCTCAAGTTCTTCGGGAAAATGGAATGCAGCTATCTTAGGTGGTTCTGTCGAAATAAAAACTACTTATAGTAATTAAGTTAACATGATTTGTAGTTGAATACAAAGTTATTATTGTGAATATTCTTAACTTTAATATAAACTCAAACTAAGCGTTGGTAGCTCAAATAAAATAAAATAAAAAAATACACATTTTTATTTCAGTGGTGGCTTTTGATAGACAACTTACTATGAATATCGATGCGAACTGTCCTACGTGCTAACTCTCCACTTTCGGCTCGAACTTCACAAGTATACGTTCCTGCAGCAACACTTCTAATTGAATTGAGTCTTAGTATACCGCGTTCATCTCCAGGTTCTATAGGGACTTCGACCAAAGAACCGTCGTCGCGACGCCACACTACCTCTCTGAAAGTTATTAATTTGATTGTACCTACTCAAAGGGAAAGTAATATACAAATAGTTATCGGAGTCGATAAACTTTGACCTTTAATTCTCTAAAACCTTAAAATCGGTTCTCGAAGAACTCATGATAAATTTGGCAGGGGTCATTCCACAACCTAATGGTTCACGGAAGAATATCTCACTGTGGCATGCTGTACAGCTGTAGAATGTGTAACCTGTAAGCATTTCCTCTAGAGAGCCTCTTGTCTCGAACCTGAGCCACCTGCATCTATCGACTCGACTCGTTGTTGTAAGTAAAATGAAAAAATCTACTGTTTTTCTTTCTGCATGCTTGTCTAGGAAGAGGAGATTACATTTACTACTACAAAGGGATCGCGATGCGGGAAAAATTGCAGCAGTTCAAATAAATATATTAAATAATAAATAAATGAAATTAGTGACCATGCATGTGTAGCGAGTGTTTTAAATTTTGAGTATATTCTAAGTTATCGTTATCTCAAATATAACAAGTCGGGCCATAAATGCTGTTACATAGAAAAATTTATTTTTTCAAATCTGATTATTTTGAATTTAGAACGTGTTTATTATGTTTAAAACTTATTTCGGTTTTCCGCCGTTTTACATATTGTTTTCGGGTTTATTATCAAAATATAATATGGAATGGGGTGTTAAAGAAAATAGGATTGCAGTGATTGCCTTGCACAAAGTGGGTATGGAGCCGTCGGTTATATTCAAGATACTTCAAAAGCTTGGTATCAGCCGTATGTCCGTATATCTTACTATCGACAGATATACCAACACTTCATCTGTTGAATACCGTAAAAGATCAGGGCGAACGTGTGTTGTTAAAACTACCAAGGCTGCTGTTAATGCCAAAACTCGCCGAAACCCTATTAGTAAAAAAAATCTTATCACGAGAAATGAAGATTCCCGCTAGGACTCGGGTATAATAAAATAGGACCGGAAGCTTAGCGCTTATCGTCGATATACAGAACATGGCATAAATCAATCCCTACAGTTGAAGAAAGTAGATCGATTAAAATGCCTTCTGTTCCAATACGCAGGTGAAAGGCACAGAAATATCTCCTTTACTGATGGAAAAATGTTCATGATTGAAGAGCACTACAACAAGCAAAATGACAAAGTGAATGCCCACAGTTCTAAAGAAGCCGTCAAAGTGGGGGGTATCTATCAAGAAGTCACAAAGCTTCATTTTATAAAGGAGTGAAGACTTCAGCCAAAATGTATCAAGAGACTATCCAGACATCCAGAAAGAATCATGGCCAGACAGGTTAAAGACCTGTATCAAAGCCAAAGGTGGCCATTTCGAATATAATCATTTTTTTATTTTTTGCTGAGCCTTCCGCAAATATTTACATATAAATTTTATTAAGATTACATTACCTCATAAAAAAATAAATGCATATTCATATGTAACAGAACTTATGGCCAAACTAGTTATAAAATAGAAAAATCAACAAACTGAACAACATATAATATTATTAGAAACATATAGACAGCTTTTTTAGGTCCACGTCCACCAAATATGATATACGAGAATGGCAATCTTGAAAAATAAATAATACGTACTTAATCGGATATCCCGAATAAGGGCAGTATATTGTAATATCCGTATCAGTCTTCACATGAATTGCCTGCAAATATCTGATATTTGGTGGTCCTGTAAAATGTGAATATTACATTGTCTTATTTTGAAAAAACATTTTTTTCTTATTTATCCTTTATGATTACAAGATATGATCTATAGTAAACAAAGTGCAATATTACCATATACATTCAGCCTTGCATGATGAGCATGAGATCCGCGTGAATTGGTTGCATTACAACCGTATCTGCCTCCTTCATCTGCTGTCAGAATTGTAACAGAAAGAGTTGATACTATAGTTCCTTCTTCACTGACAGGCAATGTCTCAGCTTTTGTATTAACTCCATACCTAAAATTGTATGTCAGATGTCAATACCATAACAATACTAAACTTAACGGAGTTTTTGTTTTGATTAGTTTGCAGAATGAGTTAGTTAAATCGTATCATTGTCAGCTTAAGTTCTCGCACACGTAATTTAAACATCGATCGTATACTATTGATGACTTGTAGCGCTTGTAGGCCATTGTTGTCTGCTTTTGCGACTCAGATTATCAGAGATAACGTATATTCCAACTTTAACATGCTGGATTTAGCTGAGAGACTATGAAAATAAAAGTAGACGCAAGTATAAAGCTTGCTGACCGCGTTCACAATTATTATGTAAGAAAGAGAGAGTCGGTCTTAATAAGAAAAACGGGATGAAAGAATAACGATACATAATATACAACACCGAACTGGAAAAATGTAGGCTAAGAGTGTCCCACCATGAACAAATTGGACAAGTTTTATCAGAAGAGTCTTAAAAACCGGCAAGCGTGCATGGTAAGAGCTATGAATACTAAAGAAAGCAGGCGCATGTGCATAGCAAGCATATGTAGTGTATGAACCGATTCTTGTGGAGCAGTTATCTTTGTCTACCCCGCAATGAATCGAGTGTAAAGATACAAATATGGATAGAAGTATGAGAATATAATACTATCACCGTTTTTGTAGATTTTAACCAAAATTGGATTCGGTCGGGTGTAGTGAAGGTTTGAGATAGATAAATCACAATGGACAAAAGCTGTTAAATTTCTTCTATACAAACGATCTATTTAAAGGGTAAAACCAGTTCTTTCAAATAAGAAGCCTGCAAAAAAAATGCATGTATATGGTACGTATGTAATACTCGTAAAGTTAAATCCTCTAAAAAGTACAGGTTCGCGACACAATAACAGGCAACAGTAATTGAAAGACATTTATTAGACATGATATCTTATCAGCATAAGATAAAAATGAGAGGTATTTATAAAACCCCGGTTGAAAATTCTGTACCTTACTATACCGCCTATACGAACTGTATTGCCCAAATTACTAACTTTTAGGATTAACGCTGATCATAATGTGTAAATTCGGACTAAGTCCTTTTAACTGAAGTGAGAAACATACCCTAGTAGTGGGATACGTATAGCTTGATGTGGCGGTATCCTTGCAAAATATTTAAATAAATTACTACTTTACGTACTTGTCTGGAGCAGATGGTAGCGGTTTGTCATCTAAAGTCCACAGAATACGAGGCGGAGGTACTCCAGTGGCAGTACATCTCAATATTATACTCTGCCCTATCCTAGTGACTACTTCACTGAAAGTTGACACCAGCCTTGGCGGTCTGTCTGAAACCCAGTTTGTGAGTTGATAATTCTATTGCTATCAAAATTTATTGACTTAGATCATAAAGAAACAGAGATGCAATATTGTTGTTGCGAGATGATATAATGAACTTGTTTATAACTATATTTATGTGTACTAATTAGGACAAATTCATTTACATAAAGATATGCGTTCAAGGTATAATAGTAAATATAATTGCCACGTTCCCTTGATTGGGCCCCCTATAATTACACAATAATTTGGACGTACTTATGCAAACCAGATTCAACTGAAAAATAAGTCAAAATGAGACGAGTGCACAGAAAGAATTAAAAATGCACCTTCTAACAGCCCTGTAAAGATCATAGTAGTCTGATTTTTTACCAAACAACCCTTTTAGGGAGTTGTTATTTGGTTGCGGTTTTCTGTGAGGTTTTAGGTACATTCCCCAAACGGGCTCCTTTGATGCGCCCTACCTCTCTTAAAACATCCGGACCAACACAAACAGACATGTTCATGCACACAAATATTTGTCTTGTGTGGGAATCGAACCCACGAGCGTCGGTGTTAATGTCGCGGGAGTCACGACTGCGCCACTGAGCACAGAACTTTTACGAAAAGTAAACGAAAAGGGGAGCCGAAATTGCAGCAGCAACTGACAAAGGACTACAGTGCCCTGTCAGTTGACGCTACCATGCTGACCCGCAAGGTGCTTCTTCACGCTTCGTTTGAAGGATCCCATGTTGTAGGAAGGAGGAAACACATGAGCAGGCAAGGTGTTCCACTTTTTAATAGTTCGACGGAGATAGGAGTTGCCGAACTTTTAGTACGAGAAGAAATGTCCTCAACAGTGGAATGATGACACTGCACGTGTGGTTCTACGGAAGGGAGAGGGTGGGATAAGGGAAAATAGTTCTTCAGAGCACTCACCATGGTACAGGCGGTAAAATGTACTTAGTGAGCTTATGTCCCTACGAAGTTGCAGAGGTTCTAGGTTTTTTGTGACCTCTTCGTCGTCGATTATGCGGATAGCCTGTCGCTGCAACCTATCGAGAGCCTCAAGAAGATAAAAGCTCGTCATGTAATGAAGATCTTGTTTCCGTAACAAAATATCCGTCAGACTATCAGTACGATATCACGTGCTTTGGATCTCTAATGAAGTCTAATGATTTCTGTTATTTAACTTGCTTTCTACGGTAAATAATAATGTTATTACTAATCGTAGTAATTTAAAGGGTGTCATGTGCCAGAAGCGTGCTCGTTCGTGACCCCTGCCAATCAATCAGATTGGAATTTGTAGCCCAAAAACGGTCCGATGTGCGAGTAAGGGCGTCCCCCGGAGGCAACGGGCACCGATCCGCCCTCGTCAGTGCGAACATAGGTGCATGAGGTGGTGTGGGCCGCCACCCACCACGCAGCGCTAATTCCGGCGGGTCGAGGAAAGCCGAATGCTACATAGGCACGTGGAACGTGAGAGGTGGATTGAATGATAAGTTGAACGAGCTGATGAATGTAATGAATGAGATGCTTTGTGTATGACAGAGACAAGCGCAAGGGAAAGGGAAACGATACCGATGATCTGCCCGGTGGAATAATGGCTTCATGGTGTGATGAAGACTGACCAGTGCCTGCGTAGGTGTCTTCCTCTCTTCTAGCTTAGCCACTAGTGTAAGAGATTACTATTTGGTAGGGCCTAAACTTCTCTGGGTTCGTATAAACCTGGGCATCATGCAAGTATTTAAGTTTGAATTGTTCAATATGGATGCCCAGATTATATCACCTCTCACCAAGATAGTCTGAATTCGAAGTTTTTAGAGGAATGGGATAAATAATTTCCATGCTATACTGTAACTTCCACAACACACATACACAATTAGTCATTTATACAAAGGAGAGTGTACATAAATATAGCATCCGTCATAAGATATAGCATACATAATAATATTAATTTTCGTTTAAGTAACATAGTTGTGAACGGTTCATATGTATTTTGGGTGCAGTAGATTAGTTGCTAGTTTTACACCGCTATATAAGAGACTATATTTGTCGGTAAAACCACATCACACATATTGGTATCGTAAAGTTAAACCGTACTAAAAGGAATGTGTCAATAGATTGATTTTGCAGACGACCAACGAATAGTGGCAGAGGATCGTTAACACCGCCTCTTGGCACAGCAGTTTCACATATATACAGCTGAATAAAGAGTACCAAAAAACATATTGACAATGTTCCAAATATTGGTAACCAATGTGTAGATTGTTAGTATTTTATATCTATTAATATTAATTTATTTATATAGTAATTTTTGTCTCCATGTCAGTCAAATTTTTTCTTATAGGAGAATACATGTGGGGGATATTTTCTTGTATTGACGTGTAATCCAGTAAATAATTACGTTAGATAAATATTCTATAATGTGAAATGGATGTACTGCTGCAAACCAGATCCTACTGACAGAAATAAGTTTTTGGAAAACCAAGTTTTTGTTATAATTGTGTAAAGAAAAAAATAACTATTCGTAATTTTAATACGACTTCTTTGCAATATTGTAGGAAATATCACGGTTTATGTATTTAACTGAGATTCTTAGCTGTTATCTGAGGATAATCTGCTTCTTTATACCTCAAATGCCGATTATATCTTTGTTAAATAATATAGTAGTAAACATTTTATTCGGGAAAATAAAAATAGGTAATTATATTTATAAAAAAATGTTACTGCCTGTTATTGTAAAAGCGACCGTAAATTAATCGGCTTTGTAGAGAAGCAGAACTTCTCAAACAGGCTGCTTTCGTGGCTTGGACTACGGCGCGTGCTAATGAGAATCCGGTTATGTCTGTTTTGAAACGCCAACTGAATGCTGCCTCGAGATCCAGTAAGAGGGTAATTGCCAGAGCAAAATTTGATTTCATCGGTACAGTTGGCGAGCGGCTTGCAAGCTTTCCGTCTGGGAGCCGTGCTTTCTGGTTGCTCGCTAAGGCTGCCGAGGGACATTTTTGTCAGTCGTCCATGCCACCATTGCAAAAACCGGATGGCAGTCTGGCCTATAGTACTAAGGGAAAAGCTGATTTACTGGGTAATCTCTTTGTCTCTAACTCGACGTTGAATGACGGGCAGCTGTGCCACTTACAATCCCGAGGTGCAATGACTCAATGCCAGAAATCTCAATTACCCAGCGAAATATCCGGCGGATGATGCTCTTCCTCGAACATTCGTAAGTCAAGAGGGCCAGGTGGCATACCAGCAGTGGTACTAAAGCTGTGTGCTCCTGAGTTATGTTCTTTGCTGACGCGCCTTTTCGTACTTTCATACTCCACTGGGCAAGTCCCGTTTTCGTGGAAGACCGCCAATATGCACTCAGTGCGCAGTAAGGGTGAAAGATCAGATCCATCGAATTATAGGCCTGTTGCCGTAACCTCCCTTCTCTCCAAAGATGGAGCGTGTGATAAACACACGACTCCTTGCATACCTAGAGGATCACGACTTGATCAGCGACCGTCAATACGGCTTTCGCCATGGTCGGTAGACTGATGATCTTCTAGTATATCTTATACACTGCTGGGCTTCGGCTATTGAGAGTCAAGGTGAGACATTGTCTGTCAGCCTAGATATGGTTAAGGCGTTCGATCGGGTCTAGCATTCTTATCTGGCGGAGTTTTCTATCGAAGTTACCATCGTACGGGCTACCCGAGGGTTTGTGCAAACGGGTTGTCAGCTTCTAATCCAGCAGACGCATAATAGCCGTGATAGACGGTAGTTGCTTCGATAGGATGGATATCCATGCTGGCTTCCCACAGAGCACTGTATTGTATCCGACGCTGTTTCTGCCGCACATCAATGGCATGTTGTCAATCGACAGCATTCATTGCTATGCGGGCGACATCACGGGGGACACTTATTATACGTGCCGTGCCAGCATCCTCGTTCCCTTGTGGAGGAAAGCCGCGTTAGACTTGTATCTGAAATAGAATGTACTTTGAGTAAAGCATCTGACGAGGGGCGATTGAACTTTGTTCAATTCAAACCTACCAAGATACAAGTCTGCGCGTTCACCGCTAAGAAAACCCCGTTTGCTGTGATCCCCTAATTCCAGAACACGCCATTCACCATTGCCAAGAGATTCTCGGTATCGAGATCTCCAGCGATGTTAGGTACCGAAGTGACCTGGAAGAGAAGGTCAAGCTGGCGTCAAAAAAACTTCGGTGCTCTACAGGGCCAAACAGTACTTCAGTCAGACCGCATATGGAGTACTGTAGCCACCTTTGGGCGGGAGCACCTGGATACCAGCTTGGACCTTGTGACTCGGTGTAGAAACGAGCTGTGAGGATCGTTGATGACCCTGAACTCACACACGGTATTGAGTCCTTGAGTTTGAGAACAGATTTTACCTCTCTTTGTATGTTCTATCGATTGTATAACGGGTTGTGTTCTGAGGAGCTGTTTAAACATATGCCAAAAGCCTCGATTTACAATCGCACAGCCCGAAGATGGCTGGGAGTTCATCCTCATACACTGGAACCGCAATGGTCGCGTACTGTTCGGTTCCAGAGAAGTTTTCTACCAAGAACTATTAAATTGTGGAATGAGCTCCCCGTCGAGGTTTTCACAAGGGACTACAGTATGGGGTTTTTCAAAAAAGACGTGAAGAGGTTCTTACAGGGTTTGTGAGTTTGTATCGTATGAGAGTCCAATCCCATCACTATTCTATGTACAAATTCGGTCCTGTTAGGTTTTTATAATAATAGCAGCTGCAACTCGTGATCCGTGACAGCGTGTCATGGTATCCCGTGGAAATAGTTTTTTTTTACTTTCTTTCTTTTTCCTCGGCTTCAAGCATCGTATCGTCGTAATACTATATTTTACAATCTTCCTTAACCCTTCGAGACCCGGGTGGTCGAATACGACCGCGAAATGTATGGGAAAACGTATATAACGGGTTCTGACTGCTAAGGCTTGAACTATCTAATGCAAAAACAATTGTTCAAATCCCACTGATAGTTCCAGAAACTAGTGTTCAAATAAGCAAACTTTTCAGCTTTTATTTTAGAATAGATTATTAAATTTTTTATATATTAGTGTAGATATATGATATACACAAGTAAATGATTTCATGACAAAATGTAGAACATACTGCTACAATTATATACATAATATAAACACAAAAATATTACCAGCAATTAATAACTCTCCACTAGAAACAGCAGATTCCGTGTGATCATGCACTGTACATTGATAGAGCCCTGCGTGATGTGGTCGCACTGGGCCTAGTGACAACCGAGATTGAGGTGCATGAAGCGGGCGACCTTCGTGTTGCCAGCTCATAGTAATCCCACCACCACGCCCTCCTCGTACTGAGCAATTAAAATGTCCTGTTCCACCAGTACCTAGCATCTACAAAGTTAATTACGACAGAAAAAGTTATACAGAATAAATATAGAGTTCCGCATATGATCTAATACGGATTTTTGTTTCATTATAATAAATAGGTACCTTAATAGTGATACGGTTCAGAAGTTGCTTGTAAATTACTCGCAACTTTGACGGCGGGTATCCAATAGGATTTTTATATACTTCTTCACCCAATGTCTTTTAAGATTTTATTTTGATATTAATATTAGTCACATTGCGATATAACTTTAACGAAAACTTTCCACATTTTAAGTAAATAAATATAAAAAGTAATAATGATAAAGTTTCGCTTTAACTTAAAATATACGTAGGCATATTATTAATACATAAACATGTCATACTTCACAATTTATATTATTTGTAAGCATTTTGTATTTTGTAATCACAAAAATGTTGTACAAACGCTCATTACGTAGATTGTATTGGATGAAAACTGTCTATCCGCCACTGATTATACTAATTGGTTCTGGAACTGGCCACGTGTAGAAAAAGACATAGAAAATAAATAATAATAATAAATAAAGCAACAAAGCGGCTACTTGGAAAATTCGCTTGACAGAAGGCCAAGTAACATCTGCTTGGAGTATTGTTATATTATTGGTGATGTTTAATGGTCGAACTTCTACACGTTAACAGTTTACACGTATTGTTTTTTTTTTGTTTTTGTAAAGGCTTATTTACAATTTATGAAAAAAAGTCCATGTACATAAACAAACGTTCCTGTCAAATGTGCTCAAAGCAAGCTAGTTAATTTTGTTTATTAAATTACGGTATAAATGTTCATAATATTAAACTACTTTCAAATTTTAATATACTCTTCTGAAAACTGTCAAGTAGAAAACTTTGCCAAAATTTGGGATTTTACTTGGAGCAACGCGTTACTTGGAAGTACCAAATCAGCAGGAAAAAGGACGAAAGCGGTTTATGAATCTGCTATGGCTTTTATCAATCAGCCAGCTTTGTCTCTGAACAATAAAGTACTAGTTTAGAGATCATTTCTGAAAACTGCGTAGACCTATGAAATGTAAGTAATATGGTTCTGTACTTATTGAGACTCCAAAATGGTATTGTAAGAGGTTTTGGCGCGCTCGAAATACAACAGTACGTCAAAATGCTTGAGAAAATGAGAGCTACAGTAAGAACTACAAAGTTCACCTTGATTTGCATCTCGCTTTTTACACTTCTATGCTGAAGCAGCACTTATGTGCAGCTTCTGGGTAGCAATGTAAAAAGATTAAAAATGGCACAGGGTCAAGTGTTTCTTTATGTGAGAGTAGGGTTATGACCTCATGCTCCATAGATGTATGTAATCGTAATTGCGACTTCTAGCAAATAGAATAATAATAATGAAAAGTCTTCAATGAAAATGGGGAAAAACATTTTACTGATTTCACAAATTTTAAAAATAGAATAATTTTATCGACGCTTTCAAAAAATTAAATTGTTATTATCTTCGTAATAGAAAATATGTAAAAAAACACCAGCTCTATAAAAAACAATTGTAAAGCGTGGTCTTGCAAATGTAGTGTATGTTATAGTGAAATTTACAGATGCATTGACAACTTTCTATGTTAGATTATCTATGGAATGTGAGCAGTATACTTACCAGAGGATTAGGAGATACAGCAACAGTAAGGGGCTCATATACCACTAATCTTATGAGTATTCTTGGCGACGATTCGGTTCCTGATGAACAGGCGTATCTTGAGGCATGATGTTCTCGAACATTAGGCAGGATTAATGATCCACCACGGACGGTACCTTCGCCAATCATTGCTGTCCATGATCCACCGACATCCTGCCGCTGCCAACTAACGAAAAATTGTATTATACATATAATTTTATTTTTGACATTATTTCGTTTTGTTTACTTTGTAGCACTTTTCTTACGAGTGGTACAAAGTAAACAAAGCGAGTGTACATTACAGACGCGCATTGTAATGCAGTTTATTAGTACATTTCACTTAAGGTATGTTTTAATTTCACAGGGTGGACGGCTCGGGAAATTTGTTATACTGATACTTATTTATTGACGATATTATACATTGATACTATATCCGGTATCAAACAAATACACAGTCCAACCTGTGAAGCCGAGTGAAGGCCAGTGAAGACCGAGGCGTAAAATCGTTTGTAATACGAGGATCTTCTGTCTGATCTGATCTGAATCTGATCTGATTTCTGCACGAATTCTTCTGTGACTTCACAAACTCGTAGATGCACAATAATCCTCTAGGATATTGTCTTTTGTTATAGGTATTCTATAAGGTGGAGGTACAACCTAGTAGTAGTAGTAGTAAGAAAAAGATTTTAAACGTGGTTGTGTACTACGTCTCTGTTGCCATAGCTCCGTTAGCTATTCCGCAATGTGCACAATGTGCAATTAAGATTACATTTGCAATAGTGAATCACTTGTATCCCAAAATATAAGTGTCTGAAATGTCTTTGAAGACACTTCTCGGAAATTTTGCAAGTACAATGGCCTGTTTATTTTATAGTTTTTTTACGATAGCTAACTATTATTTCACGAGGAATGAAATGGAGCATTCTATTCTAGTATATGATTAATTAAAAGAAGCAAAATTGAAAGTAGGGCACGTCAATGTAGCCTGACAATATTAATACATCATTTACCTTATACTGTGACCACTGCTGTGACGTAAAATACAGGGCAGTATGGCAGTATCCCCAGCTCGTGCTTCTATCGAATTTAGCTCAATGTTTTCAAGATAACTGCTATCTATACAAAAAAAAATGCATTTAACATGACACTACTTAAAATTATAAATTGTTAGGATGAAGTTTCAAACATTCAATTGTAACAATTTCTTATTAAAACAACCAAGCAAAAACATTGATAACATAACTCTAAACCTAGAACTAAATAGCTTTTTATTTTCAGAGAAAAGAGGAAATATTTTCTATATGTTATTATTAATAAGCTATATTTGAATGTTTAATGTAAGGAATGAAGATAAACTGATTTCTGTTCTTAGAATATAGAATTTGTTTTCAGGAACACCGTTCCTATATAAAATCTATATGTTTGCCTGAGTGTGCGTTTGTCTGTGTGTGTCTGTCGCTTTTTTTCGAATATTCGAATTTTGATTTCAGATTCGGATTCAGCATAAAAAAGTAGAATAGGAATGTCTGAAAAACCAACCTCTTATCTCTTATGGAACAAGGTCAAAATGGCCGACAAATTAAAAAAAAAATTGAATTTTTATTTCAGATTCGAAAAGTAAATTAAAAAGTAGAATAGGAATGTCTTAAAACCAATATCATATTTCTTAAGGAACATGGTCAAAATGGCCGACAAATGTTAAAAAAAAAATTAAATTGTTATATAGTTGACGAGCTAGGTATTCCTCTGGCAATGCAACCTTGCGCATTCTCAACTGGTTTTCATATGAATCCAACATTATAGTTAACCACAGGCAACGGAAAGTTCGTTACCGTATGGTTATAGTTTAGCTTTATCTCATATTATGTAATAGATATAACTAGATATATATTAAAAAAATTGTATGTGAAACGAGTGCAATTTTTTTTTGTTGGAAGCGATCGTTTACTACGGTAACGGATTTATATCAGGCGGATCGTATGTTTATTGTCTTCCCGATGCTGAATAAAACAAGAGCCATACCAGCCACCTGAAGTTAAGTGTTTGCCGCCTTCCATGGATATCCAATACAGAAGGATCATCGTTCCGTTGCCAGATTTTTGAGGGATTATGTAATATATTCATAAATGCACCCAAATCGTATTTCTTTCGGAATACTATTAAGGGGAAGTCAATTTAAAAGCGTTACCATAACAGCAATCACCTAAGTGGTATGGCACATACATAGCATGTATGATGTTCCCTGTAAGCGACTATGCTCTCCGTACTTACATGGAGCATCCTGAAATAGTACTCACCGTCAGTAGTAAGTTTCAGCGACGCGCTAGGTATATTGAGTGCGACACATGAATATTCAGCTTGTATGTCAGCTTGTGTTAAATCTGACCCCAAAAGTAAGCCTCCAGCTCCCATTACCCACCTCGAGTCTGAAGCAATATTTAAAAACAAATAATGTACAATCCTACCTAAAAGAAAGCTCCCTAATTGTAGGATGGATCTTAATCTTCAGACTAATTATCTTTAAGTCTCTCCAATTATAAAATACGTCGTTAATTTATGATGGGGGATTAATCCATAAGCATAAAAAAGTTTTCATTTCTTGAAATTTTGCCAGGACCTTTTGTTGATATTAGATATAGATAGATATATTAGCCGTATATAAACCTAGCTGGCAACTAACACAATCAGGTGAAATATTATAATCGCTAAACGTAGTAGAACATTTCATTGAACATTATATCGCTTATCACAAATGCAATAATTTTTACATATTTACTACTATAAATGTACTACATATTGTCACTTCTTTTTCGTTCTCATATTTATATGTTTTAGGTATAAGTTTACTTTTAAGTATTGCCTTATTATTTTTATAAAAATATTCTTGCATGTTATTATTTTAATAATAAATTTAGTATACGAAATATTGGATACAAAAATGAATTATAAAAATACGATTAACGTCATGTCACTTTTATACTCCATTGTGATAGTACTGTTGACAATCGTAATTTTAAAAACCAGTTGCAAGATCAATCACGAGGTCAATATTACGTAGGCAAAAAAGTTATTGCTTATACTCCACGCATATTTTTAGAACAAGCATAATTGCACAGGGATCCCTAGTTTATTTGTTTAATAAACTTTTACTTAAAATAAATTTGGAAACAAAATTACGTTTCTTACACAGATAACAGATTTTTATAGAGTAAATACTTAATATCATAAAGTGGTTATTCGTAAATTATTCATATTATAATTATATTAATTACTACACATTTTAACAGTATTATATTTTATCTTACCCGAAGCTAGATACCCAGAAGATAGTGGTAAACCATCTTGCAGCCATGATATATCGACAAGACCCACTTGCGGAGACACCTGGCATCTCAACACCATAGACCCGCCGATCTTAGCAGGACAAAATTGACGAACAGAATGCGATAGCACTTCGTCTTCCACTGAAACAAAACAATGAACATTAAATTTAAAATTAATAACCCGTTTTCATTTAATAACTAGAATACGGGACTTATTTAATCAAAATGGTTTTTAAACAGTGCACCATCTAGCATCAAACGATTTACAACGTCGGGAGGTTTACAAGCATACGACCCACCTGATGTAAGTCTATGAATACTTGTAGTATATTAGGTATGAATCTCGCGATGTCACTTCTGCTGCTAACACAGCAACTCCTTAGGAGTTTACAGTTGATCTCACTCGTAGGAACACAACAAACCTTCTGGGAGTCATTATTTGATTGCGGTTTTCTGCGAGGTTCCACGAACAAGCTGCTTATTGCGTCTCTTAAAAACAACCAGACCAAGACAAACAGAAATGTTCATATACACAAATATTTCTCCTGTTTGGGAATTGTACGTATCAATCAAAGTTTATTTCTCAGAAAAATCAACTTTCATCCATAATTTCAACGACTCACTATCATCATTACCAGCATCATTATCGCCAATCTCTAACTAAACTCAAACACACACGCACACTCGCGCAAGCGCTCTGCGCCGCTTAAACCAAACAGGGATGTTGATAAACTACGTTGAACGAAACGCGTAAATGCCAACAATTTCATGGCGCTTACAATGTTTTGGTCGCGAGAAAATAATGCCCTATGAACGATCTAACGCTTCATGTATTAATTGTTTAATTAGAGGTAATTAATGTTTTAGCGCTGCAGCGAACTTAAGTTCTAATTCTCACCAAAATCTTACGGTCAGGGTCACGTGTCCTGACGCGAGTTTAACATTTTTTACTCATCCTAAAAAGTCTACAACGCCGCTAAAGAAGTTTTCACTTCAAAAAATTTGATATTCAAATAATGTCTTAATTTCCTTTTGTCGTCATTACTGAAAAGAATGTTTTATAATAGAGACTTTCGCCTTCGTATAAGGAAGACGAACTCAAAGTTTCTTTAAAAAACTTCCGGAAAGAAAAATACCTAAGATGGGATAATAAATAAAAGAATAATCGCATACGACGTGGCTTTGTTTCGAGAACATCTTGTTATTAACTTCGTCAATTGTAAACTGAGGGAAGAATTGAAACTTCAATTTTAAATATCTACCAAAATATGGATGGCCATAGTGTTTTATCAGAAGGTGATGTTGGTAGCCCTAGGAACCGTCCAGAGTGCAAAAAAAGAGCTATTCATATTAAACAAGCGAGTGTGGTGTGCCAGGACCGCGTCTTATACCGCTTAGTTCTTTCTGCTTAGTCCGCAAGATAGTCAAGGTATACATACATACTAGAAATATTTATATGTATTATATTGTCTTAAAAAATCAATTAGGTATGTACTCGTTTTTACTGAAATACATTAATAGGAGTGTTAACATTTTGAAAACACAGTTAATTTATATAATGAAATGCGTTCAAAACATTGAGAGATTATGTAAACACACTAATAACAATATTATATTGTTACAACAAGCATACAAGCACACGGTCTTCCTAATGTAAAGTGCATGTGAAGGCTGGAACTTGACCGCATATATATATTTGCAATACGGGAAGTATTACCTCTGCTGCTAACACAGCAACCCCTGAGACGATTATTGATATCTTTACTTATACTCGTAGGAATACTACCGTTCAGGGAGTTGTTATTTTCTGTGAGATCCCAGACGGTATTTAAAATAAAGAAATATAATAAATCGTCTTATATTTCAGTAATTCTTCGTTAGCTTAACCGCCGTCATTTATCGAAAACATCCGGAACCGATCTAGACGAGGGCCAGTCTACTGCTCTTATAAAGTCGGGAAAGTTGTTTTTGAGCCTGGCTTGGGTAGTTCATGCCTTTTGATCAGATGTAGAGTCCTGCTGGAAAATCCACGGTATATTTAAAAAGTGTATCGCTGAGAGGTTGCACGACACGATCCAAGACAGTCTATTGATACACTTTGGCTGAAGTCTTTACTCCTTTTTCACAAAAATGAAGCTTTGTGTCTCCTTGATAAGACACCCCAAACCATTACAGACGAAGAATGAAGACCACGTTATACCTTTCCACTTGGGCGGCTTCTTTAGAACTGTGTATTCAGTATGTAGGTAAAATTTTACGACATTAAGTACTGGCGACAAAAGTCAAGCTCGATACGTCAGCCCTTAGAAGGGAGCTACGCATCATATAATAGAAGTATCAAACTAGAAGACGCGTCAAGCTCGTAATAATACGCCTTATTCTCTTTAGTATTTTAAAAAATTACATGTGTAGGTACCTGACCATTTTATAACCTCAAAATGAAGTCAGATCAATTATTTTCATACTTTAATTTTCGGCTCCTAGGGTATCGAATGGAATAATTCTAATTTTAATAAAAAAAGGTAGTAAATTAGGCAATTAACTTCGTTTATTTGATCAATGTACAAAAATCTTGATTATGTCCGCAACGTTCATGCAAGCAAAAATATTCTCCTTTAATATTCACTAAGATGTTTCACATCTGCCGGGCGTCCCGTGACGATCACCATTTTTTTTTGTTCAGACTTCCATAAACATGTACATATAAGTTTTTTTTTACATTACTTCATAAAAAAATACATGCATATTCATTTGTAACAGAACTTATATAGGTACTTATCATGAAGATATAACATTATCTTGTAAAGTTATTTTTAAGCGCTGCGCCCTTCGTAGACGAATTGCAAATAAGAAATGGAGCCGATCGAAAGGGGAGAGCTCGATGGCGTCATTGCGCGTGTCTATCAAACCCAACACGCAGGTTAAGCAACATCGACCGCAGCCTGTCTATGAATGGGTTTATCTATCTCGAGTTTCACCGTGCTCGGAGGGCACGTTAAGATGTCGGTCCCGTCTTTTGTCGATAGATGATAGTCGTTACGCTAAGTTAGTGGCCCTCGGGCAGCTTGATAACACTGGCCTCCGCCAATCCGCATTTGAACAGCATAGTGGAGTATGCGCTAAATCCCTTCGGTTGAAGGGAGACCCGTATCCCTGCAGTGGGATGAATAAGGGTTGATGTGATGAAAGGGAATAAAACATCTACTCACCAATAATTTCACATTGTTGTACTTAACAAAAAACATTATATGAATTGTAACAAGGTAAGTAAATATTATAACTTCAAAGTGTCGAATACTTTCTTTGGAACTCATTTGAATGAGAATAAGATTCTTCGGCGCCCCCATTTGTTGCCTTTCAATTCCTTTGTAGCCGGCTTCATTGTACGGGAAAATATTAAAATATGTTAAGTACAATCTGTAACTTGAGTACTAGTTTTCGAAGTTTTCATTCTTACAGTTTCGATATTCGATTGAGGATGTTGTTTGCTACGTTGTCGTTTCTCATTGAGTCTATTCGTCTTGAGTTAGAAAATATCTTCAAACCGAGTACATCTAAACTAATATTATACAACAGAAGATTAGATTTTTTGTATGATTGATTGTAATGGAGAAACTCAAAAAATACTTAACCGATTCTAAAAATTCACATATGGACAGCTACATTATCAGCCAGTAACATAGGCTATATTTTATTTTCAATAAGTTCCCTACGAAAAAGGGTTCCATACGAAAATAGCAATAACGTAACTTGACGTGCAATGCAAAAAACAACCGGTGATACATAAAATAATGTATAATTTTACCTACAAAAAAGTCCTCAAGGCTACATGTCTAACTATCATAGTTAAATAACATAAATCGTTTTTTGGTCAAATTAATCAAACGAAATACGGGTAAAAGCAACAGATGATGATATCCTTTTCCCACTAAATATTTTCATAATAAAGGATGACTGTGTATATGTAATTTCCTCTTTAAATTATTATAATGGACCCTTTCGTTTCTAAGTTACGACCGGTACAAAAATGGTAAATGCAAGAATATTGTAGCGGTGTGAGCGAAAAACACTACTCTCAGTCTATTTGCACATTTTATTTCTCGTAAAGTAGAAACAATTGAATAGTAGTTTGTAATATTAAATATATATATATATCTATAACTTCACGCCAAATCCCTTACGGGGTAGGCAGAGAGAACCGAGCGCCACGCGACTCGATCCTTACATACCTCACTCGCTTCTTTCACATTCATTGCTCTTTTCATGCACGCTCGCCGGTTTCTAGGGCTCCTGACATCACCTTCTGATAGAACACGACCAATCTGATCATGATAGGTAAGTCTTGGCCTTCCTCGGCTCCTACATCCTTCCACTTTTGCATTGTATATCTGCTTCGTCATTCTTTCATCCTGCATTCTTTCTACATGTCCGAACCAACGGAGCATGCCTCTTCTTATTTTAACACCGACGCTCTCTTTCAGACCAACTCTGCTTCTAACCTCATCATTGCGGATACGGTCTGCAAGCGTTACACCACAGATTTTGCGCAACGCTCGCATTTCAACCGCGTTTATCCTACTTTCATGCTCTCTCTGCCATACCCAGCTCTCGCTTCCATAAGTAAGCGTTGGGACCAGCACTGCATTGTGTATAGCCAGCTGCGCCTTCAGGCTCAGGTTTTTACTGCCAAGAAGTTTTCCCAACGCTCCATTCACACTATTCCCAGCACTCACTCGCCTTTCCACATCTGCGGTGTACCTTCCATCTCTGCTGAAAGCGCATCCAAGATATACACACTCATTCACTTGTTCCAACACTTCATCATCTACCGTAATTCTTACATTGGTTCTGGTTTATATATATATATATATATATATATATATATATATGATCTATTATTTACAACTTTAAATGTTCAATAAAAAATAAGGAATTATTATTATGTTCTATTTGTATAAATAATGTCCTAATTTATCTGTCAGGGAAGGTCGCTAACGTCGCTTAACATAAGAATATTTGCGGATGAAAGATAATGAAAAGTTGTTGATTTATATCGATCTGAATCATTATCTTTACTGAAGTATGCATCTGCTATTTATTATACTGATTTAACTCCAACATTGATGTACGTCAGTGAAACATGGGTACGGCAGAAGAAGCATAAAAGTAGGGTGAACGCCATAGAAATGAGAGCGCTGAGGAGTATGTGTGGAGTGAGAATGATTGATAGAGTAAAAAATAGCACGATACGGGAACTTTGTGGAATGAAAGATGATGTAGTGACAAACATTGAAAAGGGTATACTGAGATGGTTTGGTCATTTAGAAAGAATGAATGACAAAAGAGTTACGAAAGAAGTGTACAGGCAAAAGTGAACGAAGATTTAGGGAGGGGGCGCCCAAGAAGCACACATATACATTAAATTGGTGTTGTTGAAAAAGGGGTAAAACAAAAGCATCTAAAACCGAAGAGCATGCACGAAGAGAGCACATTATATCCTAACTATATTTATTATTCAACTAAACGGAGGCAAATCTGCCCTGCTTCTAGTTTGATTTTCAGCAGGAACTTATATTTGGAAGGTAACCAAAAAGTTATTTCTATCTATCTATAACTTCACGCCAAATCCTTTACGGGGTAGGCAGAGAGAACCGAGCGCCACGTGACTCGATCCTTACATGCCTCACTCGCTTCTTTAATATTCATTGCTCTTTTCATGCACGCTCGCCGGTTTCTAGGGCTCCTGACATCACCTTCTGATAGAACACGACCAATTTGAACATGGTGGGTAAGTCTGGGCCCTCCTTGGCTCCTACATCCTTCCACTTTTGCATTGTATATCTGCTTCGTCATTATTTTATCCTGCATTCTTTCTACGTCCGTTATGTCCGAACCAACAGAGCATGCCTCTTCTTATTTTAACACCGACGGAATATAAAAAAAAAGTTATTTAACACAATAAGTACTTATTGTGTTAATCGGTAACCGTCGGTTATTTTATATATTATAAAATAACAAAGAAAGAAATAGAAGAATGATACCGTCAGAATAAAATGCAACTATTATTATGTTGCTGAATGTTGTTTCAGCGTACATCCTATCACCATAATATAGAAACTAGTCAAAAAAATCCATTCAGTTGTTTTTATGTGATGCATGCTCAACAAACAGGCAGATATAAAAATAAACTGTTTTTATATATTATCAAAATTTTCTACACTCGAGAGAAACTACAAAATGGTGTTCCTGCAGTTTCTTAGAATTTCACAACCTGACGATATATTACATTTCGGTTATTGCAGAATAAGTGAGATTTATTAGACAGTAATTAAATCAGTTGTACAATGTCGCTTTTACAATAAGGTGTAGGCAAGAAACATATTTTCAATAAAGAAAATGTTGGTTTCGTTGCGAAGAAGTTATTTTTCCGAGATGAGAGACGTAATGTCCCTCAATCTTTAATTTAAACTTTCTGAGTCCTTCGGTGGAAAAATAATTGAACTGAAAATATTCATCTTTCAAATAAGTATCTAACATTTGGCTTTGAGAGAAAACGGAATATAATTATGAAAATAATGAATATTCATATTTTTTTAATAATATCTTATTTACTGTAGCTTCTTCTTAGCGTTATCTCCGTTTCCAAACCATTCCATTAGATTTGGCAGGGTCAGACTTAAGCCTAAGGATTTCACAAAAATACTTTACATCAGGTGGTACAGTACGTGGTTACAGTACGTATGTTTGTATACCTTCTGACGTTGTATAAGAAAGAAAAAAAAACCATTACCTTGATTTTCTTTGCATTCAATTGTTAGTGTTTCTTCATACAATTATTTTTCATAGTTGTAACAAGTGTTTATAGTTCGGATGGTGATTCTGCTATTAATATCCCTTCGTCTGCATAAAACAGCATAAGGCAGTTGACCACTGAGTTACCCATTCGCATTCCCACATTCATATTTCTTATTCTCTGAAGACAACTGTCCAAATACAAGATGAAATGCCGAGACGTCAGCACGCGTCCCTGTCTGACATCAATGTTGGTATCAAACCAGGGCGACAAGCTGCCATGTACCCGCACACATGCTGTACAATCCTCATAAGCGGATTGCACAGCACGGAGCAACCCTATATCTGATCAAAATATTCCAGAGATTCTTTCGCAAGACCCTATCTAATGCTTTCTCAAGGTCCACAAAACGGCATAAAACCTTCCAGTCTATAAACAAATACTTCTTCACGATGTTGCGAAGTGGAACAACTCGATCCGTATATCCTATGCCGTTTCGAAATCCATCATGTGCTTCTCAAAGCTTGTGTGGGAATCGAACCAACCAGCGTTGGTGTCAAAGTTGCGTCATACACGACTGAGCCACCGAGCTCGTCAAAAGATAGATGCTAACGAACCATTTAAAGGTTCTCTAAATTTCTTTACCTCTCTCTAGATGGGTTTGATATTCGCCTTGAAGTTCTTCGTCAGCCTCTCTTCCTCATTCATACGTAGAGTTTCACGCTTCTTTTTCACTAAAGCTTTGGTTTCATTCTCACATCGGCGGTGTATTTCTTTCTTCTTTTTCATACCATTACTCCGATGCAAAGATGATACGTAATCCAGCCACGCTTTCCTCTTTTTTTCCATCGAGGATTCCACCTCCGCATCCCACCAGACATCTCCTCTTAGTAATCTACGTCTCTTTGCACATTCACATACTTCTATCGCACTATCCACCATACTTTCTTTCCGAACTTTCCAACATTCGTTTACATCTGAGTCGGAAAGACTCGCGTCTTTTTCTGACTAGACGTACATACGTACTCGTATTCATCTTCCAATTTTTCACTTCTTATTTTTTCATGATCTCCGAAAGGAATACAAACTCGCCAGTACCTCAACTTCTTAAAAAGGCTCACAAACCGGTTTATCACCAGATAGTGGTCCGTTTCAAGAGTAGGATCTCGAAGGCTCTTGTATCCATTAATGACTTTCGGAGGCGTCCGTTAATCAAAATTAAATCAATTACACTTTTCTGTTCATTCGGTTTCCATGTATTAGTATGAATATCCTTGACCAAAAGGAACAGAAAGAACGTGTTCAACACAAGTAGGTTTCGTTCTGTACATACGTCTAAAAGTAACTTACCAGCATCGTTCAGTCGCTCAATAATATTTACGTTTAATTTTCTTTTAAAAAATGTTGGGAGGCATACACGAATGCGGGCCACCCGTTTTAAAGCGGTTACCGTAGCCTCCGAACGTATGCAATACATTAAGTATCACTGGTGCGATGCCAACTCAAATCTAAACATAGAAGATGTTTAGATGTGAGTGACTTCACTCACTCGCAGGAGCACAACAATCCTCCAATAAGTTGTTATTTAGCTGCTCTTTTCTGTGTGATGGATGTACTTCTGGAGACGAACTGTTCTGGGTGTTTTCAGTAGAGGGAGTGCGTTTGATACGCACTACTGAAAACACCCAGATTTAAAAAATAGACATGTTCATGAACACAAATGTTTGTGCCGCGTGGAAATCGAATCCACGAGCGTTGGAGTCAAAGTAGCATTACTAATCGCTGTGCCACCGAGTTCGTCAGATTTATTGTCAGATTATTTGACTTTGTCTAAGGCACAAAAATGTCTGAATATAATGAAACTGTTGTCTGAGGCCGATAAAGACTGGGATCTTATATTCTAATTAAATTCATTTTCGAGTCTCAATGGCTTCCAAGAAAAACCTGTTGTTTGCTTGCATGTACTTAAAGAATTTAGGTAATAGCTTTGCGACTGATTTTTTTTGCAGATATTCTCTCAACAAAAGAAAAGTTACCTTGTTGCGAACTCACTCTAATGTCATTTTTAATCCCTTAATTAAAAGTTTTCCCGTGAAAAACTCGGGCGGCCGTGGGCTGTTTTTCATTTTATCCCATATTTCCCTCGCCGTGTAACGGAAAGTTAATTGGTCCAACTCAACTCAAAGTTGTAATTTTGTTTTGCCCTCTTCTCGCACATCGGTATATTACAAGTCTGTCTGTTTACACTTTTTTACATTTTCTATTATATCCCGAACAAATGAACGGCTGGGTTGGGAATGGTTAATGAATGATATAAACGAATTACAAACTTGGGAGATATTCATTAATTATTCGAAAACTTTTGTGTATTTTCCTATCGCCTGTAATTAATGCGAATGAAATTGTTGCGTTTTGGTAAATAAACTTAAGTGCGGTTTGTTCCATTAGTACTTAATGAGACCTCCGTCTACTCTCTCTTTGTTGTCCCACGTTCCGCGTCCCGCGTCACTTAATATCAAACATGTCTCGCAACCCCGCCTCACACCACATAATATAACAATATGCGATAGAAAGGTTATCAGGATCGTAATAGAGCCTCTCGCACTAATGTCTTTGTGGATGCTAATGACGTTATACCTACTTATATATGCAGGGAAGTATTCAAGCTTTACGTACAGTGCAATCAATCTATGTTTAATAATTAACATGTAACGCAATATAATTTAGTTAGTTATATATTTACTCTGTATATATTTAAAAGTATTAATAGGCTAAGTTTTAAGTTATGTATATCGAATTAATATTACATCATAATTATTGTTCTATATAACTAAACTAAACAGAGCTTTTTGGTCAGGCGCTCAGATACTGTTTAGTTCAATGTTTGATTATATAAGAAAAGGTCCAAACCATTAGAGCAGTTTCTGAGATACATGAAATATATGAATATATATATATATATACCCGTCAGACGTCCTTCTGTCCGGAAAAGAAGCGCCACATTAAATTTTGTCTAAAGATTTGGTGACATATCGACATCAACGCCACCTACCGGCTCCAATTGTATGTACAAACCATCAAGGAACCCATTGAAATATACACACAAAATTTCATCTAAATCCGTCCACCCGTTTAGGAAAAGTTTGGTAACAAACACACGTATAGAAGAATTACATACGTTAAGGAAACCATTCACGAACTCCGTTACTCCTTGTGTCGCAATCATCTAGTTACATGTTATTCATGCATGCTTGTTATTCATTCGAAATAGTATAAAAATAACTATAGTATAAGTATTTTTTTATTAGATAGACGAATATAACTAACTAAAGTCAACATAATGTTGTTACAAAGACGTAATGTGACAATATTCTGAATATTTTGGCAACAGAACACTAATCGTTAATACTAGATGGCTCACAACCCTAGAGCCATTTGATATCATCGCTTCATGATATCAAATGGCTCTAGCTTTATCAGGACTTACTTTACATTTATGTTTAGCATACGACAGTGCCTTGCTAGTGCTAGTTTCTAAGTAACACGGTAAATTAAACTAAACGAGCAGAGAGTAGGGTTACAACCATATTACATTTTATTAAGCGAATTCCAATAGTATCCTTTGTAAAAAAGATTATATATGTATATTACAGGTTATACTCCTCAAGATGCAACCCATAAAACCGAATGAAGGGGTATTAATGTCATAATACCTGGCTGCAGAAGCACGGGCCTGGACAGAACCGTTCCAGCACGATTGGAAGCTCTACAACGCAGAAGGGCACTTCCTCCACCGCTTCCTGCATCGAGCAGAGATCGCCGAGCGCCTACTACCAGCCTTCCATCCGAGAGTACATGTCTGCGAACAAACAATCTATTTACTGTATGGACATATATGAATTGCAAAGAACATTGTTAATGTTGTGTATTACAATGAACATAGTTTCAGCATTGAGCAGTCAGAACCCGTTATATACGTTTTCCCATACATTTCGCGGTCGTATACGACCACCCGGGTTTCGAAGGGTTAAAGAAGTAGAAGATAAGTAAAAGCTATCTATCTATCTATAACTTCACGCCAAATTCCTTGCGGGCTAGGCAGAGACAACCGGGCGCCAGAAGACTCCGTCCTTACACACTTCGCTCGCTTGTTTAACATTTATAAATCTTTTCATGCACGCCCGCCCGCCGTTTTCTAGGACTCGTGACATCACCAATTTGGTCGAGGTGGGTTAGTCTTCCTCGGCTCCTACATCCTTTCACTTTTGCATTGAATTGTTGCATTGCTTTTAATCCTGCATTCTTTCATCCTATATGTTGGAGCATGCTTTTTCTTATCTTAACACCGATACTCTCTTTTAGACCAACATTTTATCGCGAACGCGGTCAGCAAGCGTTATGCCACAAATTTTGAGCCATGCTCTCATCTCGACCGCCTTTATTCTACTTTCATGCTCTCTCTGCCATACCCAGATTTAACTTCCATAAATTAGCGTTGGGATTAGCACCGCGATGTATATAGCGAGTTGTGCCTTCTTTCTTAGATTTCGGCTGCCTAGAAGTTTAGCCAACGCACTATTCACGCTGTTCCCTGCACTCACTCGTCTCTCCACATCAGTAAAATAATTTGCAAAATAATGATAATTTGCAAAATACGTATGCATGTTCGGCAAATTATAAGCTACTAGCTTAGCTTAAGTTCGTGATCGTATATAATCTAGTCTAACTACAGTATACAAAGCTCGTCAACTCTTAGTCTACCACTTTGATTTGTCAGTCTAAGCCTATGCTTTTAGGGTCGGCAACGCATGAGTGACGCCCATGGTGTTGCAAATGTCCATAGGCTACCGTGACTGCTTACCATCAGGCAGGCCGTATGCTTGTTTGCCACCTTGGTGGTACAAAAAAATGCTAAAGTATCTCCATGATCAAATACTTACAAAATAAATTAAACAAAATTAAAATGTCTTACATACATTAATTTATTTCAAGTAAATTATTTATTGAGATTAGATTAACGTTTGTCGAATGTTTATGTAATTACAGTGGACTTGTTCGGCGTCAAAGTCAAATTTACATTAAAAGTGTCGTAGTAGTAAGTAGATGCAACAGCTAGTAGGTGGTGGGGGTATGCCGTTTCTGTTCCAGATGGCGGACGACCGCAGCAGCCGAGGTAGAGACTACCGGAGCAGCCATGGCAGCGTCGGCATCAACTAACGGTAGTGGGTGGGTGCCAGCCGGCGATAGGCCGCATGAACTAATTGGTGGCGGAAGCACAAAAAGTAGGTTAGATCAAATTGCATAGTTACAATTATTTATCTAATAAGAAATCATTGACATCACAATAATAGAAAGTATTTTCCTAGTCATTTTAATTACTAAGCAATCTTATTGGCTTAGGTAAAGTATTATATATCTTGAGACCCATCCCAAAGATACTTTGATAGAATGTTTCTGTATGTTAGAAATTGTCATTTGGATTTGAGAAAATCAGACAGTTTCAGATGACACTTCATAAAAATAGCCAATTCATATATTTATAACTCTGTATTTGTTATCAGTTGTTTGATTCCTTAAAGTGAGATTGACATGAATCGGAATTACAAAGTTTGTATCTATCTTGGACTTTAAAGACTTATTACTAATGCAATTCTCAAATATACCGTACCCCCATATGATACTGTACATAATACTGTATATCATAAGCTTATGTCACATGCAGATGACAAACTGTAATTGCAGCTGTTTTGACAACATTACACAATAACATAGAAGTATTATACCTAAAATTTGAATATGTTTAATAAAATAAATAAATTTTATGAATCCACATTAAAATATAAAAAAAACGATGATAACAAAAGATTTCTTGTCCTCCGAAGGAGAGAGCTTCAAGTACTATAAATCATTATATAATATAATATTAATACGACCGTTCTCCCTATCATTCGTTTAACCATCTTTACGAGCACTTACAGAGCATAAGAAAATTTAAAGTTATTTACAAAAAGATTACATATAAGTATGTCAAGTCATATTACTGTCAAATTGTAATCCTAGCAATTTAACGATATTTGTTTTCACCGTTGATTTTCCTTGGTTTTTTATAATTAGATTAATTATTTTTTTAAGTAATCTTTGTTCAAATAAAGTAGTAGTATTATTATACTATGATTTTATCATTTTATGACATTAGATAAGGAGTTAATACATTCAGGCGTTATTTTGCGAAAGTCAAATTTACAGGCAATTTGTTCTAACCTTGGTGGTGGAAGCACTCAGGGCAGATTAGATCAAACTGCATTTTATTTTTAGCATGTATTCCCACGTTGTAGACATATTCCAACCCCTGCGCTTTGCGGACCGCAGGAAGGGCTACAAAATGGCCGCTAGTTTTTATTGTGAAGCTTCTCATACTCATAGAGGCTTGGTTAATAAATTGAAAAATTGTTGTTTGATTCCTTGAGGTGACGGACCTGGCAAACTCAGCAGATATCCCTAGAATTAGTCTCATTTGTCAAATCTCTTTTTCAGACAATTTAGGTTGTATATGGGGTTTTTGATTTGTTCTTAGAAGTTATGTGTATTTGTATTATGGATTTTTTGTATTAATATTATTATTCTATTCAGTCGATGTGAACACTGGCAATTTGATCTAAATTACTTTGTGTCCTTCCGCTCCCGTTTAGTTCATACGAACTACTGCCGGCCGGCACCCACCCATTTCCGTTAGTAGATGCATGTCGCCGCTGCCATGGCTGCTCCGGTCGTCTCCGCGACACGTGTTTCGCCTCTCCACGAGGCATCCTCAGGCACTGTAGATGTTAGTCGTTAGAATAACATGCTACGAATGAGTCATCAATCGCATTGCTGTCCTTTATATAATAACGGTGGAGGGGGTGGAAGGGGTGGGAGGGGCAAGCGAAAATATATTTAATAGAGGAGAGCTGTTTACGTCAGTCTGTTTGTTCATAAGAGAGATATTAGAATTTTTATGCTTAACTATTTCCAACTGTTCTCTAATATTCAATTTTAGTCCTTTATCTATTGTATCTAAGATTTTAAATGTGTTAGTAGCGGATAAATGATGTCCTTTGTCTATAAGATGTTCGGCGAAGTGTGACCTTTCTGGGCGATTATTTTCATATGCTGATATGTATTCCTGAAATTGTATTTGAAAATTACGACCAGTTTGACCGATATAAACATGATCACATTCATCACAAAACAACTTGTAGACGCCGGATTTTTTATTCGGCGGAATTTTGTCTTTACTGTTACAAAGCGATTTGAGAGTGTTATGTGTTTTGAGTGCAACGTTTATGTTATTTTTTCTAATTTTTCCTAAGTATGACAAACTCGCAGTGTATTTTGTTGTTGGAACATTGGAAACTGCGTATAGTAGTTTATTGACGATATTATTCGTCTTTTTTCGCAACAGTTTGTCTATGGTGGATTTGGTGTCACCGTTTGATTTCGCGATCTGGTATATTACATCAAGTTCCTTGACGTAATTATCCTTACTTAATGGGACCCTCATCAAACGGTGTATCACAGATTTATACGCTGCGAGTTTGTGTTGCCAAGGATGGCTTGATGACGCAGGGATCGTGGTATCGGTATGAGTGGGTTTGCGATATATAGAAAATTGATGGATGGATTGATTTCTAGATATAGTTAAATCCAAAAAGTTAAGTGAATTATTTTGTACTATTTCTATAGACAATTTAATTTTGGAGTGAATTTTATTTAATTTCGAAACAAAGAGCTCCAATTGACGCTTGGTACCTATCCAACATATAAGAATGCCGTCGACATATCTATCGTAATAGAATATGTGTGGTTTACCAATTATATTTTCGCGTTCGTAATTGTCCAGAAATAAGTCAGTCATCAATGGACTAAGAGAGGAAACCATAGCCAATCCTTCTTTTTGGATATAATATTTATTATCAAATTGAAAGTAATTTAGAGATATGCAAAGTCTTGATGCAATTTGATCTAACCTGCTTTGTGTGCTTCCGCCACCAATTACCCACTACTGTTTGTAAGTGCAACATGCCGACGCTGCCTGCGCAACAGTAGTGGGTGGGTGCCAGCCGACGCTAGGCCGCATAAACTAATTGGTGGCGGAAGCAAACAAAGCAGGTTAGATCAAATTGCATGTAAATTTGATTTTCGCAAAATAACTCCTCAATCTATTAAGTATGCAAAGTCTTGTCAGTCGTAATACTCGTAATTATGTCATATGTTCTCTATTCTTGAATCAATGTAATTCATTCGCACATTCACTTTCATTATTGCATGATGGTATATTTGTTTCTTTATCTCCGTCATACTGTCACTCTGGTACAAAGATGATACATAATCTAACCACCCTTTCCTCTGTTTTACCACGGAGGATTCAACTTCCGCCACCAAATATTACCTCTTCGTGATATATGTATCTTTGGGCATTCACATGCTGCTTTCGCAATATCCACCAAATTTTCTTTCTTAAAACGTTTCAACATTCGTTTACATCTGAATCGGAATGTCTCGCATTCTAAAGTCTTTTAGTGACTATAAGTTCATATGCTCCTTATTACATTGCTTATTTTTTCAAGATTTCCGAAAGAAATATGCACTCGCTAGTACCTCTACTTCTTGAAATGGCCCACAAATCGACTCACAACTATATGGTGGTCCGCTTCAAGAGTGGGACTATCACTTGTGAATTACATATAATTGCACCAAACCGACAAAATGACATGAATTCCTCTTCAAGCATAGTATGGGTATACGTCCCCCACTGTGCATTTTTTTTGTTACCTCAACGTTCATTATTATACAATAAGATTTATATAGAAACAAAAGCGCAATATTTGTAGAGTGCATTCGCATGGAATGAAATGGATGAAGTAAGAAAAAATTGGCATGAAGAAAAGAAATTGTATTAAGATAAGAAGAGGTATTCTCTGTTTCTTCGGACATGTAGAAAGTATGCAGGAGGAATAAATGATGAAATCGCTATGCGACGCGAATCGCAAAAGTGGAGGGCAGCGGCCGTGAAAAACTAAGACTCACTCATAATTTTAAACATTAGCGCTTGTTCACTATTATACTCGTACTTACCTTTCATATGCTTTACTCTATCACAAATTGCACTCACTATTATACAAGCATACAAGTAAAACGACACAAGTACAATTTTAATAGTACTGATTTATAAATTCAATTATGAATGTGTCTTCTTTACATATTTTTAACAGACAATCGGGTTTTTAAGTTTTTTAAATAAGTTTTTTCTTAGCTTTTTAGTTTGATCCACTATATGCGTTTTGTGCTGACGTCACTTAACTCTTTTTTCATATTAGCATAGTAGTTCCGGTTCACCTAATGGTAAGCGAAACAGGAGCCCAAATCGCAGCGGCAACTGACAAAAGACTACAGTGTCCTGTCAGTTGACGCTGCCATGAATTACACACTGGAACCGCAATGGTCGCGTACTGTGCGGTTCCAGAGAAGTTTTCTTCTGAGAACTCTCAAGCTGTGAAATGAGCTCCCAGTCGAGGTTTTCCAAGGGACTAAAGTATGGAGTTCTTCATGAAATGCGTGAAGAGGTTTTTAGAGGGTCGACAACCATGATTGACACCCCTGGTGTTGCAAATATCCATAGGCTACAGTGACTGTTTACTATCAGGCATGCCGTATGCTTGATTGCCACCTTAGTGGTATAAAAAAAAATTGCCGAGTACCGAGTACAACTCGGTGTTGTCTTTACCGAACCAAGTACTCGGCCGAGTTACTCGGTTCGATAATCGTATCGTAATAATACCGATAAAGAATAGAGAGTATACTCGTAGTTTTCTGCGTTATAAATTGCCTCTTTTAAATATCTAGTATAAGTTTATAGAATTCATAGCACTTTCCATTTCAATAATTCAAATAATGAAATGTTAGTTACCTAAATTATTATGCTTATTTATTTCTTTTATTTATATCTATCTATATCTTCACGCTAAATCCCTTACGGAATAGGCACGGATAACCGAGCGCCACATGACTCGATCCTTACACACCTCATTCCCTTCTTTAACATTAATTGCTGCTCTCATGCACGCTCGCCGGTTTCTAGAGCCCCTGACATCACCTTCTCAACACGGTCAATTTGGTCATGGCGAGTAAGTCTTGGTCTTCCTCGGCTCTTACATCCTTCTATTTTAACGTTGTACGTTTCGTACTTCTTTCTTCCTGTATTCTTTCTACATATTCCGAAATAACGCAGCATGCCTCTTCTCATTTTAACACCAACATTCTCTATCCGATCAACTTTATTTCTTTCTTTCTACATTATGAACGCTGTCAGCAAGCGTTATGCGACAAATCTTACGCAATGCTCGCATCGCGTTTGGATTGGCCTTTCTCGGCTGTAACAACCTTCAGCTTGTATACCGTTTCGTAATTATTTCTTCCTGCATTCTTTCTACATATACCAAGTAACGGAGCATGGCTCTTCTTATTTTAACAACGACACTCTCTTTTAGACCAACTCTGTTTCTAATTCTGATTCTTTTATCTTCGTGTAGAGAAAACAACAAGAAATTACTTTAACCGAGTACTCTGTATTTAAAACCAGGTACTAGGCCTAGTACGAGTACTATAAAACGTGCCGAGTACCAAGTAATAAACGAGTACTCGGCGCATCTCTAGAGGATACACATGTTCCGCTTTTTAGTGGTACGACAGAAATAGGAGTTGCCGAACTTTTTAGTACGCGAAGAAATATTCTCGACAGTGGAATAATGACATCGCAAGCCTGCACGTGTGGTTCTATGACGGAAGGGAGAGGGTGGGATAAGGTAAAATAGTTCTTCAGATCACTCACCACGACATTTGGGGAAAGAACACGAATGTGATGATACCTCATTCTTCAAAATCGGTCAAGCCGTTTAGGCTGTAAGAGTTCACAATGGAACGGAGATACCCATAGATGTAGGTATCCACATACATATATGCGCAAAACATTATCTTCTGTATAGAAAAAATAAATGGTCAGCAAAATTCCTTTTCGAAATAGCAATATGCCTACAGGTATATGCCTGAATTCCTAAATCTTGTCTCGTCACGCTCGGCATTATATGACAACGTATCTTCAGAATTTGCGATATTCGATCACTGCCAATTTTCCACTGACATACACATGCCGTACTTTTTACCCATATTGACATGGAAATCTAATTTTCTGCTCCAATGTTTTGCAATTTGTCAACCCTTAAGAAAAAATCAGCTTGTAAAATTCGGCTAATCGAGATCTGATACTCCATAGAATAATTTGGAAATAATTTAAAGAAATGTCACATATACACTGTCGTTATAATTTAGTTTGTGACGCGCGCAAGCTTGGCCATTTTTAAATTTTAATGTTAGATGACGAGCATACGAAAATTACATAGAAATACTGGAGTGGATTATCTTTCATACTAAAAGAAACGTAACCGTTTCAAAGCTAATCTCGAAACTATACGATTCTCGTTATCATCTTTGTCTTTATTTGATGAGCTCCACCAATGTTCGTGGGTTCGATTCACAAATAGGACAAACATTTGTGTGCATGAATATGTCTGTCTTGGTACCGGTATCTTTAATAGAGGTAGAGCGAATCAAAGCAGCCCATCTGGGCAAGTACCTCACAGAAAAGCGTAGCCAAATAACAACTTCTTGGAGGGTACTTAATGTGTTGCAAGTATTCATAGGCTAATGTAACCGTTTTAAATCAGGTGAGCGGAATGCTTGTATGGCTTCCGACATTGTATTTAAAAAAATATCATCATCAATCTTCATGGCGGGCATTCTGGGCGGACTTCCACTACTTGGCCGTTCAAATTAGAAACTAGGAAGCAAAATTCTTGTGCAGATAGGTCCAATATCAATGTTCTATGACATTTGTACGTTTTCATAAAAGAAAATACATTTTATAAGTTTGTCGACTATTACTCGTTAACCTGTAAAGCCAGCTTAGCCTTAATAGTTTTCCTTTTAAACTCGCTATATGGACTACTACCCTGTTTTTTTTTACATTTCCAAATATTTACATTTTTCATACAAATGTTTCGCAAACGGATCACTATATCGAAAAGTGATCTTCCCACACTCTAAATATTTTTAAAAGACCTATCTAACAACACCTCACACCAAAGGGTAGGCGCGAATAAAAAAAAACATCCCCAATTTACGTGTATGGGAGGTACCACCAAAAAAATTTTTGTTCAATATTTTATTCTAACAGTTTGTCAACATAGATAACGTATATGCTAAACTATCACTTTCCAGTATCAAGCGTCTCCGAGCTACGCCACGGACAGACGGACAAGGCGAAACTAAAAGGCTAACTAATAACTAACTATTCCTTGTTTACTACGGAACCCTATACCCGTGTTAAGCATCCATAGGCTGTCATAACTGCTTACCTTTCGACGGGTCGTATGTCTCTATGTCTCCTTATACGTGAAACATTCTGCGGCATTATGATCCTAATTACCTATTGTTTCTGAAAATTATCTGTTGAGTATAGAACAATTAATGCTCTATGATATCTGAACATAACTAAAATATATTGGCAATATGGTTTGCAGGTCGCCGGATCGTTGCCGTAGTGTTTTATGAGTGATACGAACGTTGCGGTTTCGACGTGGCGTTTCGATGGAGAGCGGAATTTCTCCTATTCATATTTTCAAGGTACTCGTAATATTAGGTTTTAGAATAGGTCGCCATTTGTGTCGCGGGATCGATGCGATGCTCACTAGAATACTGACTGCCAACCGTGCATATTCTGGGGTCCGATGTGGATTTAGGTTCACTATTGTGAAGCGGAATTATCTTGTTGGATCTTGCAATGATTATTTTGGCAATGTTATTGTATTTTAGTGATAAGGTCTGGCATTCGTACATATTGTTCATAGCATCGCGACGGTATAGCGCCATGCGGTTACGTCATACCGAATATTATTCCTTGTCCTTCTTTTTATTTTTGTTTAGGATCAACTTCTCTGCTCCGATTTGCAGGATTCGGTAGCAAGCGAGAAGAAATAAGATTTTTTTTTAAAATTAAATTAGAAATAGTTATGATGCATTAATTAAACAATAAAACTCAGTAGGAATGCTTCCTTTGTACAATATATATGTAAAGGAATAGTTTTCAGATATCGGCAAATATATACGTTAAATAGGTTAACATGCATGGTATCAGAAGTTTATTCTAAGTTTGACTAGAGTCAATACAGTCCGTTATGCTAGCGCTGACACAACTTGGACGTGATATGTAACTAACCGTGACAGTGTCTTAGTTGTAAATGGATGCAAAGATATTCAACTTTATGACTTTATGCACAGGAAATAAAATTGCAAACAGCACGGATATTGGCATTCAGTTGCACGACCAAGTTCCATTGCTGTTTGATATGCGAAAACTTTATACATCAAGCATGGAGCTATACACGGAATAGAAAAACAAGTTTTTTCTATTCCGTGGAGCTATACGACGTAGAAAAATTCAAACATAAATAAAGAATGCTGTAAAGGAAAATAAAATGTAAACGAAAATGAGATAATATTAACATGAATACAAATTTTAAAATGACTTATTTGCGTGATTTCGTACCATAGTGGTAAATAAGGAGCCATTGTGATGCGACTATATATGTCAGCAGACCATCTGTTACAGTGGCTTAGTTCATATGTATGACATCGGTTAAAAATTTAAGTAATTATGATTAATGCTTATTTTATTTTTAATTTACGTCTCGAAATTTCAAAATAGAAATACAATATAATTGGAAAGATAATATCACTGAAATACTCTCAAATAAGTAAGATATTTTGTATCATTGTGAAATAAAGATACGTACGAAGATTCAGTTCTGTAAAATGTGATAGCCACTCAATTATTGGGTGTCTTTTCTTAAAATAGCAAAACATTATAATATAACTGACTCCGAAAGATCCTTAATATCTATTACCCAATATACCTAACGCAGACAATGAACGCGGTCACATCACGTCGGAATCTCACCCTGTCTGCCAACGATCATCTCTCGAACAATACATTCCATTAGCTGTCTAACAATACACGCATCTATATTATTTTGACCCTTGACTTTCTTCTTACTTTGTAAAGGTTGCAATCACAAAGCTCAGAACACAATTAAGATATTTGTGGCAGTAATATTACGTAGTTTTAGTGAATAAAGGTATAAATCATATACACTGTTTACTTGACAGAATGTATACATGTTTACATTACTAAGGAGCTCTATGGCGTCGATGCGCGAGTCAGTCTTATCAAACACACACAATTAAGCAGCATCGAACCTGGCACGTTCGAAGATGGGTTTAGTCGTTTTAATTTCCTCCTTGTGCGAAGAAGCCGTCGATGCCATCTGGTTTCGCCAGATGAGAATAATTAAGCAAAGGCAGGTAGGGCAAAGGCAGGTAGGGCATAGGTCGACAAGAGAAATCCCCCACCTCACACATAAAAGCACCCAAAATAGCAATTTCCGGGAAGATTGCAGTGCTTCTGTTTGTATATACACAATATATACTTAGTCTGGCCATTAGTTCTGTTGCAAATGAATTTGCATTTATTTTTTTAAGAAGTAATGTAATCTTAATAAAACTTATAATACTCGTATGTACATATTTATGGAAGCCTAAGCAAAAAAAAGCCAAAGCCAAAGGCTTTGATATAGATAGGCCTTTAATATGTCTGGCCACGAATTTAGGGATTTACTCACTGTTTCCATGGGAAAATTAGCCACTGCTTGCTCTAGAGATTTCATAACATATACAATGTCGGCTTGTCTATCGAGCAGGTCATGACCTCTAAAACTGACCATAATTTATAGCCTAAGGGGTTCAGATCTGGTCTAGACTGGTCTGGTCTAGTCTGGGGGGGGGGGGGGTGTCAACACTGACTAAGTTGTACCTTTCCGACCACTTCGAAAGCTTTTTTGGAACTGTGCGCGTACACTTAGTCATTTTACATGTTGTAGTGTTCTTCAATCGTGAAAACGTCACCTGCGTATTGCGACAGAAGACGTTATCGATCCACTCTCTTCACATTGAGTATAAGGATTGATTTAGGGCATGTCCTGTATATGGACCATAAGTGCCGAGCTTCAGGTCTTGTTTTATTACACGCGACAGAATCCTAGCGGGAATGTTCATTTCTCACGAGAAGTTTTTTTGTTTCCTACCGGGATTTCGGCGAATTCTGGCTTTAAGAGCATTAACAGCCTTTGTAGTTCTAACAACACGCGGTCGCCCTGATCTTTTATGGTCTTCAACAGAGGAAGTGTTGGTATTTATGTCGATAGTACGATATATGCACATAATGGCTGATACGAAGCTTTTGAAGTGTCTTCAATATCCATTGCTCCATACCCAATTTGTGCAAGGCTATCACTATAATCCTATTTTCTTTAACACCCCATTCCATATTGTAATGTATACGAAAAAAATATGTAAAACGGCGGGAAATCGAAAGAAGTTTTTAACATAATAAACGCGTTCCCAATTCAAAATAATCAAAGAGTTGAGAAAATAAAAGTTTTTATGTAACAGTATTTATGGCCAGACTAGTTATACCAAGTCTGTAGACAAAATGTAATTTGAACGTGTTTTCAGCTATTTGTCGCTGTCCACTCGCTATAAGTCAACTGTCACCATTATCATTTGTTCGCACTCACTTAACTTACCTCACCTTAGACGATACTTTCGCAAAATATATCAAAATAGCAAAATAAGTATTCACATGAAAGTAGCTAAGTAATATCTTGTATAATCATAATTGTCTGTGTATTTGAATGTAAAATAACTAAAAAAAATCATTTCGAACACGACTTTGTAATATTATATTATGAATTATGGATGTCATGTTATATATTTTTGACAAAATGTTGGAAAGTTTGTTAGAAGGATAGTAAGGACAAAGAAAGATATCTTGATAAAAGAAACATGAAAATGCTAAAATCAAAAGCATCAAAAACCGATGAGCATGCATGAAGAGGTTGATGAGTGTGGAAGAAGCGAGAGAGGTATGTTTGGATCGGTGCACCTGGCGTTCCATATTCTCTGCCTACCCCAGTAAGAGACAGACGTGATGATATGTATGTAAAAATGCTATTCATTAATAACTATCAATCCGCCCTGGCTTCGTACGTGTAGTAGAGCATATTGAGCATTTTATGCCTACTAACGTATTTAAGTTGATAAGTATATTGTATGTCCGTATAATATCCGATGAAAGCTCCCAGGCGGCTTAACTTTTTTCGACATTTTCAACAATTATCGTCATATTTCAACCGATTAGCACAAAACCTTAACAAATTATACACCTTAACCTTACTTAAGAATTATATCTATCTATTGATGAAAACCGAATGGATTTTCAGTAGTTTTTGAGTTTATCCCGAACAGATAGACAGACACACGCGGCAGGCAAACGGATCGCTATTAAATTATCTAGGTATATTTTGGAGAATGGGATGAAGAGTTCGTAACTACATAATTCATACCAAAAAACAATTATTTTTATGCATTCTATAATTAATTTCATCATCTAATTAAATTTGATTTAAATATATAATGAAAAATGTTAAAAAACATTCTAAAGATTGAACATCTTTAAGATGAAATTTATAAGGTCATAAATCTACAAATATTACCAAGTGATAAAAGTTTATGTAAGTAGTGTAGAAAAAATATCGTAATCGTGCAGTTTTACGTCGACTAAGTACCATGAGCAGCTCTTGTCAGGTATTGAGCGAACACTGCGTTATATTCCAGATACGAGTATTTGTTATACCAGTTGTGTATACCAGTGCGAAGGTTTCATATTCACCCCCCGTTTATTATCTGGCGTGAGAGATTACTGCCTGCTCGGTAGTGCAGTCGTAAATGATGCGACTTAGACAGCAACGCTCGTGGGTTCGATTTCCATATAAGACAAATATTTTTCTGCATGAACATGTTTGTTTGTCTTGGTATGGATGTTTTAGGAGAGGTAGGGCGCATCAAAGCAGCCCGTTTGGGGAAGTACCTCCACTGCAGCCAAATAACATAACAATAACACAAATATGTGATATTAACTTCAACTTGATAGCTCCACTCGTCTCTGACAAAAATGAGCTTGACAGATGAATCCACAGACGGATGGACAACAAAGTGATACTGGGTTCCGTTTTTCCTTTTGAAACTAAAAAGGAAATACGCTACTTGACATACTGCCTCTACGAGACGTACGTACTTTATACTGTTTTAAAGCTATATTTCTTTGCTCCTGACAAATATAAGCTTCTAAGAAAAATGTGCAATTGTTAAGCGACTTATCAAGTCGTTAACGTTATACCAGCGAAGCGAAAAACGACAACAGCAGTGGAAACTCCGCCATTTTATTCAATGCTCTCCCGTCGTTAGATACTTTTGCTGAGCGAACAACGAAACTTTTAGAGACAGACTGGCACTGCAGAATAACTTACCCCTTACCTTTTAACTTACTTCGAAAAAGGACGAGGTTCGTCGTTTACGTATTTTGAGTATGTTTACTTCGAAGATTAATTTGAAAGTTTAATTTTTTGAATGTAACCACATTCGAAGATTATGCATATATTTTTTTTACTTCACAGGCGAAGATATCAGTTTTCAAATTAGCTTTTCAATTATTCGTACGAGCGTCTTCGCGCCTTAGGCAGGACGGTTTTTCATATAAATATTGACTTTGGAGGGCAGCCATTCATGATTAGTTCTCAGCTTAGCATTAACATTGTGTATGTTCATTTTTTGTTGCTGATAGTACCTACTATCTCTTAAAAAGTATTTATTGTGACGTGAACAAAAGAGATATGTGATGATCACCTGTATTTGTATATATAAATCATATTAATAACTTTTATTTCTTATACCTCCAAGGCTAAAGGTTTTCCTGACGTTGTAATTAAAAATACATTTAGCAAGTCTTCTTTGGTTTTATGGTTTGTTATAGGAATGTTCAAGTTCTCACACTAGAAGTACTCTTGGACATCTATAAAATTTCAGTCTCTATAATATTGTCGCTTTTGTAGTCTTGACTTAGGGGATTTTTATTCAGGTGTGTAGCGGGGTTCGAGCTAGGATTGGTGTCGTGCTCCAGCTTTTTCATAGTACTATAGGGCATATAGAATCATTGTTGATATTATGAAATACTGCACATAAGAAGAAACTTATGCCGAAGCTCTAGTGCAATGATGCGTGTCGATCAAATCGTACTCGCACTAACAAAATGCAGTCTGTAGTACTCAGCAGTATTATGTATATAGCCAATAATATTGTATTACCATTATTTCTATCTATATGTATATATCTTCACGCTAAATACCTTGCGGGGTTGACAAAGATAACCAAGTACCATGTGACTCTGTCCTTACCACACACACACACACACCACACTTCACTCGCTTCTTTAACGTATAATTTATAACTTAGGCAAACATAAAAAATCTTTGATTATCAAATTTTATTCCGATCTTCGGTTTGTTTAAGATTTGATTTCGATGGTTGCACTCACGATTATACTTTTCCAATGTACTTTTGGTGAAAATTTCATTAAAAACTATAAAATAAAAGCTTTTTATGAAAAAAGTGGAAAGTTACTGCTACTCATATCGTTGTTCTAATCGTTATATTTTCATACTTATTTTTTTTTGTATATGTTGTTGGCTTTTATTTTTTTATTATTTGCCTATTTGTAGTTATCACGGAGAATTTATATTTTTTGTTATAATTTTACAACCAAAAGATGTTGGCATTGTTCAAAAATAACACTGGTTACAGAATAAAAACAATTTATGAGTTAGGAGTTCACCGAATGTGAAATATTGAGAAAAAGTTTTGCAGAAAGTTTTCCGTGGCACATAACTCGCTATTGAAAAAAGAAAGGTTTAGTACTTTTATAAATTAAATAAAACTACTTCACGCTGTGCAATAAGTTTTCCTTTATATCTATAAATAAAAAGGCAAAGACAGTTCGGTACCTTTTATCCTCTGTTTTTCTTGTTTGTTTATTTAGGAGCTATTTCCCAGCTTTAGTGTCATCAATAAAAAAATGGAACCAGCAGAAAAAAAGTTGGATATTCATATATATATATATATATATGTTCAGTAATACAAGTAAGCGTAATAAAAAATCTATGTCATTTTATATACAAATAACGATAAAGGTGCGTCAATATAGTTAATTGGGTAACAATTACAAATTTTAGCAATTGTTCAGGTGCATGAAATATTTAGACTGTAACACACGTTGCCTTGTCGAGATTTTTCCAGGAGAACATGAGGTTATTCTACAACAGGTGTGTTTCTTCAAAGTAAGTAAGGTATTGTGTCCAAATGTTATATTAACCATGCGTTAACTGCTTACTGTTACACAAGTTAAATGATAATTTGCCAGGTTAGTGTTATATAAAATATATCCAGGACTCCTAATTGTAACTCAATTAATAATAATATATATGAACGTATAAAAGTTAATGATTTATTATTTAGACATATTAGGGTAGACAGAGACTATGGAGCGATTGCTGCTTGCGTGCTTTTGAATTGGCCCTTTTTCAACACATTACCAATTTGACCTATATGTGTGCGTCTAGGGTGGCCCCCACCGATATCTTCATTCACTCTTGCCTGATGATTTCGTAACTTTGTTTTGTTCTTCATTCTTTCTGAAGCATCTCAGCACATCCTTTGAACTTTCAAGTGAACAGAAATATTACACCCTAATCTAAAACTGATCTACTAAATCATGTGAGTTTTAAAATATAACGTGTGGCTTCTTATCTGTAATAATAAAGGCTAACGCTTCATAATGGCTGTATAAACAAAACTAAACCTTAAGAAAAGCGGTTAAAAGAAACTACAAACTTGGCGGGCTACTTTGAAATATCGTTCAGAAAACTTACTTGAAAAGTAGTGAGAATACGATCTTATTAAAAATACAAAAGTCCAGAAGAAACCAACACCGCATTTAGAAAAGGAGCCAGATGGCTGGCTTTAAAAAATATTCACTATTACAAAACTATTGTTACTAAAAGGGTAATAAATAATCCCCGCAGGGCAGCTTGTGGCGAGCTGTTGGTGCGTAACGACACCACGGGTACCCGAGTGCTCCGTGCTCCAGAGAGTCGATCAGGGCCTTCGTCTCCGACGTGTCTTCGTCGGTCGGAGTGAAAAATCAAGAAGGCCCGCAGGACTCTCAGCTCTGGCTTGCCTTCATTGGCCGTCCAGAGAGGAGTCGAGGAGTATATTGCTCTAGCAGGTGATATGCTCCACGGGTGGAAGTGTTAAAGGGCATAACGCCGCAATTAACTTCGGAGAAAGCGCAGCACACCTCTCAACACCCCTGAGTCACTAACACCGGTGTTGCCCCCGGCCGACTATTTCTGGCATTTCGGGGGTCCATCTAGTGAGCCACCGCCTGCCAAAAGTAACAGTCATGATAGTTATGGCAGGTGTCCGTCCCTCTTCTGCAATAGTCCGGTTCTAATAATACCTCAAAATCTCACTTTAATAGCCCACTTTTTCCCGACATATTTCCAATAGTCCCAATACCTGCCGTGGCCTGTTCATTGGTATATTGCCCCATTGATATCCCCTGGAGCGGGTCACGGCAGGTGTACAACATTACATACAATCTTTTCTAAGGGGTCTCTACGCGTTGGATCTTTATCCCCGTGCAAGCCTATCAAATGACCGGGATTAATACCCGTGAGTAGAAGGATAATAATAATAATAATGCAAATTATTTAGATAGATATAAACGAAAGTAAGTTTCTCAAAGGCACTTCAAGCACCCGTCTCAGCCATATATTTGGCACCGATTCATATGGCTTTTTGCAGTCAATTCAAATGGTAGATAGTTTCCCACTCTTTATGGTGCACGGGTTTTAGCGACAACGGGGGCGGCGAAGGTCGGTTCGGTCGGTCGCTTTACACGTTCGAGGTCGGAAGTGTAGCATACTGCAGCTCCGACTATGTGGAGCTAGACGAGGCGGGCAGTGGCAACGGACATGGATTTTGCTTACCTAGACTTCCTTTGTTCGTTGATCTAATAATCATTTGCGATTGTTGATATTCAAGCATTTTTCTTTCTTGATTGTAATGTCTAATGTTGATTTCCGATATCGTTTGGACATTACCCTTATTTTTAATTATGATATTTCTCAGATCTCAGGTACTAATCTTGGTCATTAGATAAGTGAGCACGGGGATACGAATTGATTGAAGATTGTTGTATTGTAATACCATCACCCGTGACCTTCTTACGGGGATATAAATGAAACAGTATATTCATGAGCAGTTTTCGGTGGGTATTGGAAATGCAAATGTATCGGAATTAATCGAACAATTATGAGATCTGAAGGAGTTTTTGGTACTAGGCTATTACAGAAGAGTCTTAGATACCTGCCATAACTATCATCTATGATAGCTATTTTCAGCAGGCGGAGGCTCACTACTAACATTTGTGATGATAGCTGAGCTATAGCCATTTTTTGTTACTGCGGCACACATTTAATTTTCTTCCCTCTGGAGTGAACTAGTTTCTTTGTATTGCTTACATTTATAAACATAATTGTTAATAGTAACAAATTGTTATGTGTGTGCTGGAAATACAAATTAAGAATCTATGTGCTGGAAATACAAATTAAGAATATATATGTATATAACAAGATGGACAGAAATAGTCTACTGAAGACAATACCGGCGTGAGACACTCAGGGGTGCCGAAAGGTATGCTGCGCAATCTCCGAAGTTACTCACGGCGATTTGCCGTCTGTATAATAACACTTGTACCCTTGGAGCATGTAACTATAATGATTCATCTCTGGACAATGAATGAAATGAAAAGGCAATCCAAAGAGACCCACGAAGATTCAGATCCAATCTTTGTGGGTCTCTGGAGCACTCGTAGTATATTATACCTGCAGAATAGCTTGTGGCAAACTGCTGGCGAGTTACGACTAACGACGATTGGCCACAAGCTCCTCCAATACTTAGAGGCCCCTTCGAGAAGATTGATGTAATGTAATATACCCTTTATGACCCATTGTGACATCAAAGAAACAATATATTCTTGAGCACATCTCGGCAGATACGGGTATCGAAGCTGTCGCAAAAATGTCGAAAATTAATGGAATATGAGAGCTGAAGGGATTACTAATACTGGGTTATTACAGAAGCGCGATAGACACCTGCCAAAACAATCATATCTAATCGCTAATTCCAGCAGATGATGGATTGGTTACCAAACTACAACATGGGCATGATTGACTCAAAAGTGTGCTACGTTTTCTATGAAGTTACTCGCTATGCCTTTTAATACTTCCAGCACCTGAGCATTCCAGGGGTGGAAGTGTTAAAAGGCACAGCGAGTAACTTCAGAGAAAACGTAGCACACTATATCGCCTCCTCTTTGGACGTCTAGTGCCGAGAAACTGGAGCTGAGAGGCCTGCGAGCCTTCTTAGGTTTCCAGTCCGACCAACGAAGACACAACAGCGATGAAGGCTCTGATTGACTCCATGGAGTACTCGGTACTAGCAGTCTTTATTTAATTTATACTCTTCTTAAAATTCTTTAAAATGTTCATTTTCGACTTAATGATAGATACACCGCGAAAGTAGAAGGATGTAACAGCCGAGGAAGGCGAAGACTTCCCTACCATGCCAAATTCATAGTATTTTATCAGAAGATGACGTCAGGCACGCTAGAAACAGGGTAGCGGGCATGTGAGAAGAACTAAAGTTAAAGAAGCGAGTGAGGTGAGGTCATGTGGCACTCGGTTCTATCTGCCTAACCCTTGCCTGCAGATAGATAGATAACTTATTATCTATTTATTTGTCGAAGTTGTGTCGAAACCTTTGGTACACGAGTATTCCTCCCACTTAATTGCTTTTTGTTAAAGATTTCTGACCCTATCCCTCGTTAGCTAGGGCCTTTTTTATACAGCTTTTGTAGGCATACAAGCATAAAACCCACTTGATATTAAGTGGTTATTGTAACCTCTCTAAGGGTCGGCAACGCACGAGTGATGGTCCTGGTGTTAGTAACTGTGCACAGGCTCCGCTAACTGCTTACTATAGGTCGTATGCGTATTTTACACTTTAGTGGTTAAAAAAAACCTGAGCCACCCAGGCTGACACTGCAACTTGTGCAACTGCTTCGAAGCTCGGTAGCCCCACTCATTTGCAGGAAAACAACAACCCTATAGGGAGGAATATATTTGGTTCTCTGAAGTGGAGGGACTTCTCAGTCGATTTCACATTTAAATGCGCTGTAACGTTCAATAAGCTTGAGTGGCCTAAGTTCTCTATACAAACTAATAAAATAAATTCCGAAGCAGCACAGAGATTTTCCAACAAGCCATACTTAATGCACAAGGAGTTCGTTCTTTCATCCTAGTAAAAGCAAAATGTTCACAAAACCCCAAGACATCGCCTGATCGATCTTTAGATTAGTTGAGAAATTGAAAGTTGGCGAAGTTAACGCAAAAGTCGACGACGGGTCTATTAAATAAACTATTAGAATTTCACCTATATTTTACAAGAAATCGATACAGGCGTGGACAAGTTGATGTTTACTGCTAACACCCGAGGCGAATTCCAACTCCGTGTTATGAAGCTGCTAGTATGACTTGAATATATGTACGTGACATTAATTAGCAGAGTTGTGAGCCGTTGGTTAGTTCACTCACAAGAGTAACTAAAATTATATTAAGTTATAAGTTTTATTGAGAAATTAGCGGCTTATTCCATATAACATCAGCCGTCTGTCATGTTATAAGGATAACCGCTAATGCTCAGATTTATAATTATTTATCTAAAATAAAAATACATTAAAATACTCCTTTAAACATCAAAAAAAAAAAATTTTTGATATCAATACTATGTATACATTTAGTGAAAAATTGTTATTTTGATGACTTCAACTTTATTTATTTGTATATGTATAGATTCATTCATATGAATATTATGCAGGAAGGAAAATATAGATACAAATATGTGTTATATAAGCTAAAAAGGAATTTGTTATTATTGGATGAAGCTTTTAATAACTTTTTCATAAGTTAAATCTACGCCTTGAATACAAACTTTCCATTAACGAAATAAAATTGTCTTCTGTGATAGTGAATTGATAGTCAACACATTTTTTTATACTAATAGTTTAAAATCAAACATCTAATGTACACACATTGACAGATCAAGTTATACACTCATATTGTTTATGTGTTAGTAGTAAACGTAAGAAATTTCGACGAGCTCGGTAGCGCAGTGGTAAATAACGTGACTTTGACACCGACGCTCGTGGGTTTTATTCCCACACAGGACAAACATTTGTGTGGATGACCATGTCTGTTTGTAATGGTCTGGGTGTTTTTATGAGAGGTACTGCGTATGAAAGTAGACACAAAATCGCAGGTAAATAACAACTCCTTGGAGAACTGTTGTACTCCTGCGAGTGAGTGAGATCACTTTTGCTGTGTTAGTAGTAGCGGTGGCATGGTGCGAGTGATATAGTATATTGTAAATATTCATGTGGTACGTTAACCGCTTTACATCAGGTGGGCCGTATGTTTAATGACTCCCTTTTGTGGTGTTATTAAGAGAGATACTCTTAAAAACACCCAGACCAAGACAAACAGACATGTTCATGTACACAAATATGCTATGCTATTTATTTTTATGAAACATTGGGAGGTGCATATGCATATGGACCACCTGATGTAAGGCGATTACTGTAGCCTATGAACGCTTGTAATACGTTAAATATCACTCGCGCGATGCCACCTCTACTGCCAACACATCAACGTCTGAAGAGCCTACTGGTGACCACACTTGCAGAAACACAACAACCTTCCAGAGAGTTGTTATTTGGCTGCGGTTTTCTGTGAGATGGAGGTACTTCCCCAGACGAGCTACTTTGATATGCCCTACATCTCTTAAAGACACCCAGACTAAGACAAACAGACATTTTCATGAACACAAATGTTTGTCCTGTGTGGGAATCGAACCCACGAGGGTCTGTGTCACAGTTGCGTTATTAACCGCTGCGCCACCGAGCTCGTCGAAAATCCTACTATTATTTACTACTAACACATAAGAGATATGAGTGTGTAACTTGATCTGTCGTTGTGTGTACATTAGGTAGACCGTAGACGTTGAATACACTTTCACAGTTTCTTAATGGAAAGTTTGTATTCAAGGTACTCGTATATAGATATAGCTTTATGAAGAAGTTATTTAAAACTTCATCGAATAGTACAGATTTTTTTTCGGCTTATATAACACATACATATTTGTATCTTTATTATCCTTTCAGCATAATATTTATGTTATAATATGAACCACGAATCTATACATATACTTATACAAATATAAATTCTTTGTGTATATATATATATATATATATATATATAAATAAACATGATGTTTCAGCAATCAAATAACTGGTTATTTACTAAATGTGTAGCACTTATCAAAGAATCAATTTATACATTTTGCTGTCTGTTTGTTCTGGCTAAATTCCATTACGGCCTGACCGATTTTGACGGGGCATTTCCTGGCAGATAGCTGATGTTACAGGCAGTAACCTAAGCTATTTTTATTTTAGAAAAACAATTATGAATCCGAGCATTAGGGATCCTCCTTATAACATCGGATATCTGTCATGTTACAAAATTATAACATGGCAGATAGCTGATGTTATAAGGAGTAATTTAGCTTATTTTTATTTTAGAAATAGAATTAGTGATCGAAAAAATAAATAAAGATTGTGAATTTGTGAATCAATTCCAATTTCACGCGAAGGAAGTCGCGGATGCAGCTAGTTACTGAATAAAACTTGTCATAACAGTTACTCTTGTGAGTGAGCTAACCAAAAGGAGAATGGCCTTTTATGGTTTCAAGTTGTGCATAGTTAAGATTAAATTTTAAAATCAAATCATTATTTTTTACTACGTCTACTAAAAAATTAAGCCATAATTTCTCCGGAGAATTAATTACATAAAATTAACAATATTTTAATATCATAATGTAATGTCTCTCATAACTCATTAGTTTCAGTTCGCCATTTAAATTAAATTATTGCCAGCAATGAAAGGTGAGTTAAGCACGCGCCTTAATAGAAGCTGTCTTGAAGCTGAATTGAAAATAAATATAATATAATCAACCATTTATGGTGCAACACTTATACACGTTACGTATATTTCGACGATAATTGATAACTTTTCATGTATATTTTCACTGCCTGCGTATATTTAAAAGAAGAAGAAGTTTAAAAATCGAGAAACTCATTTGAATAAACATACGATAACATTGATAGGAGTCTAGAATTGACTAATATAAAATATGTTTCATGTTTCCGCTTTTGTTCTGTTCTATGCGAAAGTATACCTAGAGTTCCTTTTGCCTGTGTTTGAATGCTTCATTATTTCATATTTCTCGTCGTTACACGTCGTGTGGAGCTTCTCGATATATAACAATAATATCAAAAAGTAATATAATGACTATATATAAAGGTATAATACGGCAGAATTAGGACGATGATTGTTGAAGTTTTTGAAAAGAATCATGCCGACTGGAAGCTACATATATGCTATGCTACCCGTGCGAAACCGAAAAATAAAATTACTAACTTATTTATGCCTCGAATACATTATATTAGGGGTTAAAGTATGAAATTGCCGATTTGTACTGAAAAATTAAAACTATTTTTTTTCTATGATGTAACATTGTATTTAATCAAAATTTTTACCCTCATTATCTATATATTTATGCCATCTAATCGGAAGTTTATTTATGCCTTTGCAATAGAACTCTGGGGATCTAGATTCGACAAACTGTTTGTAAGCATTTTGTAGTGCCTCCTAGCACCTTACCTTTTTATTGGTAAGTTTGCTTTAGGGCACTGTTACGGCGTTTGACCTGGGGTCAGCCATTGCATTTTTCGCTTACAGTTATCGTAAAGAATCCACTTCTCGTCACAAGTCACAATTCCATCCAATAAAAAATACAGAAAGAAATGAACTTTCTGTACCGATTCAACAAGGCAACACAAGTTTCAACACGCGTTTCTTTCTGCAGATCAGTCAAATCATAAGGCACCAATTTTTTATTTTTTTTTATTTTATTGATTTGATGTAAATGACTATATTGTAGGTAAGATAACAATAAATCACGCCGCTAATTCCTGGGTAGTTTTACTCGGATCGGCTTCCACCATCTCCTTCAATTCAGCGTTCTTCACCTGTGTGGGCTGTCTTCCACGTGGTTCGTTCTTCAAGTCGAAGTTTCCATTACGATAGCGTTTAAACCAAAAACGCACGGTGCTTTCATTAGCAGTCTCCTCTCCAAACGCAGCATTGATATAGCGAGTCGTTTCTGTCGCGTTAGTTCCGCGGCGGAACTCATATTCAAAAATTACACGGATTTTGATAAATCCATCTTTCCCTAAGCTGAATAAAAAAAAAACAATTGAAATTCGAAAATCAAATGATGCACATTTTTTTAAAGAAAAACTTCATGGGTATCATGTAAAAAAAATGTTTCACTCGAAAATCTCACACCATGAAGGTTTCATGTCAATTCAAAGTATCTGTTACTATAAGACGGCAATTTCATACCTTAACCCCTGTTATTATAGCAGCTACCTATAATCCAACCGTAAAAGGTAGGTGTAATTACAGTTCAAAAATAACCTAAACTGAAAAGATTTATTAGCATTTTTCTTGTAATTCCGGAGCTATTTGTAATTAATGTTACTTTTCTTGGAATAGATAGTTGAAGCCCTGAAAATTGCAGCAGATTTCATTTATGCACAACAAAAATAACATAGAAACCAAACTCCATACAACAATGGATATTCTCCTTTGTTATCTTGACGCATTGCAACTTTGCTGAGCTTCAACGGCTCACAACTCTGCTAATTAATGCCACGATATATTCAAGTCATACTAGCAGCTTCATAACACGGAGTTGGAATTCGCCTCGGGTGTTAGCAGTAAACATCAACTTGTCCACGCCCGTATCGCTTTCTTGTAAAATATAGGTGAAATTCCAATAGTTTATTTAATGGACCCGTCGTCGACTCTTGCGTTAACTTCGCTAACTCCGAATTTCTCAACTAATCTAAAGATCGATCAGTCTATGAGCTGTCTTGAAGTTTTGTTAACATTTTGCTTTTACTAGGATGAAACAACGAATTCCTTGTTTATTAAGTATGACTTGTTGGGAACTCTTTATGCTTCTTCGGCATTTTTTTTATTAGATTCTATAGAAAACTTAGGCACTCGTGCTTATTGAGTCCTACAGCGCATTTAAATGAAATAATTCCGGATTGGTCCCTATATGTTATTTTTTATATCAACTTAATATAGTGACTCCGCTTCGTCTGATGGTAAGGGAAAAGAGGAGTCGAAATCGCAGCGGCAGCTGTCAAAAGAGAAAGAAACGATTTATTCGAAAGACATAAAGAAGAAAGAAATTTGTTAGTACGCGAACAAATAGTCTCAACAGTGGAATAATGACATGGCAAGCATGCACGTTTGGTTCTATGACGGAAGAGAGAGGATGGGATACGGGAAAACAGTTCTTCAGAACACTCACCATGATAAAGTCGGTAAAATACAGACAATACAGTATATATGTTGCATCAATGTGCATGTTACTGTAGAGTAATAGTATAAAATCAACGCAGTTGATAGCATTTTCACAGTGTTAAAATCGCCGCTTCATCGCGCATATGAAATTACATTGAAATAACTTTTAAGAGAGTTTTAAATCGAGATATAAGTAGGTACGGCACTTTTTTGCAGCGAAGGAAGGTAAGCAGCTATTACGACTCATCTGAAGTCAATTGATTACCGTAACCTGTGAACACTTGCTACTACTAGGAGCATAGCTTACTTCGCCATCTCTGCTGCTAACACAGCGACTTCCCAGGTCCTTACTCTTATATGTACGTTCCCAGGTCCTCACCTACTCGCAGGAACAATACAACCCTCGAAGGGGTTGTTATTTGTATTTTTTTGAAGTGAAAACTTCTGTAGCGGCGTTGTGCACTTTTTGGGATGAGTAAAAAATGCTAAACTCGCGTCAGGACACGTGACCCTGACCGTAAGATTTTGGTGAGAATTAGAACTTAAGTTCGCTGCAGCGCTAAAACATTAGTTACCTATAATTAAACAATTAAAACATGAAGCGCTAGATCGTTCATAGGGCATTATTTTCTCGCGACCAAAACGTTGTAAGCGCCATGAAATTCTTGGCGCTTACGCGTTTCGTTCAACGTGTGTGTGTGTGTGTTTGAGTTTTAGAGATTGGCGATGATAATGCTGGTAATGATGATGGTGAAAGAGTCGTTGAAATTATGGATGAAAGTTGATTTTCCTGAGAGATAAACTTTTTAATGTAAAATAATTGTAATAGTTCTGAAGTGTTAAATTTTTAATGTAATATAAATTGTCATGTTTGTGTACGATAGCGCAATAAATGAATATTGTATTTTACCACATACATGATAGTACTTTTATACTGATAAGTAAAGCAAATTGTGCGAAATTATTCCATAACCATTCCAAAATATTCAAAAATGCACAACGCTAATGTTCAAGTTTTCACTTCTGCCGGCACTCCCGGAGTGCAACCCGTTTTTTTGTTTATACAACTTCGGGAGGCATATAAGCATACGACACACCTGGTGCAAAGCGATTTGCCGTAGCCTATTAATGCTTGCAATACATTAAGTATTACTCGCGCGATGCCACCTCTGCTGCTAACGCAGCAACTCTACAGGAGCTTACTGGTGACTCCACTCATACGCAGGAACACAACAACCCTCTAGGAAGTTGTTATTTGGCTACGATTTTCTGTGAGGTGGAGGACTTCCCCAGGCGGGCTGCTTTGATACGCCCTATCTCTCTTAAGTCTGCGGTCTTTTATCAATGAATGTACTTCGCCAGTCGTGCTGTATCGATATTTTTCGCTATTCTTTCACCAGAGGCTCGTTTGATAATTAGCAGGATGCATTACGAGCAGGTGAATTTGATTTTGACTTTAAAATGATAACGAGCCACTTACATACATAAGTTAAAATCCTAATAGCACAACTGACGAAATACCACCACAGGAAATGAAATTTAAATAGTAATTCCCTGAGCCTTACTATAATTTTGTGAGTGAACAAAGACAATTAAAAGTTTTGAGGAGGGATTACTTTGGCAACGGAGGCAGCGAAGAACACAGAAAGACTTTTCAAGAGAGGTAGACCGCAATAAAGCAGCCTGACTGGAGAAGTACGCACCTCTCAGAAAACCTCAGCTAAATAATAACTCCCTGCAGGGTTGTTGTGTTCCTGTGTATGAGTGAGGTCACCAGTAAGCTCCTATGAAATTGTTGTGATAGCCGCAGATGTGACATTGCGCAAGTGATACTAGGTATCAGTCTAGCTAGGGTAACCGCTTTACATCCATTGGATCATCTGCTTTTATGCCCTTCGACGCTGTATAAAAAAACAGTGTCTCATTCTAGCAAGCACATATAGTATATGGTAACTGCAGACAAATTGTATACAAGTATCTTACCAGCGTAGTATAAAAGATCAAGGGACTTCTGAAACTCTATTTTCATGAATTTTGGAATTCTATATCTTCGTAGTTGGACAGGATTTAATCTTACCTTAAACCGGGGATGGTGGTCACCAGTTGTCCTTCAGCTGTGACCCAGTGTATGTCGGGTGCGGGGTGACCAGCGGCGCGGCACGCGGCGTAGGCACCGCGCGTGGCTGGCCACAGCACCCGCGACGGGGGCTCCACTATAAAGTGAGGCCGCTTATCGCTTGTACTCGATGTTTGTGCCACCGCCAGTGTAATAAACGTCCATAATATCATTTGACCTAAACAAAAAGAGAATATAGGTTATAATGACGGGATTTTACGAGAATATAATGCTACCTTTTTGCAAACAATGATTGTCTAGTGGATTAAGAACAAATCAATTAATTGAGTGGTCCTTGGTACGAATTCTGATGTGGGCGTGTACCACAAAATTCGTATTTTCGGATTTTTGTGATTATTATGATTGGTGGCTAAGGAAAATATTGTGAGGAAATTCACACCTCCTAGAAGTTATATTTTGCAAGACGTGACTTATCCTATGAAAGATCTGGTTTCTCCTTGTGTTGTGGAGATCTGACGACGGTCTTATTCACGTTAAAATTAGTATCTTCGCGAAATGTTTCAATTTAAGCAGCGATCTTCATTTATTCTAATAGACTAGAAAACAGGATTGTGCTAGGAAGAATAAATGGAATAAATGGTACCTTTTTGTGTTTTTTGATATTTCGACTTAGTTACATCTGGATTGCAATACAGTCAGTCGGTGAATACGTCTGTTAATGCCAGTTGAGGCATCAGGAACAACAAATATGAATTTATTTTATAATTATATTATATTCTTATTTTACTCGCCCTTCCATCCTTTAAAGTTCATTTTTGGTTTCATGTCATTTAAGCTCTATCAATATATATCCCGCTGATAGAGTTAGACATTTAAAATATTTCGAAGAATTCATAAAATCTACCATCAATCAATATTTATGGGATTTTATATACTATTATTTTCATTGAAACAACTTTAGGAAGCATTAAGAAGACTGTCCACGTGGCGTAAGGTGATTCCCGTAACCTATGATATTATGAAGGAGAATTGCACGCGCTTTAACTTTAACAACTTCACTCTCTTTCAAGAACACAACAATCCTTTAGGTAGTTAGTATATCATCATCGTCATAATTGTCCTCTATTAAACATAGGCCTTCCCTGTTGATTTCCACAGCGAATGTTCCAGGGCCGCTTGCATCTAATAGCTCCCTATAATCTTCATAAGATAGTCGGTCCATTCAGTGGAGGATCGTCCTCCGCTGTGTAGTTGTTTTTATTAGTTGGTATTTGGTTGAAGCATTTTGGGAGGTGGAGATGCTTCCTCAGTGCCCGCTGCTTGGATACGTTCCGTCTCTCTTTCGCTAGAGCCTCGTTTGTTAATAACCAGGATGCACTACGAACAGGTAAGGAAGGCTTTAACTGTGAAGTTAATTAGCCACGTATATCCCCAGTATCTATCCTGAACCAACAGTGAAGGCATAAACAATCACCAAGTAAAATTACTTGATATCTATTTCAACAGTTTAGTAAACACTAATTAAAACCAACACGTCATTCGGAAGCTATCTATCGCTACGCTTGTTATTATTATTATTATTTCACCGGTAACCGGCTTGAAGTTAATTCGTGACAAATGGAAGGTCGTCGTATATTATGACTTAAATCCATATTGACAACGTACAAAATTATTCAACAAATACATGAGTCACCTGGAAAACATATGAGTTAAGGGTAGCCAGCCATGCCAAATACGCGTCATAAGCACCACTAAATGCTGATGGGCAGTTACTCAATATAGGAAATGCGGCATTGCACAATAGTGATGAGTAAACAATAATTGTAGTATAAATTAGCTAGTAAGTTAGATTAATTGAATATTCCTTTGTATTAAATCAACACTGAAACTCTGTCGGTCAGTATTGTGGTAAATAAAGTTTGTTTTTTTTATAACAAACCCTCGGCCACCACTTGGCTTATGCGACCAATTTAAAATAAAAGCTCAATGCACAGTGATTTTATTACAGCTGCATCACTGGTATGACGAACTGGAATTCTATAATCGCATGATGCTTGGACATCAGTTCCCGGAGCCCAAGAAATTCAAAAAGAAGGCATTATATACGTCGCGAATAGCTTGCTTGGTATATTAGAAAAAACATTTGCTGAACAATACAAGAACATTTCACAATATCTAAATATCGCGCCGCGCGTCTCGCCGCGCCCAGCACCGACGTCGATGGTACTTACAGTGCTAGTGTTGAGTGCGTGAGTATAAAAAAAATGGTAAGTGTTAAAGTAAATCGTCTTTTGTCAGTGAATTGCTAAAACCTAGTGTCAGTGCAAGGGTACGACAACACAGTGCGTTGATTGATAAAGCTACGTCGCCTGAATTACGTCACCAACTTCGGGCAACTGAATAGTATTTAAGGTTTTATTGTACAATCACCTTGTTATTCATCTCACTACCGTACCTCACCATCCTTCACCATCTGCACCCTTTTCGTGTCCGGGAGTATGTACGGTCTATGACCTACATTGGTTTCACTCCCGCGCTTCCCTATTTAGCACTATAGCGACGCGCATGCGACACATTATTACTTATATTTTTAGTACAATAGTTGCACTTACGTGAACTGGTAAGATCGATCACCAATCATATCGCTCAACCATATTCATCTACCGTACCATATACATACCATTTTCGTATTAAATTAAATTTAATTGTTTTTAGACATAAAAGAATAAACTTTTTTTTATTAATATCTAGTAACTTTTACAATATCTACCATCTTAATGTACAAACCAACCCGTACAAGCGGTTCTTTTAAAAATTTAGTACAGTTTCCAGGGGCTATAACATAACTCACTGCAAGTAGTGTCACCATTTACCAAGTGCCTTGTTATTAATAAAACTCCCGAAAAATAAGCTTTTCTACGCTTCTTATATCTTCTAAATAGTAATGGAAAATTTCTATTTCGTTAGTGATTTAATAGTCTAAGTATTTTGTCGCTGTAATTGTAAAGATTTAAAATGGAGAATAAATTAATGGAGATAAAATAATAAATTAATTAATGGAGAATAAAATAATTGCTAATGAATCGTTTTTTTTGTACTACGTCGGCCCACCTGATATAAACCGGTACCGTAGCCCATTAACGCTTGCGATATACTAAGTATCACTCGCGTGATGCCTCCTCTGCTGCTTACACAGCAACTCCTTGGGAGCTTACTAGTGACCTCACTCACACGCAGGAACACAACAACCCTACTACCTCCCTACCCTAGGGAGTTGTTATTTGTACATGCTTACATGTGCTTTACATCTCTTCAAAACACTCAGAACAATACAACCAGATATTTTCATGTATACAAATATTTGTAATGTGTGGGTATCGAACCCATGAGCTTTGTAGTTAAAGTGCTAACTATTCAAGCGGGCCCGTCAGATGTCAAAATTATAAAAAAATGTCTTTTTGTCACTATTAGGGTAGGCATCTTTCCGACATATTTGTGTTTAATGAAAATGTTCAAATCGAGTAGAAATGAAAATAAATTCTCAAAATTTATGGATGGTGATGATTTTTAGTGGGTGTATGTGAAATATAAAATATCAAGTGATGATACGGAGCCCTACATGCTCTAGTTTTATTGTCACGTGAACGGTTTTTTTATTATTTAATATTGCTCATCATCATTAACATAATTTCAGCCGAAGGACGTCCTCTGCTGTACATAGGCCTTTTTCTTAGAATTTATCAGCGATCTTCATGCGATCATCGCAAGGGCTTCGGTCGATGGTATCTACCTAGTCTGGCCTTAAGTTTTGTTACAAATGAACATGCATTTATTTTTCATGAAGTAATTGTAATTGAATTAAACAATTGCTAACGGAAGTATCGCGTGTTATATTTATTGTGTTGAACCTGACGTTTCGAATGCTTTGCAGCATCCGTAGTCGCAGGAAGGCTAAGGTGACATTTGTTTTACATTGGTTATTTTCATTTCTCTCCGACTTTAACAGCATTAACAGCCTTTCTAGTGCTAACAACACACTGATCCTGATCTTTTATGATCTGCAACAGAGGAAGTGTTGGTATATCTCTCGATAGTACTTACTACTACTAAACTAGTACTAAATCTTTTGAAGTGTCTTGAATATGACTGACGGCACTATACCCACTTTGTGCAAGGCAATCACCGCAATGCTATTTTCTTTAAAATTGTATTCATTTTGATAATAATGACGAAAAAAGGACCGCGTCTTATGGCGCTCGGTTCTCTCTGCCTACCCCGCAAGGGACCTGGCGTGAAGATATACATACATACAATGACGAAAAAAATAATTAAAACGGCGGGAAATTGAAAGAATTTTAAATAAACGCGTTCCAAATTCAAAATAGTTAAACAGTTGAAAATAAGAAAAGTTTCTATGTAACAGTATTTATGGTCAGACTAGTTATTTATCTAAATTCACGCCAAATCCCTTGCCTAGTAGACAGAGATAGGTTGCCAGAATGGGGGGCTAAAGTCCATTAATAGCGAAACAAGATAGAAGTTTATTTCGTTTTGCATAAACCGAATTAGTTACAGAAATTCATTATTATCAGATTAAGAAATAATGTTGTATGTATATATATATATATATATATATATATATATGTGTGTGTGTGTATATATATAGGTATATCTTCACGCCAGGTCCCTTGACCTACCTCGCAGAGAGAACCGAGAGCCAAAAGACGCGGTCATTATACACCTCACTTGATTTTTACAAAAAAAGTAATGTTTCAAAAATAATTCTAGCGTAACGTCAATATTCTATACAGATTTGTAATGAAATTATGAAACAAATGCTTAATATTTGGAAGGATTTTGATTGTAACACATTACAAGTAATAATGAATGTTACGTTCTATCAATAATATATAATAATATATAATAATAATATATAATAATAATATATAATAATAATATCACATTCCATAACCAACTGTGGATCGTAGATAACTTCAGATCTAACGTCTGAAATAATAGTTATCTAACCATACATAGATACATACATAGATTACCCTTGAAAATTTTGTGAGTATTATACATTTTGTGGCAAATAGATTAGTAAAATTATATCAAGGTACAGTTTTAAATTATGTTTTCAAATGAGAAATATATTTTATGTTTCAGAATATATCCCTAATACAAGTATTTTTGTTCATTACGTCGATTTATGGAATGGGCAGTCAACTACTTTAATTGATTTTTAAACGAATTAGAAAAAGAGAAGGTTCTTACTTCTTATCAAAATCTAGTTTCATTAGTAAGGTCCCAGTACCAAATTCACAATGAAAGGATTTTTATAGCTTCATTTCAAATTATTTAAATTCTGCTGTGAAACTACATTCAAGTACGTGTCTTCTGTTTATACATCTAAATTATCGAAAACGAACATACTGAGTATCTTTAATAAGATGCGAAACACATGTGATCAAAAGCAATGAATCGTATACGAGTGCATTATTAGTTATTTTAAAATTTATTTCAGTGGACCATAAACATAAATCAGTACGAGCGGTGTGAGCGTCTATCGAGCGAGCTGCCGCTTTATTTACTGCCGCCAGCTTTCCAGCGAGTGGCTGAAAAGCTTTATGTAACGAAATTTCGTAACTCATTAAATTTGGATTTGGTTGAATAATTATGAGCGGAATTAATGAGAGTGTATTTATTCTTCTGAAGCCCGCAATCAGATAATTAATGCATTTTCCAATATTAAATTTAAATATTGTGGCCAATCATTTTATAATTGAATTATAATGTTATTTGCATCGTTTTAGCAAAATAGGTCCATAGAAATTGTCATCGACAACATTGACGACGTCAATTTAATGATAAATTAGTTTTTAATGAATTTTTACTGTTATTTATTAAAAAGTAATATGTTAAATGAATACAAATGACAATTAAAGATCATTGAAAAATTACCGTTTATAAAAGCTATTGTAAAACATATTTTCAACGGTATTATGCCAATTCCAATTTGAGTTACTTTACATGTAGCAAGTTTTTATAAAATAATTAAATATTAGCTACATACATATGTACTAATACATAAATATTAAACAATTTATATATTGGAATTAATGTTAAATAACTAAAATGTAAGTAATCAATCAAAGTAAGTAAAATCGTAATAATTATGCAATTATATGCAAAATATGCAATTTACAAACCTGCCATTATTCACACTGTACGTCAACTTAGTGGAAACTCCAACTAAATTGTACATTGCACGAACCGTACACTGCATTGTCTCATAATGCTATTTATTAAAACATCAAGTATCAATGAAATTCCGCGAACTGCAAAACTTTTCCCTCCATTTGCAGGAAGAATCAACACGTCGCTCTCGGTCTAAGCTTTCGCGTCGACTGACTGGGCGGCGCGCCCGCCCTTTCGTCAGTCCGCAATAGGCTGTACGTTGTGCCAACTTTCATAAAGCGACTTTGGATTTATTTAATGCTGCCTCCGGCAATAATGAGATGCCTATTGAACAGAAAATAGTTAATTTATGAAGTTCGTAGAGTTCGGCATTTTGTATTATGAACGAAAAGTTTCTCTTTGTAACATTATATTCCCTTTATGAAAGTAATCAGATGGCTTTTATGTATTAAATTTACGTATCTATTATTACTAAAACACATTTTGTCATATGTGTGTAACAAAGTAAGTAATCGATGGTTATATCTGGAAGTAGTGCCCATAGAAAATGTAGTAATATTTTATTTATTCTTTGGTATACTTACTATTATCATATACTATACTATTTCTTGGACCTGTGAGTTTCCTCACTATATTTATATATATTATATATATATATATTATTATATATATATATATATATATATTATATATATATATATATATATATATATATATATATATATATATATATATATATATATATATATATATATATATATATATATATATATATATATATATATATATATATATATATATATATAGTCTGGGGAAGTACCCCACCCTACAGAAAACCGCAGCCAAATAACAACTGCCCGGAGGGTTGTTGTATTACTGCGTGTGGCGTTGGCGTTCATGAGCTATGGTAACCGCTGAATATCAGGTGGGCCGTTGTATAAAAAAATATATATGTACGCGTATGTATGTATATCGTCACGTCAGGTCCTTTGCTTTTTGTCCTCTCTGCCTATCCAGAGAGAACCAAGCCATAAGATGCGGTCCTAACTCATATCACTCGCTTCTGTAATGCGTGCATGAGAAGAATAATGAATGTATGAATACTCATGCACGCTCGCAGGTGTCTAAGGCTCCTGATATCACATTCTGATAAAACACGATCAATTTGATCATAGTACGTAAGTCATGGCTTTCCTTGGCTCCTACATCATTCAAAGTCAAAGTCAAAATCTATTTATTCCGTAAAAATGACTACATTTGTTTGGAATCGTCACAATTTTTTTTTTCTTTTTCTACTTTCGTACTCGTATTGTATACTACTGTTTACTGTTTTGTAATTCTTTCTTCCTGTATTCTTCCTATTATGTCCAAACCAACCGAGCATACGAGTCTTTTTCAGACTATCCTTACATCGCCATTGCGAACGCAGTCTACAAGCATTACGCCACAAATTTTGCATAACGCTCGCATTTCGACTGCGTTCGTCCTATTTTTATGATTTTTCTGCCAAACTCAGTACGCGCTTCTATAAGTTAGTTAAAGCTAATAGACGATATATATATATATATATATATATATATATATATATATATATGACATGAGTTCCCGCTTCCATAACTTAGCTTCCCCTAATAGATGTTATATATATCATAACATATATTAGGCGTTTTAAATGTTTCTTAGACTCTTTTTTTATATGGACGAGTACTTATAAATAGCATTTAGGTTTCAACATTTAATATTGTAGTGACACAAAAACTGCAGAAAATGAAACCACAAGAACTAAACGTAGCCAAGACAAAGAGTACTTCAGCCGTACTTCAGAGTTGAATGAATAGATCGTCTTATTGCTCGGCTCTATTCAAATGGAAACATTTAATTGCAAATGGCTAGTGGTCACAGTTGCATTCAAATGGCAGCATACCGGCTGTATCCAGGCCTGACTGCTATTGTGCTTGCAATAGTCGTGGTAGGAATGAATATGAAATTACTTGCCCGCTGTAGTATTTAGGAAATAGATCCAGTTACGGTATGGTTAGACAGGGCGCGCACGGCTCTCTAAATATCGGTAGAGATGCACAGGTGCTTTGCTTGTAGAATATCAATGCCAACTTTAAGTGCTCCTGTAAATGATCCAAATGGTCAAGTACAAGATAGATTATTCGCATGAATAATAAGTATATAAATAAGCAAGAAACTTCAAGTACTTACCTTATATTAATTGAGAAAGAATTTGCTTTCCTTTGTATGTTTTACCGATTGTACAACAGACAGCCTTCAGAGAAGTTGTGTTATACGTCATCATCTGAGCGTTATTCCCTGTTGCATCTTACGCTTTCGCTTCGGAGCCCTGGGCTCGCATTCCGAATTATACCTCTCCATTTCTCGCAGTCTTCGGCATCGACCATTGGCATGCATATCGTCCCTTACGACGTCAAGCCAACATTTCTTAGGCCCTTCGATCGCGACCAGGTGGAGCCGACAAGGCTAGACATTTGTTCTCCACATAACTAGCCGACTTTCTTAAGATGTGGCTGTACCAGCGTACGTGACGCTCTGGCAGTTTTTCTGCTATGTAACGGATATGAAGGCTACCGTGAATATGGAAGTTCTTAATGCCTTCCTTCCGCGTCACTCAGGCAGCATATTCATCTCTGCAATATGCAGCTCCTGCTTGTGCCACTCAAGAACCAGTCTCGCTTCACTGCCTTATAAAAGGATAGGTCAAATTATGGATTATAAACCTGTCCCTTCTGCTTAGGTCGAGTAGGTAATGGATAGGTCGTAGAATAATTCGCATAAATAATAAATATACAAATTAACATAAACTCCAAATATCTTATATTAATTGAGAAATAATTAGCTTCCCTTTTTATGTATTATATTCAGAAGAGCTGTGTTATATGTAAATATATATACAATACAAATATTCTTTATTACACCAAATTAAAATTGTAAATAAATGGTACTTATAAACTATAGTACAATAGGCGGTCTTCTCGCTAAACAATCTCTTCCAGATAACCTTAAGCTAAGAGAAAACTACTATCTTGAAATATATATAACATATAATACAGGTCGGTGGTACAGAGCAAACTATACGAATTAAAACGAAGTTATCACATACATTAAAAAGCATTAATATTTATATTTAATAACAATAATGTCAGTGATGATCGGGAGAGAGAGAGAGAGAGAACGGTCAAATAGAGTTACAGTAAAGCATTAGCTTTCTTTGAAAAGAGATTTACAAGAGGAAAGAGTTTGAGCACAACGAATATTGAGTGGTAGAGCATTCCTGCACTGCTTGAACTGAAAACAATTTCGAATAAAATTGAGAGTAGTGAAATGGAGTTTTATGACGAAAAAAAAAGATTTTGATGTAATTTGCGACCCTGTCCATTACTATAAAATATAAATCTATCTTCGAGGTTAACAAGGAGTAGTGGAATTGAAGAAAATAGAATAGAGAACAGACAGCAAATGCCAGTTGCAGCGAAGTATAACAGAGAGCCACCTGAGCTGAGTACGAAATTCGGAGACATGGTAATGTTTGTGGAGTCCAAATATGAATCGGATACAAAGTTTTAAAAATACTAAAGTATATTTAATTGATGTACAGTGAGGTCAAGATAGCAGGAATCAGCATAATCAAGAATAGGAAGAAGTATGGATTGTGCAAGCGCAATTTTGGTGTCCATCGGTAGGAAGCTTCGCAAGTAGGAAGTAACTACAGGCCCATAACTATATTATCATGTATCAATAAAATAATTGAGAAGTATTTTGTTTCAGAAATAAAAAAAATATTTATCAAGTAACAACATGATTCATAATAGACAATACGGATTTCAAAAGAACCGAAGTACTTCTCAATTGTTGTCAGATTTTTTTAATGAATATTATATGGATAAGAGGCTCCATGTACTAGCGGTATTCGTAAATTTTGAGTAAGCCGATGTTTTAAATTACAAAATACTATTCTCCAAATAACAGCAAAGTGGTATACAAGCCCCATTATTAGATTTCATAAAAAACTACCATAAAATCGCTTTACAGCTGTAAGCTTAGGCGATACGCGCAGTAACATGATTCCTACGGAACAAGGGACCGCACAAGGTTCCATAATAGGTCCCATAGAATATCTGTTGTACGTAAATTAAACGTGCAATTTATTTACTGAGGGCTCTGTGTCCCAATTCGCAGATGATACTTGGTTATTGGTTGCACAAAAAGATATACTGTGTAGACGGGTACACAACGACCGGTTAGTAATTATCGTAAAAAAACAAAACTTATGCGTATTCATAGCACACAATTAAAAACGAGTAATATACCGAACGTAGTAGATTTAAAATTAAAATTTGTAGATATTGCCCGCTTTCATACACAGACTGTATGCACATAAATAAAGGTAACGAATGCAAATGCATGTCTATAGATATTGTACACCAACACCCATGTCGACACTTGGGTCTTGTAATAGAAACCGCACATATAACACGTGTGTAATTCGTTGAGAGCTCTTACTTCAAGAACAATGGATTTATCACTAGCGTATTCGATGGAACATATTTGGATAATTTTTGTAAGGTACAAGTGACTCTTCTTAAGACAATTTTAGCATCTCGAATTAAAAGAAGACTGAAAGCACAGGATACTGACATACTTAAAAATTGTAAGGTTCTAAATGTATTCAATAAGTGTGGGATAGCCGTCGCTTGGGAATACTGCGACAGAATGGAAAACGAGCTCGGTGGCTCAGTCGTGAAAGACGCGACTTTGACACCAACGCTCGTGGGTTCCATTCCCACACAAGAAAAACATTTGTGTGCATGAACATGTCTGTTTGTCTTGGTCTGGATGTTTTAAGAGAGGTAGGGCGCATCAAAGCAGCCCACCTGGGGAAGTACCTCCACATCACAGAAAACCGCAGCCAAATAACAACTACCTAGAGGGTTGTTGTGTTCCTGCGTGTGAGTGAGGTAACCAGTAAGCTCCTAAGGAGTTGCTGTGTAAGCAGCAGAGGAGGCATCGCGCGAGTGATATATGTTACAAGCGATAATTGACTACGGTAACTGTTTTACATCAGGTGGACCGTATGCTTGTATTTGTCCCGATGTCGTATAAAAAAAAGATCTCGAAAGAAATACGTATGGCAGAATTTAAGCCAATTAAACACAAACATCTTACCACATTATACTAATGTTTATGGTAAATGTAAATGGGAGTACTAACTCCTCGTTATACTCAATAGCCTACCTAACGAAGTTCTAAATAAAATATTGCATAATTCGCGTAAAACCAAAATTATATTAAAGAACCATTTTTAATCTTAAAACGAAACAATATATTCTATTCTGCCGGAAAAAAAAACTCCCTTGCATCTGTAACTTATTGTAGGCACCTAAACGGTAACGGTAATAGTTATATATCGCGAACTCTAGGTAAATAAGGCACCTTGATGGCGTCTTCCGAAGGATATATATTGTAAGTATTTTTCGTGTGCTATGTGTAATATATATATAATATGTGCTGAATAAATGAAAAAAAAAAAAAACATAATTTACGCGATTGCAATGTTATCCGTGTATTTTATCTATAATAACTGATTGTTATGATTACGTTGCATTTTTATAATGTACTACTACATAGCAAAGATAAAGTATAGTTAAAGAACATACATTATGACGAGCTCGGTGGCTCAGTGGTAGAACGCGCTGTCACGCTACTTTGACACGAACGCTCGTGGGTTCGATTCCCACACAGTACAAAAATTTGTGTGCATGAACATGTCTGTTTGTATTGGTCTGGGTATTTTCTATGTATAATAAGTATGTATTTACGAAAAAAAAAATATTTACGTATGTTTATCAGTTGTCTTGTACCCATAACACAAGCTTCGCTTACTTTGGGGCTATGTGGCGCTGTGTAATTTGTCCGACAATATTTATTTATTTATTTATTTATTAAGTTACAGATACAAGAGAGGTTTTTTGTGGTATGTTGGAGCAGATTCCTCTAATGTCATTACCAAATCTTCATGGTTCTCCTTCGGTGTTAAACATTTTTTTAAACAAATGTTTGATAATCGTACGTTATTCAATTTTCTCCATTTTTTGAAAACGTGGTACTTGAATTCACTTAAATCACTCTAATTTAAAAACTGTCAAACCTTAAGCAAGAAAATAGTATACGATGACAACCAAAGATGTATGTGAAACAAATGAGGGTAGTATAATAAAAATATAATGCTTTTTACATGTGAGGCCGCGAACTTTTCAATCCACCTTCTACACCAGCTCGCATATTCTCTTCAATTCAATAAATCGGCAGGATATCTTTTCAACGACACAATTTCAAATTGAATATATAATCGTTAATTGAATGCTATACGTGTATTTTGAAGACAAAACGGAACCGGCAATGCCCCCTTTATTATAGTCGTTTACAGACAGTGGATGTTGTAAGAACTGCTTAGCGTAAAGCAGGCTGTATGACTATTTACTTACTTAGTCTTATAAAAGAAAAGATATTTTTTATTACTTTTGATGTCATTTTCGACATCATAAATTTTTCCATTTACATATCTAATCTATCAAGAAATCTATCAATCACATCTACATAAATAACCTGCGCTGAGTCGTCGTCCATCATCAATCACTTAAATATGAATCATTTTATATAATTCGAGGGACGTGGCGCGAAGATATACATACATTCATACATATATTTTATATATTTAGTGTAAGGACGTCCCTTCAGATTAATATCAATTTGTCCGCTTATTGAATGTATAGAAATAGCTGAGATTTGCTTGGGAGCGAATTTGATAGTATTAATCTGCTAATGGATTATATTATTACGTCCGTTCACACTTGATATTTCGTTCGTTATATATATCTAATTGTATGTATTATATGCAGGATATATGACAGATTGAATATTAAGTATCCTACTTAAACATTCATACGTATTTGCCCATAGGGATTTGTCCTTACGTATTTTTTTTTATATGACGTCGGGAGGCATTCAAGCATTCAGCCCACCACTTTTTATAGATGTATCTATAGATGGCACATTGCCATCCCCGCTATGCATAAAACATCTTTTCAAATATTTTTTATACCATTAAGGTGGCAAACAAGCATACAGCCTGCTTGATGGTAAACTGTCACCGTAGCCTATGGACATTTGCAAACTCATTTGTCACTCATGCGTTGCCAACCCTTTAAAAACTTCTTCATGACTTTCTTGGTACTTTCACTCACTCGCAAGTATACATCAACTTCAGGAAGTTGTTATTTGACTTTGTTACTTACTTAACGACTTTCAGTGAGGTGGAAATACTTCCCAGCCGGTCAGATTTGTATACCCTACCTCTCTTTAAATGGAGCCTATTTGTAATGTAGCAGATAGTACAACGTGCAGGTAAGGTTGGCTTTGATTCCAAATATGCTAGTGAGACATTTACACTGCAAAATCTATCGTAGAGTTAAGAATACGTATTAATTTTGCAATTTCTTTTTATTTATATTAAAGTAATCCAAAAGAAGAATACATTTTTAATTTGTATACTCGTATGTCAAGTAATATTTGACACATTATGTTACATTCTGTTATTGCATGCTTGGAGAGGAAATGAGTCAGCATATATTTTAGAACCAAGAATAATGTTAAAACTTTACATTAAAATGCAGAACAGCAAAATAGGGAAGTAACTTACAGTAAATAGTTAGAAACATTACAGTTTCTTGTCTTTAAGTGTTTGTGTTAAAGATATAATGCTAATGAGGAGTAGCACCGTTAGCGGCGGGACTGGCTGACTTTGTGTTACAGGCGTCCACAGATTACGATAGCTTGAAATACTAGCGGGTGTTATGTTTGTTTACTACACTACGTAGTAATAAAGAACATGAATAATAGTGTTCAAAGCTATATTAAAAAAAATGGAATTCCTGACTAATTCACTGACACATCAACGCCCAAGCCAAACCCTTCAACTTAAAAAGCTGAAATTTTGAACAGAGGTTACTTACTGTTGTAATGTTCACAAGAGATAAGAAAGGATATTTAAAAATTCAACCCCCATGGGGGTGAAAAGGGGATTGACAGTTTGTAAGAAGCAGAAGTATTTTTTCAAGTTAGTGACTTGAAACTTTTATGTTTTTAAATAGGCAATATTGTGTATAAAGAGGTGCTTTTGGTATACAGTCAGTATCAAATAGTTAATGGAAACCGAACTGATCGTGACATATCTTCATTACTACACAAATAAGGATATTTGGTACTTTTACTAACTATTTAATGCTGACTGTATTTAAAAATAAGAAGTGAAATAAAAATAAGTAAGTCACGGTCAAAAGCTAGTGTGCAGATAAGCGCAATTTTGAGTGACATCTTACGTCTCTATGTTAGGTGCCACTACCACACACATGTATACTGAAAAAATAAATCATTTTTTTTGAAAACGAAATCAAGGGCACCGCTGTTATAATTGTGCAATTTGATCTAACCTGCTTTGTGTGCTTCCGCCACCAATTAGTTCATGCGGCCTAGCGCCGGCCGGCACCCACCCACTACTGTTAGTGCGTGCTACATGCCGACGCTGCCATGGCTGCTGCGGTCGTCCGCCATCTGGAACAGAATCCGCATGCCCCCACCACCGCCGTCGCTGCACGACTGGCCTGGTCGTCGCTGCGACACGTGTTTCGCCTCTCCACGAGGCATCATCAGGCGTTGTAGACGTTAATCGTAAGAATAACATGCAAAATATTTTTTTTATTTTTTTACATGTAAATTTGACTTTTGCAAAATAACGAATCTATTAACTATGTTATAATTGTATATGCAAAATTAATGCGTATCTTCATAATAATAATCAAAAGTATATTCCAAGTTCCAAGTCGAGTATTACAACAGTAGTTGTCATAGTAGAGGGAGATGAATGTCGAAAACATGTGTATAAACATGCGTAATTTTACAGAATAACAAAAAGAACATGTGTTATTTTAAAAACAAAGCATCTAGTCAGTTAAATAAAAATCCTTGAACCTGACTGCAGCGTTATGTGACGGCTCCAATCATTAAAATAGGACCAGCTGTTTGGGAAGAGTTTAGTGACAGACACACACAGGCGAACTACGTCTATAAAGATATAAAAACGTTTTTTATGAAAACGGATTTTCATAAAGTTATTTTATGTTGGTGGGGGGCAAATGAAGCACGTGGGTGACGGTAAATAATCATAATAGATATCAGCAAGAATAGTCTTCGATTAGTTTCCAACCTATTATGGGAAATAAACCTAACAATAAACAACCTAAAATGGGATTCCACAGTTTTATAAATGGAAGAAAATACCTAAGCGTACACTGGTGGAACGTCAATGACCAAGGTGGTAGGGACAGAATATTTGTTTATGCCGAGTTTTACTCGTACGTAAAACTCAGTGCAGCTGCTGAAAAGCAAACAGCTCTTACGAACACACTTCTACACAAAAGAGGCGACATCTCTTGGATTTTAGATTTCCTGAACCGGTTGACTACACGACTGTTGAACATCACTGGATACCCGTTGATTCGAACTACTCTCTTGTATCTTAATAATAAACTGTATTCGATATAAAATATATTTTGTAACTTGATTTTGTAGTATAAGACAATTTTGAAAAGTTATGCATTGCTTTTACATTGGCTTGTTTCTTAATTTCGCCAATATGTCACATAAATATGTTTTCGACATTAATCTAATCTGTCCTTTATGACAACTACTATTACAGTAGGTATTCGACAAAGCGTTGCACCTGGAGTAAGATCTTGGCTTAATGACGTCTCGCCTGGCGCTATTGAGATTATTATTATGAACATACATTACTTCGAAGATAATTGTAATAGCTATGTCCTTGACTTGGTTTTTAAATTATTATTTGATTTCGGTACAGGCACCTGACATATTATATAGATCATTCAACATCACATTTTTTTTTTATACGGTGACATGTAAACAAAGGGGCCTACCAGATTTAAAGCGGTTTGCGTAATCTATACACGCCTACGATAGAGGAAGTATCACTCACGCGTTGCCACTCGCGCTTATTACACTGTAACTCCTTAGGAGTATACTAGAACTTACTAAATTTATTTTAAGGTCGAGATACTTTTTTAGTCATGTTGCTTTGATGCACACTACCTCTCTTTAAAGTAACCTGACCGAAACAGCAAACATGTTCATGCACACAAATATTTATCCTGGGTGGGAATCGAACCCATGAATATTGGTATTAACGTAGCACTGACGGGTAAATGAGTGAAATTACCAGAATTTATTAAAAGGATGTTAAGTTCGCAGCGGGGGTGACAGTGTGTGAATGATACTCTTGTATTGCGAGCGTTGATGGGCCATGGTATTGTTTATACGTTGCGCATAAAACAATAGGTTCTGAGGTTTAGGTTCTAAAAATTGACAAACAAAACTATTGTATAGGTAAGTTATTTACCTACGAATTCTGTAATCTTTTTTTTATATGTATAAGTAGATAATAAAAGTTTTAGATAATGCCCCATAAAAGATGCTCTATTTTAAGACCAATGAAATTTTTCATAGTGCACAATACGGATTCACAGCAGGTAAATCCACTACAAATGCGGGGGTGGCATTGGTCAAGCATGTTCTTAGCGCATGGAAGAGATCCCAGTAGACTTAAAATTGCAGTGGGCCCCCCACTGGCCAGTAAGCTCAGCTATGCCGCATATGCCGTTAGGAGAATTAGATAATTGACGGATGTGGCTACCGCTCGCTTAGTCTATTTCAGCTACTATCACAGCATTATGTCATATGGTATACTGTTGTGGGTAAGAGCGGCTGATATTGAAACTATTTTCATATTACAAAATAAAGCCATCCACTCTATTTATAACATGGGCTCCAGAGAATCCTTAGAGAACTATTCAAAGAAATAAACGTTCAAAGAAAATCACGGTTAGTTCTCAGTATATTTATGAGAACATAATGTATGCTCGTAAAAATATAAATTCGTTTTCAAAATGTACTGAAAATCTTAGGAGCAGGAATAGATATTGCTTAAAAGCTTGAAAGATTTGCTTAAAAGTATATTCGCGGCATGGGAAGATTCGCAAGATGCCTTGGGAATTTTCTGTGATCTGTCTAAAGCGTTTGACTGTGTGCACCATGACACTCTTGTCAGAAAATTACACCACTACGGTATCAGGAACAAGGCTCTCGAACTTCTGTCTTCTTATCTGGGCAATAGGATACAGAAGGTCGATATTAATGGTAAAAGATCTTCGGGGTCCCCTGTAGTTATGGGAGTCCCACAGGGATCAATTCTAGGTCCATTATTATTTTTAGTATATATAAATGACTTACCTTATTATGTAAAGGATAAACATGAGATTGTATTGTTTGCGGATGATACCTCTTTGACATTCAAAATTAATAGACAGTTAGGTAATTATGACGAAGTTAACGATGCTCTCTCTAAAGTTATGCATTGGTTTAATGTTAATAATCTGCTTTTAAATGATAAAAAGACTAAAGTAATTAAGTTCTCAACACCCAATGTAAGACAGGTGACTACCAATGTACATGTTAATGGAACTAATTTAGCCCCTGTGGAGACAACTGTGTTCTTGGGTATAACAATCGACTCCAAACTACAATGGGGCCCACAAATTGAAAAATTATCAGGAAAACTAAGTTCTGCAGCCTATGCAGTGAAAACTATTAGACGGCTCACTGATGTTGATACGGCTAGAATAGTTTATTTCAGCTACTTTCATAGTATTATGTCATACGGAATTCTTCTTTGGGGTAACTCCGCGGACATTAACACCATCTTTTTATTGCAAAAGAGAGCCATTAGAGCTATCTACAAACTTGGTCCCCGGGAGAGCCTTAGAGAAAAATTCAAAGAAATAAATATTCTAACAGTCGCATCGCAATATATCTATGAAAATCTTTTGTATGTCCATAAAAACATAGACTCATTTTGTAAAAAGAGTGATACTCATAACATAAATACTAGATATAAGCATAATCTAGTGTTACATCCAAGCCGTCTCCACAAAATAAGTAATTCTTTTATGGGGCAATGTATACGGTTCTATAACAAACTTCCCAGCAATATAAGAGAATTGTCAATAAACAAATTTAAAACTACCATTAAAGCCAAATTGTGTAGCAGGGCATATTATAAAGTATCTGACTATATTAATAATAAAAATGCCTGGGAGTGAGTCGATCCAATTATAATGTAATTAATAAATTATGTAAATTTGTTTGGATACCAAAAGAGGGATGCCTGAGTTTTTTGGCAGTATTTTTATCAGTGCTCACCTAGTCATGAACTGCACGGTAGGGAAAAAAATTGTGACGATTCCAAACAAATGTAGCCATTTTTACGGAATAAAAAGATTTTGACTTTGACTTTGACTTTGAGATTGTGTGTGCCAGTACATCGGCTTGCTAAGACTAATAGATCTTTTGTTGCAAATTGTATTCGATTCTATAAAAAATTACCTGAAACAGTTCTGTCCTTGCCTGACAACATGTTCAAAAGACACATCAAAAATACTCTATGTAGGAAGGGTTACTATAGAATCGATGAATATCTAACTGACAGAGATGTATGGAAATGATTCAGCACATGAATTAATATAACTTTAATTGTACCACTTGATGTCACTATATGTACACTCATATCATCATATTTATTGTAATATGTATAAGATGATTTGGAAAAAAAGACCTATATTGGCAAGTTTCTTTTAGCATTTCTTCTTCGCGAATGGTCATTTGAAATGCTGGTAGATTAAAAAAGAGAAAAACTTAAAAAAAATGATAAGATATAATATTGATAAGACGTATCTAAGTGCCCGTGAGGATCTAAAGGCAAATAAAGAATTTTTCTTTATCTTTTTAAAGAAGTTATTACAATTATGAGTGCTAATTTAAAACCGAGATTTGCCGATGTTTTTAAAATTCCACTAAGGTATAATACCTGGTCATCTGCACTAAGTATCGTACACTATTTTGTATACATAAATGTAAGAGTATTGTGAGAAATAAATACGTAATACATATGCTGTAACAATTCACAGTAGATGTAGACAATCGTTGCTTTGAGAATATTTCGAGTCACAATTTTTTTCCCATTATCTACCTTCACGCCAGTGGTTCCTTTTAGGGTAGGCAGTAGAACCGAACATCGCGAAAAGACGCGGCGGCGAAGGTGGTTATATACCTCGCTCGCTCCTTTAACATTCTCATGAATTTTTTTATTTCTATAGATTTTTGACGTATTTGCTACACTGATGCTCACTTTCAAAGACAAGATTACATAAACTACGTGTTATTATTACTTTTTTAGTTAAGTTTTTGCATGTGGGATAATAAATCTATACAATTTACAGATTAGATGTAAATATCCCTCAATTAATTACTTTAAAGCTCTCAATTTTAATTAGCGAACAGAGAAACAGAAGAAATTTCAAGTTACAAACCTTGATGAAAAACTTGAATTATCTTTGAAGATGCGTCAACTGCACACACGCCATTTTTTACGTTTTCTAAACTTCTTTTGATAACCTAAGCCTATCCTTTTGATAATCTAGCCAACTTTATGAAACACGTTGTTGGAAACTTAAACATAATTTCTAAGTAGGTTAAGGATTGAGTGATAAAGTATGCAAAATTGTTTTTCAAGCGAATTATGTCACTCAAACGGTGGTCGTTGGCAGCTGCTGCAAAGTCTGGAATAACGATACTACAGTTTCGTACAAAACTTTTGCATAAACCTGCACTTAACTTGAAAGCTACGGTAAATAATATACTCTTGAGATAACTTTTAATATTTATATGCCTCACATGAAAACTTCGTTGTAAAAAGTTATTATAAGTTACTTCATTTGCCAATGGATACCAACGATATTTGAGTAATGTATTTTGGGTTACTTTATATGAACTTCTTCTTCTTTCTAGTATTATCCCGTTTCTCAATCAAATAAGATCTCGAGACATCAGACTAAGGATTTGGCAATAATACTAATTTTTCAGTCAGTCCAGCCCAGAGGGAAAACCAAACCTTTCTTAGGTCCGATCACACATCTTTCGAAAATGTAATTTCTGGCACTTGCATGTTTTCTCACAATGTTTTCATTCGCCGAGTAAAGTTACTAAATTAATAAAGGGTCTTCCAAATATAACAATAAAACAATTATTTAAAAAGACGGATTCTAAAAGTTTGACTAGTTCTGGCTTTAAGGACTCGCGTCGGATGGGTCTAACCAAAGTTCACTGAGGGCCCGGACAGAGGTGGCCGGCAGCTCCCGGTCATGTCAGGAGGTCCGGAAGGAGATGTAGGCCGCAGGCAGTAGCAGGCAGTGTAGCTCGCCAGCAAGCAGGACCGTGAGGGGCTTCATGCTCGCAGGAGGTCACAGGCGCAAGTAGGAGTCGGTGGAGATCGCCTTGCGATCAATCACCGCAGCGTGACTTCGTGCCGCCGCCGAAGTACACGCTGTGACTTAACACAACAGGTCACAGGCGCAGTAGAGAGTACACCATGATGCACCGTGCGTTGATAACTCGTTCTCGGCGTAGACTGGTTTACTTTCTTCTGGTCGGTCGTCTACATAACATTTTTTTAAACATTTAAATATTTACATTATGACATGACATTTCCGAACGAAAGATCGCTACGATGTGACGAGAAAACTTAGGTGGATTTTGTTTATTCCATTGAGTAAGAAAGGTTACCAAGAAATTGGTAAGGAGCTGCAGCATTCGTAACCTGAGTCCAAGACACGTACGTGAACTTATTTGCTTAATTCGTGAACCGCAATAAGCGATTACCAGTATGCATATTTGCATCCTGACATAGTTATTAAAAAAAGTGAATCTGAGAAAGACTTTTGGTGTTTCTGTTAAACAATATTATAGTAGAAACGTCATCATCATCTGTATAACTTTCACAAGCATTTGTCGACTAACTCGTATTGCAGATTGTTTGCTTTACAATCTTCCGCGATAAGGGGGCGCCATCTTTTTAGTATGGAACAATAAAAGGTCGGTAAATAGTTGCAATATTGGTGGATATGACTGTACAATTCGTTCATTCACGCGTGTTTCTCAAACACACAACTTGGGTACATAAACTGGAAATGTCTAGTAAGTAAAATCTAAAGTTCCGACTTAAACTTAAGTTATTTCAGCGTAAACCAATTGCCAACTCAGCATGCAACCATGTTTCATAGTGGAACTTCAAGTTTTCCAACTTTGTAGTGCATTTACCATAACGTTAACCTTAATGCATTTGAGAACCACTATGTTTGAATTATATATGGAAATTTAGTAATTCAGAGCTGTATGACTTTAAGGGAGTGTACTCTTCTGATAAACATACACCAACTACGATTCACAGATTTACCCGCATTCCAATATTTTAATGTAAACGTTCCTCTCTTCTTACACTTCTTTTGTCTTACAATTACATTGGTTTCTTCCAGAAACATGGCTCGCGTAAGATTGCGTTATTGTTATTAAAAGTAACGTATGTCATTTTACAAATGCTAGACTGCTATACTAAACGTCTATACTAAATATCGTGTAGGATAGGAAACAAATCAAGAACTAAATAGTACATTTATTTCACTTCAACATTTATTATATATTATTCTGCCATCTGAGATACAGTATTTTCATAATACTAGTTCAGATGGCACACACCGAATTAAATAACTATAACTTCATCATATTTCGTAGTCCTTGTAGCACGGCTGGGAGCAGGTCATGCTTTATGCTCGAAGTGTGTTTGTAACTCTTATTGTATGCTGCATAAGAACAGCATAAGGGTCAAAGTGTTATGCTTGACGTGCGCTTAGCTTATTATACATGATGTCCACATACGTGGAAGAGAATGGTTTATTTTACTTGTAAGGGTTTTTTGAAAATTGTACTAGACAAGTCCTTTTATTTTTCTTGTTTAAGAATATATTTGTGTGCTTAAATTATAAAAAGCACTTGAAAACATATAAAACAACATAGTGATTATATCAAATCACCGTTACCGTTATAGTACTAACATGCTTAATAAGTATTTTGTTAAATCTAACTGAACCGGCCATGAATATTCAAAAAGAGTGAACCATGTTTCGTAATTCTCAAAATTTACATTTACTAAAAATACCTTTAACATTTTCAAAGCAAACCATGCTTACATCAAGTCACGTAACTCTTTAACCTTCGCCCGTAACTGAATGGCTACGCTTGTAGCAGATATCTACGCGGTTTGTAGCATTCGTAGCGTCGCGTGTATAATACAGCCATTCGAGATAAGAGGAAAATTCAGAATTTGGGTACCGAGATAAGCTAATGCGACAAAATTTGAACTATGCGACTAGTTTATTAAATTTAATAAACACAATCTCTTTTTTATTGACACGGTGATTAATTCGATCGATCTACTTTTAGTGATTTATGTTCGCTTTGGTAACAAAAACAGTATACGACTTATCTGATAGTAAGCTATCATTGCAACCAAGTTACAATGCCCACGACTATCATGCATTAGTAACCTGTAAAAGCTTATTAAAGGGCTTTTTAAAACTCTATTTTGATGAAATATGCGACCCTTTCGCGTCACTCCGCACATCCAGCGTAGCATATTCTTTTCTGTGACACACAGCTCCTGCTTGTGGCGCTCAAATACTAGCCACGCTTCGTTGTCACATAAAAGGACAGGTATAATGATGGATTTATAAACATGTCCCTTTAGTTTAGCTTAACCGGCATTCTAAGGTCACAAACAACACCAGCCTTATCACGCGACTTGACCCAAGCCGCTGGTATGCGTGCCTTGACGTCGTAATCGATGTCTCCGGATGCGTGAAGGACAGATCCTAAATACCTAAAACGGTCCGTGCGCTCGACTGTGTCTTCACCAATGCGAACGGGTGTAAGATCTGAGATATTGCATGCCAAGTACTCCGTCTTCGCCACATCACAACAGTGCCCTAAAGCAAAGCTCTTCATGGCGTTATTTACTATAGATTTATCAGGTCTGGTCAAGCAATAACAGCAGATGTTTATTGTGCCGAACTTCGAACAATGATGGCGAAATTGGCAGTGAAACAGCCCCGACTCGTGAATCGATGTTGACCATTATTGCTCCATTATAACGCAAGACCTCACGAGAAACCGTTGTAACCCTACAGGAACTGCAGTTAGAAACCATACGTTATCCACCGTACTCGCCAGACCTTGCTCCAACTGACTACCATTTTTTCGTGATTTGGACAATTTTCTACGTGGTAAAAAATTTTCTTCCCAGGGCAGTACAAAATGCTTTCACACAGTTTGTCGAATCTAAATCAGTTCAGAGTTCTATCTTAAACTTCCGATTAGTAGCAATGTATAGATAATGAAAGTAAATGTTTTGATTAAATAAATATGTTACGTCTTAGAAAAAAACGAGTTTTAATTTTACGGTACAAATCAGCAATTTCATACTTTAAACCTAATACTTATAAATATGCTACATATGCCATACGGTTAGTAATTCTCGTGCTTTTGGGAAATATCTCGGTTAAATTATATATATATATAATAATAATAATATTTATTTCATACATAACAATAGCACATTATAACTATATAAATTATTCACATACAGTACTAAAACAGTAATAATACAGCACAGCTAAGCGCACGTCAAGCATAACACTTTGACCCTTATGCTGTTCTTATGCAGCATACAATAAGAGTTACAAACACACTTCGAGCATAAAGCATGACCTGCTCCCAGCCGTGCTACAAGGACTACGAAATATGATGAAGTTATAGTTATTTAATTCGGTGTGTGCCATCTGAACTAGTATTATGAAAATACTGTATCTCAGATGGCAGAATAATATATAATAAATGTTGAAGTGAAATAAATGTACTATTTAGTTCTTGATTTGTTTCCTATCCTACACGATATTTAGTATAGACGTTTAGTATAGCAGTCTAGCATTTGTAAAATGACATACGTTACTTTTAATAACAATAACGCAATCTTACGCGAGCCATGTTTCTGGAAGAAACCAATGTAATTGTAAGACAAAAGAAATGTAAGAAGAGAGGAACGTTTACATTAAAATATTGGAATGCGGGTAAATCTGTGAATAGTAGTTGGTGTATGTTTATCAGAAGAGTACACTCCCTTAAAGTCATACAGCTCTGAATTACTAAATTTCCATATATAATTCAAACATAGTGGTTCTCAAATGTATTAAGGTTAACGTTATGGTAAATGCACTACAAAGTTGGAAAACTTGAAGTTCCACTATGAAACATGGTTGCATGTGATAAGTTCTTACATAAATTGTTGTACCACATAAGATTAATAATGCGAAATCTTTTTGTTGGTTTCTAAATTAGAAACGTGATTGAATTTTCTTCGTCTTTACTTAATTTAACCTTCATTTTTTGGGTACAGTTTTTCTAAACTATACACAAAGCAGACCTAAACAAAACGTGATTCAAACCTGATTGAAAACTAACCTGAAAATCAGGATTTTTGTATTTATAAAAGGCATTTTGATATCCTATTTATATATATCAACTGTTAAATAATAGTTAATTGTTGCAGACAGTGTAATTATTTCAGATATTACTTCCGAAATATCTGCTATAAGGGGATAAGATACAGGGAAAGATATCATTGTTTTATAAATTAGTTTTGATGGTATATGCTAAAGTATATTACAAATATTTTATACGAGAGTATGTCAGGTAGAAACACCACTATTTTTGCATTAGTAGCTGACCCGGCAAACTTTGTTCTGCCAAATAATTTTCGTATTCCACATGATGTCCACATACGTGGAATACGAAAATTCTGAAATAATTGCAGTTGATAAAGCATTCATGTAAATCTATATGAATAAAAATCTCGTGTCACGGTGTTTGTGGTGGAAGCACTCCTCTGAAACGGCTCGACCGATATTTATGATTTTTTAAATGTATATTTGGTAGGTATATGGAATTGATCGTAAAGTATATTTCATAGAGAAATATTAAAAAATAATAAGAAGAAATAATTTATTTGGCAGAACAAAGTTTGCCGGGTCAGCTACTAATGCAAAAATAGTGGTGTTTCTACCTGACATACTCTCGTATAAAATATTTGTAATATACTTAGGTTTGAATCACGTTTTGTTTAGGTCTGCTTTGTGTATAGTTTAGAAAAACTGTACCCAAAAAATGAAGGTTAAATTAAGTAAAGACGAAGAAAATTCAATCACGTTTCTAATTTAGAAACCAACAAAAAGATTTCGCATTATTAATCTTATGTGGTACAACAATTTATGTAAGAACTTATCAAATCCTCGGTGTGTAAGGCCAATTTCTTAAGCACTTGACGAGCCTGTTATTTTTATTTTTATCTATAAATTTTATCCAATTGCAATACTAATTGCTTATAATTATTTATGAATCATGTTCATAATAATTATGTAAGAAACAGGGTTGGTTGAATGCAGGAAGAAAGAATGAAGGAATAGGTACACAAGTTATAAGTAGAATAATATGTAGAATTCAATGACTTACATATGACTCATTTATCACGATCGAATTGATCGTATTTTATTTAGAAATGATGTCAGAAGCGCATGCAAACGGCGAGCACGCTTGAAAACCGTTATGAAATTAATGAAACAAGCGGGTGGTCCACGCCCCAAGTCATATAGTACTCTATTGTCGTTATCTACTCCGCAAGGAATTTAGCGTAAAGATACAGACAGATAATTGCATTTATCTATGTGCAATGGATTTTTATGTTTATTGTAATAATATTTAAAAAGGTTACTCGAAATAAGAACGAAGATCTAACTAAATATCCCGCAAAAGAAGTAAATTACATATTTGGTTCAGTGATGCGATAGGTAGATGGGTATATGATCGAATTTATCTCCCAAGACCCAGTTTACGAGCCGGTATTGCACGGAGACGCGGTTACTTTATCTACCTCTAATGTCTAATGGTTTCTACCATTACGCAGTATTTATAATGTAGCAGTATGGGAACATTATTGGGTAATTAGGGGTTCGGGAAATTGCTGTAGGACGTGCTGATACGCATTTTATGGTAAGGGTTATATTCTTATCTTCTCTGGTTTTTATATCTACCAGAATTAAAGTGATTGTAGCTTATTTAGTATTTTTCATAGATATAGGTTATTTGTTCAATTCTTTTTAAATATATACTTTTTATATACGAGTACTTAGTAATTAATATGTCTCATCTGAGTTACTAGTATGAGATATCTAGAGTAAATAGTATGTTATTTTGTTTTATATTCAATTGAGAAATATATACATATTTTATTTTTAATTGCTCGGTGGAGAAAGAAAACATTGTGTGACCTAACCCAAGTAACGTCTGGGGTCTGGTTTCCCTCTGGATTTTGAAGGTAAGATAAAAGCTCCGCTAGTAAATACCGCGTTTGCACATAGATTTGGCAACTTCGTGCAAGTACATGTCTATAATAAAGTGATCAAACTATGCGACTTTAAGACTAAAACTGCACCTGTAGCTCGGAAGGCTATATATCATTTTCTCAGTTTCGTCATATGTTAATCGGATTGTTTTTATTTTAAATTATCCAGATCATTGTTATTGCATTTTATTATATATTTTTCATTTCTTGGCATTGTAATTTTGTAGGTAAAGATAATATTTCTGCCTCGGTCAACATATAACTGGTTAAAACTGTTTCTTGTGTAATCCGACTTCCTCGATACAGGCTTGCCTAGTAAGGAAATCATCAATATTTCTAAGCTAAGTTAGGATTGACTGCAATGTGTATATGAATGTAATGTAATGTAAGTAATCCCAATCATGTTTGCAGTTAAATATTTTTTTTTAATTTTCAAGTCTGACGACTGTCGCTCCAGATCTGAATCAGTATCTTCGCCAAATCCTTAGATTACTATCGGGCCCTGCAAATCCTAACGGATTAGGAAACGGGATAACACTAGGAAGACGGTGTATAGGAATCCGTACCTCAAAATATATAAAACCTTGCTTGTTAACCATGTATCTTTATTTTAGATATATCCAAACATTTGATGAACTACTCATTTTGCACAGCGGACATCGCTTCTATAAGTTGTGCAGATGTTTCATTGAGAAGAAGCCATATCACATATAGTAACATAATTTAAACAAAGGCAGTCTTAAAGGCACTTTTCTAAAAAAAAAAACTGCAACAGGGTATGTATAATTTATGTAAGTACTCCACAAGAATTGTACGGGTTCCCGTCGCCCAGTGACATTTTGAATGAATAATTTATGTACTTTCCCGTATACATAATTTTGCTTAAATACAATTTTATATTATATTTTTATTTACGTGGCAAGCTGTTTTGGGAGTAAATGTATTAAATTCAAATTTATGTCGTCCTGTCATTGCACAGTACAATTATAAACCTTGTATAAGAAATCTACATGTCTATAATTTCATCAAGTCTGTTGCGGTGTATGGAATGAAAGACGGACTATCGCATACTGATTTATTGTACGAAACGTTTGAGTAACAAGGTTATAATTAAGTGGGTAGGTAATTTTAATAAAGATTTTCAGTCACCCACATACAAACATTACAATAGACAGAGACACAACCATTCCATGATTCTGTCCTTACACATCTCACTTATCTCACCTCACACGCATCATTAATATTCATGGCTCTTATGATGCACTCGCCGGTTCCTAGGCCTCCGTACACCCCCTTCTGATAACAAATGACCTACTTCATAGAGTTAGCTAAGATATTCGTACCAACGGTTACCATTGAGACCCTATTAGTAAGGTCTGTTCGTTTGCCTATCTGTCCGTCAGTCACAGGGCTGTATATTTTGAACAGTAGGTAATAAGGTCACTTGAATTTTTTACAGAATCCGAGTTTCTTTCGGTATTTTTCGTAGAAAACCGTGTTATTCCGTGTTTGCCGTGGCGAATCCCATACATTTGAAAATTTCCCGTTTTATTTAGAAATATCAATTTTCGAGATGTTTTGTTGTTTGTCAATAAATGGCCTAAACACAAAGGGTAGTTTTGGTTGTTATTTAACTAGTTCAGTCAAAATGTAGGACGCTGTGAGCTCATTTTCCTATATCCGGCCTCAGTCTACAGGACTCGTGATGGGTTAAGGGCACTTATGTAGATAAACTTAAAAAACCTTATCTAAATACAAGATTTGATAAAAGATAAAGATAAAAAATCTTTATTTGCCATTGGGCCTTGCCTTGCAAGACGTGAAATACCCAGGCACGTCTTAATTTTTTTGAAATTATGTATCTTATTCAATTCTCTTACTGTTGTTACTCTTTTTCTTTTTAATGTACGTATAAATAAATAAATATTGTCGGATAAATTACACAGCGCCATCCAGCCCCAAACTAAGCGAAGCTTGTGTTATGGGTACTAGACAACTGATAAACATACGTAAATACATTTTTTTTTTTTGTAAATATACTTATTATACATAGAAAATACCCAGACCAAGACAAACAAACATGTTCATGCACACAAATGTTTGTATTGTACGGGAATCGAACCCACGAGCGTTGGTGTCAAAGTAGCGTAACAGCACGTTTCACTACTGCGCCAACGAGCTCGTCAGATGTATGTAAATCTTCATGCCAGGTCCTTTGCGGGGTAGGCAGAGAGAACCGAGCGCCATAAGACGCGGTCCTTACATACTTTACTCGCTTCTTTCACATTCATAGCTCTTCTCATGCACGCTCGTTGGTTTCTAAGGCTCCTGACATCGCCTTCTGATAAAACACGACCAATTTGGTCATGGTAGGTTAGTCATTTTTTAATTTTTAATTTTATTCTTTTCTTTTTAATCTGCTAGCATTTTGGAAATTAACATTGGCGAAGAAGAAATGTCAGCCGCCGTTCCCCACAACAGTCGACCATACGACATAATGCTGTGAAAGTAGCTGAAATAGACTAAGCTTGTAGTAGCTACATTCGTCAATTGTCTGATTCTCCTAACTCATATGTCAGCTCAGGCTTACCGGCAAGTTTATTTATGTGTGGGCCCCATTATAAGTTGGAGTCTACTGTAATTCCAAATGTGATGCAACCTAAAGCCAGCTATAGGTGAGGGACCCATAGGCTACGGTCGTCTCACGCTACGAATTAGATGATTCGTCTAGTCTAATCTAGGCCGTATACTTGATATTGTTTAAGTCTTACAAGTAGTAGTTTTGAAGGATCGTTTAGTTTAATTTATTTATTTTGAACTCAAATTATTAACGCGCAAATTTGCAACACTAAGAGCGGTCTAGAGCAAATTTATAGTTAGAGCGACTGATAGTACCGTCTTACGGCATCGGAGGGCTCTGGGATAGTTTATTACAGTATATATGCTTCAAAACCCTTTACTTGACCAACTTCATTCAAGGTCAAAGCCTTCGTATATCTCAAATTAGCAAAATATTTTTATAATATTTTGTTATATATCATGGGCCATGTATTTATAACTCTCCTTCGTACGTAAGTTGATGATCACGCGATTAATATACTAACGTCTGCTATTATAACAATCTCGTGGGAGAATCAGGAGTTTGTATGCATTTGTGTACACTTGTGCGCTGATTACACTTTCCAGTGTATAGTGGAATGGTTATAATGTGAGGTCGGTCCACATATAGTCTTATATTGGTCAAAGTAAATAATTCTGTAACTTTAGTCGATTTATCGTTTCTCTTGGATAGGACAGGCTGTATGAGCGTATTCCCTCCAAAGAGGAGTCAGCGAATATGACCTCCGGACTATTCATTCCTCAGGCATGCACTCCTAAAATTCCAAGAACTCTCAAACGTTCAACCAGCACACAACGTTATAATTAAATGGTGAGGTCCCACCGCTCATGGGGTGTTGGAGGATCGCTCTGAATCTCAGTTCTCATCCACCAATACGCCACACCCAATAGCCTCGACTCGTCAGATAGGTACCTGAGTCTGCCTATAAGACCAAACCAGAAGTTAAACTAACTTTAATATGCAACAAGGCCCTAGGTGGCCTTGGCGAATAATATCTACAGCAATATCGCGACCGCGTCAAATTCCAGCTGTAAAATAATTACACAACACAAAAAAAAATTGTAAACACATTTAACATTTAAACAAAAGAACACATAAACCTCTATAATACAATGTATGTAACGAAATTGACGACGGAGGATACATAGGATCACAGCTGACTGCCTCGATCACCGTCTCTAAATTGCACACATTAGTAATACAAACCGAGATACAAACTTAAATCTAAAACTTAGCTTGGATAATGATGTCGGCGTCTCGTCGATCAGACCGTCATCGCTGTCGGTCGATGGGGTCGCCGCTGTACGCGTTCGGCTATAAGTCACCCCCGAATTGTTAACTCCCGCGGAGCTCTCTCGTAAGCTCGACACGGCGATAATTCGTTATTCTACCTTATGATTCATTTACAAAATATACTAAGTATCAAATTTAAGATTCATTTCATAAGATTTCGTTTTCCCTCCGGCTTGTGGAGATATAACGGCAGTCGCTCTTTGCCAAAATTAGTGTCATCGCCAAATCCTTAGGCTTTGGTAACGAACCCCGCCAATCTTAACAGATTAGAAATCGGATAATACTAAGAAGAAAAAACACTGAAGTCATGGCGGTTTTGTAAGAAATCCTCCAATTATATTAAAAACCATTTCAAAACTCACTACGTTTTGGAAAAATTAAGAAATACGTGATCGTATTTTGTTAGTTACCAATCAAACAAATTCTCTTTCTATAAATATTTCTAACCTATCTGTGGACAATTATAAAGAAAGTTAATAATCTCAATAAAATATCCAGAATCATCGGTCAGACAGTAAATATTATGAAATCGTGGCACTAAACAATTTTGAAATATGTACAAAACAATAGCGATTTGTTAGATGTCGTGTCTCATAGTCATTCTTGTTTGCATAACCAATAATTTCCTAGACCATGTCCAAGTGATTGCCATCCCATCGAAGTAGTAAGTAATCACACATACCTTGGTCTTGTAGTTGGCAGCTATTTTAATTGGCAAACACAGGCAAACATATATTGAGCGTATCTGTGACAAGCTGATGGCATTGTTAGCTAACATTATTCTGATAAAAAAACGTATACGTATTTAATACACGTCTGGTTATTTACAATGGCATTTTGGACTCTATAGTGTCCTATAGACTCAGTAGTTATGGACGTACCTACCGCACATATCTCAACACTATTCACCGACTGCAAATAAGAATATCAAAACATATTATAACTTCAAGTATGAAACTTTGTTGTGCCAAGGATGACAATCAAACTTTGTAAAATTCTCCCCATACATTTATTTTCAAGTACATTATAACCTACTAAAAGAACATTTTTTCCAATATTAAAATTCAAAAACTGAAAATAACTACAAGACAAATAATAAATTAGTAATGCTGAAGGTCAATAATACTTACGGACAAAGTACTAGCTCTTATTTAATATCTCGTTTGATTAATAAGATAGTCATCGAAACAAGAAAAAGTATCACTCCAATTAACTTGAAACATGAGTTAAAATATCATTTTCTAAACAGCCTGTAACATCCTGTATGTATATGGGAAGTTATCTTTCCTCTCTGCACTGCGTGGCGATCTACCTGCCTGATTTGTTTTCGTATGACCGTCCTACGATGGTTAATTGGAAACGGATTAGGTAGGTGCACAGAATTTGACACTATTGTATGAGTACAACATAAGTATAAGGTTCTAAATATACTTGTCACTATTTAGCTGTAAGCGACTGAATGTTGAACGGTTCGTTCCTAATATTTTTTTTTGTTATTGAATTAAATATATTAAAAAAAAAACAGCAAACAATTAATTTATAAAAATTTATCAGCAAGCATCAATCAGCAAATTAAGTGCAACAAACTACCTGCATGTACTGCAAATGCCCTTAGTAAAAATGTCCAAAGTTATGAGTAAACAAAACAAAATAGATTTTCAATTATTGTAATCGCGAGTAGCCTACGAGTTTGCGGGTAATATTTGTTAAAAAATTGTCGATGGTCAATGGAAGACTACTAAACTTTTGACAGCCAAACACGTATAATATTCAACATCTATGAATATGATGGCGTGGATTGCTTGATAAATGCTAAAAATCACTTGATAGTATCGAACGTTTCACTAATTATACATTAAAGTGTTAGTCGGATATAAAAATTAAAAATACTTTAAATGCATGGTGGCATTTAAAGTATTTTTAATTTAAATATATTAATTTCGAGATTTCGCCATCCACGACCACTCTCTTACTTATTTTTAAAAAAGTAAAAACTAAATATGTTATTACGAATACCGGCATTGTACAAAGATTGAATAGCTAGAGAACTCATTACATCTATTGCCGCGGGTTTCCAAACATTGGTCCAGGTGGACTTGCTAAAAGCCGATTCGTGTTCGAAGGCAGCACCGTGTGCCTAACATTTATCATTGGTTTTCTCATACACCAAACATTACTTAAAAGCTGCATTTAGTTTTTTTTCGGTTCCGTCAACATGTATATAAGTGAATGAAAAAATCTGACTGGTTGAGTGCCTGACATCTATATTCCCTTGTACCTTGAAATTTTGCAAAGATGTTACTGAGCAAGTCTAGGCGTCTAACAACTAAGATTTTATTTTAATTTCTAAGTCATACTGGAATAAACATAGATGAAGTTGCGTAAAGACCTTCAGTCTGGGATGGATGATACCAAGAATACTTAGTACTTCACCAATTTTGATAACTATTTATAGCTACGGAATTTAAAGCTAATTTAAAAATTCTTAATTAACGACGTGACAATATTAAAATAGTAGTTGGGAGATGGATAGTGCAAAGTATTTTTTTTTCATTTGTATGACTGGAGAGCTGTATAAAGGTGGTTAGATTTTGTCCGTGTAGTATTTCTTCATGACAACTTTGTATGTCTTTCTTCATGAAACCAAATGCAACCTCATCTTCAAGTGATCAACCCCACCAATAAACAACAGGGGCAAGAAACAGGTAAGGTTCAATATATGAAATAAGAAGCAGCCGGATTTGAGTGGAATTTTTTAAAACACCCTAACTAAATAATTTGTTTGTTGTTTTCGCCATTTGTTTTGTTTTTACCAAAGATTTTGGCGATTATAACAGATGTATTATGAAAATTAGGAACGACAACAAATAAGATTTTTATTAAATGGTGAATCACTGCGAATGCGGTCTACGTGCATAACTTTCGCTTATTCTAATTTATTGCTCTCTCTCCCATACTAAGCTCTTAACTTCCATATGTTAGCGATAGGACCAGCATTGTAGTATAGAGAGCTGCGCCTCTATTCACACTATTTCCAGCACTCACTCATCTTACCACATCAGCGATGTACTTGATGCAACAATACAAATCTTCAACCAATACAACACCTTTTTCCTTTCTTTCAATTAGTACGAGTAATATATGTGACCAATATACCTATAGTTAAAATATTGGTCACATAAATAAAAGTAACGAAATAAGTTTCTGCTACAATATTTAGTTCTAAACACATCAACTGATTCATAAGTGTGCTCATATACCGCGAAAAAGTCCCCATTTATTGTAGCTCCTCGATTAGAAGGTATAGGCCTCAGCGTTACGCCTAGCATCGGTATCCTGGGTGTCGATATATCGAGTGATGTACAGTTTCGCGGTCATCTGGAGAGCAAGCTAAGTGATCAATTGAGCTAAACATTACTTTGCATCTCAACATCGCCTTCAACTTTATCTGGCCTTACATGGATTACTGTTCACATCTTCGGGTCGGCGCGCCACAATATTAGCCTTACTCCATTTGATCTCTTACAATGTAGAGCAGTTCAAATCTTCGGCGACCCTGTGATTTCCGCTCGGCTAGACTCGCTTTGTACACGAAGAGATGTTGCTTCTCTTTGTGTACTGTACAAATGTATCATGGGAAGTGTTCGGAGCAGCTATTCAACTTAATACCAGCCGCTGAGTTCCACTATCGTACCACTCGGCATAAACTTAAATTTCACCTTCACCATCTTGATGAGAAGCAATCCACTATAGTACGCTTTTGAGGCATTTTCTATCACGTACGGTGAAATTATGGAATGAATTACCCTCAGCGGTGTTCCCGTACAAATACGATATGGATACCTTCTAGAAAAGCGCCTATGTTTCCCAAAAATGACTCGCTATATATATGTATATATTTATCTTAGATAAATAACAATTCCCTGACCGTTTAAGTTCGTAGATAAATAAAAATCCCCTGAAGGTTTGTTATGCTCATGAGCGAGTGATTCATTAGAAAAAAAGTAGACTCTGAGATGTAACAGCAAGAGTGGAATGTTTAATTATGAAGGAGCTTCGTATCACAAAGGCTAAATAAATTAATTAATAGAGGTAAATAAATGGACATGTTGGTTACACAATTATTTTTACTGTTTTGAATACAAAACAAAATATTGTTTGTTTTGTATTCAAAACAGAAAGAAATTCACATTAAAACATAAAATACGAACAAAGGAATAAAAAGAAGTTTTTATAAGTCATCATTTTCTTTTACATTGATTCTTTGAATTCGTATAAATCATTTTTTACGAGTATTATACAACGTTAAGACGTTTTTATCAAACGCAGGCCGCAAGCTTACCTGACGTAAAGTGATGTGTATGAACGTATGCTAAACATGGATACTTCATGTTTAGCATACTTTCATCAGCAGGAGTTCCAAAATATAGAATCTCATCCACTTGATTGATTCCCATTGTAGCTAAAAATGTAGCTTATAATATCCTTCTCCAATTCCTGTAATAATCTTGTTCTAAAATAAACTTAATATCATTACATAGATACTCGTAGCTTACACAAACACGTCTGTGTTTGTATGCATGTTTTTTAACCGCTTAATACAGGCACATACAGTGCAGATAGTAAATAAATTGTTTTATTAAGAGATTTTACTGATCGGGTATTTCGGGGATTAATTCAATTCGCATTAACAAGAGCTAGTGGTCCAACCCTTGGTTTATGGTTAATGAGCCCCCTTATAAGATCCAAGTGGGTTACAATCTTTAGAAAGCGAATGCAGATTACAAAGCGTAACGGTTAATTCTATTTGGTATATACACCTAAAGATAATTAGAATAATTATTCAATTTCAATCCTTACATGTATATTTGTAACAGTCAATACTTTCGAGTCCTTCATATTGGACACTCCCACTTTGGAGTGGAATAAATGATTTAATAACTGATTCGAACGAATGGAAAGTATACTTAACTACGAGTATGTAGTAAATAATTTGTAAACCAACAAAAAATATTCTAAGTCTGTAGTTGTGTTTTTTTTTCAAACATAGAAACATTTATTTTTTCAACTCTATAATTATTTTAAATTTGGAACGCGGTTATGTTAAAAACTTGTTTCGATTTCCCGCCATTTTAAGATTTTTTTCGTGTTTATTATCAAATTACAATATGGAATGGGGATGTTAAAGAAAATAGGATTGCAGTGATTGGATTGCACAAAGTGGGTATGGAGCCGTCGGTCATATTCAAGACAATTCAAATGCTTGGTATCAGCCGTATGTTCGTATATCATACTATCGCCAGATATGCATACCAACATTTCCTCTGTTAAGTACCATAATAGATGGGGCGGGACGGGGCGACCGTGCTGTTAAAGCCAGAATTCACCGAAAGCCCATTAGCAAACAAAAAATCTTATCGCGAGAAATGAAGATTCCCGCTGGGACTCTGGTCGCGTTTAATAAAACAAGATCTGAAGCTCGGTGCTTATCGTCGAAATACAGGGCATGCTCTAAATATTCAACTATAAGAGTTGAAGAAAATGGATACTTCAAAACGGCTTCTGTCCCAATACGTAGGTGAAAGGCACAGAAATATCTACTTTACTGATGAAAACAATTTCACCATTGAAGAGCACTGCAACAAGCAAAATGGCAAAGTGTACGCATACAGTTCAAAAGAAGCCGCCGCGTCTGTAATGGTTTGGTGGGAGTTGTCTTATCAAGGAGTCACAAAGAATCATTTTGTAAAGAAGCGTCTGTAATGGTTTGTAGGGGGGTCTTATCAACGAGTCACAAAGCTTAATTTTTGTGAAAAAGGAGTGAGACCTTCAGCCCAAGTGTATCGAGAGCCTGTATTGGATCGTGTTGTGACACCTCTCAGCAATACGCTTTTTATAAATGTATCGTAGACTTTCCAGCAGGACTCTGCATCTGATAACAAGGCACAAACTACCCAAGCCTGGTTCGAAACCAACATTCCGTAGTTTTTGAAATGAAGACTGGCCTTCATCTAGCCCAGATCTGAACCACTTAGACTACAAATTACGGTCAGTTTTAGAGGACACGACCTGCTTTAAACGTCACGCCGACATCGTATCTCTGGAGCAAATCTTTGGAGCAAGCAATGACATAATTTCCCAAGGGAACAGTGCGTAAATCCATAAATTCATGGTAAGACAGCTTATAGGCCTGTATCAAAGCCAAAGGTGGCCTTTTCGAATAGAATCATTTTTTTTTTGCTGAGACTTTCATAAATATGTACTTATAAGTTTTATTAAGATTACATTACTTCATAAAAAGAAATGCATATTCATTCGTAACAGAACTTATGGCCGTACTAGGTAGTATCAAAGATATTGACTTGCGTTAAATATAAGTTGATCAGTCATACATGTTAAACCTAATTATTATGAGAGACTCAACATTTTAAGTTCCGTTTATGTGTTTAATCAAGGCCCCTCCATGGAGGCTAAAATAAAACTTCAAAATGTCAAGTTTAACGCTCAATGATTAATTTGTAACATAAAAATAAATGGCACAGGACATATTTATTTTAGGTTTATGACGATTGGAGATGACGAGATTATACCAGAGCCAGAGGCAGGGCTCTGGTATAATCCTACTAATAGGGATACCACAACAATAATCGAGTTAAATCTGTTATTACAGATCGGCTTTGATCAAACGTAGCTTTCTAGGTTAATAACCCATTTAACGTGGTACTGGGGCTTTGTACAGATAATACATAATAGGTGTCTACTCATATCAGAATCTATACACGTCACGGCAAATCACTAGATGGAAAACGGTTTAGTGCGAGAATATCTTGACTAGAGCTAACCAGTCATACCTACATGTGGTGTACTGTAGGTATACGGTAATAATTGGCTTTCTCTGAAGTGAAGGTACTTCCCCAGTCGGGCTGCTATGATACGCCATACCTCTCTTAAAATACCCAGACCAAGACAAACCGACATGCTCATCCTGACGTATTTATCCTGAGTACGAATCGAAGTGGTGACGTATCTTTGGTAACTAATTGGTAACGTCACTGGGCTCATCAAAGGGACCTGTCGGTATTGTGGATGCATATGGGTTATAGCAACCACACCAGGATCAACAGATTTATCTGCAGAGATATAGATACAGATACGTTCACAGATAGTAGTAATTACGTTAGTTACGTTTACAGACTCGTAACGAAGAGATAAAGAGAAACTTGGTAATGCAACAAAAACAGAATGCATTAAATATAGTCTTCCATTTCTAGTTCTCATTGGAAATAATAAATTAAAAGTTGTTAATAACACTGTGTTTCTTGGAATTACAGTAGACTCTAAATTACAGTGACCCCTCTTCAAATAAATAAACTTGCCGTTAAGCTCAGCTGCGCAGCATATACAGTAGGTAGATAGTATCTAACAGTTTTGTCATTTCCTGTCAATATGTTCAAAGTGCACATCAATGTACAAATATTAGGTTATAGAATTGATGAATATGTTAGTTACATCTTGTCAAGGAATACAAAGATAAATTTCCTATAGAAACAGTGTGGAAATCCATACATTCGTGGCCAGCCAGATTAGGCCTGTATCAAAGCCAAAGGTGGCCATTTCGAATAGAATCATTTTTTTATTTTTTTGCTGAGACTTCTGTAACTATGTACATATAAGTTTTATTAAGATTACATAAATTAATGAATATTCACTTGTAACATAATGGCTGGACTCGGTAAAGAGTCTTTACCTTTATATTGAAAGTCCTTTTTTCCCACCATACCGAATAGCATGACTCTTGGTGCGACCGACTGCGTGGAGAAATTCGCTCATTAAATGGATTCCACTATCCCTTCTCCATATCCGACTCTTGAGTAAAGTACCCGGTACTATTATATGAGTATTGGGCTAGAATTCATTACTCCTTGGTCATTTACATACATACTCCGACCTCAGCAGTGAAAGTGAATCTCTTAAGACGTGTCTCCATAGAGGTATTTATCTACTACTGCAACATTTGATCAAACAAAAAAGTTTAGTGAATCTCGTTCTAACTGCACTTTTTTGTTTGAGTGAAGGAAATAGTATCTCTTTATTTTAGATTAAACATACTTTTTATACTTTACTTTTTTACATAAATGCCATCCAGTTTAAATGTTGGCACAGCAAAAGCCGCTAAGCCACCACGTAGTTCAATTTTGGCCGAGGATGAATTTTCTAATCTCACATAAATGGAATTTTGCGGTAAGCAAAAAGTACTAAGCCACATAATTTTGTTTGTAATCCGATATTGTGTTAACTAATTAGGCAGATTAAAAGGAAGGGAAACCAAAAATACTTAGCCTACTATGGTTTAAAAAAAAAGTATTTAGATAAAAAAAAGATAAAAGATAAAAATTCTTTATTTGCCTTTAGACCCTCACGGGCACTTAGACACGTCTTACATTTTCAATATTATATCTTATCATTTTTTTTAAGTTTTTCTCTTTTTTAATCTACCAGCATTTCAAATGACCATTGGCGAAGAAGAAATGCCAAAAGAAACTTGCCAATATAGGTACTTTTTTTTCAAATCATCTTATACATATTACAATAAATATAATGAGTGTACATATAGTGATATCAAGTGGTACAATTAAAGTTATATTAATTCATATGCTGAATCATTTCCATACATCTCTGTCAGTTAGATATTCATCGATTCTATAATAACCCTTCTTACATAGAGTATTTTTGATGCGTCTTTTGAACATATTGTCAGGCAAGGACAGAACTGTTTCAGGTAATTTATTATAGAATCGAATACAATTTACCACAAAAGATCTATTAATCTTAGGAAGCCGATGTACTGGCATACGCAATCTATTCCTGCTCCTAAGATTTTCAGTACATTTCTAAAACGAATTTATATTTTTACGCATACATTATGTTCTCATAAATATATTGAGAGGTAACCGTGAGGATATTTATTTCTTTAAATAGTTCTCTAAGTGATTCCCTGGAGCCCATGTTTTAAGTAGAGCGGGTGGCTCTCTTTTGTAATATGAAAATAGTTTCAATATCAGCCGCTCTTCCCCACAACAGTATACCATATGACATAATGCTGTGAAATAATAGAAAAATAATAGATAAATAATTGTCACCTGTCCGTAAAAAATATTTACTTAAATACTTTTTTAATTATTTAATTTATTTTTTTATTTTTCTTATCACATATGCTATTGCATCACATATGATCATTTGTAAATAGAATATAGGTATCGATTTATTATTTCTAAACTTACATAGAGACTAATAAGAAAGAGATCATATAAAGGTTTCATTTTTCATACACAAATAGGTACGGCTAGTTTTCCTTTATTAACAACGTCTGAAGGCATACAAGCATACGGTTCACCTAATGTAAAGCGATTATTGTAGCCTGTGAACGCCTGCAATGCATTAAGTATCACTCTGCTGCTAACATAGCAACTACTTAGGAGCCTTCAAACGATGTCATTCAGTCGCAAGAACACAACAACCCTCCAAGGAGTTATTTCTCTGCGGTTTTCCGCGAGGTGGAGGTACTCTCCAGACGGGCTGCTTTGATACGATTTGAAGCAGACATGTTCACGCACCGAAATTTTGTCTCACTTTGTCCTTGTGGGAATCAAACTCACGAACGTTGGTATCAAAGCAGCGTTGCTAAGCACTGCGCCAATAAGCTCATTAAAAAGTAAACGCTTTTGTTGTGCGCGTTTTCACGGACTACCGTTAGTTAATGGTATAGATAAGTAATACAGTCATGTCAATGACAGCACCGACATGCACTGGTGGTGAATGCACACAAACTTAGTAGTGATCATATTGCTAGTAAGGAAGCGTCTCTACTGGGAAGGTACTTGCATCTTGCAGAGAATTGTTGGCAAATAACAAATCTATTTCCTTATTATAAATTTATTTCCTCTTGAAATACATTTAGATATGCCATGTAGGAAATAGACATATGAAAGTTAATTTATATTTCTTATTAATTGTGTCTGAAAGCGACTGTTTCTCTTTGTATAAGTTCGAACATTACTTTATCGTACCTTCCTGATAAGTTTTGGTTAAATCAGGTGGCGCTCCTCTCTTTCCTTTTTTCTTTTATCTATTCTCTTTGAAGAAGACAAATTACTGACTTCCCTGGTTTTTTTTTGACCTGTCAAACTACTCGAACCTGCGCCTTGTACACAGCCTAGCAACTAATCAACTTGCCTAGAGTCTCCCACGCCCTTTTTATATTATTTCTCTGGACCTCATTCAGAAATCAATAGTTGCTTTTAAGAAGTTCACAGAAATATCTCCAAAACTTTTTGTTACCAATACTATGGTCAGTTTGGAATCTAACTTTGTTAATGTAATACAAGAGCCAAACCGTCAGTTTCTAACTTAGTTTCGGCAACTCTCAACAAAAGATAAAAGGTTTTCCAAATCCAACTTATATACTTGGATATTCTTTAATGGCTAAAACTATTACACACTTTATAGGATTACACTGTTTGACAGATTTCATTGTTTACTATAATATATTGAATACTAGTTACTAGCCTCCACTTCGCCTGCATTGAGTTCGGTTATTTTTAGTAACTTTAAGAGGCAACCACATTTCTATACTAAAGGTATCTAAATATTAATATATTAATTTAGGGGTTAAAGTATGAAATTGCCGTTTTATAGTAATAAATATTTTGAATTGATATTAAACCTTCAAGGTGTGAGATTTTCGAGTGAAACTTTTACGACATGATACCTATGAGGCTTTTCTTTAAAAAAATGTGTAACATTTAATTTTCGAATTTAAATTTATTTTTATTCAGCTTAGACGGAAAACATGGATATTTCGAAAAACCGTGTAATTTTTGAAGACGAGTTCCGATGCGGAACTAACGCAGCAGAAGCGGCTCACAATATCAGTGCTGCGTTTAGAAAGGAATGAATAAAAAAAAAAGCTAATGAATGCACCGTGCGTTTTTTGGTTTAAACGCTTTCGTAATGCAAAACTTTGACTTGAAGAAGGAACCACGTGGAAGACATCCCACAGGTGAATAATGATGAATTGAAGGAGATGGTGGAAGCCGCTCCGAGTCAAACTATATAGGAATTAGCGGCATGGTTTAACGTTACCTTATCTATAATATTGACTCATTTGCATCAAATCAATAAGATGTAAAAAATATGAAAGATGTGTGTCTCATGATTTGACTGATTTGCAGAAAGAAACGCGTGTTGAAACTTGGGTTGCCTTCTTAAATCAGTGAAAGAATACTGGATCGAATTATGATATGTGACGAAAAGTGGATTCTTTACGATAACCGTAAGTAAAAAATGCAATGGCTAACCCCAGGTCTGGTCATCAACAAAAGATAAAATAGTCAATAAATAGCAGCAGATGTTTTTGTTATTTATTTTATGTTTATGTTTACCGAATTTCAAACAATAATGGTGAAACTGGCAGTGAAACAGCCCTGAGTCGTGAATCGATCTTCGTTTTGACTCCATTATAACACAAGACCTCGCACTGCACGAGAAACTATTGTAACTCTACAGTAGCTGCAGTTAGAAATCATACGTCACCCTCCGTACTCGCCGGACCTTGTTCCAACTGACTATTATTTTTTTCGTGACTTGGACAATTTTCTACGTGGTAAAAAATATTCTTCCCAGGAGATAGTACGAAATGCTTTCACACAGTTTGTCGAATATAGATCCCCACAGTTCTATCTGAAGGACATAAATAAACTTCCGATTAGATAGCAGCAATGTGTGGATAATGGGGGTAAATATTTTGATTAAATAAGTATGTTACATCTTAGAAAAAAACGAGTTTTAATTTTTCAATACAAATCGGCAATTTCGTCATTTATCCCCTAATATATTACCTAAATAACAAGTTTAGTAGATTTTTCGAGACGGTGCGAAACGACAGTGAGACAGACAAAAATTAAAAAATGTGCTATTCGGTTTACTATAGATAGTAGAGTTCAGCTGAACTACTAATAAAAAAAACATGTGCAAACTCATTTCTGTTACGATTTTATAACATTATATGTATAGACTAGATGCAATATCAATTTTATGTACAATTTCATAATTTAAAACGTAACTGTTTTTGAATTTCGGCCTGAAGATAAAATCTTCTGTCAAGTCGTATTCTTATATACCTTCATCCTACTCCTACTCCTGCCACGAAATCGAGTCTAAGTCGTATCTCCGATACTGCTGAGTAGAAACTATACAAATATTTTTTTTTATGGAAAGAGACGTCACTTAGAGGAAGAAGAAATGTTGTGTGTCCCTGTGCCTGTGCTGTCGAAATATTCGTAGTTGATTCTCAACCAAATGAAAGTTTCATTTGCAAATTTAAATTTGCTAATGAAACTTTCATTTTCTTTCATTAGCTATGGCGTACCCTTGGACGCCAAAAGCATTGAAATCATACTCAGAAGTCTATACATAGTGAAACAACCTTAGTATGGGCGGGTATTTGGATCGGCGGCAGATCCGAACTAATTTAGCTAAGTGGCAATCCCTATGCACAGATTTATGCCGAACGATTTAATCAGATATTGTAATTCCTTTGCAAACCTAATTGGGTTCTTCATTTCAGCTAATGAATAATATATTTCAGAAATATCGTTACAGATACATTTGCCGTAACTCTGACTTTTCACTTCGCATGACATGATTTTACATGAAGATTGACTGCTTATCGGATGTGCTTCAAAGGAAAGCTTTGGCAAATAGGGACGCCGTATATACGATACACGGTATCTATATTTGGTCATATTCGGTATCCATGTATATGTTGTATATAAAAACATTTGAAATCATGCCAGAAGGTCTAAGCTTATTTTGATGGAACAATCACGACTTAAGAGAAATCAAAATTAATTTGAATCGGGGGCAATCTTAATACACAGATTTTCACCGAGACGATTGAATTAGGTGTTATCTATCATTCCTTTGTAAACCTAGTTGAGTACGTCATTTCTACTTATGCACTAATGCACATCCATATACTAACGCTAATTATTCATTTATAAATGTCCTGCAATTGCCTGCCCAATCCCTTATCTTAAATCTCATTGAAAGCACATGGAACGTATTATCGATGAACACGTATTGAGTAGAATTAGTATTGTGTATATTACGCAATAAAATGTTATATCTTTTTCATACTTTAACTTATATATATGTGACTATTTTGACCTTCAATTTGATCAATAAAAACTTCGGCACTCTCCACCTCGTCAACCGAGTCCTTATAAACCGAGTTCTTGCTGTAAATCGACAGTCAAGTTTCGGTATGCCCAAGGGGTCGATATCGACCCAACATAATATTCGAAAGAATTTCATTATGATACAATAGCATATTTTATGTAATTGTACCCCAATTAACTCACATTTTATTCAGGAACCACACACAATTTTTTTTATAAAAAATCATGTCACGACCTGTACCGATTCGAAATCATCTGGAAATTGACAATACGTAAACAACCAATTCGTTTATGGTAGAAAGTACTTTCATCCTTTCCTGGGTAGCGTTTAAGATACGAATATTTAGCGAAAAAGTATTCGTATCGTCATCGTATATAATTTGTATGAGAATTGAGCAGCGCCTCTTTCGGATGTAAAAGTAACAAAATTTTGAAGCACAAGTACTTTCGTATCGAGTTCGTATCGTAAGGTGCACGTAACTTGACACATTTGTATTAAATTTGGGAGCACTAACTTTGTTTTGACGTAGGGTATCGAGAATATCGAAGGCTGGCTGAAATTACGAAATACTCGTAAAAAATTTTGGTATAACAACTTGCGTTACGGTGAAAAAATAGTATTTGACCATTATTTTCAGTGTCTATGTTTTTCAAATTAAAACATAATTTATATTTTTTTCATACTATTTAAAATGTTAATACAAAAAGAATATTAATTTTTCAAAGTTTTTGTATATCATTCACTCCAATATTTCATAGAATACTTAAGATAAAAATTACAAGAATAACTTTATCTAATTTCATAACGAAACGTTCACTCAATACACTCATTTTGTTCGTTCCCTGGTTTACGTAGTATCGAACTACTATCGAGGATACGATAGGACGACGAAGTTGATTCATGCTACGGACTAGCGTCAACTTTTAAATGACTGATTTAATGTTCACTTGTAGTGCATCAAACTTTATGATTGATATAAGTTCAAATGTCAGTAATGGAATACTTATGAATATTTAGTATATAGTGGAGTCAATATGGTATTTTTACTTAAATTTTTTTTTTGAATAACAATGGATCAGGCTGCATTTAACCGGATGCATTCGATGGGGACAAAAGGACCTCAAATTATTTTTGTCAATTTGTCCCCCCCCCCCCCCCCCCATTAATAAACATTGAGAAAATAATTGAATAAAACTGCCGAATAGGCCTGAATTCCTCTTTCTCCTTCTCTAATTTACCCCCCATGTGTTCATCCAGCATTTTTTGATAATATCCATCAGAATTGGATGAAACAGCGGACTCGGGGGTTTTTGGTGGTTTTACGATGATCGTGATCAGCGACCCCAAAACCCCCAATCGAGTCCACCGTCAAAAAACTCGCAGTTGATATTTTCAGGCCTAATATTAAATTCGACCTATTTTTATAATATTATTATTATATAAAAACAGATAAACTGTGCTCGCTGGTGATCGTAAAATGAACGCGCTCGTAATTTGCGTTCGCTGTGTTTGATATTTACACTGATATGCAACTCTGCTTTATGTACAATCGACACAACATTTTGTCTGACCAGAACTATATTTTTTTTGTATACTATTTGTATGTGAACCATTGTGATATACTCTGAAGTGAATTCCTTAATAGAGATCATTTTTAACTTCATCTGTAGTGCTAATGTTATAATGTTAAAAGCTACCCCAGTATGAGAAACTTTGTCTGCCTATCTATTTAATATATTTACACCAAGGTCGTTGCGATGCAGGTAGAGAAATATACACCTCACTCACGAAGAGTAACTCGAAAGGTTCACGGCTAAGACGACCAGAGTAGGCATGGCACTGATTTATAGCAGAGGGGCATTTATAATCATGTGTATACTAATTTTGGTGACCTCTCGTTCGCGCGTTTTCTTAAATATAACATTGCGGATTGAATTAACGGAAGACAGGAAGACCTACGACGTTCCTGTGACCACGGACGCTGCAAAGCATTCAAATGTCAGGTCCAGCAAAATAAATAAAACACGCGATACTTCCGTTAAAATTGTTTAATTCAATGTATAACAATCGCGAAAACCTAAGACAATACTAACATTGCGGATGTTATATTGCGGAACTGAATGTATTTACTATATGGAACTAACCAGTAATTCATATAAACCGACAGTATTTCACTACAGGAATATACAAGTAGGCACATTCCGTTTTTAAAGTGTGCAACCGCTCGATTGTTAACCTAACAGCGGCTGTACGCAGATATTCGGTAGTGAGGGTATAATGTCATCCTGACGCCCTTTTAAAAATGAACTTTTAGCAAGCCCGTAATACTACGTCGTTTTTGTAAATTGTAATGGCTACGGCGAGGATTATCAAAATTTATGACACCTCGGTGAATTCAGGGAAATTCTTAAGGAAATAAAATGAGCTCGTAAGTACCTTCGCCGATTATATAAAAATGTGTTTGGTTTAGTGGTCAATATTATTGTTTATATGTCCTCAGTAGTGAAATTAGGTATTTTATACGATGCCAGTTTTTAATAGACAGGCTGATAGATAATTAAGCAGCAATAGTCCAGTTCGAACATAGATAGCCACGTGGACAAAAAATAAGACCGATACTGGCGCCAATATTTCTACTAAGGCCAAGATTCTGGGTGAGATGAAGAAGTTATATAAACAGTTGTACACATCGCCTTTACTGCTTAACAGCAGTGCTATTCGAGCGGTCGCGTTTAGGTACTGTTTTCGAAAGTCATTACAAATCGCCTCGCACGCAGAGTTGATGAATTCCAGTCCACCTAACAAGCTGGATTCCGTAAGAGCTTTAGCACCATAGAACACATACACACCATTCGCTAGACCAACGGTTCTTAACCTTTTTTGGCATTTAGATTTAGAGAATGAGAAAATAATACTATTTAAATGACATCGATAGACCCAAAAATATTCGATATTTAAAAAGTGTCGCAAAGTTAATTTCACCGTTTCTTATAATGTCATTTCGAGAATTACCGCGACCGATCTCTATACCGCCCGTGACCCGAGTTTGGGTCACGGACTGAGGTTAAGAAACGCTGCGGTAGATTATGAGCGAAGTACGGTGCATCACAGCAGCCTATCTGAGGAAGTACCTTCACTTCGCAGAAACCCGTAGCCAAGTAACAATTACGGTAATCACTTTACATCAGGTAGTTTGTATATGCTTTCCAACGTTGAATAAAAAAAAATATCTACAAAAGACTAAGGAGTACAATCTGCCCTTGTGTCTGGCGTATGTAAGGTAGGAAAAACCCTTGATTTGGTTGAGATTTGGGAGATGTTATAGTCACTCCAGCCATACTGAATTGACTACCGGTATATTGAAGCTCTAAGGTATTTGTACAGTAAGGTAATGATGTGTATCTGAGTACAAGACCAGAGCACGAAACCGACCCAACTGCAAAAGGTGCAAAAGAGAGCGCGACATTATATTCTCCAAACAGTTCACCGCAGCTTTGGAAGATGTCTTCAAGCTTTTGGATTGGAAAGAACACAGTATAATCATCAATGGCGAATACATTACTTATCTTCGATTTGCTGATGATGTAGTTCTTATGGTGACAAACAAATACATAGCACTAAAGTCCTCGGGCGACTTTAGCACTGTGCTTAATGACCTCAAGTGTTTCCAACTCGGTAGGTGTTAAAATAAACATTGACAATACTAAAATCACGTCGAACGTCCATAGCACACCTGTACTGATCACGTTTAGGAAAACTAAGCTCGAAGTTGGTGAGGAATATAACCTAGGACAGGTTACTCAGTCAGATAAGTCCAGTTTTGACCGAGAGCTCAACAGACAAATCCAAATCGGCTGAGCAGCATTGACATATCTTCTCGCCCAAAATGCCTCAACGCCTGAAGATTAATTATTCAAAGATTGTGTTTCCAGTGATCCAGTAGGACTGAGAGTCATTCAGCGTTCTATGGAATACTCGGAGCTTCATGTGACCTAAATGGTAAATAAAAATGGTCAAAATCTTATGTGGCGGATCCCGCCAATCTTACTGGATTAGAAAACCGGATAAGGCTAAGAAGAAGAAGAAAAGTTGAAATATTCACGCCATTTTTACTTTATTAATTAAATAGTTAATAGACTCGCTGTAGATGTTGATTGTTAGAATAACATGCTATATGTGACAAATCGACACGATGCCACCTATGCTCCAACTCTTTAGGAGTTTACTGCTGATCTCACTCACACGCAGGAATACAACAACCCTCTAGTTAGTGGTTATTTGGCGGTTTTCTGTGAGGTGGAGTTGCTTCCCCAGACGGGACTTCGATCTGTTTTGATGCACCCTACCTTTCTTAAACATTTATTCGAATATAAAGTATTAGCGGAATAAGGATTTGTCGTTGTAATTTAATGAAAATAAATTTTACTTTGCACATTTCCTTATACCTTAGAAGTCAGCTAAAACAGAACTGTAGATATCAAACAACTTCATTAAGCCAAGCAGCTCACAGTACCTATATTTAGAGCAAAGCTGAGAGTCGGATAGATCCCAGCCGATTATGCAGGAATTTATCAGATTAAACCTCCATTACTGTTGTTCGGTAACTTGCCAGGAATGCCGGCCGCGTTCAAAGAGAGATTTAATACTAGTTCTATTTAAATGCCCTGTTAGAAACATTAGAATACTTGTGGAATTATGACAATTCTAAAGAAAATATGTTGGTATTTTGCTTGAGAAAAAAATTGCAATCATAATATATTTTTGTTAATTTTATGTGTATTTAGTCTTAATATATTACAAGCGTTAATAAGCTACGGTAGCCGCTTTACATCAGGTGGGCTGTATGCTTGTATGTCCCACGATGTAGTATAAAAAAAATAAAAAAAATCATATTATAAACTGTATTTTTATACAGTGTAGAATGTTTTTGAGTAGGGTCAGAGTAAAAGAATAGAATACAACACTAAAGTGGAAGGATGTGTAGCGGAGACATATCAAGACATAGCTATCATGAACTAATTGCTCGCGTAGTATTTGGGAGTACATATTGTTAGTAGTCTTAAAAACAATCAAGAGTACATGAAAAGAGCTGCAAATGTTTACTAAAGAATGAGAGACGCGTGTATGGATCATCATGTTATCTCTGTACCTTCCACGTATATTAAATTATTCAAATTTAGATCCGTTGTCATCTTGTATACGGTTTCTATTTACATTATATGTACTTATGTGACTTTTGCTATAATTATAATAACCATATCAGAATACGTACTTAGATTTAATTAATGACTTATGTAAGCGGTTTTCACCTGGCATAAGTCAAAAAGGTGTTCAAAACAGCAATACCGAAATCATGTACATAAGTGGACTTCTGACTTATCTTCTGATAAAACATAACCAATTTGGTCACGGTAAATGAGTTTAGTCCTTACTTGACTCCTACATCTTTCGATTTTCCTTATTGTATATCTCTTTTGCAAGAAACCGGCGAACCTGCTTGAACAAAGCTATGAATGTTAAAAAAGCGAGCGAGATATGTTTTGACCGTGTTTTGTAGTACTTGATTCTCTCGGCCTCACATGCATGAGACCTGGCGTGAAGTTGCAAATAGAAAATACAAATAATACAACCTGTCACCAGTGACACTAGACCTGAGGAGAAGCACTCAAAAGTCAGCGAGCAATAAAGATGCGCTTAAACAGCCTCACAGATCAAAATCTTGGATGGTCCATTAATTATCGCTGTTCATTTGGCGCAAGACTATATGTTGGCATGGCACGCCGTTTTATTTACGCGCCCTGAATGGAACGATCCGAGCTAAGCTCGACGGACGGAGGATTACAGGAATTAGCTTCCGGGAAGTGCTATTTAATACTATTTTATTCCCTTCTAAGTTAAGTTACTTACATAATTATCAATTCATGTAAAGTATACCTATATATAGTATTGATTTGCCTGTAAACATGACGCATTTAAGCATTATCTGAATTACATTATATAACATGTATTGTTTTGTTTATATAAGTTAACAATACAATATTCAGCAGTGATATACCTGTGAATAAAAAAACGGTACATTTTCTGACTGGTCCTCGGTTCGATTGCTGCTTAAGAATATTATTTTTTTTCATGTTAGAGGGGACAAACGTGCATGTGGGTCACCTGTTGGTAAGTGGCCACCACCGCTAATAGACATCAGCAACTCCAAAGGGTCACTGATCCGTTGCCAGTCTTTTTAGGGAAACATAGGCTATTTTCTTGAAGAAATCCTTATCGTATTTGTTTGGAAACATCGCTGAGGGTAGATTCAACAATTTTACCGTACGTGGTAGAAAATGCCTCAAAAAGTAGTGGATTGCCACTCATCAAGATAGTGAAGGTGAAATTTTAGTTTGTGGTCAGCGGCTGGTATTAACTTGATCAGCTCCTCCGTACACTCCCCAGTATACAACTTGTACAATACACAATGAGAAGCAACGTCTCTTCATGTATAAAGCGAGTCTCGCCGAACAAAGACCACTGGTTTATATATATATATATATATATATTGATAATTAGAGATTTGTAGACGACTAAATGTTAAGGAAGCGAGTGAGGTGTGTAAGGATCGAGCCACGTGGCGCTCGGTTCTCTCTGCCTACCCCGCAAGGGATTTTGCGTAAAGTTATAGATATATAGATAGATATTTGTGGTTATCATATGCTCGACGGTGAAGAAAAACATTGAGGAAAGCCGCTCGTCCCACAAATTATATTTCGAAAGACGTTTGAGCTATCTTAAGATAGGTCTGCTGAGTTGTGGAGGTCTGACAGCATTCCATGTTAAAATCAATATCTTCGCCAAATCTTTAAGTTTAGGTAGTAAATCCCGCCAATTCTATTTAATTAGGAAATTTTAAGTTTATGACGCTAGGAAGAAACATCTACTTTTTGAAAATCCTTTATTTGTCCGACACAAATTCAATACACTGATAAATTCTAAACTCGAATCCAACAAGGCGACCTTGTTGTTTATTGCATATTTTCCAACAAACTTTCTAAATTTAATTAAAAAGGATAAGTTGATAAAATATGGGTACAGTTAGAGTTCAGAATAAATAAAACAGACGAAATTTATTGGTAAAAAATGTACGAGTATAAAGAGGTTGGGCGCATGTAAGCAGTCCGACTGGGGATGTACCTCATAGAAAACCGTAGCGAAAGAAAACTTCTTTAAGGGTTATGTTCCTACAAGTGAGTAAGGTTTACAAGTAACACTCGCGCGTTAGCATGTCCTGCTGATAAAATAACTTCTCAGGAGTTCATGGGTGCTACGAGTATAACACGACATCTCTCCATGGAGTTGTAATTGCAATGTTTTTGTTATGCATGTTAATTTTTTAGTCTTAGGTAGCAAACCCGGCCACTCCTTTTGGATTATGAATAATGCTAGGAACAAAAAAAAAGACTGTGGTAGTTTGAAAATACTTATGAGTTATACTTTGTACAGTACCAAAGAAAGTGATAACATGCCGCATATTCCAAATATTATAACGAATAGGAAATAGGACGCATTCGCAAAGTTGATCCGTACATCCCTTTCCCAACCCTATCATTCAAATCTCCAAACGTAATCAGTCTTTCATTCCCTTCAGCTAAATGCAGAACATCCGTCACTGACTCACAAAACTTGTCTAGTTCTTGAGCACACGTTGAGCTTACGGCAGCGTATGCTGCAACCAAAAATACTCGCGTGATGCCCAGTTTTATACGAACTCAGAGAAGTGTGGGTCCTACCAAACATTAATCTCTTACACCAGTGGCTAAGCGAGAAGAGAGTACGGCTGCTGAACATAGGCCTCCCCTCTAGATGAAAGGGTTTTGCTATATTTGCCACGCTTGGCAGGCGGGTTGGCAACCGCAGTAAGTTATTAAAGTACGCAAGGGATGCTGCTTCCCGTCCCCTGGATGTTTCCCTTAGTCTAGTTTTACGACTTTTCTTACACCGAGGACATACGATATAAGAATAGGCGGCTTAGCCTCTGTCACACACAAAGCATCTAAACGTCTCTCATTCATTACGTCTATCAGTTCATTCATCTTATCACTCAATCGACTTCTCACATTCCACGTGCCTATGCAGCACTCGGCTCTCCTCTCCTCGACGCGCCGGTATTGGTGGTATTCGGGTGGTGAGTGGCAGCCTCCACCGCAGCATGAACTGCTTCGTACCGACGGTGGCGGATCGGTGCGCGCGGCGGACGTCCTAATCCGCACAATCAATCAGATTGCAATTCTGGACCGAGAGCGCACTCTCGGATGATTGGCAGGGCTCGTGAACGAGCACGCTTCTGGTACATGACCTCTAATAATATACCAGGGAAAAAAGGTATGGAGTAGAATACAAATAGTTAATAGATTCAGCCGTTATATTGCGAAAGTCAAATTGCAAAAAAATGTTTATAATATACAAATTTATATACGTTGTCCTCAAATTTTCAAAAATATTGTATATATTAACGGTTATGCTCGAATTTCGACTATTGGGCGAACGCTAGGTTTTACAAAATAGTAACATTAAAGTTTACCGCGTGTCATTATTATATGCACCATTTCCCAGCTCTACATCTGTGGTACCAACTATATGAATTTCAAATGAGCCTCTTGAGCCAACTGCATGCGCTCATAGCGAGAATCACACACTCAGCTATTCATGCATTCCTTATAAATTAACATCTTTTGCTGAAGCTGTAATAAGAGCATCATCGTCGTACATTATTGTTTATATAGGTATACTACTATTTACTTAGGAAAATATTTAATTAGGAAACAAATAACAATATAAATTATAATTTTAAACTTTCACGGTTACTTACACTATTATGGTAGATAGATATAGGTACCGCGCTTTGTTTTTATATTTCCTCGATATTTCAGCGACTCACGAATCGCGGTAAGTCCCGTATAATAGAACAATATAATTTGTTGTTACTCGGTCGCGTCTTAATAGAGTATCGATGGCATCGTATTGCATATCCTTCTAACAGAATATGTAGATTAAGCAACGTCGACCACTTACCGACGTGGATGGGGGGATTTTTTTATATTGAGTTCCTTTGTGCTTCGGATGGCACGTAAAACCGTCGGTCCCGGCAGTTGTCTATAGATGACAGTCGTTAAGCTAAGTTAGTGGCCTTTGAGCGGCTTGGAAATATTGGCCTCTGCCAATCAGCAGTTGAACAGCGTGGTGGATAATGCTATAAACCTCTTCTGTTGAATGGAGACCGTACTAAACCCTCAGAATACAGAATAAACCAGAAACCGCAAACACGCCCAAAACTGAAGCCATACAAACTACTCTCAAAGAGAGTAGTTTGACATTTGGACGACTAGTATATATTTGGCCACCGTGTCTATTACGCGTAAAAAATTCTCGATAGTTTTTATTAAATAATGCCGTCTTGTGCGGTTCCCACCTGCAAGAATGCAGTTAGAAGCATAAACAAACAAGATGGGATCACATTTCATGTGTAACTAGCGCATTTACATGTCATTTTATATAAATAATGAATTTCGTTTACTCGTTGATAGTGGTAAACAATTTGGGCGAGTCCATTTTGTTCATGTTGCCAGTTTTACTGGTTTCTTTTCCCTACTTTTTTATAAAGTTGACATTGATGAAATAAATAATAAATGCATGTTAAGTAATTAAAAAATAGTTTGGTTAATATAAAATATGTAAATACATTTATTTATTTTTAAGGTATTTACGATATGAGCCTATGTTTGCATTATTAGAGATCTTTTAATATAAATAGTGCCTGAAATAAATAATAATTATTGACTTAATAATAATGATTGAAATACTAATGTTTTTGGTATATAGTCTGCATATGTGAAATTGTGTAAATAGTAGTTTTTTTTACAAAAATGTTTTGTGTAAAACTATTCTAATTATTATATATGGAATTTCAGTTCCCCACTGATGAAATTATAAAAGCAAAGAGCAAGACTTCTTCATTTGTCGAAACGTAAAAATGTATTCTGAGACTAAACCGTATCCCGGCAGTGGGATGAGTTAGAGTTGGTGTAGATACTCGGACATTATTTAAAAAATATTCTACTGATGATGTGATCGTTATGATTCGGTTGGAAAAAGGCACGTTTTATTAAAGACTAAGTTTTTATACTCTGTTGAGCTCAAATAATATGTAAAGAGACATTTTTCTCTGTTTGAATATTCTACCAACTGTACAAAGTGTTGTCTTGTTTAATATTAATGCCCTCGACGTTCTTCCAAATTTATATCGCTCGCCAGCGACAGATTCCTCGAATATTACGACTAAAATTCCTTTTTTATTTCAATTCTCAGTTTGTGAAGTAAAGTTCCACATAGGTATATCCATGAAAACTACACACATCAAAAGTGTCTAGGAATCAACATATATTTTTGCAATAACTTTTCTCCTGATTGATATTAATTAAAATTTTCTTTAAGGATTCATCAAATAAAGTGTTTTCGTTTGTCTACAGTAACGATAAACCAAGTCACCTTTGCATTAATAAAGAAATTTGCCATTTTCATAATAAAGGGATTTTTGACATTTGAACCACTAACATTAAAGTTCGAAAAAAAGACTGAAATAACAGTTTTCTTTAAAATTTTATTGGATAACTTAAACAATTAATAATCCGTGTTTCTACCGCGAACACTAACGATGATAGAAGCTGGTTCCCGGCAATGTACTGTAGCTTTAGCTCTGAATACAAGTCAGAGTGTTATCAGTCGACTTTGGACACGTTACCGAAGCACTGGTACCGTGGCTGAGCGCCATGGAGGACGGTATCGCTGCACCACACGGAGACAAGACCGATACATTCAAATCACAACTCGAAGAGCTCCAACAATAACCGCCATGATGTTAGCCGTGACGCTTCATCACTCTTCAGGGAACGTAATTAGCGACCAAACAGTCAGAAACCGCTTGCATGAAGTGAACCTTCATTCCCGAAGACCGCTAAGGGTACCACCTATAGCAATGCACAATCATAGGATTCGATATCAATGGGCTCTTGAACACAGAAATTGGGCAGAAGAACAATGGCGTTTCGTGTGCTTTTCTGATGAGTCTCGTTTTGGTATGAGACCGGATACAAGACGTATACGACACTGGAGAACCCCTGGACGCCAACAGCGATTAAAATCCTGCCAGGAAGTCCATCCTTATAGTGGTGGAACCATCATGGTATGGGCGGGTATTTGGATCGGCGGAAGAACTGAGTTGATTTGGATCAGAGGCAACCTCAACGCTCAAATTTATGCTGAGATGATTGTATCAGACGTCATCGTTCCTCTAGAAGTGCAAATCGGTCCCTTATTTCAGTTAATGCATGATAATGCACGACCGCACACCGCAAGAGTTGTAAGACAGACTCTCGCCGCAGCTAACATCAATGTCATGCACTGGCCTGCTCAGTCGCCAGACTTGAACCCGATTGAGCATGCATGGGATATGCTACAGAGAAGAGCTCTGCCGAATATGGAGGGTATCCAGTCGCAAGAAGACCTTTTTTTGTTGTTGCAACGAACATGGGCGGCCATTCCACAGCGTGATTTGGATGAACTCATTTTGAGTATGCCAAACTGATGTTCTTGTGTTGTTAGTGTTCGCGGTAGAAACACGGATTATTAATTGTTTAAGTTACCCAATAAAATTTTAAAGAAAACTGTTATTTCAGTCTTTTTTTCGAACTTTAATGTTAGTGGTTCAAATGTCAAAAATCCCTTTATTATGAAAATGGCAAATTTCTTTATTAATGCAAAGGTGACTTGGTTTATCGTTACTGTAGACAAACGAAAACACTTTATTTGATGAATCTTTAAAGAAAATTTTAATCAATCAGGAGAAAAGTTATTGCAAAAATATATGTTGATCCCTAGACACTTTTGATGTGTGTATATTATTGTGTTCTATAAAACAGATGTGGAGAGGTTTATACTAGGTCATCAACGCGCAAGCGATTTCTCTGGTATTATGTATGATTATTGGTTACGGTGACTAAGTTTTTTTCCAAGATAGTGGTATAAAAAATAGGGAACCTGTCAGATGCTTTGCTGATGACTGTATATATTTAAGTGTACTTTTGATGCATATATTTAAGTGTACTTTTTTTACGTAAAAGAAGCATTTTATGCAAACTCACCATATAGGTACTAAACGCTATACATTGTATACCAGTTTTATATATAGAGTGAATTTGAGTGCATTTTCTGTTAAGTGCAAGCTGAATTTCTATTTTGAGATATATCAACAATTATTATCTACGAGTAGTTATAACAAACTTGCTGTGTAATTATATAACATAATACACGGATTCGATCATAGTTTATTGACAATCTTATTAGTCTTTTCACATAACAAATTGTCGATTAACAAAGTGGTATGATTGGTATTGTATTTGTATTTGATGACACAAACTGATATTATATTAAGTTCTTTAGTGTAATTATTCTTATAGTAAAGGCTCATTATACGGTGTACAATATACTTATGAGCTACGACTTTGTATTGCTACGAGTAGCTGTATCACGCGTGCAACACACAAACACAATACTTAAATATTAATTATATCCATACGTGTGTATAAACAGGTGTTTTTGTAAACATTTAACAAAAGTACATTGAAAACACTGCCGAGTATATAAGGCAATATATGACAATATATAATATATGTTCCTCTCAGGAGATCGTTTATGTATGTATATCTTCACGCCAAGTCCCTTGCGAGGCAGAGAGAACCGAGCGCCATAAGATGAGATGAGATTGTTTATGTACAATATAAATAGAAGACTTAACCGACTGGTCCCTGATTCAAATCATGGTACGTACCATTAAATTCATAGTTTCGGATTTTATTTGTACATGCTCGGAGGTGACGGAAAACATTGTGAGGAAAATCGCACAGTCCAAAAACATATATTTCGAAACATATGATCTAAGCTAAAAAAAAGTTTACAATTCCCTGTGTGTTATGGAGTTCTGAATATAGTCGCTCCATGTCAAAAATACTCGTAGTATCTTCCACAAATGCTTAGTCTAGGTAGCCGAACCCTGCCAATCCGAATGGAGTAAGAAATAAGAAAATGAAGGAAAAAATAAATGTATTTTTAGGCCGCAAATACTTTTGAACACGTCAAGACCAGACATTCTGGTAATCATCATAATACTTATTTAACTTTTCGCAAACAATATTAATTTTTGGAACATGGCTTTATTTCAGATTTTTAAAAGATCGATAATTATCGGCATCATTTTTTTTATAACTTTGCTTAATTGAGGATTTTTAATAAGTTTGGATAAGATCCTTCAGTGGAGAATCCTTTACAGATCCTACTCAACAGATATAAAGGGTAGATTAAGTCATCATATGCGGCACATCGTTTGAATATAACCGGAGGAACACGGAATACGTGTCTATGTTTACTTTAACATTTTATTTACCTCGCGTTGTTTAATCAAGCGTAGACACATTGTATCCTCAGGTCGCTGAGTTGTCTGACTTTCCCACCGATGCTCAACATGTATTTTATGAATTCTCAATTAACTTTGGGATAGACGTAAATTTGGAATGAATTTCCAGCTAAATGTTTTAATTAGATTTTTTAGGTATTCTGTTCGTACTTTCGTTTGTAATACCGCCCAAGTAAAGGCATACCGTTTTAACTTGGGCGGCATTAACAACATTACTTGATCTCTTTAAGTGTATACAAGAGATATTTAGATTTTTTATATTTTTTGTTAGGTTTTTATATTTTTATAGTGTACGTCGAAGCGTAACAGTACAAAGTGGGTTCGATTCCCACACAAGGCAAACATTTGTGTGCATACATGTCTGTTTGTCTTGATCTGGATGTTTTAAGCGAGGTAGGGCGCATCAAAGCAGCCCGTCTGGGGGAGTACCTCCACCTCACAGAAAACCGTGGCCAAATAACAACTCCCTATAGGGTTGTTGTGTTCCTGCGTGTGAGTGAGGTCACCAGTAAGCTCCCAAGGAGTTGCTGTGTAAGCAGCAGAGGACGTATCGCGCGAGTGATACTTAATGTATCGCAAGCGTTAATAGGCTACGGTACCCGCTTTACATCAGGTGGGCCGTATGCTTGTATGTCTCCCGATGTAGAATATAAAAACACTGACCAAGTGCGAGTCGGACTCGCGCACTTACGGTTCCGTATCATTATCGATAAAAACGGCAAAAAAATTAGGTTTGTTGTATGGGAGCCCCCCTTAAATATTTGTTTTAGTTTAATTTAATTATTTATTCTTAAAGTGAATATATAAATAAATATTCTGTGAATATTTCAGGCGTCTACCTGTTGCCGTTATCAATATCGAGCAAAAATGAGCAAAAAAATCATGTTTGTTGTATGGGAGCCCCCTTAAATATTTATTTTATTCTATTTTTTTGTATTTGTTGTTATAGCGGCAATAAAAATACATCATCTGTGACAATTTCAACTGTCTAACTATCACGGTTCATGAGATACAGCCTGGTGACAGACGGACGGACGTACGGACGGACGGACGGACAGCGGAGCCTCAGTAATAGGGTTCCGTTTTACCCTTCGGGTAAGGAACCCTAAAAACAAATTAGTGATTCGCGAGCTTAGCGTTCATGCCAAATAGATCAAATTGTCTGTAAGTTTGACTTTCTCAAAATTATACCCGGATCTATTAACTAATCAGGTATTCCATAACAAAGCACGTTGAAAGCGTTCAAGCGTATTCTCCGTGCAGCAATTCACTGAGCTTGTTGTTTGAACGCCGGGGGATAAATCAAATCGACTAAATAATTCGAATTCGTATACGTTGTTGATAGATACATGTAACGATTTATCCAGTTTAGGCATGAACGATGTAGATTTTAAGCATAAAATCATGATAACATGAATGAAGGTAGGTACAGACATTGTGTGATGAAGGCGTTCATGTGTGCTACATTGTGACGATGTGGTGAGCTCGTTTGCAAATGCCCGAGGATTAATCGATTCAATCGAGTGAATAATTTGAATGCGTCGTATCCAACACTGCATAATGTACCTACGGTGCATTGTAATGCGTACCTATACAAACACATGGAATGTTTAGTAGCAGTAATTCATACTGCTGGTAATTTCATTTACGCTATTTTACGAGCTGTGACCAGGAGTTAGGTCATGTTAAGTATTGTTACAGATTGGTTGCATGAACTTTTCGTTGGGGTTGTTCCAAGAATTTGCATTGTTGATACTACGTGAATCTAAGTCAATCAATTCAATAACTTCACGAACACAATCAATTCAACTCTAAAAGCCACTAAACAAAAAAAAAACATAAATTGAAACAATCAGCACACAGTAAGATTCGATCGTGTTGGCGCCGCACGCTTAGTCGTTCTTCAGTGATTCTCAAGTCCGGTCTGTTTAAATTTATTAAACAAATAAATAAAATAATGTTCAACTTGCAATATGTAAGTTGCAAGGAATCATTCTCAGATAGAGTTTTTTCTCATGGCCACCACTATGTCTCCTGTGTAGCCAGAATTAACAGCGGCGACTACCAAAAAGGCAATGAATAGTGAAGCTCATTGCTATCCCGGGGGTTAAACTACAGCTGCCTCGGAACTCACAACGAACTTAATCAGAAGAAACTTGTAGGAGTAGAAAGTTGTGGAATTGAAAAGCTATCAAGAAAGTGATCAGAGACTGCGCGCCAACAATTTCTCTCTCTCTTTCTAAAACTCTTTATTTCAAAGAGATCATTCGCTTTGAACAGTACTCTCGATAACAAAGTCGATATTAATGTATCCAAGTGATTCATAATAACTTTAATTGTAAACATAACCCGTTTCTCCATAGCTACATGTTAAAATGTCAGAGTCTATGAAGAGTACAAGAAATCAACGATTTCGGAGTCATACATGACTCAAAGTTGCTATTTGTTAAGCACATAGAAACCATTGTCCACAAGGCCTCTAAAGCTCTTAGTTTTGTTATCAGAAGTAGCACTCAGTTTACAAATATAACACTTTAAAAATACTTTACTGTTCACTGTCAGAAGCACTTTTGAGTACATTAGTCAACTATGGCAGCCTCAGTACAACATTTATGTACAAAGAATCGTATCCATCCAAAGGAGGTTTCTTAGACATATTCAGTACAAATCTGGAACTCATTACGAGGACTATATTGCTCGTTGTAAAACACAACACATACTCCCACTGGAGCTACGTAGAACTGCCAACGATATTTGATAGATTAGCAGCCGTATAAATTCAGCGTGTTGAGGCCGGGGCCTCAAAATGAAAACTCCAAACAACGATTTTTCGGTTTAATGCAGGTTTTACAGCATAATTGTGCAAAAAGATGAGGAGCACACACGCTCGTCGTAATAGAAAAAAATTGTAAGGTAAATGTAGGTGAACAATAAAAACTATGAAAAATATCCACCCGCGGCACTGTCACTTATTGGAAATCACCGCAATACGTAATTCCTAGGGATTTGCTTCTTCAACTCAGGCAGGCGTAAACATCCTCCCCCTGTTGGAAACCTTCGGTTTTCAAACTTGAAGCTGGCAGTCGAGCTCTTCCGCAGTAGACAAAGGACAGAGACGAACCAAAGGGCGGCGAATACATCCTCTGGCTGTGTGTATGTCGGCAACGCGAGAGATTCCATCAGGACCGGGAAATAGACGCGTAACGCGGCCCAGTCTCCATTGAAGAGGTGGAATGTCATCCTCATGAATAAGCACCAAGTCTCCTATAGCTAGACTGGCCTTGTTAATTTTCCACTTTCGACGTTGTTGCAATTCAGACAGATATTCCCGTTGCCAGCGTCTCCAGAAGTGTTGGTGGATTTGCATTAGTCTTGCGTAGCGTTGCAAGGTGTGTGGAGTAGTATCTTCAAGACCAGCTGGCGATGGCAGCGCAGTAAGCGGCCGGCCAATGAGAAAGTGTCCAGGAGTGAGGCATAATAGGTCGTTTGGAGAGGAAGACATGGGACATAGTGGACGGCTGTTTAAAATAGACTCTACTTGTGCGAATAGTGTAGTTATCTCTTCAAAAGTAAGATGAGAATTGCCAATGACGCGTTTTATGTGATGTTTCGCGGATTTCACCCCAGCCTCCCAGATTCCACCAAAGTGCGGAGCGTAAGCCGGAGAAAAATTGAATTTTATGCCTTCTTTACTTGCAAAGTCAGATAGAGAAGTTGAGTTAGCCTTAAAAAAAATATTGATTTCCTTGGCGCCAGCAACGAAATTGCGACCATTGTCACAGTAAACTTCCGTGGGCCTACCGCGACGCGACACAAATCTGCGGAAAGTCATAATGAACGCATCTTTGGACATATCACTAACCGCTTCAAGGTGCAAGCATTTGTATCGCATACAGATGAATAAGCACAAGTAACATTTAAGTAAATTTGAGCCACGCCCCTTTCTATTGACAATAAAGAAGGGACCGGCAAAATCTATACCTACGGTTTTAAATGGGAAGCTTGGCATAATACGTTCCGAAGGTAGTGGGGCCATTATAGGCGTGATAGGTTTAGCCAGCATCCTTCTACATTTAAAACAATTCTGAACGGTTCGTCGAGCTAGATGTCTACCGTTTATTGGCCATACATATTCACGAACTGTGGCTAGTAATAATAGTGGACCAGCATGACAGTTTGTTTTATGCTCGTGTTCAAAAATAACTTTTGTGAAGTAATGAGAAGCATGTAAAAGTACTGGATGTTTCTTGTCGAAGTTATAGTCGGATGCTTCAAGGCGGCCACCGACTCTGATAACCCGCTCATCGCTTAAAAACGGGGACAACGATAAAAGATGAGACTTAGGACTCAAGGATTTTTTACGAATTAGTAAATCGTACTCTAATGGAAACGATTCCAATTGCGCAAGTCGACACAAATGTAAAAATGAATTATTTAGTTCGTCTGGCGACAATGGACCAATAAGGTGATTATTTCGATTTTTTAAATTGTGTGCAAAACGTAGAACATAAGCGAAGGATCGTTTTAGTAGATGAAGAGATGAATGATTTTGAAATTGAATAAGTACATTGGTTGCATCAATGGATATATTGGTTACAGTAGAAACTGCTTTGAGTTCAGGTAAGTCTGGCATGTCTTCCTTTAATACTGGCCATTTAGTTTCAGGCTCCGACAAGTATGATGGACCAGACCACCACATCTTGATACCGATAAGCTGATCAGGAGCGACGCCTCTGGATATGAGATCTGCAGGATTTGATGAGGTTGGCACGTAGCGCCAAGAAGCAGGATTTGTTAGATCGCAAATTTCAGACACCCTATTGGCAACATACGTCTTCAGATTTTTGAAGCTGCTGCGGATCCACCCCAATACCACCGTAGAGTCACACCAATGAACGTACTGAATGATTTCACACCGTAACGATTCTCTAACAGCTGCGCACAATCTCGCTGCTAGTAAGGCGGCGCACAATTCGAGCCGGGGAATTGTTGTGGGTTTCACTGGAGCGACCCTCGATTTAGAGCAGAGTAGCGAGATCGTGACTTGACCCAGAGCATTCGTTGAACGTAGATATATGCTAGCGCCGAAGGCTCGCTGTGACGCATCGCTGAAGGAGTGCAGTTCTATGCTCATGGGCTCGTCACAGATGGCGTGTCTAGGAATGCGAATGTCTAAAAGAGAAGGCAAGGCATCACAAAATACATTCCAGCTTTTTTGCACATCATCTGGGACTATATCGTCCCATGAGAGTTTATGGAACCATAATTGTTGTAGAATAATTTTAGCCAAAATTACACATGGACTCAATAAACCCAATGGATCGAAAATTTTAAATAGAGTAGATAGTAGTTTTCGTTTTGTTAAGTTATTAGTCTTAGACATGACGGGAATCGTAACTGGAAAATGTAACTTATCAGTAAAGGTCTCCCAACCCATACCTAATGTGCTGGAAGATTCGCTGACAATCAAATTGTCATTTGAGCCTGAAGAGGCTGAATCTAAAATAGAAGAAGAGTTTGATTTAAACTTTCTTAAGTTGAAACAACCCTGTTGAAGCGCTGCTGTTACAGACTTCTGTATATGGAGTAGTTCACCCTCATTGTCTGCACCAGTTATAAGATCATCTATATAAAAATCGTGCTGTATTATCGTTTTAATAAGGGCATCAGGCCACTCTTCACCAAGTTGCCACAGACATCGAGTACTCAAATAACTGGAACTTGCCATGCCGTAAGTAACAGTATTTAGGCGAAGAGTCTGGAGGGGTTTCGACTCATCTTCTCTCCACAATATGAGCTGCAAGTCGCGGTCCTCCTTATTAACTTCGACCTGTCGATACATCTTCTCGATGTCACCGGTCAGGAGGTATTTATGCTGTCGCGCTCGTACCAGTATGGAAAAAAGTGAATCCTGCAAATTGGCACCTACTAACAGTATATCATTAATAGATTGCCCAGAGGAAGTAGACGCAGAGCCATCGAAGACGACCCGAAGCTTTGTGGATTCGCTGCTATTCTTGAACACAGGATGATGACAGAGGAAATAAAAGATGTGTGGATTTTGAACTGCGGACTCTGAAAGGTGGCCGAGAGTGGCATATTCGTTAATGAAGTCTGCATATTGTAATTTTACTTGCGGTTGCTTTCTGAACCGTTTCTCAAGAAGTAGAAATCGTCTTTTTGCTAACGAATAAGATTCACCTAGACACTCAGGTGAGTTCTTTAGGGGTAGTCCTACTGAGAACCTACCCGACTCTAGGCGGAAAGTGTGAGATAAAAAATGGGCTTCACATGCTTTCTCGCTGGGGCTAAGTTTAGAATGTAGGGGAACTTCTTCGAGTTCCCAGAACTTGGTAAGTTCTTGATTAATATCGATAGGTGACGCTGAATCACCAAAAAAAGAATGATTGCAATGAACCTTGTTAATATCATTGTTGGACTTGTTGTAGTGGATGGGACCGGAGATAATCCAACCTAGTTTGGAACTTCTTAACTGAGGAGTTTTGGGGCCAAGAGATCGTTGCTCGTGGCCAAGAATGTCCCAGAATATATCGGCACCAATCAGTACATCGATTGGTGCAGGTTGGTGAAAGGTAGGGTCCGCAAGCTGAATAGCGTTAGGTATATTGATCAAATGTTGCTGAAGGTCGATTGAAGATATAGGTAAGTAACCTGTCAAAGCTGGTAGAACCAAGAATGCCGACGTAACGTTGAAGTGCTTGTGTAAAGACCTCAATTGCGCAACGCAAGACTCTTTGACGATTTCTGTGGGATTATTGCCTATACCAATAACGTTGATTGCAAGGTTAGAATTTGACTGCAACCCTAGCCTTGCTTTGAGAGATGCAGTTATGAAGGATGATTGACTACCGCAATCCAGCAAGGCGCGAACCCTTTCTGACTGGTTTGTGATGGGATTTGTCACTTCAATAATGGCGGTAGATAGTAAAACTTGTTTTGAAGTTTTATTAGAAAAATTGACAAGTGTGGTGTCGGTATTGACCGATGAAGTTACAACTGTATCTGGCACCTTTGGCTTATGCAAGAGCGTGTTATGTCTAGCCTTGCATATACGGCATGGGCCTACACGACAATCTCGTATAGTGTGAGTATTCCTTAAGCAATTGAGACATAAATTTAATTTATGCACTTTCGCTAAGCGATCTTCTACATTTAAAGCCTTAAAAGAAGGACAGTCGTAGATACGGTGCTCCCCATGACATATCACACAAGAGCAATAAGTTGCAGTATTGACATCACTAGTACCTGTGGTAAAAGATTTTGTATTTGGTCTGTCATGTTTGGTAACAGCTGCGTTGGGGGGGTACCATGACGAAGACTTATTTGCTGTTGAGTTGCGACTAATAGACTCTATGACATCAGCCCGACTTGTTAAAAATTTATAAAAATCTTGTAAATTGGGAACATCGTCCAAAGTATTACGCCATTCCTCCCACCTAATTCGTGTATTGTTATCTAATTTAGAACCCATGAGGTGTATTATAAGCACGTCCCAATGACTGGTAGGCTGACCTAGACTAGACAAAGCCCTTAAATTCTTTGCCACGTGATCCACCAAAAATCTTAGTGACTTGTTAGATTCACGCGATATTGGCTGTACATTTAACAAGGAATTTAAGTGGTGATTAATTAATTGACGCTTATTGTCATAGCGGTCACATAACAACTTCCATGCATTACAATAATTGGCATTGGACACTTCTAAATTAGATATGACGCGTGCTGCATCACCTGTCAAGTATGAAATGAGGTAATGAAACTTATGAACGGGAGCGATGCGATCATTATTGTGAATTATAGATAGATACATATCACGGAATTCAAGCCAACGGAAACTGGAACCGTCGAATCTGCACACCTGCAATTGTGGTAATTTATAGCTTATATCGTAGTTTTCAGCCTGAGCGAATGACACCTGACTGCTGTTTAGATTCTTGTAATGACTCTCGTCATGGCGAGGACATGGTTGAAATTTCTGTACTAAATTCTTAGCAGTAGCTAAGTTTGTAATAAACAGCTGGTCGACGCCATCCCTCTCATCAATTTCCGCAGACAAATTAGTAGAATTTAGGACTTCTATTTGGCTTTGCAAGTCATCAAATTTATTAGGAAGTAACTCAAATCTATTTAGTCTAAGCGTTAATTCGGATAACTCAATTGCATTTAACGTTTCTTTTGTACTTAGCTGTGTCAAAAAATTCTTAAATTTTGTTATCTGGCCTTTTATTGAACTACGTTTTACTATTAAATCGTTCAAATCTTGTGCAGCCTTCAAACTGCTATCACTTCCACTATCCATGTCCTTTCCCATTTTAAAATAACTAAATTTAACAAATTTTTAACCTTCTGAAACCTATGTAACGTAATAATCGTGGATAGTGAAAATGAAATCAAATAGACGCGGTACCGACGCAAACAAATATGAAATGAATAAAACAAATCGGCTCACGCTCCTCCTGTGACGTCACCCGGTTGGCCCCGTGCTCGTCCGGACCCACACCGGCGCAACACCATCCACGGATATCCACGAATAAACATAAAATCCGAAGTGGCGAGCGCGTAGCGATCGTTCCTGTAATTTTATATGAAATGGAAATGTAAATCACTAGCACTAAATATATAACAAATGTAGGAAGCTCCTGATGAATTAGTGCGTTGGCAGCGGCGGTGTGAAGCGCGATGCGCTTCTTGTGTTGCTTGCTTTCGTACGGCAACAACTTTACATCAGGCGACCCGTATAGGTACTTGTTTGCCACCCGATGTACTACATAAAAGAAAAAAAACTAAAGTGCTGTAATGAATCACTATGTACCTTTTATGCAAATATGTTTTACGTTATAATTTAACTCTTTAAAATATATTTTTAAACGTGCCTAGCAGGGCGGTAACATAATAAAGTAGGTTAGTATGAAATAAGATTACAATTAAATACTTTACGTTACCGTTGGTAGAAAAAAATGTGATATACTTACAATGAAATGACAACCACACTGCACTGTCAATAAACCAACAAACCGTTAAGGAATTTGTTTGATTGTTGTATTGTTGGTAGATACAGGATAGTTATTTAGATAGATTGGAATGTAAGGAAAGACACTTAGCTGCATTGGCCTGGCTGCGGTTGAGGCTGAATATGCTGCTCATAGACCGGCGATGGCTGCAATGGCTTGTTCTTCCTTGGTGAATACGAATTGCAATCTAGTTCGGTGACGTAGTATGCCGAACAGCTTGGCCGTGTTATCTTCGTTTTTTTCTTGTCCAAAAAATGAGGTTCTTGAGACGGTCGCCAATATGTTGAGGCCGGGGCCTCAAAATGAAAACTCCAAACAACGATTTTTCGGTTTAATGCAGGTTTTACAGCATAATTGTGCAAAAAGATGAGGAGCACACACGCTCGTCGTAATAGAAAAAAATTGTAAGGTAAATGTAGGTGAACAATAAAAACTATGAAAAATATCCACCCGCGGCACTGTCACTTATTGGAAATCACCGCAATACGTAATTCCTAGGGATTTGCTTCTTCAACTCAGGCAGGCGTAAACACAGCGGATGTTCTATATCACATAAAATTAAAAGTTCCTGGTAGAGTAAAAAGACATAAAATTTCCTTGTATGTCCCTGCCGTTTACATGACGATCGACGGCACGAATTATCGTTCGAATTCCATCTTCATGCGCGCTTGTAAACAGTTCAACGCATTGTCAAATAAGTTTCAATTAGATCTCTTGACGACTACTACACGCCATTTTCGTCGTAGTATTGTTGCGGACTTCTTTGATTCTCAATCCACCCCGTACAACATACTTGCAATGTGTAAGTTCAATATTATTCTTATATGAATACTGTACGTTATCTTAAATTTTTATTATTGCTGATGTATGGTACTTTCCTAAGTTTTTCTTTGTGTTTCTGTATCTTAATATATGAAAACTGAGAGCTAGAGAGAAGAGCTAGTAATTTTTATTCGATTTAGGTTGGAACAACTTAAACTTTAAATCATAGTACTAAGGAAGGCCTTAGTATTACATAATTTCTAAAGTTTAACATATTACGAGTATTAATAAATTAAAATTTGTGTTTTTACAATACTTGTTTATTATTATGGTACGTAGCAGAAAAATGTAACTAGTAACTATTAAAGTATTACATATTAGTAATAATGAATGTTATTAGAGTTTTATTATTAAAGATATCAGACAAATTATAATAATAATCCTTACTATCTTAACAAATTTACATATAGACTTGTATGTATATAGTAGATTCAGGCGTTATTTTGGCGAAACTCAAATTTGCATGCAATTTGATCTAACCTGCTTTGTGCGCTTTCGCCACTGATTAGTTCATCCGAACTAGCGCCGGCCGGCACGCACCCACTACCGTTCGTAGATGTAGCACGGACATATATAAATAATAAAAAAATTGGTATAAAGAAAGATCGAGGTTTTTTTTCTTACAGACTGACTACCTGTAGTCACATATTAAAGTCTCATAGTAGAAAATCTGAAGTTTGCCATTTGTAATTATCTGGTATAAAATATCACGTTCAGGTTTAAATTAGCTTGACAGCAACGAAACTAATTAGCAGTTTTTTTTATATAACGTCGGAAGGCATACGAATACGGCCCATATGATATAAAGCAGTTACCGTAGCCTATGAACGCTTTTAATACATTAAGTATCACCCGCGTGATGCTTTCTCTGCTGCTAACATAGCAACTCCTTAGGAGCTTACTGGTAACCTCACTCACATGCAGGAACACAACCTTCTAGGGAGTTGTTATTTGGCTGTGGCTTTCTGGTGGTGACGGGCGGGCTGACGGGCTGTTTTGGTGCACCCTATCACTCTTAAAATATCCAGACCAAGACCAACAGACATGCTCATGCACACAAATGTTTGCTCTGTGTGAAAATCGAGCCCACGAGCGTTGGTGTCAAAGTCGCGTTATTCACGACTGCGCCAACGGGCTCGTCGAAAGTTGAGAATATTTATGAATAATTATGGTCTCGAAATCGAGTTGGAGTAAAAAAAAAATATTTAACATCTGTAATACTTTTATCAATGATTACTTTCGATTCGATACCTTAATTTATACGAAACTTGTTAGATAGGCGTAAATAAAACCTAAATTTTAGATGTCAGTATGAAACTTTTTGTGCACACTCCGACTTGCACCTCTTGCACCTCCTCACGTACTCTTGCTGTTCTAGCATCTTATAAAATGTCATATTTGCAAGCAGCCTGTCTAGTGGCCTGTGTAATTTTAGATTTATAATTATAATTCCTAACCTAAACCTACAGGTCAACAGACGGAAAGTGATTACATAAGGATCCCTATTTACTCTTTTGCTATGTCTCCCTGATAATACACGTGTAATGTCTAAAAGAGAGCGCAATAATTAGCTGATATAGAAAAAAAACAATTTGTTATGTTGTTTGTGTATTATGCGCTGCCATACCGTTTATCCTTATGCGGCAAGACTTTGACAATTTATTTATAGCACTCGCGGGAAAACTATTAAGGTAAAAAAAGAAACGAACTGACAGCAATGGGCCGAGTACCAATTAGTAAGTGATAAAAATTACATGCTGATTTTTTTTTCAAATTAATTGTATTACCACATTTTTACCTTAACGTCTGACAACTCGCAGTTATATAAGGCTCCAGGCTCCTCCAATTCTTTATTGCACATAACTAATACAAAAAAAAATGTAGGTCTTTTTTCAATAGATATTACATCTAATCTATATAATAACAATACAATAATAATGATGATGCCAACAGATAAAATAATAAATATATATATATGTGCTAAATCATTTTCAGTCATAAAAATAAAAAATGGTCATTAGGCCAGTCGCTTAATAATTTGTTGCCTGACGTGACATATAAAATTATATATGAAAACTAATGTAAAAATATATATGTGCGAAAAGTTTAATTATACAAAAAATCATACAAAAGGAAGGGAAAATTAAAACAGAACATCTTTTTCTCGTATATCTGTACCGTTTTCTACTCATACTCACCCATTTCTCTGTGCTTGCTGTGAACCGTCAGAGGACTAGAGTTAAGCTGGGCGCAGGACCGACAAGGGCCTCTTGTCGCGAGGCCTTTGTCGCAGCCCTTAGATCGGTCTCCACGATCCAGTGCGAGAGAACTTTTTCTCAATGGGTTAATTTTTCACTCGACATGCTAATCGTGATTTTGTGAATGGAAATTCAAATTCAGACGTCTTAAAATAATAATGAATTATGTTACAGATTTTTACGGTAATGCCAAAAAAAACGAGATTCTTAAAAAATAGGAAAGGACAGAACGAGTTTTTAAATTCACCATAGACATCTGTCACTATTACACCTACCACCAAACCCGTTACGACAGAAACGGTAGTGGTAGCTGCCGGTTGGCGTTACTTCGTATGTACAAACTAAAAAAAATGCAATTTAGTTTTTATTAGGTATGCTGCAATATGTAGCGTTCCCGAATTTCCCGTTCAAGCTTTATGAGATAAATGGTACACGCAAACAGACAGATACTTTACTATTTTTATCTTTTGTAGTGCGGAACTCTGAAACTTATAAGTAACAGCAATACGGAGCTCGTTATATACGACGAGGCAAAATAATGTATCGTTACTATATCACAAGCTACGAGTATAAAGAATGAATCAGTACAACAACATACGACCTCATTCTATTCTCATCCAAGCACTTCCCTCTCATCTAAAACGACAAAGCTATACGTAATACCTTTTGCTGCTTTATAAAAACATGGTAATGATAAATATATCCAGACAAGTTACAGAGCGCCATCTTTCTTTTTCTTTATACATCGTCTTTACACAATACAATCATACTGCCCACCCGATGTAAAGGCTTAGCCTCTCATACGATGCCACCTTCTTTGAGCTTAGGACCTTAGTGACCACACTCACATGCAAGAACAGAACAACCTCCCAGGGAGTTGTTATTTAGCTGCTTTTTTCTATGAGGTGGAGTTACCTCCCCAGACCATTCTTTGATGCACCCTACGTCTCTAAACCTACAACTTCTCCCAAACTAAACAAAGTTTTTTTTCTATCTTATCTATCTATCTGTAAAATACTTTTCGTCGGATATAAAAGATTATTTGTTTATGCTCAAACATATATGTCTTACACAGGAATCAAACCCAAGACCTTTAATGTCAAAGTGTCCATTGCTAACCACTTGATCATCGGATTGTCGAACGTGTTTACCTGTACCATAATATTTTTCCCTTATGTTTTCCTTCTATTGAACAAGACATGCACTTGAGAACGCTTCGTGTACTATCTACATCTCGCCCCCCTATTAGCCGCGCACCCTATAGACGTTCGTGAAATGAACAAATCATTTTACCTTACTTTGCGACATATTTACAATGTTGAATTAAATTATTGAGAATGATAAACATTTTATCAATTCACTAAACTACCTTACTCGTACATTTACGAAGTTCGACACATACATGGCATTTTAAGAGAGGTACGGCACATCAAATGAGCCCTTCTGGGGAAGTAAATCCACTTGACGCAAAACCGCAGTCAAATAACAATCTCGCTGAAGGGGTGTTGTGTTCCTGCGAGTGAGTGAGGTCACCAGTAAACTCCTAAGGAGCTGCTGTGTTATCAGCAGAGGTGGCATCGCGCAATATACTTAATATATTACCAGCGTTCATAGGCTACGGTAACCACTTTCCATTCGGTGTGTTTGGTTGCCTCTCAACGTTGTAAAAAAAAATTAACAAATACGAGTACCTTTAAAATATCTGAATGACATTGACATTATATTCTGTGGACAATTTCTAAAATGATAAATTGATATAAATAAAATTATGTAAGAAAGAAAGTGTCGATGTTAAGTTAAGAAAAGGCATACTCCGTTGGTTCGGACATGTAGAAAGAAAACAGGATGAAAGAATGACAAAACAGATAAACGATGCGAAAGTGGAAGGATGTAAGAGCCGATGAAGATCAAGACTTGCCTACCATGACCAAATTGGTCGTGTTTTATCAGTAGCGAGCGGGCCTGAAAGAGCTATGAATATAAAAGAAGCTAGTGAGGTGTATAAGGACTGCGCTTCGATTTTATGTCACTTGGTTCTCTCTGTCTACCCTGCAAGAGATCTGACGTAAAATCTGAAAATATGTATTTAGTGGTACATACTCATGCCAGACATCAAACCGGCCTATTAAATTTAATAATTGTTACAAACAAGAATATTACCTAATTGCTAAATACATAGTTTACGTACCCTAAGTAGTCTATAGGTACCACCTATGTATTTACGAGTATCATTTAATAGATGTTGCCTAGGAAGCTTTAGCAGTATACTCGTATGCATATTCACAAAAGAGTCATCCTCGTGATTATTTCAGCCGAAGGACGTCCACTTCTGAACATAGGCCTCCCTCTTTGCCTTCCACAGAGATCGATTCTGTGGTGCTTGCATCCATCGGCTCCCTACAATTTTCACAAGATCGTCGGTACATCCTATCCTACGCTGCGTTTTCCAGTTCGTGATCGCCATTCGAAAACCTTTCTGCCTCAACGGCCATCGGTTCTTCGAGCTATGTTGCCACTTCCCTTGCCACTTCAGCTTCCTTAGAGTCACGTCAGTAGTTCCGGTTCTGCTACGGATGTGAACCTTGAGCTTCTGTGTGAGGCTCATAGTAAGGGAGAACGATTCTGTGCCGTAAGTCATCAGTCATTGCTGGGAACACACACAAAGGGATATATGTGCATATTTATCAGTCGGATGAATAATATATGTCTCGAGATCCACGAAATTGAATTTCACCAATTGTCCAAGGCTTTTGGCAATAGGCAATTGTTAATTATATTTTTGAAAGACGTGTGACCTAACTTAAGAAAAGGTCATGTTTTCCGTTTGGGTTGTGGAGGTGTGACAGTGTAGGCAGAGAAAACCGAGCGCCATGTGACTCGATCCTTGCAGACCTCACTCGCTTCTTTAATAGTTATTGCTCATCTCTTGCAGGCTCGAAAGTTTCCAAGACTCCTGACATCACCTTCTGATAGAACACGACCAATTTGGTTATCATGATTGGTAAGTCTTTGCTTTCCGCGTCTCCTACATCCTTCCACTAAATTCATAATTATAAATCAACACAGAGCAGAGATCAATTAACACGTCTATGGTTGTATATTTTTGCGGGAATGGTAACCATACACACATATACTCGCAAACACTGAAGCTTAACCAATACATGTTATAGTTAATTGATACAGGCGTTATTCTGTGAAATTCAAATTTACATATAGTTTGTTCTAACCTGTTTTATGTGCTTCCGCCACCAATTAATTTATCAGAACTAGCACCGGCCGGCACCCACTCACTATCTTCAGAAGATTCGTCATGACGCCGTCTGTTCCAATCGCGGGAACGACAGCAGCAGCCGAGGCACAGACGTCTGTAGCAACCATGGCCGTGGCGCTAGTTCCATGAACTAATTGGTGGCGGATGCACACGAAGCAAGTTAGATCAAATTGCACAACAGACAGTAGTAAAAATGAACCAAGTTTTCATTGGAAATTGAAACAATAAATTTATTTTCATAAAACGTTAACGAAACAAAAGCTGTCATAGTTAAGCAAAGTTTAAAATCTCTAGATCGCCACTTAGGATCTCTTGAGCCCTCCCATATACGCAGCATTTCCCTTATTACAATTTCCACTTTACATAATTTCGCGCACATGTGCCGAATTGCACATTACACGTAATTTTGCATATTTTAAAAGTTAAGTGGCTCTCACGTGGTAATTTATGTGCATTAATTGGAATGCCGCTAGGATAGATAGAGAGAACAATGAGCTACATTTTACTCTATCTTCAAACGCCCGCTATTTAACATTCATAGTTCTTTTCACTTTAACCACTACAACTTTGGATATCTGATCCGTCATTTTTTACTTTGTATTTTTTTATACCATTAAGGTGGCAATCAAGCATACGGCCAGCCTGATGGTAAACAGCCACCGTAGCCTATGGACATTTGCAATACCAGGGGTGTCATTCATGCGTTGCCGACCCTCTAAAAACCTCTTGATGCATTATATGAAGAATTCCTTGCTTATGCTCCGTATCATGGTCATCCATTTATTACATTGACATCATGATGTCAAGAAATGAATGACGATGATTAAACTTTGCTTACCTATCACAGTGATTAAATTATTTTATTTTAATAAATTTGAAAATTTTAATATGGCGGCATTGTTCACAAATTGCAATCAAATAGGGGGATCGATCGGGTTATAAATGTTTGGTTATCGTTTTATATAAGAAATAGATTATTTTAACTTTTAACGCACGACAAATGACATTACCGAACCTATCTTTCATGGTCTCAGTTTGGTATCCAAGTTTCAATGAATATTTCAATCAACGTCACAACCGCGTCCTCTAGATTTCGTTTAGTGCAATTGACTGAATCACACGTATTGTGGCGACTCGTGACTATAGTCAAGTGATGTAGGCAAAACTCATCGGTTAAGGGGACTCGAGTCGTGAGATCTGAGGGTGCTCCTGCAATCTTACTATAATGGCCACTCGTTGGGCCCGATCGATCCCCCTATTTGATTGCAATTTGTGAACAATGTCGCCATTTTAATTAGTCAGCCGAATCTCAATATGGCATGTGAAGATAGGAGTGTACCTCCAAAACACACGAGTATTGTAAACTTAAGGGGTTGCTCTGCTAAGCGGGGGTGAACTGTGGCTAAGTGGTGTTATTCCCGCACCCTATCGTATTGTCAATCGAAAAGCAATCTCAAATGATTTAAAAGGGATCATTATACTATTCGATTCGAGATTATTTGGTACATTGGCACGTGACAGTTTTCTCTATTAGTGAATATATGGAGCGTTGAAAATTAGTTCAATTTACGGTAACAGTTTGGTAATATTATGCAAAGGAATATATCTCTCGGGGTTTAGGTAGCTCACAATCAACTTTATCTAGGGAGTTTATTGCTGGTTAGCAAAACTGTTGAACTCGTAGTTGTTTATTAACAATCAGTGGGGTTACTCTTTAATCTAATTATAAGAAATATATTCCAACAATATTCCGCTGTAAAACAAAGAATAGTCTAAATATATATATAATACACCAAAAAATAAACCCATGTCATGGTTGCAAGCATCCATAGGGTCACGTTAAACGGATCAACTCAACATAGTGTAAAAATGTACATGTTTCACATTTTGTTACTTTATACTCTTCAGAAAAACTTCGTTATTCTGTTTTCAATCTCACCTTGTCTAATATAGTTATGACAGCGATTTCTTTAAAACCTGTTATTTTCGAAAACAAGTTCCGCCGTGGTACCAGATACAGACCCAATATTAGTGATGTGTATGATCCAAATACAATGAGTGAACACACGATTCAATTTTGACTTGACCGTCTTTGCTTCGAAATATTGCTGTTAACTATAATGTCGGACATCGGAGCCAAAACTCTATACTTATGAATTGAAAAACATAGTTGAAGAAGATTAATCTCAAACTGTGTCTAAATTAGCATCAGCCACAAATGAATTCGTTTACGGAAAATTGGAATGTTAAAATAACTTAGAAAGTGGACACCGTACCAATTCACTTAAAAACTATAGCAAATTCGACTGTCTTAACTATTTAAAAAGGCAGGCGAATATGCCGATTGAGTCAAGGTACTTAGTTAATCGTATAAAATTATATTTTTGTTTGTATTAGTTTTATTTAAAATTTTCGTTGTTTTACTATACATAGTTCTAAAAATTTGTTTTAGTGTCTAATCTTAATAATATTAGCGCTAAGAGTGCTCCTGGTACAAGCATACTCTTTACTTAAAAGGAGACTCCAGCAACTACCATTGTTTTTGTATCTCAAGTTACTGAAATAAATATTTTGTATTTTTTTTGTAAACTTAAGGGGCTCATTACTGTGTGTAGGCTTGGGATTGTCGACAATTCTCACAGCGCATCACTGAACCTACGCACACAGTCCTAGCCAAACTAGCCAGTAGGGGTACGTTACATTGTCTCGGAAAGTTATATTCGAAATGGATTCAAAAAGTTTTCACTCAGATTCAATGCATTTTGACAGATAACTTTTCGATCGAATATGGCTTTCCCAGGCAATGTGATACCTCCACAGTAAGCGCAGCTCTGTCGCATGTGCAGTTAGGAGAATTAGACAATAGATGGACGTACTACTGCACGTTTAGTCTGTTTCAGTTACTTCCACAGTATTATGTCGTGGTATATTGTAACATGTGTTCCAGAGAATCACTTAGAGGATTGTTCAAAGAAATATATATCGTCACTGTTACCTCTCAATCTATTTATGAAAACATAATGTACATTCGTAAAAATGTAAAGTTGTTTTCAAAATTCAGTGACTAAAGTAGGGATATAATTGTTTAAGGAACAGCTCGCGCAGGGAAGTACCTCTCCATATAAAAAAAAATCTAGTAAGTTGTAGTATTCCCACAACTAAATTCCACCAAAGTGTGACAACTTAACGACGGTGATCGTGAGAGGTGGCAACGCGTGAGGATACTTCTTGTATACCAAATATTCAAAGGCTATAGTAACTGCATTATATCAGACGGACATACTGCTTCTCTGCCATCACCGTTACATAAAACGACATGTCTACAACTTACATACAACAATTGCTTCGCAATAAACAATTTTTCCTTGTATACATAACCATGTGTATATTCATCGTTTTGCTGCATTAGCATAAAAAGGATACTTTTTTACTCATTAGCAAGTTACACACGCTGGCCTATTTAGTATGTATAAAGGTGCCCTGAATATTCACAATGCCGTCCTATTTAAAGATCGTTATAAAAAAATCATTTCTTTAGACTGGGTGTACACGGCATTGTCCCGCACGTTTTTGTGCAGAACAATTCTTATCGAATAAATAGTGACGTATACTTTAGGCATAGAATCAATCGCATGATGTTTCTAATAACTTATTCTATCTATCTATAACTTCACGCCAAATCCCTTACGGGGTAGGCAGAGAGAACCGAGCGACTCGACTCGATCCTTACATACCTCACTCGCTTCTTTAACATTCATTGATCTTTCCATGCACGCTCGCCGGTTTCTAGGACTCCTGACATCAGACTACCTTCTGATAGAACACGACTAATTTGATCATGGTAGATAAGTCTTGGCCTTCCTCGGCTCCTACATCATTCTAATAACTTATTAATAATATATAATGAATATTCACCCGACATGTCAAACAAATTGAAGACATTGATTTGTATTAAACAGTACATTCCTATAATATGATTATTAGCTCGTTGATTCTGCGATAAAATTATTCATGAATACGACACTTTCACAATCCAGTGCGCCACATGGAGTACATGACAAATCATCTTGTTAAATCCTGGTAAACTACATGAAACGCAGATTTATTTATAGCTTACGATTTCAGAATACGTGGAATTTTGTGAGGAGATCAAATCAGTCGAACTCGGGAAGTATTTTTACTTCACAGAAAATCACAACCAAACGACCAAACAACATCTCCCTGGAGGGTTTTATGTTCTTGCGAGTAAGTGAGGTTGCCAATTGTCCTCTGTTTGTCTTATGTACGAACCGAAACCACGAGCCCTGATCAAAGTAGCATTACTAATCACTCCGTCGCTGAGCTCGTCAAAAGTTACTGAATGATGGATCAGCAAGCTGAAATGGCAGTGGGCAGGCCACAAAGCTTGGAGAACCGTTGGGTCAGAAAGCTTCTCTAATGGCGACCACAAACCAGAAAATGCAGCGTAGAACGGCCTCTCACACTATGGACCGACGATCTTGTAAAGATCGCAGGGAGCCGATGGCACAAAACCGATCGCTCATAGTCTTCAGCTCGGCGTTCATTCATCATTAGAGGTAATATGTATGTTTTATATATTATTTATTTATTACTGGCCACAAGTTAAGCTAATTATAATATGATGAGAAGGTAAAACAGCAAATAGTGCTGATATTTGTTTTACCTTCTCTAGGTAAAAGCCTTCTCTAGCCTAGTTCTTATTGTTTACTTACAAAAATATGAAAGTACCTTTTCTGTATTAGCTCTTGTAAGGGAATATATGGAGAGTATAATTTGGAATTGGACTGCACAAAGCGCACTGCCCGCAACACGTAATTATATCCATATAATAAACCCGTCGAAATTTAATATTAATGAACCACAATAATTTCAGAGCCATGCAACTCGGCCGGCCGGCCAACGTGGGTAATATACGATAAATTAACGAATATTTTAATCTTAATTAGTTTCAATTTTAATTGATACTTTTGTTGAATTGAAATGTGATACGTTGTTAACTCGTACATAGACAAATGCAAACAGTAAAAATATACTACTCCACGAGTGAAGTTTTAGAGAAAATAACAAAGTGGTAATTTGCGAGAAAGCGCAGCACACCTCTCGATACTCATACGAGTCTCGTACTCGAACCCACTGTTAACCCACCTTCTTTTATTATAGAAATCAAAGCGGTTGACGTGGTGAAATAAAAAAAAAAAAACTATTTCTAATTAATTGACAAACGTGTGAAGTCGCAGGCAACTGATGCAAGTGAAAGAGAATCGATTGATGGGGTAGCCTAAATATAGGAGGAAGAGTGAAAGTCCTTCAGCTGAAATGACTACTACTAAAAAAAAAACTGAAATGAATACTATTAAAAAAAAACAATATTAGTAACAATAAAGATGAATTAATATTTTTTTTCAATTCTGTGCCGAACTTGGTTTACTATCTATCACATATCATGATCCCTGCCTTGCATGAGAACCATAACGATGTATTCAAGCTTATCTCGTGGTGATACGGAAACAATCGAAGTTAATGTTTTGATTAGGTTATAAAACGATTTTTTTTTATTTTATTGGGTAATAAATATTATAGCAGAGACTGAGACCAAGAAAAAAAGAAAGACAGAGTCTTGCGATCTCTTAAGTGAAGCCAGTAAATAGGAAGCCGGTTTGAACAGTGGGAGCCAGCCGCTCCCCAGTTCACTTCAGTAAGCGAGACCGTATGTTACTCTAAGGCCAAATGGAAAAATAATAGTAAGCCGGGCTGTGTGCTTAAATGATGCAGAAATCACTCAGTTATCAAGCGATAAGTCCCGGTTGCATCCACTACGGGGCCAGGGGTTCGCTATGATCATCCAAGATCTCTCTGACCTCCATAACCCATAAAGGCGAACCGGACAATGAATCATGATTATACATCCAGAAGATCTGCATGTGCAGGTTTCCTCGCGGTGTTTTCCCTCACCGGGAGCAAGTGATATCGAATCCAAGTAAATTGCACCTACTAGTAAAAACAGAGTAGGCACCCGCGGGGGTTCGAACGCGGAACCTCACGGATGTTAGGCGTGCGGTTATACCGCGAGGCCACCACGGCTCTCTTAAATGATAGCGAAGGAACTGTCTAGATATATAGGTATATCAGATACCATTGTAAGGTATCAATAATATTGCAGGACAGCTTTAGTCACATTAATGTTTTCATTTTTAAGTAAAGATTTAATTAGATCACAATGTATAAACTTTCATACAACAAGTCATAATATTAAACCGATTTACGTTTATCGCGCATACACAGGCATCTCTGACGTTAATTTTCGGATGTATAACCGATCTAAAAAGGTATATATGAAATTAACCTTATATTAATTCGTTGCTACTCGTAGTTGCATGATAGGTTAATAAGATTTTTAAAAAACCTTTCATTATCAGACTTTGTCTGTATTTTAGTTGTGCTTTAATTTTAATCGTAAATGGAATTTCGTTCATGAGCGTACTTGTCTATCGTAACGTTTCCACATAATGTTGATTAAAATTAAATAATAAAATGGTGTGTCTTGAAATTAAAACTATTGTGCCTATTACGCATATGTTTTACATATACATAACCGTATTATGTAGGTTAATTTCCCACCATACAGATATTTCTTCACTCTATGTTTGTACAACACACAATGACTTAGCGATGTTGTTTTCACTTTATCCGCAACTTTGATTGATTTTTTGGTCTGAGAAAACTGAAAAGCTACTGATTTTCCCGGCAATTATATTTGCGAAAGTAATAAGGAAAGAATTTTTATTAAAAGTTGATCGTAACTCGCGATGGCCTTCTAATCTAAAATTTAAATCATGTCTTTTCTATTACTATTGTCTCTGCCTACCCCGCAAGTGACCGGGCGTAAAGATGTAGATGAAAAAATCGGCCAAGTGCGAGTCGGACTCGCACATGAAGGGTTCCGTACCATTATCGATAAAAATGAGCAAAAAAATCACGTTTGTTGTATGGGAGCCCCCTTAAATATTTATTTTATTCTATTTCTTAGTATTTGTTGTTATAGCGGCAATAGAAATACATCATCTGTGAAAATTTCAACTGTCTAACTATCACGGTTCATGAGATACAGCCTGGTGACAGACGGACGGACGGACGGACGGACGGACGGACAGCGGAGCCTCAGTAATAGGGTTCCGTTTTTACCCTTTGGGTACGGAACCCTAAAAAAACAGAAATTATCAAAAATCTTTCAAAAGTAATTTGCTACTAAACCAATTATGCTATCTACGGAATGCCGACTCACATAAGACCGTTTTTAGGGTTCCGTACCCAAAGGGTAAAACGGAACCCTATTACTGAGGCTCCGCTGTCCGTCCGTCCGTCCGTCCGTCCGTCTGTCACCAGGCTGTATCTCATGAACCGTGATAGTTAGACAGTTGAAATTTTCACAGATGATGTATTTCTGTTGCCGCTATAACAACAAATACTAAAAAATAGAATAAAATAAATATTTAAGGGGGCTCCCATACAACAAACGTGATTTTTTTGCTCATTTTTGCTCGATATTGATAACAGCAACAGGTAGACGCTTGAAATATTCACAGAATATTTATTTATATATTCACTTTAAGAACAAATAATTAAATTAAAATACAACAAATATTTAAAGGGGGCTCCCATACAACAAACGTGATTTTTTTGCCCTTTTTATAACTAATGGTACGGAACCCTTCGTACGCGAGTCCGACTCGCACTTGGCCGATTTTTATATAACGCCGAGTGGTAAAAAAACATACTGCTCACCTGATATGAAATGTTTGCCCTACAAATACTTACAACACAATTAGTAACGGTCTAGGGAGCGGATTAGTAATCGGCCAAGTGCGAGTCGGACTCGCACACGAAGGGTTCCGTACCATTATCTATAAAAACGGCATAAAAAATCACGTTTGTTGTATGGGAGCCACCCTTAAATATTTGTTTTATTTTAATTTAATTATTTATTCTTAAAGTTAATATATAACTAAATATTATGTGAATATTTCAAGGGTCTAGCTGTTGCCGTTATCAATATCGAGCAAAAATGAGCAAAAAAATCACGTTTGTTGTATGGGAGCCCCCTTAAATATTTATTTTATTCTATTTTTTAGTATTTGTTGTTATAGCGGCAACAGAAATACATCATTTGTGAAAATTTCAACTGTCTAACTCTCACGGTTCATGAGATACAGCCTGGTGACAGACGGACGGACGGACGGACGGACAGCGAAGTCTCAGTAATAGGGTTCCGTTTTACCCTTTGGGTACGGAACCCTAAAAACCATCTCGTTGACACTTTCCTGGCAATTTGGAGATTCCTTGTATCTCTGTAAGTGAGTGAACTCACTTGCATAAACACAAGACGTCTCTATTATTTGACTGATGTTCTGGGGCTTGTACTTGGACTACACTAACGGCGTTTCTTTGCCAGAATTATTCTCGTTCAAATTTAATCAAAATAGAATTAGTCTTAGCAGTCTTATCATTAGCAGATCAGAACCGATCAAAAGGTCTAGGACAGTGTGCATCATATATTTCTCTAGTTAGAATAAGTTATAAGTACTATCAAGGAAATATATATTATTTCATAGTATATGAAGGCTGACGGCGCGGCAGATAACGCAACCGGAAGTAGAGGACCGCGTCGCTCGCCAGCCGGATGAGCGCGTCCTGTATGTTATCGGTTCCTGTGAATTGTGCTCCCACATTAAAATGGTAGTTCGGAGCCTTCTCGGTAGGCTGTAGGTTTACCTATATCAGTCCATGCAGCTATATTTGCGCTATATTCTCTATAGGTAATATACGCAATACAGCAAAACACACACTATGAACTTTTGCAGAGTATAATTAAAGAACAAATGCATGCATTGCAAACATTGCGCAAAATTTGTGGTGTAACTCTTTCTGGTCATGTTTACTCCTATTGAGTGCATCATAAGAACGGTACAAAAATACGTTTCTTATTCATTACTTTGTAGTAATTTTAATAAATATGAAACAAATTTAGGTTATAATTTAAATCTTCAAAGATGTTAAAAATTAACATATATATATGCAATTCTTCTGTATTAACAACCATGAACCACCACACAACCGCCATGATCTTAAATATCAGACACGAAACATCGAATTCACGACGCCGTCCGCCGCCGTCTTATAAATAAAACTATTGTAGCGGCACGCTATGATGACCGTTCTGACGTTTATCCACGCATGAAGCTTCGTATTAATTAATAATTACATTTGAAGGAGCAAATTGCTGTTCTTTATTGTCAATAGTGACGTGCAGTTAAGTAGTCATAAAATTTATCGTATGTATAATTTTAGGACACAAAATGCATTTATTACATTGATTTCTAAACTATATATATTAGGGTCCCGCGAACATCGGGTCAAGTAAACATTTATATTTTTATTTAATTAAACCTTTTTAATCAGGTGCTACTTGCAACAAACACTTATAGATTTAATTATATTTTTTTCGAGAATAAATTGACATTTAACATCACTATTGTAATATTTCAAAACGGCCATCATAGCGTGCCGCTATTTTAATTTCTGATTGAAACTGGCAGGTACATTGATAGGATAGGCGGTGGAGGCACGTTCAAAGAAAAATCTTTGGTGCCTGAAAGATATTTAAATCCTGTCTTTATATACGAGTATATACACTTATATACGATACGCCGTATATATATCCCATATTTATATACACATATATAAATACCGGATATATGGGACCTTTAATCTGTCTGGCCACAAATCTATGGATTTAAGCACTGCTTCCATGGGAAAAGCCACTGCTTACTCCAAAGTTTTCTTAAGAAACACAATGTCAGCATATCGTTTCGAGCAGGCCATATCCTCTAAAACTGACCATAATTTGTAGTCTAAGGGGTTCAGATCTGGGCTAGACGATGGCTAGTCTTCAGCTCTTATGAAGTCCGTAACTTTGGTTTCGAGCCAGGCTTGGTGCCTCGTGACCAGGTGCAGAGTCCTGCTGGAAAATCCACGGTACATTTTTAAAAAGTATATTGCTCACAACACGATCCAAGACAATCTCTTCATACACTTTGGCTGAAGTCTTCACTTCTTTTTCTTCAAAAATAAAAAAGAAAATTTTCTATATATATTTCTAGTATTCAACTAGTACACTATTACTAGTACTGTGTATTTAACGAATTATCTTTTATCGTGTTTTATCAGAAGGTGATTGATATAAGGAACCTTAGACACCGGCGAGCGAGCATGAGAAGAGCAATGAATGTTAAAGAATCGAGTGAGGTTTGTAAGAATCGAGTCATGTGGCGCTCGGTACTCTCTGCTTACCACTCAAGTGATTTGACGTGAAATTATATTACAGTATAGTAGTGTGTATATAACTGAACTTCTCCTAAACGGCTGGATAGATTTTGATAAAATAGTTTACGTCTATTTGAGTGAGTCCCTGAAAGTATTATATTCTCAATTGGATATGACATGTGGCACTTTAATCAGGTTTAAGGATTTGTTTTATTACTATAGGGCAGGAAGACGTCTCACCGGTTCGTTATTATCATATGTTAAGGCATTCTTTCATCTTTTGACGTGTCGTTGTAAAAACTGTTGTCTGAAAATACAGTGACATGAATTTTGAAGTAAATCGGATAAAACATACATGATACATTTAACATGCACGGCTATTATGGAAGTGCTGAACATTCCTGATAATGAATGTATGCAGTTCAGTGAGCTGGACGATAATCATGATAATATTAATAGCAAAATTAATCTGCTGTAATAATTAAATGCTGTAACACTTACTTGACATCATTTACTCTATATTCTCGAAGTGCACATACTGTGTAAGAGTGTATATTAGGTGATGAAGAATTGATGTGAGTATGAGGAGTGAGTAGTAAATAAACAAGGATATAGAGTATTACGTTGTTGAATATATTCATCAGGGAGATTTTGTTTAAACCGAGTCCTCTCTGCTATAAAATTTTGATTTTACAAGATATTTTTAACGTAATCGAAGATCCTTTGCATGTAAATGCTGCGAAGAGTGAAGCTTGATTGTTATAGATATAAAGTGATAATGCCATACCAGTATTAACTACTAACTAACTAACGAGCTCTTAGACATGTCTTACATTTTTTAAGTATAATCTCATTGTAACTATTCAATTACTTACTTTTTTTTCTAGCATTTCGGGTATAACCATTGGCAAAGAAGAAATATCAAAAGAAACTTGTCAATGTAGGCCTCTTTTCAAATCATCAATATCAAAAAATATCATACTGGTACAATAATAATGATGTCAATTGATAGAATTATTATTTATTAATGAATTATTATTAAAAATTATTAAGAAAAGGTTGCCTGTGCTAAATTATTTTCAGATTTCTTTGTCAGTTACATATTCATAAATTCTATAATTAGCCTTTTTACAAAGAGTACCTTTGATGCGCCTTTTGAAGACATTGTCTAGATAGAACAGAACTGTTTCAGATAATTTATTATAAAATCGTATACAATTGACAACAAAAGATTTACCAGTCTTTAAAAGCCTACATCGGCTTCCCAAGACTGGTAAATCTTTTCTTTGCACTGAATTTTGAAAACAACTTTATATTTTTACGAATATCATTCATTTTCAGAATTATACTGAGAGGTAATAGCGAGGATATTTATTTATTTCAACAGTTCCATCAATAATTCCCTGTAAAACATGTTATAAATAGAGCGAATGGTAATTATTATGCATAATTATGCAAAATTGTCAAAATCAGCCGCCGTCCCTTACAATAGTATAGCATCTCTATATATTATTACTCAAAGGTGTTTTTTTGTCGGTATGAAATATCTCTCTTAATACTGTCTCAAGCTTAATGTTAGATACGCCATTTTAAAGATTATTTTTTTCAAAAGTAACCTGGGATCTTTCCCAAGCGTTAAGGATACGCTAAACCAATGCTACGACTGCATGTGTAGTAGATCTACCGGCAGTAAACCCGTTATGCGCATCATGAATAATTTCACTAGTCTTAAGTAAGTGCTGAAAAGGTGCCAAATCAAAAGCACCTGACGGTTCTTGACATAATTGAAGAAAACTGGGTCAAATTTGTAATACTTTTCTGCAAATAAATCATACATTTTATTTCTACTTAGTAAAATACCTGTGTAAAGCGGCTTTCGTAGATTCTGAATGCATGCATACTAGAATTGTTTCTTGCACATTGCGTATCGGTTAGGTGCATTAAAGCAGCCCGGTTAGAGAAGTATCTCTACTTCACAGAACACAGCCTTATAACAATTCCCTGGAGGGTTGTAGTCTCAGTGGCAGGGGTGGTATGGCAAGTATATTCATAGCCTATGGTTGCCACATTACATAATGTGGTATGTTCATTTGACTCCCAACGGTATATGAAATGAAAACACACACGTTTCTTTAACAGATACGGAACACAGTTAGTGATACTTCATTGGATACAAACAGGTCGGTTAACCGACTGGTCCCTGTTATGTGTATTAAATTCGTGTTTTCAGATTTATAAACATATTTGTGATTATTACTTGTACGACGGTAAATGAAAAAAAAATATCGTAGGGAAATCCGAAAAGAGAAGCATGTCCAAGAAATTATATTTCGAAAACCGTATGACCTAACTTAAGCAAGGTCTAGTGTTCGCTCAGGATGGAGGTATACCGGCAGTCGCTCTGTGTAAAATATTTTCGCCAAATCTTATTTGTTTAGGTAGCGGACTTTGTCAGTGCTAATAGCTTAAGAAACGGAACCATGCTAGGAAAAAAAAGACAAACGTTATTAAAGTATAACACGAGTATCAAGTGAGTTTTTTTTAAATATTAAAGTCGATAAAATAATTAATTTAACGTTTAGTAAAACTTAAAACAGATATAAATTTACTTATAAATATTCACAGTTTCACATTCCGTGTACTGGGCCGTAGTGTATCACTTTGGGAGTGAACCCAATGTTCGCACATTTCTCATTCCGCCCGCACATAGCGGATGCATCACCGCGCTAAAAGCGTATTCATGTCCACGTTAAACTTTTTCACGCGACGCCGCACAACGAAGGCTTTACGTGACCGATACTTTATTAACTTTATTACTAGCTGAAAATGAATATGGATGTGTTTGTTCGAGAATTACCATCAAATGTACACTCTGCTAGCTGGCAAAAGATAACGACAATCATAGGGCTTTTAACAAGGAACTTAAATGAGGAAGTACCCTAAAAGATATATATATTTAATTTAATTTTCCTCTTTAACTGTGTAGTTGTTGCGTTTCTGGAAGTGAGAGAATCACCAGAGGTAATGCTGCTGCAATGTCTTGGAAACTGTTGTCTTCTAAAAGCCGATCGATGACGATGTTTAAAATTGTAGATCTTCTACTTGCTTCAGCAGTTTTAGATTTGTTTAAGTATATCTTATCGCTATCAACCCGCTTCTTTTGCTTTTGTGGGCATCGCCTTTTTTTATACTACGTCGGGAAGCATACAAGCATACGGCCCACCTGATGTAAAGCGGGTACCGTAGCCTATTAATGCTTGCCATATATTAACTATCACTCGCACGATACCTCCTCTGCTGCTTACACAGCAACTTTTTGGGAGCTTACTGGTGACCTCACTCACACGTAGGAACACAATAACCCTTTAGGGAGTTGTTATTTGGCTGCGGATTTCTATAAGGTGGAGGTACTTCCCCAGAGGGGCTGCTTTTATGCGCCCTAACTCTTGTGAAAATAACGCTATATAACGAATTACAATAAATTACAATTTCTTTCCCTGAACAAACATACTTGCAAAACTATTGTTACCAGATATTTACTATCTCTCAACTACAATCGCACTCATTCACTTCTGCGTCCCATATAATATCATAATATAAATAAATAAAAAATAAATATTGTCCGACAAATTACACAGCGCCATCTAGCCCCAAAGTAAGCGAAGCTTGTGTTATGGGTACTAGACAATTAATAAACATACGTAAATACATTTTTTTTTGTAAATACATACTTATTATACATAGAAAATACCCAGACCAAGACAAACAGACATGTTCATGCACACAAATGTTTATACTGTGTGGAAATCGAACCCACGAGCGTTGGTGTACAAGTCGCGTAACAGCGCGTTACACCACTGCGCCACCGAGCTCGTCATATATGGAATATTAAGGACTTTTACCCCCATTTTACTAATACATGACCTTTCTTCTCTGTTACCCAAACTCACGCGCGTCACTAATGCACATTTACTACCAAATACTTACCTTACCTTACCAAATATCAATTAAATTGTATAAATAGAATAGCGATCACCGATCCGATATCATAATAAAGTTGCTTCCAAGGAGTATCATGTTGCCACTCCCGCTGCGACTACTCCGAGGCATGCTGATTACCTTAGTCTTTTTTCCTACTGCTTGCAAAAACACAGCAACCCACCGGTGAGTTGTCATTTTATGTAACATGGAGGTACCTTCCCAGTCAAACTGCGTTGATGTGCCCTGCCTCTCTTTACCCTGGCTCCTATGTCAATTAGCAGAGAGCAAAGGTAAGGTTTTTGAAGTAAAACTTCTTTACGCACGCTTGACTTGGGGAATAAGCTGGTGAAGGCGTGACGAGAACATTACGAAAAATATGATCTGTATTGACTTTAGTTGTTGATAATATTATTAGACACCTATATATTATCTATACATATATATATATATATATATATATATATAAATGAATGTTTTGCCAGCCGTTTTTGAGTCCATAGAGGACATACAGACGTATGTCTTCTATGGACTCAAAAACGACTGGGCAGATTTTGATGAAATTTTCAGTGAATCTTCAGGTTAGCCTAGCAGGTGATCCTGTGAAGTTTGGTAACGATTGGATCACCCGTGCGAAGCTGGGTCGAGTAGCTAGTACTATATATTTATTTATACGTATTTCGACTAATATAACTGGGTCAACCACTAGCCATAAATGCCCATCCGAGGGGAGAGTAATGATGCGCAGTGACAAAGGTTGCTTTCTACAGGAATACGGTCTAATTGTTTATAATACTGTTAACACCGCTTCAATTGTAAATTGTTATGAGAAAAAAAAATACATTTTTATTTTTGAAGTACAACTTCATTAGGCACGCTTGACTTGGGGAGTAAGCTGGCGAATGCGTGACGAAAAAGTGTGATCGGGCGAACGAGAGCGTTACGAAAAGTGTCATATGGACACTTTTATACTCCGTCGGGTGACAAACAAGTGTTTAGCCCGCCTGATTATTGACTGACTGTTACACAGCCTATGGACACTTTAATACTCCGTCGGGTGACAAACAAGTATTTAGCCCGCCTGATGTGAAACTGTTGCACAGCCTATGGACACTTTAATACACCGTCGGGTGACAAACAAGTATTCAGCCCGCCTGATGTGAAACTGTTACACAGCCTATGGACACTTGTATAGTCCGTCGGGTGACAAATAAGTGTTCAGCCCGCCTAATGTGAAACTGTTACACAGCCTATGGACACTTTTAGACTTCGTTGGGTGAGCAACAAGTGTTCAGACCACCTGATGTGAAACTGTTACCCAGCCCATGGACAATTCTGAGTACTCAGTCGGGTGACAAACAATTGTTCAGCCCGTCTGATATGAAACTGTTACGGCGGCCTATGGACACTTTAATACTCCGTCGGGTGACTAATAAGTGTTCAGCCCGCCTGATGTGAAATTGTTACGGCGGACTATGGACACTTATATACTGTGTACGATACCATAATAAAGTTGCTTCCAAGAAGTATCATGTTGCCACTCCCGCTGCTAACTCTGCGACTACTCAGAGGCATGCTAATTACCTTACTTGCTTGCAAAAACACAGCAGCACACCGGTGAGTTGTCATTTTATGTGACATGGAGGTACTTTCCCAGTCGAACTGCGTTGATGTGCCCTGCCTCTCTTTACCCTGGCTCCTATGTTAATTAGCAGAGAGCAAAGGTAAGGTTTTTGAAGTAAAACTTCTTTACGCACGCTTGACTTGGGGAGTAAGCTGGTGAATGCGTGACGAGAGCGTTACGAAAAATATGATCAGACGAGGCGATCGGAAGTTGAGAGGGAGATATAAGTTAGTGAAGATAGAAAGAGAGAGAGTTACGTTTCGTATATTACTGTAGGGACAAGAGAGAGAGGTGCGAGCACACATTTTCCTTCTCTCTTTCTCTCATAGACAGTTAAGTTTCGTATATCTAAGACACAGTGCAGGCCTATTATCTGTATTATCACTATAGAGCTAAAGAAGTATTATTTCAGTCGTGTGGTCTAAACCACACTCGTTTCTTTTATTATTTTTTATCTGTCATAATGTACATCGTGGCAACTGGTTTCTATGAAACCACCACGGAAAAGTATTTATTTCTTTACAATAAAAAAACCCTAATTAAATATACTATATAGGTACTCAAATAGTAAATTTGGGTACCTACATAGTATATGTTGGTAAATCGTTGTAAAATCAAGTTGGCACGTCTGGAACGAAGAAAGTAATTCCGGCTTATTTAATGTTTTTTTCTTAAAGTGAGAAAATAATTTTGCTATTTTATATTATTATAACACGAGAAGCAAAAACTTTGTACAAGTTTTTACGAAAATTACACGAACAGAGGAGTTTAAAATTTGGCACAGTTAAAGTTTATATGTGCATACGACTCAGATGTAGATGATTGTTGGAAAGTTTTGAAAGAAAGTATAGTGGATAGTGCAAAAGAAGCATGTGGATGAGGAAAGAGATGTAAAACAGCGAAAGGAGATGCCTGGTGGGATGCGGAGGTTGAATCCTCCGTAGCAAGAAAGAGGAAAGCGTGGCTGGATTACATATCATCTTTGCCCTTAAATGAAAATATGAGAGAAAAGAAGAAAGAAAGGTACCGTCTATGCAAGAATGAAACCAAGACTTTAGTGAAAGAGAAGCGTGAAAGACAAATTATGAATGAGGAAGAGAGGCTGACGAAAAACTTCGAGGCAAATACCAAACTCTTTTGAAGACAGATAAAGAAGACTCGGAGTGGCCCGTCCGCATCCAGAATGGATAAGATAAAGTCTAAAGCTGGTGTCATTCTTGCGAACACTCAGGAAGTGTTAGAACCGTGGAGTGAATATTTTGAGAAAATGTATGAGTATGCCTTGGACGCTGACAATGAAAATGAGTCGGATACTCCACGTTGACGGCGTTCGATGAATGCATAACTATGGATGGGACCGAATGGTCGATACGAAGCTTGAAAAATGGAAAATCAGCGGGAATTGATATGATCACAGCTGAGATGATTAAACTAGGTGGCACTTACGTCCGGAACGCCTTCTGGTACTTAAGCAATCTATGCTGGAGAACTGGAAGGGTTCCAATGGACTGGAGACACGTAGTCATCGCGCCCTTGTATAAAGGCAAGGGGTCGCGCATGGTCTGCGCCAGCTATAGGGCCATCAGTATTATCAGCTTAGCAGCAAAAGTATATGGGAAGGTGATTGAAAGGAGAATGAGGGTGAAATCCGATGAATTGCTGTGGGACGTACAAGGAGGATTCTGAAATGGAAGGGGATGTACGGATCAAGTTTTCTCGCTCCGTAATATCGTGGAGAAGCATCTGGCCATAGACCAGAAGGTTTTCTGCGGATTTATGGATCTTGAGAAAGCATGTGATAGAGCGAAAGGAACTGTACCATATCTCGGGGTCCCATATATAGGATTGACGGTTCACTGCTCCGTGCTGTGCAGTCCACTTACAAGGATTGCTCAGCATGTGTGCGGTTAGATGGTGGTATATCACCCTGGTTTGATGTCAAAATTGGTGTCAAACAGGGTTGCATGCTATTTGCTCGGCTGTTTATCCTGTATCTCGATAGTTGTCTGCAGAGAATAAGGTCAACGAATGTGGGATTGTGCATGGGTGACCTAGTGGTGAACTGTCCGCTGTATGCAAACGATGCCGTCCTATTAGCATAAACAACATCTGAACTACAAACACTGGTCACAATAATGAAAGACGAATTTATGGAGAAAGGCTTACTACTGAATGCGAAGAAAACAAAGATAATGGTATTTGAAAGAGAAGAATCCAGAACTAATGTAAAGATTACGGTTGATGATGAAGTGTTGGAATAAGTGGATGAGTTTGTATATCTTGGATGCGCTTTCAGCTGGGATGGAAGGTACACCGTAGATGTGGAAAAACGAGTGAGTGGGAATAGTGTGAATGGAGCGTGGGGAAAACTTCTTAGCAGTAAAAACTTGAGCCAAAAGGCAGTGCTGGTCCCAACGCTAACTTATGGAAGCCAAAGCTGGGAATGGCAGAAAGAGCATGAAAGTAGAATAAATGCGGTCTAAATGCGAGCGTTGCGCAAAATTTGTGGCGTAAAACTTGTAGACCGTATTCGCAATGATGATGTAAGAAACAGAGTTGGTCTGAAAGAGAGCGTCGGTGTTAAAATAAGAAAAGGCATGCTCCGTTGGTTCGCACATGTAGAAAGAATGCAGGATGAAAGAATGATGACGCAGATATACAATGCAAAAGTGGAAGGATGTAGGAGCCGAGGAAGGCCAAGACTTACCTACCTTGACCAAATTGGTCGTGTTCTATCAGAAGGTGATGTCAGGCGACCTAGAAACCGGCAAGCGTGCATGAGATGAGAAATGAATGTTAAAGAATCGAGTGAGTTATGTAAGGATCGAGTCGCGTCGTGGCGCTCGGTTCTCTCTGTCTACCCCGCAGGGGATTTGGCGTGAAGTTATAGATAGATAGTTAAAAAGTGTATATGGAGAAGAAGTGCAGAAAGTAATAATAGTAAAATAATAGTGGTGTATTCTTTGATAACGTTCAAACTTATAGACTGAGGATTTATGGTCGAGCTTCGACCACGGGGCGACTTCTAGTTACAATAAATATGGCACGTGGAATGTGAGAGGTGGGTTGAATTATACGAGTATAATGAACGGGCATGATGAATGAAACACGCTTGAAAGGGCTTTCAGTAGGGATGGAAGGTGCACCACTGATATTGAATTACCAAGAAGTTTTTCCTATGCTCTATTAGATGTTTGGTACTTACTCGCCAGAAATAGTTAGACCCAATGTTCTATCCAATAGGTACGGCAGATTATGGCAGAGAGAGAGCGAGAAAATATTGAAATAAAAGCGGTCGTCATGCGAGCGTTGCGCAAAAATTGTGGCGTAAATCTTGTAGATCACGTGCACAATGAAGGTGTAAAAAAATGAGTTAGTTTCCTTTGAGTATCGGTGTTAAAGTAATAAGAGGCATGTTCCGTTGATTCGGACATCTAGAATGAATGTAGGAGGAAAGAATTCCGAAACAGATGTACAACGCGAATGTAGGAGCCGAGGAAGGTCAAGACTAGGATTTATTCCCCTACCATGACCAAATTGGTCGTGTTTTATTTGAAGCTAATTCAGGAAGTAAGTAAAGGAACTAAGTAACTAACTAAACCAACTAACTAATTCAGGAACACTAGACATTGGCAGCGTGCATGAGAACAGCTATGAATGTTAAAGAAGCGAGTAAGGTGCGTTACACACCTTACTCGGTTCTTGCGCTCTCGCACCGAGTCATGTGGCACTCGGTTCTCTCTGCCTTTTAACGAGGAATTTTGCGTGAAGTTATAGATAGATATCTTCACCAATTATGATTTTGAAGAATTCCATTTTTTTTATTATAATGCTCCTAACGTCCTATAGGCTTCATTATAAATTGTTGAGGTTGTGACTTCACTGAAGTCAATTTACTAGATTTATAATTACAAAAAATTACGTACTGTCTTACCTGTTTACCCCTCAAGTGCTGAACGAGAGAAGATACAGTATAGTAAAGTTTCACTGCATTAAATTTTAGGTCCTGTTCACATAGTGTTCTAACGTGAAACGGGTAGATAAATACGCATATGATTAGAAGAGTTCTTTATAAGTTTAAGGAAAAAAAAAATATTTTCATTATTTTTTTTATTAATTATCATACATCCCTAATGTACCTATATTTTAAATTATTTTATACATAAGTATTTTTTTATTTTTTATGTATATATATATATAAAAAATAAATCTATCGATATTATATGGGATAATAAAAGTAGTGCTTTATGTAAATTTATGACTGCCACTGGAGCGGTTACAAATGTCCAGTTTTTTTTTCAACGATCAATGGTCATGGATTCCTGCATCGTAAAAAATTATATTTCGATGATCTCTAAATACTTTGTACCTAGAGTGATGTTGACAAATCAAAGCATAAGCGAAAATTGTGCATTGTTTTCATCATAATGTTTTTGCGAAGGATCGATTTCTTCTTAATAGAAGAATTTTGAAATATCAATTCAGATCTTAACTAAATATTGACATATATCTATCACATTTCAAAATTCTCATCCGGTATTGAATTTAATTTTCTGATATGCCAGAAGTTCTTTTTTTTGCAAAACTAATGACTGTAACATATATATCAATCATAAATTTTTCTCTCGGTAAATAATTCTTAGACAATACCAAACTTCTACGTAACTAAATATTGTAGCCGAAAATAAGAATTGGGAAAATTCCCAACCATCAAGTGTATTTGTAGGATTTATTTCCGTAAATATCTCATGAATAAATAAAGAAACACAAGCCATTCCATTGGTTTCCGCAATTTTGTCGAAAGGCGTCTAAATCGGGAAAATAATTTTATTACTATACAAGAAGTTTGAAATTAAAATTGTATATCCTACTAGGAGTACAGGAGAGACAAAACGAAACCAAAGGTGTTTATTATAAATTCCTAAAGGAGTATATACACTGACATGCAAGGGATCCGAGATATTAACTTAGATTAAATTGTATGTTATTAAATATTTTAGATAAAGTAATAACCAAAATTTGTAGGCAAATCTATTTCTAATAATGCAGAACCTAGTAAGTATTCCATGTCAGTGTAAAGTGCTAGGTTACTCAGTAGCTTTTTTATACATCAAAGATGAATCGCAAGTTATTCCGTGTGATTTAACCCTCACGTGGCGGTCGGAAACGGCTGCCGTGCTCTAATGGCCTCCATTCAAAGCGCTGTGGAGCGACACTCGAGAAAAGCGGCGAAATGCCACATTGTCGGAGTGTAGGGAACGATCTCCCACCGCGCCACGAGGCAGTAAGTACATATGCAAATATACCCAAGGTACGGATTGAACGGAGGTGCTTAGGATTATTGTATTCAGAAGGTTTGGTTAGGTGGCTGACGTTGTAACAACTTTCGGAGACAAAGGCGCTTGAAGTATGCGGGTAAGACACTTTACTGGCTACAGTATTCCTATATAATAATTTGAATATTAGAACTGTTAGCTTTTATCCGCAACTTCGCTCGCATAAAACTCATTTTTAGGATTCCGTGCCTACGTGGTAAGGCTCCACTGTTTGTACGTTTATTTGCCACAGAGTTTTTTTTTATTTCAGCTCCGCATAACTTCGCCTGCTGGTAAGCGAAAAGAGGAGCCCAAATCGCACACACGTCTTATACAAGAATCATGTTTTTCGGCATTTTTTGAAACTTTTTATGTGCCATACGAACTCGCGCTTGGAATATTTTATTTAATGAATTCCCAGCGAACAAACATCGCCTTTAAATGGTGAAGCAAATAAATAGATTAAGTTAAGAATGCTCATTCTCATGCAGCATAACAATTGTATATAGTATAGTGTAGTAGGTACACGCTGTGTTTAAGTTTATTTTTATACTACAAGCTATATAAGCGCTTTAAAGCCCTTGTAAGTTTAAAAAGCTGTCCATATCTTGTAGCTTTATGCGTGAATGTAGCTGTATAGTAACTGTAGAAGCAATAGATAAAGTGCATAATAGCGTACTAGAGATATTACCCCTTATTTTAATATATTTTATAACTTACTGCAGTTGTCAACCCGTCTGCCAAGCGTGGCAACTATGGCACAAACCCGTCAAAAACATGAGTACGACACAAAGACGGCCCCCAGTCACCGGTAGCTCCGCTGATCCTGGCTCTGGTAGCGTCAGGGGGTGATAAGAATCCCCGGCTCCGACGCCGCGGCGTCCACCACGACGGACTGGCCCTGATAACATACAACACGCGTACATTCAGGACCGACGAGAAAATAGTCGAGCTGAAAGAGGAACTAAGTAAGTTGAATTAGGATATAATAGGACTGTCTGAAGTCCATAGACAGGGAGATGACACGGTGATCCTTGAATCCGGTAACGTACTTTTTATTTTGAACTTTTTATGATGAACTCCATCTTCAAGAAGCAGCCGTCGCGCAAGTGGACTTGGAGTACCCCGGATGGTTCGATGAAATATGAGATAGACTTTAGCTTGATGACCAACCGGCATTTGTTCAATAATGTCTCTGTGATCAACTAGGTTAAACCCCGAAGGGATCACCGGATGGTAAGAGTCATTTTAAGAAAGGTCTCGCCTGGTAAAGTCTACGCTCCGTCCATCTCGTGCACTGATCCGAAACGCCGAAAGCTTTCAACTCGAACTTCATAAACGCCTTCAGTGCCTAGCAGATTATTCCATAACACCGGACGATATCAACAACAAGCACAAACTGTCCATGCAGTGGGAGCTCAGTTTCTAAAACCTCCCCCAAAGGAACCCAAAAAGTTCTCGGCTTACATTTGTTACTGGCCTTGAATATAGTCCTTATAAAAGTATATTTATTGCAAACACAAGCAAAATTCAAACAAAAATTCCATGGCGAATATATTTTTCAACAAGCGGACCAATAGTGTATGTGGTTCAGTGAATCTATTTTATGAAAACGTGTATGCGTTCAATCACATCACACTCGAATAACATTCAGACGAATATCAACGGTTTGCGGTTTAGGTCCAGTAATATTCCATTTAAATTTATAAATATCTCACATATTTAATTTGCACTTGCCATATATAATAATTTGTTTCTCCAATTTTTTTCGAGCATGTTCCTCCGTTCCGTAGAATCTGAATAGATTTTATTGTACTATTTCCACGTATGAATATTAAAAAATGAAACTAAACAGCCATTGGCTTATTTCTTAAAAAATATTTGAAGCAATGCGCAGTGTTTTACCTAGTTTTATCAACAGAAATTACGCTAAACTCCACAAAAACTTAACTTAAACGAAATAACGTGTTGTTAGAATATTTCCTTGTTTGATGTCTGAAATTCGCATGATCATCGCATATCTAATAAAAAAAACCAACAAAGCTTCATTAATTATAAGTATTGGTAATTCTCAATATCGAGATGTAAATAGCATCCAATTGTCTTTATAACTAAAGTCATCTGCAGGTGGTAGTCTTGGCCAATACATTTTTCATGAAAGAAACATCATCTATGGTGAAGTTACTCGCGCGTTGCTAATTTTGTGACCTAACGCTGTTTCGTCACAGTACCCAGTAATTTCTCTATCATATCTCACCCTTCAAACTGGAACACAGTCCGGTAGAAATAGGTGCGACAGAGGTACCCACACAGACGACATTTGTAAAAAGTCTCCCTCTGGTAACCTGCGTCTGAGTGAGCTCGCCAGGAAGCTCCTAAGGAGTTGCTGTGTAAGCAGCAGAGGAAGTGATACTTAATATATTACAAGCGTTAATTGGCTACGGTAACTGCTTTACATCAGGTGGGTTGTATGCTTGTATGCCTCCCGATGTTGTATAAAAAACAACTCCTTAGGAGCTTCCTGGTGAGCTCACTCACACGCACACAACAACTCTCTAGGGACTTGTTATTTGGATGCGGTTTTCGGTGAGGCGGAGGTACTCCCCCAGACGGGCTGGTTTGATGCGCCCTACCTCTCTTGTAATACTTGTGCTATGCTATGCTATGCTTGTTTACCACGAATCTACTTTAAAACCAGTTGAGAATGCGCAAGCTTGCATTGTCAGAGGAACACCTGGCTCGTCAATTATATACCAATCCAATTTTTTTTTTAAATTGCCATTTAGACGATGTTCCTTAAGAGATAGGAACGGTGTTCCTGAACATTCCTATTCTAGATTTTTATGCTGAATCCTAATCTGAAGTAAAAATTCGAATATTCGAAAAAAACACACACACAGATATACGCACAGGCAAACATATAGATTTCATATAGGAACGGTGTTCCTGAAAACATACCTGTTAGTACACAAAGATCAAACAATTATACCTATATATATATGTCCAGCTCTAATAAACAGAATTCGTAATACAGACATCTTCAAATTTATGTAGATAGGTACAAATTATGCATAGAAAGTAAATGGCAGATTACGACCCCGCTGTTTGACCTCCCCTGTTATTACTCCGGCCATAATTATTGTTTCGTACTTGATCTTTCCCTCATGACCCATATCCGTCAGCTTCTACCTCTCGAATTTCATTTATAACTTTCTAATGGATTACGTTCAACATTTTTGAGTTATTACAATGTGTAGCTTACGATGTTACAATTTTTCGACGGGTTTTATTTCCTTTGTTTTCTACCAACTTGACAATGTCTCGCTATGTACTAAAAAGGTAAACATTCAGATTAGCTCACTATTTTTAGATTAATTGATAATGGACGATATATTGTATTGCGGGGCAACATTTTCACTTTAATAATGTGAATCTTTGCTGTAAAATGAATGATGAATTTATGTAAACGTACAACATTTTATGTATTCCATTCAACGACCTTGCAAGAGGGGAGCTCGATGACGTCGTTGCGCGTGTCAATCTAATCGATCACACAGGTTAGGTAAAGTCTACCGCAGCCTGTCTATGGATGGGTTTATCTGTCTCGTGTTTTTCCGTGCTTCGGAGGGCACGTTAAGCCGTCGATCCTGGCTTTTGTCGATAGATGACAGTCGATAACTAAGTCAGTAGCCCTCGGGCGTCTTGAAAGCACTGGTCTCCGCAAATCCGCATTTGAGCATCGTGGTGGAGTATGCTCTATACCCCTACGATTGAACGAAGACACATATCCCTGCAGTGGGATGAGTAAGGGTTGATGTAATGATGATGTGATTCAGCGACCACTGTAAAACTCATCTCACCGACGATGAAAACAGCCAATAACAACAATACTGTTGGTTGATTACTTCCATTTATATGGTGTTTATTATAGAAATTATATTATAGGCATAAATTATTATTTTGTAGGCTGCATTTTATTGCATAGATCTATTTACCTGTACCTTTACGACAAGTTCCTTGCAGAGTAGGCATAGAGAACCGAGATAAATGGAGATAATAATATATAATAATAATTGAATATACTACTCGTATAATATAATATTTATTGCATGTGGCGGTGAAGGAAAACATCTTGAGGAAATTCACACGTCCAAGAAATTATATTTCAATAGACGTGTGACCTCAGGGTTGTGGAGGTTTGACGGCAGTCGCACCATGTAAAAATCAGTGTCTTTGCCAAATCCTTAGGCTTAAGTAGCGGTCCCGGCCTAATGGATTAGGAACCAGGATAACGCTAAGAAAAAAATATAATTATGCAATTTGATCTAACCTGCTTTTTGTGCTTCCGCCACCAATTAGTTCATGCGGCCTAGCGCCGGCCGGCACCCACCCACTACTGTTAGTTATTAGTGCATGAACTAATTGGTGGCGGAAGCACACAAAGCAGGTTAGATCATATTGCATGTAAATTTGACTTTCGCAAAATAACGCCTGAATCTATTAAGAAAATATATTGCGGTGTACAGTCATTACTTATCCTTATTAAATAAAAAACTCATTGTTAAATACTTCAAAGGCTATTTCAAAGTGTAAAATGTTTAAGAAATATGTATATATAATATTAGTTTATTAAACATATTATCAGCTTCAAAGGACAAAAAATGTTGCATTTGAAGAAATGAAATGAAATGGTATTACAAATGAAAAAACACTATTAAATTAAAAGATACCACGTAATTAAAATAAATACTATTGTATGCTTCTTGACGTCACGAACTCTACATGTTTGTTTCATGTGCATGTTATAAATCTGTTTCCTTGTGCCCATTATCACGATACAGTAATATTAGTAATATAATAAAATAGTAAATAAAAGTAATAATAATCATATTTTATTAACATTTTTTTCGGCTATGTCGGCTACCACCCGCGCGTGTTTGGAGCATCGTTGTATATAATTAATACCACCTATATGCACCCCGTTTACATGAAGCATACACCAGCCTGATAGCAAGACATATATAGCCTAAAAAGCGTTTATAAAGTGTCACTTGAAGTGATTACTAAGTCCCTCCTTAAAAGCTCTGTAACTCACTCACAGATCCTAGTAAACAGTTTGTTATTTTGCTACTGTATTTTATATTGTGAAGGCCGTTACAACTTTAATGAAGCTCTGCGGATGAAGCGGCAAATGTCTCTATGCCCTACCTCTCTCAGAAATTCTAGCGGCCTCGTAAAATGTGTCGTTCTATAGAAGCATATACGTTGTGCAAAATTTGATGGAGTCTGCTAAGTACAATGCTCGCTCTTTCGTTTACATGAAATTGATATTCCAAGTTATTGCTTCTGGATGCGAGTTTACACGGCTTATAAATGTACTACAACCCATTATCCTGCAATCGAAGAAGTTTAGATAGTACTCCGAAATGCTGTTCTGCCATTGGTTGATGGAGGACTTAAAAATGTTTTGGTAGCTCATATATTAAGTCATAATCCTTGGGCGATAGTTAGTTGCCAAAATACAGGTCTTTTTGCTTTCGAAGAAGTTTAAAACATAGTCCGATGTACTTCTCCACTACTGGTTAGAGCGGAACTAAAAAACATTAAGTGATTTAGAGACACGAACTTCTAAAAATCTGCATTGGCGCTACATAATTGATACTATCTAAACCAGTTATATTACAGAGATAAACCGTGTTTCGGCATGATTAGATGGTAGTGAAGATGTCAAAGTCTAGTAACCAGTAATCGAAGTCTGCTATCGAATGTAGGCAATTTTTTTTTACATTAACTAGTTACAATTACAATTACGTTAAACAGTAAATCCTAGGGTTATTGGAATACGGGGTGGCAATTTTATCATCTATACTATAATACTTCAGGAGGTGAACAGGTAGTGTGTTTAATAATACCAACAATAAAAAAAATAAAAAAAATACAATAAAAACAACTTCCTCTGGCATTTCGGGGGTCCACCCAGTGAGTAGCGAGCTACCGCCCGCCAAAAATAACAGTCAGATATGATAGTTATGGCAGGTGTCCGTCCCTCTTCTGCAATAACCCAGTACTAATAATCCCTCCAGACCTCATTACAATAAACTAATAATTTCCTACACATTCGCAATAGTCCCAATACCTGCCGTGACCTGCTCATAGATATGGTTCTATCGATATTTTTAGGAGCGGGTCTCGGTGGGTGTACATACTTTTAAGAAGATGCATAACATGAATCTTCTTAAAATGGCCTCTACGCGTTGGATCCATATTCCCGCGCACGCCCATCAAATGACCGGGATAATACCCGTGAATAAAAATATAATACAACAATAATAATAACTGTTACTATCGGGCCAACATCGAAGTCACGAAAAAGTAACTTCTTCGTACAAATTGGTCTATTAGCGAATAGTTTTGTGTAGGGTTTTGCGTAGGAGTAAATTTTTCCTTATTATTGCGCGGTTGGTATTGTAGTAAATCTTGTTATAATTCACAAGTAAACTCACTTCCTAAAATATTGTAAATGATTAAATTTTTACGCAGTATGTTCACATTTTAAGTTTTTTGTGGACTTGGCTGAATGGACTTTATAAACTAACTAACTAACGATATACGCTAACAGTGACTTTTACATATCAACATATAATTACAAATAATGACACAAGTTTATTCGGATAAATCTCTATATAGATTTATATATATAGAGATATAAAAACTACATTTATTGTTAACTAATGGAGCATACCGTGTACTGCCCGATTTTGCTCCGCCCCACACCCGGCAGGATAGTTTTGAACGACACACCCTTGTTTCGTCAATAAATAATTAAAATATGCTCCTACATTATTTTCTATAATCTACATCGTCATTGCTTTCAAAACATTATTGTCTCAATAATGAGCTCGATATTGAAGTTCCGTATAACTTTGTCATATTTCTCGACACTCTGGAGTCACGACGAGACCAATAAAATTATGCGGAACGTAAAAGCATTAGGGGTTATTGTCCGGTCGACAAGAGCCACGCTAAAATGTATTGTATATCCAAAACCGTCCTCGTAAAATATTTTATCTATTAAAAAGTACTATTAGCATAATGTACTGGTAGTACATACTTTGTACATGTGTGTAACAAGTTATCATTGTACTACACTGCTCAAAAGAAACACGAGGTACGGAGAATAGAAATCATCCCTGCCTATTTCCACCGAAAATTGTATTTGAAAAAGAAGCGTAAGTATATATATACATTGCTGCGAAATCTTATCAATGCTAATATATAAACCGGAAGAATTTGTTTGTTTACATACTCTAATCTTTGGAACTGCTAATCGAATTTGAAAAAAATTTTTGCATTTGATAGACCAAGTCTTGAGAAACGTATTTTTTTTTTTTTAACGGGACAGGCCCACCACTCATACCCACCACTGTGTCTCCTGTGTAGCCAGAATTAACAGCGGCGACCACAAAAAAGGCAATAAACAGTGAAGTCCATTGCCGTCCCGGGGGTTAAACTACAGCTGCCTTGGAACTCACAAACGAATTTAATCAGAAGAAATTTGTAGGAGTAGGAAGTTTTAGAATTGACTTGACTTCCCCTCTTGGCAAAGTGAGAGACAGCAATATGACAAATAAGGCATATAAAACCTCAAAGAGATGGCTAGTCAAGTGAAGCTCAACTGCCGTGCACCACGGATAATCAAATATCTAACACTATTGGGACCTAACCTGTGAGTTGTTACCTAACACATCGATTCCAATAATATAGATTGCAGAACCGCCTAAACGCCTGGTAGTTCTCCCTTGTTGCCACCAAATCAGAATAGTATACTACCCCGGATGTGACACGCAAGGAATTTAACATATCGTCCCGCTCCCGTTGCCAGAGATCGCACTCCCAGAGAACATGATGTGCTGTTTGCTCGAATTCATGATTTGTCGTAGAACACTCACATAAAGGCGATGACACAAGTCTAAATGAAAAGAGCTTTGCCCTAAAGTTTCCATGCCCTGTTAAAAATTGCGCAACAGGATGATCGACTTCTAACCACTCTTTACTTAATCTGTCTCGCACTGATTGAAAGAACAGATACAAGTGGCGTCCTTTAGTAGAAGTTTCCCATCTTTCTTGCCATTCCGACAGTAAAGTTTCAAATACCTCGTCAATTGGTTTGAACAATCTAAGAATTTTGTCAATATCGCGGCGTTTTAGAAAGTCAGGGTGTATGTTTTTAGAGGTGTAGTACATTGAAGCCCGGCGTTGAATTTCTAAGTCAACTGGTAATACGCCTGCCAGCACTGGTAGTGCCTCGGTACTCACAGTTCTATACGATTTACATAAGAATATTAAAGCGAGCCGCTGACTTTGCAGCAACTTGCGATGCGCAGCACCTATGGTAGCCCTATCAGCCCATGCAGGTGAACCGTACGTAATACATCCTAAATATGTGGCTGTGTAAATAATTTTTAACGTTTTAAAAGTTAAGCCCCACGTCGAGGTGGAAATTCGAGTTAACGCATAAAAGTTCTTTTTGGCTTTTTCTCCAACCTGCTTTATGTGTTCAATGTAATTAAAACCTTTGTCTAACAGTAATCCCAAGTAACAAACCGAGTTTTTATTTGCAACTGATACTCCATTGAAGTGGAATCGCGGCGGAACCTGCAAATTTCCCTTAAGCAAGAGCTGATATGTTTTGTGAGGTGCGAAATCGAGACGGTTACGATAACCCCAGTCTGAAATGAGGCCAAGGCAAGTAATGGCTAGTTTTTCTATACTTGATCTGGAATTAGCTTTTATTAATAAGAGGCCGTCATCGGCGTAGCCAGTTAACGAACACCCTTCCGGTAAGGGTAGGCTGAGAAAGTCATCAAAACCGATATTCCAAAGATACGGCCCTAACACCGAACCCTGAGGACAGCCCTGCGTAAGCACCTTCGAAGCAGCATAATGCCCAAATGTTAATTTAGTTGTACCATTAAAAAAGTACGATCGAATAAGGGAGTATATGTTGCTATGGCAACCTCTCGTCTTTAGTTTCAGCAACAACATTGGCCACCAAGCATTATCGAAGGCACCTGAAATGTCTAAGAAAATACCTACAACGTATTTACTAACCGAGAGTTCCACAATTTTACGCACTACGAGTGCCGCATCAACAGTAGACTTGCCGATGGTAAAGCCGAATTGATTTTTATGAAATTGAGGGCCACCGGGCAACAGACGTGGTACAATTAAACGTTCAAGTAATTTACCCAACGATGGCAGTAGGGTAATAGGGCGATAAGACTTCGGGTCGTCGGGTTGCTTATCACCGCTTTTTGGTATTATCTTTATAACACCACTACGCAAAACGCTAGGAAAGTTGCCTTCTACAATACACCGGTTTAATACCTTTAAAATAGGTTCCGCGGCTACTTTACAAGCTTCCTTGATCATTTTGTTTGAGATTTTATCATCACCAGAAGCTTTATTTGTTGGTAATGTTTTTACAACATGTAGAAATTCGTCCATTGACACCACAGTTGACATTGGAGTGGCAGGGCACAGATCTACCGCGGCCCTTACCTCGCGATGGTAGTCACTATCATTATCAGGGCAATCATCCGGAATTAAAGCATGCAAAAGTGCATCAGTAGTCTCCTCTATACCGAGGGTGTGGGTATCATCAAGCCTAATATTAGAAACAAAGGCCTGATCAATGCGCCTATTTGCCTTAAATTCGTGATACAGGGGAGACCACGATCCCTCACAATTCAATCTTTCTACTATTCGTTTTAGCAAATTACCCTTAGATTTTTCGATGGCGGCGCGATAGTGAGATCTAGCAATACGCAAGTTACTCAGAGCTGTTTGGTATGGGTCTCCTTCGATTTTACGTTTTCTTAATTTAGAAATCTTACGTCGGGCACAGCGTAGACTCCTACGCAGCCTGACAAGCATATCATTCCACCAGTCACAACGTCTCTTATTAACTATAGCTTTTCGGCCCATAATAACGTCGGCACAGTATGTGAATGTATCAGACATAATTTGAACACTTTCTGTGACTGTAAGTTCAGCACGAGTGAAATCCCCGGCGCGAGAAGCGAATAGAGAAGCAAAGGCTGCCCAATCGACATTTTTAGTTTTATACTGAAAGCCAGTATATTGTTGCGGGTGTAAGTTGTCTACAACCGGGGAGAAGTTACAAACGATCAGACGGTGATCACTGCAAGAAGCCTCAGGTAAAACGCGCCAGTTTTGTATTCGGACGTCTACACTAGAAAGTGTGACGTCAATAGAAGACTCGCCCATTGGGCTGCTAAATGTAGGTGGTGCTTCTGGGGTATTGTGAATAAGAAGATTCATTTCAGCAATGAACTCTTCAACAGCAGAGCGTCTGTCGGCATCGGTTGCTCTCAGCTTACCGTACCATAATGGCGATGATGCATTTACGTCAGCTCCTATAACTACTTTATGACCAGAAAGCGCATGTAAAACTCTACGCAGATGGTGTAAATGAGGACCTACTGGGTCTGAATATTGAAAATAACAACTCACTACGAACACTCTTAGATAGGGCGATGTTACTTCAGCTACCGCACAGTGCGTGGACATTAAGTTATTTATCGCTGTTATAGTTAAACCGCTTTTTGGAACATAAATACCCGCGCGCGACTTGTTACTGAGCTGTAGGAATTTACTGGTTAGTTGGGCTCGTTGGTATTGCTCCTGAACTAAGACTAAATCGAGCTTATAGTCCGCAACGAGCTTATCTAATTCTGATGTTGCAATTTTATCGTTGTGAAGATTTAATTGAGCAATCACGACGTTATCCATATCTGGTATTTAAAATATTGTACTCCAACCTAGCCGCGTAAGTTGGACAAGATTCTGACCCGGTCTTGTGGTCAGACACCTTCTTGAGCCGCCTACATGGTGCGCATATCGGTTTAAAGTCTTTTTCCGATTTTTTAGTACATTCCCGCGAGTCATGAGATTCAGCACAGTGAGCACAAGTTGGTTTGGTCTCTGTGCAATATTTGCTAACATGACCGTATTGTTGACATTTTAAACAACGTACTACTTCAATGTCATCAACGAATCTACATGTGGCAAAGTCGATAAAATTTTTTTCTTTTGTTGAAATAAGGTGCTTGCGTATTTCCGGGGATAGTTTGATACCCATCCATTTTCTACCGTAGGCTACAGGACGACGACGCACTATTTTTATATCTTTCAAGTACTCAGACAATGTAATGTTCATTTCCTTTTTTATATTTTGATTATATAAAGCTGACAAAAACTTTGTGTCGTCCATTTTATCGGGAATGTCTTTTATAATAATACGCGGTCGGCGTCCTTTGGGCTTTTCGAGTTTAAGCCCCGCCGATTTTATACCTTCTGCCGATTGCAGCTTCCGTAACTGAGCATCATTTGATACACGTAAAACTACACCCGATTTGGCAGTTTTTTTAACGCCTACGATTTGAAAACCATCATCGGATGGCTTGATGGCTTTCATAAGAGCCTCCTTCGTAGCTTCGGACGTTTTAAATTCCGCGGATCGGGTCTCAGTGGGATATGCCACAATGCAAGGCATTGGTTCGCGAGTTTGAATGGGTTTAATTTGCTTGGGCAATCGAAGTTTCAATTTGTCTGAGTACGATTCACCGGTTTTAGCAACGGGTGCTAAATGGTTATTTTTGGCTTCTAATTTGAGTGCTAGCAAATCGCGTTCTGTTACGGCAAGCTTTGTTTCAGTTGTTGCTGACTTTATGGCCATCATAGACACTAGAGAGGTAACCCGCTGAGTCATATCCATTATTGCCGATCTATGAGCGACACCAATGCGAGAGGTCAGTCCGTTAATAATTTCGTTAATTTTTGCCAAACATTGTGATGATTCGCGGACGAACTCGATATTGTCAACGTTCGAGTCTACAACTTCAAGCGAGCTATTACGACTTAAATTGGCCATATTTTCAAAGCTAGACGACCGCTGTAGTCGTTTTTCTTTAGGTGACAAATTATTAGGTGATATATCGCCTAACGGTCTTTTGACATTACTGGTTGTTGCGGGCGGCGAGCGTGGGGTCAGGTTACTGCGGCGAAAAACCGGCGTATTAATTTTTGTACCACCAGGATCATCGGGGTTGTTCGGCATTTTACAATAACAACGAACTTAGTAACAAATAAAAATAGAATAACTTTAAATAAAGCTAATACGTATCAATACAAAATATTACCCCGATACCGGGGTAAATTTATTGACTGACAACACCAGGAGATAACAATTTGCATACGCTTTTAATATTTTAATGCTACTAATTAATCTTAACTATTGCTTTTCAATAAAATAGAAAACAAAATATCGAATAATTACTTACTTTTCAACGGGGCAAACCTGTTTTTACAAAGCCGCGGACGACGAGACGGCCCGTGCGTACGTACTACCTACCAGTTTCTTGATTTATTTCACTGCGATGAAATATTACAAATTAAACCTTAATTTAAACGAAAATCGACGCGGAATTTAGATATTTATATCACTATAAACCAAATTCAACGAAATATCACACACACTGTACAATAACAACGAAGTAAAATATTTAAATAGCAAACAAATACACGGAGAAAATAAGCGCACCCGACTCGCGAGGAAGCGGGAGGGGAATGGGGGGAAAGGGGAATGAGAAACGTATATTTAACATTGACTATTTAACATCACGATATGGTGCTTAGTAGCCGGGAAAAAAATTAAAGTAAGAAAAAGAAGTTCTTAAGGGATACCGGGTTACATGCGGATGAAGTCGCGTGCGGCAACTTATAGGAAGTATGTATATTTAAATTGTAATGAAATTCAGAAGAATTTAGAACCAATATAAGGTTTATGAAGAAATGTTGTAACGAGTGGATGAGATTGTATATCTTGAATCCACTTTCAGCAGGGATGGAAGGTGCATCGCTGATGTGAAAAGACCAGTCACTGCTGGGAATAGTGTGAATGGGGTGTTAGGAAAACTTCTTGACAGTAAAAACTTGAGCTGCAATGTATAGCTTCCTATAGATAACGCAACACAATGACTGATCCCAACGCTAACTCGTGGAAGCGAGAGCTGACTATGGCAGAGAGAGCTTGAAAGTTAAAAACGCGCTAGAAATGCGAGTGTTGCACAAAAACTGTGGCGAAACGCTCATAAAGCGCCTTAGCTATGCTAATGTTAGAAATAGAGTTAGTCCGAAAGAGTGTCGGTGTAAAAATAAGAAGTGGCATATTTCGTTGGTTCGAACATATAGAAATAATGGGGGAAGAAAGAATTATGAAACAGGTATACAACGCGAGAGTCGAAGGATATAGGGAGCTATAGACTCCAAGGAGCTATAGAGACGAAAAAGGCCGACTTACTTATCATAACCAAACTCATCGTGTTTCATCAGAAGGTAGTTTGAATAGTCGTAGGAACCGGCGCGCGTGCTTGAAAAGAGTTTTGAATATTAAAGGAGCATGTGAGATGTGTACCTACTATCCCACACAAAGCATCTAAGTATCTTCCATTCATTACGTCCATCAGTTCGTCCATCTTATCTTTATTCCACCCCTCACATTCCACGTAAGTATCCGGCATAGGTGCGCGGAACTCAGCTCTCTTTCGACCTGCTGCAATTGGCGCTGCATAAAGAGTAGCGGCCGCCTTACCCCGAATGCGTTATGTTTCGCACGAACGGGAGAGAATCAGTATGTGTCGCTTCTGGGGGATGCTCTAACCCGCACTTTGGTGTAGTTTTCAATCAGAATTGCAATTAAAGGTTAGCAGGGGTGAAGCAAATACTCTTTTAGCACATAACTACTCAGTTATGGAATATTTGCCCAAAAAAGATAATTGTCTAATATTATTTAATGTAATTAAAGGAGTTTTGAATATAGTCAAATGTTGCTAATTACTGGCACTAAGCGTCGACAAAAGTCTCTAGAGATAAGCCAAGTTGGACCACAATATTAGTGGAAGCGGGTAGTGTCGCAGCCCGATTACTCTCGGAAGCCTTAACTTTAGTTACTTGTATAATGTAGTATATATTAGTATCGCAAAGTTGAGCCAATTAACGATTACCTCTAACTTCAATATCAATAAAAATTGCCTACATATCCCGCTGAGATATTAACGACGCCATGAGGACGATGTGACGTAGACGTCAGAAGTTATTTATTTTATGATTTGGGTAACATTTTAGGTAACATATGGGATAGTTAATAAATTAGAAGTAAGCTTTCATTACTAATTCAATGTTTCTGAATTAATAATAAAAATAGAGAAGTGTGTCTTTTTGTTTGTCTTTAAATTGTTTGTCCATTTATCAGTTCTCTTTCATATCTAAATGGCTTAATAGAGCGTAATAGAATTTGCTACAAATGTATTATATCATTAATAATGCTCCCAAACTTCATATAAGTACATTCGCGATGAAAGTATGTCAGAATGAGTATCAGAATGTATTTGTTTGATTGTCGTTTATTCACGTCAAAACTAATAAATGGATTAATGGTATGGTTAGCAAATAGATAGCCAATTGTATAGAGACATATGAAATAGACTATATACGAAGAGAAGGAACTTACCGTTTAATTAATATATAAATATAAATTTGAATAATACACGTTAAGCAATCATATTATATTTGTTGCATGTTTTTTTTTTATACCACTAAGGTGGAAACAAGCGCCGGACGGCAAGCAGTCACCGCAGCCCATGGACATTTTCAACACCAGGGGTGTCACTCTTGCGTTGCCGACCCTGTAAGAACCTCTTCACGCCTTTTTGAAGAACCCCATAGAGTAGTCCCTTGGGAAAACCTCGGCATTCCACAACTTAATAGTTAGGTAGAAAACTTCTCTTGAACCGCACACTACGCGGCCGTTGCGGTTCCAGTGCATGAGGATAAACTGCCAGCCGTCGGCTAGCTCTGCGATTGTAAAACGAGGCTGTTGGCATACTGTCGAACAACACCTCAGAACACAACCCATTATACAACCGGTAGAACACGCAAAGGGAGGCAAAACTCTTCTCAAACTCAAGGGCTCAATGCCGTGTGTGAGTTCAGGATCATCGATGATCCTCACAGCTGATCTCTGCCCTGAGTCACAAGGTCCTAGCTGGTAACCAGGTGCACCCACCCAGATATGACTACAGTACTCCATATGCGGTCTGACTTGGTACTTATAAAATATAAGTCTTTGCCCCGAGCTGAAGTACTGTTTGGCTCTGTTGAGCACACCGACTTAGTTTGATGCCAGCTTGACTTTCTCCTCCAGGTGACCTCGATACTGAATATTGAAGGAGATCTCGACACCGAGAATCCTAATGCTCTTAGCAATTGTGAGGGGCGTGTTCTAGAACTGGAGAACCACAGCAAATGGGATTTTCTTAGCGGTGAATGCACAGACTTGTGTCTTGGTAGAGTTGAATTGCACCAGGCTCAATCGCCCCCAGTTAGATACTGTACATGAACATGTCTGTTTGTCTAGGTCTGGATGTTTAAAGAGAGGTAGGGCGATCAAAGCAGCCCGTCTGGGGAAGTACCTCTACCTCACAGAAAACCGCGATCCTCTAGGTATGCTATGAGTCGTGTATTTATCACATGCTCCATCACCTTGGAGAGAAGGATGGTTATAGCAATAGGCCTGTAATTCGATACTATGATCTATCTGGGCACCGGGTGCACATTGGCGGTCTTCCATGAAGACGGGACTTGCCCAGTTGAGTAGGAAAGCACAAAAAGGCCCGTTAGCACAGAACACAGCATTAGCACCACAGGTATGCCATCTGACCCACTCGACCTATGAATGTCGAGGGAGAGCAACGCCCGCCGGACATCTCGCTGGGTAATTGAGATTTCCGGCATTGAGCTACTGCACCTTGGGATGGTAGGTGGCACAGCTCATCATTCAAAGTCGAGTTAGAGGCAAAGAGTAAGTAAATTAAAGTAAATTAGCTTTCTCTTTAGCGCTATAGGCTATCCGCTTTTTCCAATGGTGGCATGGACGACTGATAAAAGTTACCCTCAGCAGCTTTAGCGAGGGACCAGAAAGCACGGCGCCCAGACGGAAGGCTTGCAAGCCGCTTGCCAACTCTACCGACGAAATCACACTTTGCTCTGGCGATTACCCTGTTATTGGACCTCGAGGCTGCATTCAGTTAGCGTTTCAAAACAGAGACATCTGTATTTCCATTAGCATGCGCCGTGGTCCAAGCCTCAAAAGCAGCGCGTTTGACAAGTTTGGCTTCTCTACAAGTCCGATTAAACCACGGTCGCTTTTTAGCTCACGCAGCAACCACTAAGCAGCCAGTAGAACTCTCAATACTCTCACTTCGTGCCGAGACATTATGCTGAGTGGAGACCTATTTGGTACACACTGTAATTTAGCCTTAAGTTTCAAATTTATGTAAAATTTTTATGTTGCCAAATAAACGTTTTTCTTTCTTTCTTTCTTTCTTTCAATAAACAATAAGGTGTTATTGCACTAATAAGCTTGCTTCGATACGCTCTACCTCCTTTCCAATAGAGTTTCTTTTGGTAATTATCAGAATAACCCACATGCAGGTGAGATTTTAAGAGAGGTAGGGCGCATCAAAGCTACCCAACTGGGGAAATACCTCCAGTTAACAGAAAACCGCAGCCAAATAACAACTCCCTAGAGGGTTGTTGTATTCCTGCGTATGTTTTCTTATTTCAATAGCCTCGCGTAACATTCTCGGCAAGTAGCGATTCTCCTTGACCACAAATCCTCGCCAAGGAGAATCGCTACATGCCGAGAATGTTACGCGAGGCTATTGAAATAAGAAAACACCCCAATTTCAATAGAGAAGATGGTTGATAAGTACCACCTGCTTGGGATCCAGTTCTAAAAATAATCAAGTCACAAACCCAGAGATATACTAACAAACGTTCGGACACTGTGAGCGATTTTTGTGTGAATCGGAACATATATAATTAATCCATCCATGTCGGTAGATGTAATAATTGAATAACTAATGTATGACAAATACCACCATAGTCTTCCTGCGACCACGGACGCTGCAAAGCGTTCGAAACGTCAGGTTCAATAAAATAAATAAAACACGCGATACTTCCGTTAAAATTGTTTAATTCAATATTACCATAGTTTCTACAACAATAAATATTTAAAATTAAATAAAATTAAAAATGAAAGGGACACCTTACGTGTATTTTCAGCATCTTTTACAGCAGTAAGGAACCTTTCATGTGCTCGTCCGACTCGCACTTAATCAGTTTTTAATTTATGTATAACGGGTTTTGTACCTACTTGTTTTAGAGAGAGAGAGCAATGTCCGCCATATATCTCGCCGAGTGATTGAAATTTCCGGTATGAAGCTACCGTATCATAGAATGGTAGGCGGTACAGCCTCTCTGTCATTCAAATCATTAAATCATTATTCTTCAGAAATCAAAAGTGAATTTAATTTCCTTTCTGAGTTCTCAGAGATTCCATCTTTAGACGCGGTTCTATAATATTGACAATTTGTAGGAATTGTGATGAAATAAATAGACAAATTATGTATATTTAAATATTTTTTTTATACTACGTCGGGAGGCATACAAGCATACGGCCCACCTGATGGAACGCGGGTACCGTAGCCCATTAACGCTAGCGATAAATTAAGTATCACTCGCACGATGCCTCCTCTGCTGCTTACACAGCAACTCCTTGGGAGCTTACTGGTGACCTCACTCACACGCAGGAACACAACAACCCTCTAGGGAGTTGTTATTTGTCTGCGGTTTTCTGTGAGGTGGAGGTACTTCCCCAGACGGGCTGCTTTGATGTGCCCTGCCTCTCTTGTAACTAAATCTCTTGTTAAATGTAACAAATCCCTTTGATCATTAGTTTTTAACATTGTGAGTACTCGATGTTGTAGACACCCCATAACTATGCTGAAACTACATTTTGACACACGTGGTTACTGTGAACGCAATTAAACAAGTATATCAATAGTTTGTATTATATGAGTACAATATATAAAAATAAATATCATTGATAGTCAACTTTTAATTTTGATTTATATGCAAAATGTCTTTTTATTCAAAATGTTGATACTATTGGTCAATTCCACCATTTTAAATAAATGATCAAATGTTTCTCAAAACAAGATTTGAATAAACCTGCCAATATAGGATATTATTAAATTGTCAATTAGATTTCGATATATTAATACGTGAAGCAAAAACTTTGTAGCAATCCTTTTTTATGAAAATTACGCGGATGGAGGAGTATTTTGACGAGCTCGGTGGCGTAGTTTAAAATAACGCGACTTTGACACCAACGTCGTGGGTTCGATTCCCACATAGGGCAAACATTTGTGTAGACGAACATGTCTGCTTGTCTTGGTCTGAGTATTTTAAGAGAGGTAGGGCGTATCAAAGCAGCAGCCTGGGGTACTGGAAGTACTCACAGAAAACCGCAGACAAATAACAACTCCCTGGAGGGTTATTGTGTATTTGAGGCCACCAGTAAGCTCCTAGGGAGTTCCTGTATAAGCAGCAGACAAGGCAACGCGCGTGTGATACTTAATGCATTATAAGCGTTCATAGGCTACGGAACCCGCTTTACATCACGTGGTTCATATGCCTTTCGACGTAGTATAAAAAAATACTAAATTTGGTACCGTTGAAGCTAAGTTGAAATTGTAATAATGCTTGGAAAATACAAAATATTAATAAACCAGTTGAGAATGCGCAAGCTTGCATTGCCAGAGGAACACCTGGCTCGTCAATTATATAACATTTTTTTTTTAATTTGTCGGCCATTTTGACCATGTTCCTTAAGAGATCGGAACGGTGTTCCTGAACTCAAAATTCGAATATTCGAAAAAAAAAACGCACAGACAAACGCACACACAGAGAAACATATAGCTGTTATACAGGAACGGTGTTCCTGAAAAGATATTGCACACACTACCACAACTTTGACACACAAGCACATAATATGTACCCAAATATATACCGAGCAAATATATACCGATATATTTTGACGAGCTCGGTAGCTCAGTGGTGGAACGCGCTGTTACGCTACTTTGACACCAACGCTCGTGGGTTCGATTCCCACACAGTACAAACATTTGTGTGCATGAACATATCTGTTTGTTTTGGTCTGGGTATATTCTATGTATAATAAGATAGTATGTATTTACAAAAAAAAATGTATTTACGTATGTTTATCAGTTGTCTAGTACCCATAACACATTCGCTTACTTTGGGGCTAGATGGTGCTGTGTAATTTGTCCTACAATACCTACTCTTTTGTTTATGGTTAAAATCTGTGGTCAAACTGAGAAGTGATTAATATTATTGGCCTATAATTTTATTTGTCTATAGTCTTATTGAATGTTCAAAATAATAATTATTATGATAATGTCATAGTTTCTCTAATAGATATTTGTGCTTTACTGATAAATTATACAATTGTTCAAATTTAAAAATACCTACTTCCATAATTCATTTAATTATGGTCGAATATCGACAACTGGGCAACTACTAGTTACAATAAATTTATGTCAATAATTATGTCAAATGGTACGAGTAGAATTTAAAATTATTAAAAGAAGGTTGCTTGTGCTGCTATATCTCCAAACATCTTTGTCAGTTACACATTCATCAATTCTATAATAATGCTTTTAACAGAGATATTTTTAAAGTGCAAAAGTTGCAGTTCATTGACCTGTTTAAGCAAAAGATCTAAAAGCTTAAAAGAAGTAAATTAAGTATCGCTGGTACTGCTTTTCTGTCGAAGTTGGAAGTTTTAAGTTGGAAGTTTATCCCAAAAGCACTCGACGTCCTCTTGCGTCCTTTAGATTATATTTACTAGCACAGTGACCTATGTAAAAGTGTTGTGAGCAGCCCACGCAAACTTTTACAGGTTCCTACATAGTAATCGCTGCCACACTGTCTCTCCTACCACTAGTACTAATACAGACTACCACTACAGACAAGTTGACGCTGCACATGTTCTTGGGCATTAATTATCACTTTCGACAATAACAACAAGCGCGAGTTATATAAATGTACTTACCACATTATATAATAATTTAGTTGGTACTTTCTTAATCACCTTCAAAACACTGGTAATAGTAATAAGGCTATATTTTATAACTAGTGACCATAAATACTGCAACATAGAAACTTGAATTTGGAACGCGTTTATTATGTTAAAAACTTCTTTCGATTTCCCCCCCTTTTACATATATTTTTTTGTATTTATTATCAAATTACTATATGAAATGGGGTGTTAAAGAAAATAGGATTGCAGAGATTGCCTTGCACAAAGTGGGTATGGAGCCGAAAAAAATTACGTGAAACAACTTTACTAGGGAATAAAACAATATCTTTTAAGGATATGTCTGAAATATTCCTCATCAGCTTTATTTGCCGCATGCACCTATGATAACCTTTGTCCGTCATAGCTTTCTTAAATTTATTTACATTGTCATATTCTTTACAGGATACTAAAACATTTGGCCAGTGTGATGAGATAACACGACTCCAATTACTATAATTGTACACTCTCAAAATTTTACTAGCAAAGTTATCGACATATTATGTCCGTTAATTTAAAAATAACTTTTCAGGGAAGCGGATAGCAAATTTAAATGATATTTCAATATTGACATTGAAATTGCCAGACGATGTGATATATTTATTGTGGTGTAGACTTAGATAGTAGTTGATATATTTTTTCATAAACACATCAAAGCTACGGCATTGTGTCCTATTAACACAAACGATATTAATACCTACATAAGTCTGTGAGTTCGACGGAATAATAATTGAAATGCAAATATTTAATAGTGTTTAGATATCTCAAAAAAAGGATCGTTGATTTTAATATATACGTATACATATTCTTACTCTACGATTTTCTTTTAAGTAGTTTACGAGGTGTGGCAGAAAAGTAATGAGACTAATTTTTTATTTGCCAAAGATGTTTTTTTTCAAAATTCAATGTTATCCCCTTCAAAGTAGTTCCCTTGGGCAGCAGCTACACACCGGAGACATTGTTCCCACTGTTGATAGCAGCGCTGGAAGCCTTCAACCGGAATGGTCTTCACCATGTCCGTTACACTCTTTTGAATGTTTTCTAAAGTCCCGAAATGACATCTTTTGAGGACATTTTTCAGTTTAGGAAAATGGAAAATCACAGGAATGCCTTTGACGAAAAAAAATCTGTTATGTAAATGACAATTTGACATGGTGCGTTGTCATGATGGAGCATCCATTTGTCTGCAATGTCACGTGAATAATTCTCTTTTTGAGCCTTTCAAGGACGTCTTTATAATAAACTTAGATTACATTTTGTGCTGCAGGAACAAATTTATTTTCTTTTCTTTTCTTTGTAAACGATTCCTCTTCTGCCAAAAATACAAATCAGCTTTGATTTGATTCTCGATTTGCTCATTTAAGCTTTCTTTGGTCGAGGAGAGTTTACAGTGTGCCTCTCCTCACTTTGCCTCCTGATCTCAGGATCGTATTCAAATATCTATGACTCATCGCCTGTGATCACATGACTAAAGAAATCCTGCTCATTAGCAATTCTGCCAAGAAGATCAAGACACTCGCTTTTTTTAATGTCCTTCTGCTCAATCGTGAGGTTTTTCGTTACCATTTAGGTGCAGACCTTTCGCATGTGTAAATGTTCAGTCAATATTTGATGAACGGTAAATCTGTTCAAATTTAATTGTTCACTTAACATTCTTAATGTTAAACGATGGTTTGATCTCACAAGAGTGTTCAATATTTTCATTTGAGAATAACATTGACATAGATAAAAACTTAGTAGCTTTCTCCACCATCCACTAGCATAATCCACATTGATTGGGTTGTCTCTTGCCTTAGACAGGCAAGAGCAAGCAGGTTTTTTTTAAAATTCTCTAGTTAAAAACTAACTATAAATGTTACAAACATTTCATTTCTCCAATATCACCCGAAACGTCAAACGCAAAGATGATTTTCCGCCGAGAGGATAGCACAATAAAATTGTTAAGAGCTATATTTGAAGGCACTTAGAGTTCCATCGAAATCTCGTTCATTTCTCGTGAATCAGTTTCACCGCCGTCATGAACACTGCAGTAACAATGAAATAGAGCAATAAGAAGTCTCCTGTAATTTATTATCCTAGTGTATTTATGTGAGGCGACTCTTTTTAGTTCGCAGTACAAAATACATTTAGTTCAATTGCTTTTGTCCAATGGATTATACATCTACGGTAAAATGCATACATACTTTTAATAAACCTTGTTCTTAACTGAAATATGCATTTAGTTTTATACCAAATTACATCTGCGTTTATCGCTAGACAGCGATAGTACAGCACATCCACCACCACATTAACCCTTTCTCATCTCACTGCAGAGATACGGGTCTCCCTTCAAGAGAAGGAGTTTAGAGCATACTCCACCTCGCTGCTCAAATGCGGATTAGCGGAGTACACAATGATCACTAATAGCGTGTTGGCAGTAAGTTTCCATGGAACAGCTGTGTAAGCAACGGGAGTGTCAGGGAAGCCTCTTCGTATAGCAAGCTTTCATAGGAAAACAACTTCATTTCAGATAAATTTGTTTTCCTCCCGACGTAGTAGAAATAAATGTTAAGTAGTGATATACCAGTAGATAATATTGTCGGACAAATTACACAACGCCATATAGCCCCAAAGTAAGTGAAGTTTGTGTTATGAGTACTAGATTACTGATAAACATACGGAAATACATTTTTTTTTGTAAATACATACGTAAGTACACATAGAAAATACCCAGACCAAGACAAACAGACATGTTCATGCACACAAATGTTTGTATTGTGTGGGAATCGAACCCACGAGCGTTGGTGTCAAAGTAACGTAACAGCGCGTTTCACCACTGCGCCACCGAGCTCGTCATAACATAATGAACCGGCCTATTGACAAACTGTTCTCCGATTGGAATCCTGACATGTACCACTTAATTCGTGTCTCTGAATTTATATACATACTAGCTGACCCGGCGAACATCGTACCACCCTCAGGATCAATAAATGGTGTGTTAACTTATTAGATGGTATAAGTTCTTTTAATACTTATTATCCTATTCCGGACGAAGACAAATCCAATAACACAAAAATCATAAAAATCGGTCCAGCCGTTCTCGAGTTATAAATGGTGTAACTAACACGACTCTGTTTTATATATATAGATTTGTAATTATCACTTGTTTGGCGGTGAAGGAGAACATCGTGAGGAAATCTGCACGTCCACGAAATTATATTTCGAAAGACGTGTGACCTTACCGAAGAAAGGTCTAGTTTTCCCTACGGATTGTGGAGGTCATGGGAGTCGCTTCATGTAAAAATCGGTATCATCATCATAGCCTTAGGCTGATGTAGAGGATCTCGCCATTTCTAATAAATTAGGAAAACGGGATAACGCTTATTCGAAGCAGTAGAAAAAAATGTTAAGTAACCCATACATTACATTAAGCAGGTCATATGCTTCGCTACTAAACGGAAAATAGTATGTGAGTGCATAAAACATCTAACAGAAACTCCCACTTTATAACTTGCGAGTTGAAGGCGAAAAAATGCAAACGTTGGATAAATTTTTTTTAACGGCTATGAAAAACTTATCTTAGGTGATTTTAAAGTATTTTAATGATATAAGTAAATGGTGTACATTTAGTGAGATATCTTCCAGTCAATCCTAACGTGTGTCACAAAGTACGCAATAGGACGGGCGGCGTGTGTGCAGTAATTTTATTTTGGCTGGGATATAAAAGTTATACATAATGAAATATTTATGTTTTCCATAAACTAACCTGTAAATTTGCGAAAATATGTACATATGATATACGTAATAAATCGATAAATACATATGTATATATAGTAGTACATGTATGTGTACTATACATATAATATTACTTATTATGAGTAAGATAGTGCTCACTTAATCTATTCTTGAAAGCAGCTATAGAACAGCTGTGTATTTGCAGTGGTAATTCATTCCACAACGTGCGGCACTAACAAGGAATTGAATTAAATTTATATAAAAAATATAATTTATAAAACGTGGACATAAATATTTTTGAAACAGTTATGAGTGTTACATCTTTATTTTTTCATAGCAGCTCTTCCAGCGATCGTCGCTTAGTGGTGTCAGTAACTCAATCCCGTACAAATGGCTGGTCTGGAGCGACGGTATTGCGTTACACAGGCGACAACGGACGTCCATTTCCTAAGGGCGAGGCGCTAACTCAATCACGGCTACAGAATTTTTCCCCTCCGTGAATTCTCCTGTTAGGAGCGAGAAACGTGACTGAAGTAGCGACCGTTGATGAGCCTATAACATAGTTCGCTTTTGCTTTCCCGGACTATATTTCTAAGTGGCTCTTGAGTAATTTATTTCTTTGTTTGGTAACCTGTCGTAAGAATAGTGATACCCTATTTTCGAATTCTGACATGTACCACTAAATTCGTGCTTTTGGTTTCATATTTGTAACTATCTTTCAATAAAAACATTGTGCGGAATGCACGTCCAAGAAATTATATTTCGAATGACGTGTGACCTTAACAAAGAATGATCTGGTTTTCCCTCAGGGCTACCCAGGTCTGATGCAGTTGCTCCATACAAAAATCAGTATCTTCACCATATCCATAGACTTAGGTAGCGGACCCCGCGATTCCTAACCGATTAGGAAAACGGGATAAATCAAAGACTAAATGTTAAGTAACCCATACCTTACATCCACATTATAAATAACATCATTATTTAAGCTAGAAACTAAGTTCCAAGCCCTAAAAAGTGAATGTCCAGCGCAGCAGTTTAAGAAGTCTGAATAACTTCTTTCGTAACATGTGGTGTCGAAAAAGTGTATTTTTTTGTGTGTACTTGGTTTTTGGAATCATTCTTATGAAACCTAATTTAACTCACTTTCATGCGTCTGTTCTATGACCAACAATATGCTCGCACATAGTCGTACTTAATACAAAATAAACCCAGTGGTGACATGGTACTCGTAATATAATGATATGGAAAAAATGGGAGGAGATATTGCCCATTTGTATTTTACGAAAAAGTATTTGGAAACATAAAACACCATCAAAAATCATAGTGGATACAACATAAAAGGAAAATATAAGGGAAAATTTCTTCCTTTTGTGTTCCAATTATTGCGTGATGGAAGTTTGCCATAAATGCCTTTATTGTTTTGTGTTGTATTGTCACTATAGATACAACAAAAAGCATTATGTTCACAGTATAGAAATAGCTTAATATTTTCTCGGGAAAATAGTTACAGAGAAAAAGAAACAGAAATTCATTATTTTCTAATTGTATTTTGAATTTTGTGTTAGACTACGCTCCGTGACAGTAAGTACGTAAGTAATGTAGTATGTAATAGTAAGTAGCTAGTGTTTCTTACTGACATTGTATCGAAGTTCTTCTGCATATTCGAAAGATGAAAAGTTGCGGAAATCGCTATTGTTAGGGCTGATATGATCAAAGAAGGTGATATCTACACTCAAAGTCCACTTTAGTTTTTGAACAGTTTAACCCAACACAGCCCAATACATTAGAGACGTGTAGACAATGGCCAAAAGACACACATCGATTACGCCAATTACAGGGTCATCAATTTTATCAACTTAGCATCTTGAATTGTTTTAAAAAAGATCTAAAATTGAAATATGCTCTGTCAGTGTCTCAGTTTAAGTTTTATAAATTAATGCATGCCAATCGAAAGCAAGGAGCCATACTAGTTTTTCTAGCGACTCTTATGTTTCGAAATATTTCAAGCTCAATCTTATAGTAATAGCAAATACACTTATAATGTTGATTATCATTTTATTACGTACTAATAATAACAGGTTCGAGCGACATTCTTACTACAACGATCGTACATTGCGCGTGGCGAGATAAAAGCAGCAACTCTCTGTTACTAAATAGATTTGTCAGTTTAGTTTACGGATATAACTTTGTTACGCGTCATTTCAGTCTTAATTTCCCGACATCACAGGCATGGGTCATAAAGAAGTGACATCATATTGCAAATATTCTCAGGAACGGTAGTAAATATTTTTGCCGAGTAGCTAAAAGAACAGCCAACTCATATAAAATCGACGGTAGTGTGTCTTCAGATAAGATATTTAACCTTGAGCGTATATATATACTTTGGAGGGCATGTCAATCCTGGCTCCTGCTGAAAGATGATACTTGTCTAAGAAAAAATTGCTGCCGGTGAATTTGATTACAGTGTACACTGGCCTTCGCCAAAATGGAGTCAAGCAATGTAGCGGAGCGCGGTCTAAAGCAATTAACATATATAGCTGTTATTTAGTGTCAATGTATAATTATATATGTACAATGCGAAAAATTTTAATTTATACAAATCCCCGTTGAGTCAACCCTGTCCTTTAGCTCAACTTTTAATCTAGTCGTTACATGAGAATAGGATTTAAGAGATTTAGTTTTTTTTATACAACGGCGCACCTGATGCAATGCGGTTACCGTAGCCTATGAACACTTGTAATAGATTAAGTATCACTCGCGCGATGTCACCTCAGCTGCTAACAGCAACTCCTTATGAGTTTACAGTTGACCTCATTTAAACGCCGGAACAAAACAACCCCCTAGGGAGTTGTTATTTGGATGCGGTTTTCTATGAGGTGGAGGTAATTCCCCAGACGGGCTGCTTTAATGCGCCCTGTCTGTCTTAAAAACATCGATCGATCGATCGAAGCTTCGAGTGTTGGTGTTCTGCGCGTGAGTGAGTTACCAGTAAACTCTTAAGGAGTTGCTATGTTAGCAGCAGAGTAGGCATTCTTAGGTTACGGTAACCACTTTACATCAAGTGGGTCGTATACTTATATTCCTCCCGACATTGTATAAAGTTATGGAAGTACCGAGCCATCTTGTCCTAGGTAGATACTCCTGGTCTCTCTGCCTACTCCACAAGGGATTTGGTATGAAAACATAAATAGATAGATAAATAAGTACTAAGAGGGGTTTTCTGCAAGGAAATATTTTTTTTCATAACGGCAAAAAATAAATCTATTTTAATAATGATTACTATATTTTCGCCATCTTTTAACAGCTTGTCTTTAACAAGGGATTTACTCCGACGTATTGAAACTAAAATGTTTGCGTAGTGTTAGTTCCAGAGATTTCCTTCTGAGGATCCGTATGTTGTGGAATAAACTTCCTTCTCAAGTGTTTCCAAGAGAGAGTACAACATGCAGTTCTTCGTAAAATGAATGAAAAAGTTTTTTTCAAAGCCGGCTTGAGTGATGACTCTATTGCAGGTGTCTATAAGCTATGGTGATAGTGTAATCTGTTCAAGGCACATTCCATGCATGTTTGGCATGTATTTGGATTGATTACCGCGTAGGGCCGAGAAATTTCAGAGACGACAACCAGGGCAATACTAACATTAATATGGCTGCCGACTAACGTTAGTCGGTATGAACTACATGGTGGCCGAAGCAGTACAAAGTGGGAAACATATTGCGTGATAGCAATGGTCTTCTAGTCTGTATGTGTTCAAATATAATTAAAAACTTTTAAATAAATAAACTTAAATTTTAATTCTATTAAACTCTTCTTCTTCTTAGCTTTATCCCATTTCCTAATCCATTACGATTGGCGGGGTCCGCTACTTAAGCTTAAGCAATTTGGCGGAGATGCTTTTACTTGGAGCGGCTAAGGGAAGACCAGACCTTTCTTAGGTTAGGTCACGGCTTTTAAAATATAATTCTTCGACTTGCGGGGTTCCTCACGATGGTTTTCCTTCACTGCCGAGCTAGTCCTATCGGAAAATACAAATTTTGTGGTGTATGCCAGGATTGGAACCATTGACCAGTCGGTTAACAGGATGGTTCTTTATCCACTAGGCTATCACAGGTCTATTCTATTAAACTCATTACTCAAAAAAAAAGCGGATACCATTGACCAGTCGGTTAACAGGATGGTTCTTTATCCACTAGGCTATCACAGGTCTATTCTATTAAACTCATTACTCAAAAAAAAAGCGGATACCAAAATAGGATTGGAACCATTGACCAGTCGGTTAACAGGATGGTTCTTTATCCACTAGGCTATCACAGGTCTATTCTATTAAAATCATTACTCAAAAAAAAAGCGGATACCAAAATCGTAATTATTCATGCACTCGCATATGTTAATACATTAATTTATTCCATTTAATCACCTTTCATGTTCGTAGTCCCAATATAATCTGAATATAATAAGGTTCGAGAAGGCATCGAGTCTAATTATATTCGGGACGGTACGGTATTTTTTATTCTCTCAATCCCATTGGCTCATTAATTATTTGATTGACTTACACTTTTATGTACTAATGTACAACAAATAGTACACTTCTACTAGTAAGCTCCTAGCGAATTGATGTGAGCAGCCGGGGTACGCGAGATCAAAACTTCTTCTACTCTAATGAGCCTCAACACGATACTTATGCAAGTTATAGTTTCGGGAATACTGCATATTCCAGGTAGTGCTGCAGCATCAGGTCAAGGTTAATATTATCTTACAACATCATTGGAACATAGTAGGTCTCATCACTTCAACGGGCAAATAGAACTGATGATCTTAAAACAGTTCAACAGATTTTCGTGAAATATTGATAAGAAAATTCTCGAATAAATATTTTTTTAAATAAAAAGAAGTTAAATAAAGATTACATTATTCAATAATAACAAGATTCACGGACTGACGTTAAACTTATAACATCTCTCTGTTTGTATTCGTCTTTCGTCGGAGATGAAAAGTGAATCCGAGCTTATTGAAACAGACGCCTATTCACATATATTAATTATTCTGAGACTAACTTCACTCTTTGAGTATACTCATATGGATGTATGTTTGTAAGTAAATCTTCTCGCCAGGTCCCGTGCGGGGTAATATACATAATTGACTTTTTGTTGTTATGGCAAATTCGGCATCTATGGCCCGGAATACAGCTTAGTATTTTTTTTTCAGATTTTTCGTAATGACAATAACAAATATATGGTTAATAGATTCAGGCGTTATTTTGCGAAAGTCAAATTTACATGCAGTTTGATCTAACCTGCTTTGTGTGCTTCCGCCTCCAATTAGTTCATGCGGCCTAGCGCTGGCCGGCACCCACCCACTACTGTTAGTAAGTGCAACATGCCGACGCTGCCGTGGCTGCTCCGGTAGTCTCTGCCTCGGCTGTTGCGGTCGTCCGCCATCTGGAACAGAATCCGCATGCCTCCACCACCACCGTCTTGAGTCACATGCAGAAGGAAGTTAGATGTGAAATGGGGTTGTCTACAAGTCATACCTACGTATTAAACATTTACATTACATTTCGTATTAAAGATGCAATAGAGCTGAACCAAGGCTTCAAAGTTTTCAATAAATTCTTATCTGTTGGGCACAGATAACTGACGAAGCTGAAGACTGATACAGAGTCATTATTTTTACGAAGCTTTAGATTTTGAGTGAGATGAAGAAGTTCTATGAACAGCTGTACACATCGTCCTTATAGCCGGATAACGACTTAACAGCTAAGTCGACCTGACACTATACCGAAGATATCCAGGACATTAGTTTCTACGAGATTCGTATGGCTATCAAACAGCTTTTTATCAAAAAATTGGGAAAGCACCATATGAAGACGGAATTACGGCGGATTTCTTTCGATCGTGAACAAGTACATCGGAGTTAATATAATAAAAATGAAGTATTTAGAGATCCCACACATGTCGTTAAACTGTTGACCGTACGAGCCCGTAACTATTCTAATTTTATTTTAAACTATAAATACTAATAGGCAACAAAATAAACACACCTATGTCGTTAATGATTGCTAAATGTGATGGTAAGGTAACACAAACAACACAGAAATTGCTCAATAAGCTTTTAAAATTCAGTCATTGAAAATGGCGTTTTAAATTAGGCGATAGCTTTGTCAATATATACCTACGAGTAGAGTACGTTTCCGTAGGCGATATAGCTTTATCAATAAATTTACTATATTTACGTAAATTGATACATCAGTGTTAACACTGGGTTTTGTTACTTACTAATACAAATACCAAATGGACTTACTTGTCTTGACTCACACTTGTCACTCTCTTTTACACTAACATACTGAATACTTGGACGATACAAAGCCTTGAAAACGTCAATCCAGGCACGGTGAGAAGCGCGTTATGGGGTATGCACCTCTATCGGGGCGCTATTTTAATTCCCAGTAATGCCCAGAAAGTATATAAGCTACGTACTGGCGAACATTGTAATACGATTTCATTTTTACGATCCTTCTGCAAAAATTCTCTTATCTACTCCTACGTTTCTTTTATTTGCTTGCCAATAGTTATAAAAAATTTCGACAACCCAATTTGTCGGAATGACTTAGGCGGAACATAGACTTTCAATATCGAGAAAATTCGCTATAAATCGACTTCGACGTACGTAGTAAAGCTAGTACTAAATTTTCATTGAAAATATACTCAAATGCTAAGATTTAGGATGATAGATAGCCATAACTTATATAGCATAAGTAAATAATTTAGTATTAATTTTTATAAAAATAAAATATACTGCAATTTTGTTATATAGAGATCGACGTAATATAAGAACCATTTAGAAATATCAATTCAGTTTCAAATTGTGGAAGAATAAGGGACTGAATAGATAGAGAGACAAATTCTACTACCTACCTACCTACCTACCTACTCTTATTCTTTCACAATTCTCTCTCTATATATTCATTCATATTTTCACGCCAGACCCTTGCGAGATAGGTTGTGAGAAACCAGTGTCAAAATTACCGGTTTTAACATACCTTACTCATAGCTATTTTCATGCATGCTCGCCGGCTGGAGTTCTTTACACCCTCTTTCGAGAACACACCAACCATATGGTCATTATAGTTGAGACTTGACCTTTCATAGTTCTTACATCCTTGTACTGTCGCATTACATGCAATTAGTTATTGCTCCCATATGCTCCACGTCTCCATTTCAATGACCATCAGAAATGATGTACAATATTTTGCGAATATTGAAATGTCGGTGTCGCGAGCTCATAAAATTTGTGAGCAGACGCGTAACCGAAACAGGCTATAAAGCAACAAGACTGCTAAAGTGTCAAAGTCTTCACCGGAGCCGACAGCTATGAAACGTTGCTATTACTACAAACCAGTTTAATGACGGAAATGACTGCGAAATGTGACCCCTATATATGAACGATTTATTGAGTTATAAAACTTGAACTGTAATATTTAAGGTCTCCGTCTGCAAAGTTATATAATGTAAGGGACACCATGAGATATTTAGAGTAACGGCAATCTCATCTACACGTGATACACTCTACTGAAAACCAGACTGGAGAACGATATGAAAGGTGCAATATTATTAATCAGAATTCGCTCTGTTGGCGATAGGGCGAATTTTGATTAATTAGCGAGGCGAGCATGCATGAAAATAGCTTTGAGTAAGGTATATCAAAACAATGAAAGTTCCAATGAAAATTTAGTATTAGCTCTACTATGTACAACGAAGTCGATTCATAGCGAATTCGTTCGATGTTGAAAGTCTATGTTCCATCTAATTCATGACAATTGGGCTGCGGAAAGTTTTTATAACTATTGGCAAGCAAATAAGAGAAATGTAGGAGGAGATAAGAGAAATTTTGCAGGAGGCTATCATAGAAATGTAATCGTACTACGATGTCCGCCAGTACGTTGCTTATATACCGTTGGGCGTTATTGGGAATTAAAATAGCGCCCGCTCTATAGCGGTACGGTGAGAAGAGCGTACCGGGTATGCACCTATGTGCATACCCCATAACGTGCTTCTCACCGTACCCGGATTAAAGTTTTCGACGCTTTGTACAGTCCAAGTATTCAGTACGTAAGTGTAAAAAATAGTTACAAGTGTGTAAGTCCGTTTGGTATTTGTATCAGTAAGTAAGAAAAACCCAGTGTTAACACTGATGTATCAATTTACGTATATATAGTCAATTTATTGATAAAGCTACGTCGCTTACGAAAACATACTCTATATATTGTAAAGTTATCGCCTAATTTAAAACCTCGATTTCGACGATTGAATCTTAAAAGCATATTGAGCAATCTCTGTGTTGCTAACTATCACATTTATCAATTATTAATGCCATAAGTGTATTCCTCCTAATTAGAAATAGTTACAGGCTCGTGAGGTCAACAGTTTAGCGTCATGTGTGGGATATCTAAATACTACATATTTAATATATTAATTCCGATGTACTAGTTCACGGTCGATTAACGACACCATTGTGTGTATTCAAACCAACCGTAACTTGCCATACACGAGAACACGACATCATTTCATACTTAGTTTAATTCCGAATAGTGGAGGTTTTATTTTTACTTTGTTACTATACCAATAGACTGATAGTGGTTTACAATTATATGTGTTGAGATGATAGCCCAGTGGATTAAGAATCGACTTATTGATCAACGGTGCTCGGTTCGAATCCTGGCACTACCACTAAATTCGTGTTTGCGGAATGATATACATATTTGTAATTACCACTTGCACAAAAACATCGTGAGAAAAGCCATACATTCAAGAAATTATATTTCGAAAGACGTATGACCTTATTTAAGAAATGTCTGGTTTTCCTTCTGTGTCGTGAAGGTATGGCAGTCGCTACATGCAAACATCAGTATCTTCGTCAAATCCTTAGGTTTAGGTAGCGGACCCCGCCAATTCTGAAGGATTAGGAAACGAAATAACCTTAAGAAGAAGTACATACATAATACCCCGCAAGGGACCTGGCGTGGAGATATACTTACATACATATAAATCAGTAAAGAGTGAAGTCGGCCCCAGAATAATTAATACATGTGAATAGGCGTCTGTTTCAATCAGCTCAGATTCACTTTTCATCTGCAACGAAAGACGAAAACATACAGTGAGATGTTCTAAGTTTAACGTGAGTATCTGTGTGTCAGTCCGTGAGTCTTGTTATTAATGAAAAATGTAATCTTGATTAATTTCTTTTTGTTAAAAAAACTTCATACTCGAGAGTTTTCTTAGCTATGTTTCACGAAAATCTGTTGAACTGTTATAAGATCGTCAGCTTTATTTTATCGTTGAAATGATGTGAGTAACTTTGTCTCAATGATGTTTTAAGATAATATTAACCTTGACCTCATGCTACAGCACTACCTGGGTTCTGCAGTATTCTCGAGTACTCACCAACTTGCATAAGTATCGTGTTTAGGCATTAGAGTAGAAAAAGTATCGATCGCGCGTACCCCGGCTCTTATATAAAAGTGGTAACGGTAGCCTACGTACGCTGGTAATTGGCAGAGCTGCGATAGCCAGCGGAGCCACATTACCCTCAAAATTGCCGTTTGGGGTAGACTGATGTCATCCAGCTAGCGTTTAGACGGTAATAGTGAGAAACTCCAAAATCGGCACACTAATAGCTAACATATTGTAGTTTTGTATCCTTTAATTTGAAATTTAAATGTTCGTTGGTGAGGAAGAACGGTCCAAAATCGTTCCAATTAGAAAAAAAAACATATGGGAAAACGTATGGCCGGCCACTCTGCAGTGCAGAGTCTGCACTGCACTCCCATCAACAGAAAAAGTAACAGCACTCGTCGCTAGATGTCGTACAGGGTTCCATATATTTTAAAAAAAATTAAAAATTAATAATGAAATATTTAAATATTTTTTAAATTTAAAAAATATCAGCTCTGCCTACACAGCTTGCTGTTATTTTACATTAAGTATCACTCACGTGATGCCCCATCAGCTTCTAACACAGCAATTCCTTAGGAGCTTACTATTAGTAGCACTATTTGTTATACATTAATATATGAAAGTATAAGTCAATCAAAGGATGAATAAATGCGATTGAGTGAATGAAACATGCCGTACCGTCGCGAATGTAATGATGCTGGATGCCCTCTCGAACCTCATTATATTCGGACTACGAATATGAAAGTTGATTAAATGACATTAATTAATGTATTTACGTATGCGAGTGGTTGTATTATTACGATTTTGGTATCCGCCTTTTTTGAGTAACGAGTTTAATAGAATTTAGAGCTGTGGCTATCACAGCTCTAAATTCTATTAAACTCGCTGTGAAGTGTGTAAAGTCGTAGTGGATAAAGAACCATCGTGTTAACCGACTGGTCACTGGTTCGAATCCTGGTATGCACCACTAAACTTGTGTTTTCGAATTTATGTACATATTTGTAATTATCGCTAGCTCGGCAGTGAAGGAAAACCATCGTGAGGTTTTGGCGAAGATACTGATTTTTTTTGGAGCTACTACCGTTATTATATAATTTTTCGGACTTGGGGTGTAAGTCCAAGAAATTATATTTCATAAGACGTGACCTAACCTAAGAAAGATCTGGTTTACCCTCGGTCTAACGGTAGTAGCTCCAAAAAAAATCAGTACCTTTGCCAAATCCTTAAGCTTAGGTAGCGGATTCCGCCAATCGTGATGGATTAGGAAACGGGATAAAGCTAAACATAAGAACAGTTTATTAAAACCAAAATTGAAGTTTATTTATTTAAAAGTTTTTAATTATATATGACCACATACAGGCTAGAAGACCATTGCTATCACGCAATATGTTTCCTACTTTGTGCTGCTTCGGGCACCAGTTAGTCATACCGACTAACGTTAGCCGGCTGCCGTAATGTTAGTATATGCATGCCGCCTGTATGCTGCTGTAAGTGCTCTGATCATCTTTGCCCTGGCTGTTGCAGTCGTCTTTGCAATTTTTCGGCCCTACGCGGTAATCAATATATTTTTGACGCGCTCGGTGGCGCCGCGGTTAATAACGCGATTTCACCAACGCTCGTTGATTCGATTCTCACACAGGCAAACATTTGTATGCATGAACATGTCTGTTTGTCTTGGTCTGAGTGTTTTTAAGAGAGGTAGGGCGCATCAAAGCAGCCCGTCTAGAGAAGTACCTCCTCCTCATAAGAAACCGCGGCCAATGAACAACTCCCTGTGTGTAAGTGATGTCACCAGTAAGCCCCTAAGGAGTTGCTGTGTTAGCAGCTGATGGGGCATCACGTGATTGATAGTTAATGTATTACCAGCATTCATAGGCTACCGTTATCACTTTATATACCATCCACATGGACTTTTTAGGATCCATATGGATCTTTATGGACCATTATGCTCGATTATCTCCCGACGTGTATAAAAAAATAATCAAAATCTGGAACAAATAAAAATTGTCTGTGCATACGAATTCCGCAAAACCACACCTCAATCTATTAATTACGTAATTATTTATTATTTTTCTTACAATGCTACAACAACACACTGTGTTACAAGTATCATATAGATGTTTGTAACACCAGACTAAACTTATGTCAATTATTGATAACCTCATTTTACATATGTACTGTACGGTTCCAAAGAAGATTTCTACCAAGAACTCTTAAGTTGTTGGTAGAAAACCTTTACTTTATGTTATTAAAATATAATTTAAAAAAAAAATATTCTAATTTTGCCATCGGTCGAAACTAGACTTTAGTTTAGTAGTTGTATTTTATACCCAATAAATACCTAAAATACCTGATAAATAAATACCTTAATTTTTTTCTCGTTAATTCCATTTTTACTACGGACGATGAACTTCAGTACATAATAATAACAAATAACAAATAATTACCCGTCAATAAAAAAATAATAACCGACAAGATTTAAAATTTAATTTTTTTTGTATGTATTCGAAATTGAAACAGACATTAACAGTCAAAACCAAATCTTGTGTCAGTGTCGCACATTAAAGATGAAGGTAATTGACATTCAAACGTACAAACCAAATTTCTAGATCCAGTAAATTGTAACTGTGTATAGAGATTGCTTGTATATACTGAAAAAGGATATTAGATAACTCCCAGTGGATGTAGGTGCTGAAAATTATCAGCAATAAGATCCAGCAAATTGTAACTGTGTATAGAGATTGCTTGTATATACTAAAAAAGGATATTAGATAACTCCCAGTGGATGTAGGTGCTGAAAATTATCAGCAATAAGATCCAGCAAATTGTAACTGTGTATAGAGATTGCTTGTATATACTAAAAAAGGATATTAGATAACTCCCAGTGGATGTAGGTGCTGAAAATTATCAGCAATAAGATCCAGCAAATTGTAACTGTGTATAGAGATTGCTTGTATATACTAAAAAAGGATATTAGATAACTCCCAGTGGATGTAGGTGCTGAAAATTATCAGCAATAAGATCCAGCAAATTGTAACTGTGTATAGAGATTGCTTGTATATACTAAAAAAGGATGTTAGATAACTCCCAGTGGATGTAGGTGCTGAAAATTATCAGCAATAAGATCCAGCAAATTGTAACTGTGTATAGAGATTGCTTGTATATACTAAAAAAGGATATTAGATAACTCCCAGTGGATGTAGGTGCTGAAAATTATCAGCAATACTCTATACATATAAACATTTTTATGCAAGTATTGCCACTAATATATGTCTGTATATACTCGTACATTTATTTACATACAACTATTTTCCCTTATCCCACTCTCTCCCTTCCGTCATAGAACCACACGTGCAGGCTTGCGATGTCACCATTCCACTGTTGAGGACATTTGTTCTCGTACTAAAAAGTTCGGCAACTCCTATCTCTGTCGAACTATTAAAAAGTGGAACGCCTTGCCTGCACATGTGTTTCCTCCTTCCTACAACATGGGATCCTTCAAACGAGGCGTGAAGAAGCACCTTGCGGGCCAGCCATGACATGACAGCGTCAACTGACAGGACACGGTGTATTTTGTCAGTTGCCGCTGCAATTTGGGCTCCCCTTTTCGCTTACCAACAGGCGAAGAGGAGTCACTATGCTGAGCCAATATAAAAAAAAAATATTTATTAGTTTTTTTTCCACTTCTATTTTACTCAATCTTGTCAACGGTAACTGTGAAAAACGGTTACATGTGCACAGATACAGACGAGTGCCATTATACATATTAAATACTGATATTCCGAAACATCGACATGTATCTGACACGAATATTAATATCAATTTAATGTATTGCGTAGGACGGATTTCTTGCGGGTGTCGGAGAAACATCCTTTATGTTACGATGTATACGGGGGGAAATTGAGAAACGTCTGCGGAAGTCCTGTCGCTCGTAGATACATATCTGTCGAATATTGAAATGGCTGCGGGTATTTAAAAAGTGAACACTATGGTAGACCTCCCTCACACGCTCAATACCGCACATGCATATAGAAGTAGAGAGAAAACATTGGCCTCGAAATACAACACCTTCGTTTGAAGAGAGACCGGATAATAGGATAGGTAGGATAGATTCGGTAGGATCCATAGACATTTTTATGTGTATATGGTGATTTTTATTATATACCAAAGTAAAGACACTGTTGGTTACGTAGTTGAGACCCATATCCTCAATTACTTTCCGTTTAGGACATTATGTACATAAGTTATTCTAATTACTCCCAAAGAAATTTTTTTTTAGTTATGTTTATATTTCAAGGATTATGAGTATTTATATATCAATTTAGAAAGGATGGTTGTGTATCTACGTGCGTGTATTTTTGTCCGTTGCAGCAATTACGCAAATTTTTATAAGACTGTCACATAGTCCTTCAGTAGTTTAACAAATAAAAACAGAGTAAACGCCATCGAAATGCGAGCGTTGTACAAAATCTACGGCGTAACGCTTCGATCGATAAGATCAAGTTCACAATGGAGATGAAGAAAGAGAGTTGAACTGATAACGAGTATCGGTGTTAAGATAAAAAAAGGTATTATATTGTTATTCATGTAGAAAGATTGATGAAACACATATACAATGAAAAGCAGAAGGACGTAGGAGCCGTAGAAGGCCAAGACTCCACGACCAAATTGGTTGTGTGTTCTCAAAAAGTGGATTCAGAAGCCATAGGAATCGGAGATTGTGTGTGATGTGGAAGAACCGAGATATGTAGCACTTGGTTCTCTAAGCCTACATCTCAAAGGACACGTGAAGATATAGCAACAGTCATAGACGTAATAAAAAAGTCAGACGGAATCTCGCTGAGAAACAACTGAAGCACCACAATGGCGGCATGTAACTATGTGTTGTGTGTGAGTGTCAAGTGGGTTGCCAGATGGAAGAAAATTTCCCATTTCTTTAACTAAAAAGAAATAAAAAATTATATGATTACTGTCTTCGAAACTCGAATTTTTTGGACCGGTGATTTGTAACTTGTGTTGTTTAAAATAGGTATTGATGAAAATAAATTAAACACATGAAATATAACATTAGATATTCCTTTTATTATCTAGGACAAACAGATGCATACTTATTTGAAATAAAGAATGCCCAAACAAATACACCAATTTTGAGCAGTGAGAACCCGTTATATACGTTTTCCCATACATTTCGCGGTCGTATACGACCACCCGGGTTTCGAAGGGTTAATGACCAGACAAGGCTCTGGCGAAAGAGAGGTAGGGCACGTTAGCCTGACTGGGGAAGTACCTCCACCTCACAGAAGACGGCAGCCATATTACACTGGATCTAGATGGAATTAAGCCGCTTTCTTTTCTGGACTCTCTTATGATTTGTACCCAATCATTCTTCCATGCATCGTTTGACGATGGAAATCTAAAAAATATTAAAGATATGAATATTAGTTGTTCAGTAAAATAATCATAGGATGTAAGTTTATATGTCTGTTTAAACAAAAATAGGTATCTGAATTAAGTAAGAATTGCAAGAGAACAAAAGAAAAATGATCTCCCACACATTTACGCTAATTTGGAAATGTGAGTTATGGCAACACCGGTCGATTTATTCTTTTCAAAAATTAATTTAAGTGAAAACGATTAGTTAATCAGAAAAATTACTTGCTTACCTATGAAAAGTAATCCCATGGCTTTTTTTAATTGTACGTGGTTATTTTTTTTAATTGTACACTATGGTTCCGACTGCTTTTCACTACGCACGACGGCATTATTATTATTTTTCGACAAGGTTATCACGCGGCGAGGTGTCGGTGCGTAATGGCGGGCGGTAGACTTACTATGGTGTGAATGATGCGTGTCGGCTCGTACGTATAGCGGCTGACTTACTATGGAGGTGCTTCAGTGTTTAGTTCGGGAGACGGTGTCTGCTTTTTTTATTACGTCTATGGCAACAGTATTATAACATATATTTTGCGGTGTAAGTGGCTCAATGTACCATTAGAGCCAAAGCCAACCTCACTCACTCACTTGCTTTGGCGAAAGAGAGGTAGGGCACGACGATAGCTCGACTGGGGAACCTCCACCTCACAGAAGACGGCAGCCAAATAACAACTCCCTGGAGGGAGGATAACAGTGGATGAGCATAACTTATTGTGCTAACTCTATAGAGAGCTCGATGGCGTTGTTGCGCGTGTCATTCTAACCAAACACGCTGGTTAAGCAACGTCGACCGCAGCCTGTCTATGGTTGGGTTTACGTATCTCGAGTTTCTCCGTTGGTCCCAGCTGTTGTTGATAGATGACAGTCGTTAAGCTAAGTCAGTGGCAAAACACTGGCCACCGCCAATCCGCATTTGAGCAGCGTGGTGGAGTATGCTCTAAGCACCTTCGGTTGAAGGGAGACCCGTATCGCTGCAGTGGGATGAGTAAGGGTTGATGTGGCTACCACTATTCTCCGTTGAAGTGTTCATGGGCTATTTTACAGCAGCATTTATTCCAATTTGCCTTCCGACGTTGTAATAAGAGACTTCTGTATATATTATTCACAATAGCTCTATTTTTATATATGGAAAAATCTTTTCTAAAAAATAAAAATTATATACATACACGAAGAAGAAACCAGAACCAATGATGAATGAAGATTGTATATCTTGGATGCGCTTTCAGCAACGGTGGAAGGTCCACCGCAGATGTGGAAAGACGAGTGAGTGCTGGTATCAGTGTGAAAGGAACGTTGGGAAAACTTGGCAGAAAAAACTTGAACCAGAAGGCACAGCTCGCTATACACAATGCGTTGCTGGTACCAACGCTTACATAAGTAAGCGAGAGCTGGGTATGGCATAGAGAGCATGAAAGTAGGATAAACGCGGTCAAAATGCGAGCGTTGCGCAAAATTTGCGGTGTAACGCTTGTATAGACCGTATTTGCAATGATGATGTTGGAAACAGAGTTGGTTTGAAAGAGAGCGTCGGTGTTAAAATAAGAACAGGCATGCTCCGTTGGTTCGGACATGTAGAAAGAATGCAGGATGAAAGAATGACGAAGCAGATATTCAATGCAAAAGTGGAAGAATGTAGGAGCCGAGGAAGGCCAATACTTACCTACCATGATCAAATTGGTCGTGTTCAGAAGGTGATGTCAGGAGCCCTAGAAACCGGCGAAAGTGCATGAGAAGAACAATGAATGTTAAAGAAGCGAGCGAGAGTTATGTAAGGGTCGAGTCACGTGGCGCTCGGTTTCTCTGCCTACCCCGCAATGGATTTGGCGTGAACTTATACATAGATAGATATTCATACAATTGACGAGCGCGGTGGCGCAGTCGTGAATGACGCAACTTTGACACCATCGCTCGTGGTTTCGATTCCCACATAGGACAAACATTTGTGTGCATGTATGTTTTTCTTGGTCTGGATATTTTTAAGAGAGGTAGGGCGCATCAAAGTACCCCATCTGGGGCCTTAACCTCACATAAAAACCGCTGCCAAATAACAACTCACTAGAGGGTTGTTGTGTTCCTACGTGTGAGTGAGGTCATTCGTAAGTTCCTAAGGAGCTGCTGTGTTAACAGCAGAGGAGTCATCGCACGAGTGATACTTAATGTGTTACAAGCGTCCATAGCCTAAGGTAATCGCTTTACATCAGGCGATGTGTATGCTTGTATACCTTTCAACGCTGTAAAAAAAAGATGTATAAATATAAACATATATATGTATATATAATAAATTTGCTTGTTTGAAACGGGTGAAACTACTCCGTTAATTTACTTAGGTGCAGCATTTTGGGTGTAATTTAATTATGTACTGACTTATAAACAAAGGGTTCCATTTTCAAATTAAACGTACGCCTCGAATGGCGTGAGAGTATTAAAATTGTAAGGCTAAAGCTTAAAGGTGAAATATTAAAATCCGTAGCTATTTTAAGAGGCGCAAAAAGTATTTGGTGCAGAAAGCTTTTTAAGTAATGTTCAGGTTTTGCGGCTAGATACCTTTTTAGCAAATTGGCTGAAGTTCAGGTTTACACTTCGAATGTTTCAAATGGTACAAAAAAAAATCCAAGATATACCTAAGAATCCTACATATTCCTGTTAAGTCACTTGTAAGCTGTATAATAAGTTGTTTATCACCGATTTCGGAAAAGAATGGGATTCTATTTTTTAATAGATATATGTTATAATACCCTCATATAAATTTGGCAAAGTTGTAAATAAATATAAAAAAAATATGTTAATATCTCTAACTATAAAATCAATTATAAACTATAGAGAATTATCTTAAAGCAGTAAAAATAATAAACGTTTTACCTTTAACTACATGCTTGCTTAGTAATAAAGCATGATTTGCTTTTAAATAATATAATTGAGATTGATGGTGCACGGCTCTGTGCTGTGAGTCCACTTATAAGAACTGTTCAGCTTGTGTACGAATAAGTCGTCTATTCGCACACATGCTGAGCAGTTCTTATAAGTGTACATGTCACCCTGGTTTGATATCAAAATTGGTGTCAGACAGAGTTGCATGTTGCCTGCTAGGCTGTTTATTCTGTATCTCGACAGTTGTGTGTAGAGAATAAGGTCAACAACTGAACAAAATAATGACAATTTCTTTGCAGGTATTTCTACAGAAAATCGTTAAATTTATCTCGCACTCTTGCTGAAAAATTACTTAGAGCCAATGTTCTTGAGCCTAAATCCAACTTCAGGTTCAACCTATAACCGCTGCCATAATACTCAGCACTTTTAAGTCCCTCAAGAAAACGTCTGAAGATATTTGAGGAATATCTGTAGCTATATTGGAGAATATTATAGGCGTTATTGTATCGGTACCTCGCACACGTTTTTAACAAATGTATCAAAATTGGAGTGTTCCCAGATTTAATGAAGGTTAGTAAACTCTTGCCACTGTTTAAGAAAGGTTGCAAATGACCCTAATAATTTTAGACCTATATGCATTTTATCCGCTTCAAGCAACATTTTTGAAACGGTTATTTTAGATCAGCTGGTAACTTACTTTTAAACAAACCGGCTGCTATACAGCCACTAATATGGTTTTTAGGAAAGGCCATTCTACTACTGATGCTTCAACTACGTTGCTACAGGTCATCTTGGAACCTGGGGAGGACAAGAAAAATGCAATCGGTGTCTTTTATGATCTTACTAAAGCCTTTGACTGCATGAATTTTAACGCTGATTAAAAAGTTTAATTTTATGGCATCGATAATCATGCTCCGAGAGATGCTCGTAATACTGGCCTCAGAGAGTTTTCTGACGTACCACAAGGCTCAATTTTAGGGCCATTTCTTTTTTTAATTTACGTAAACGATCTTCCATTCGTGGCACTAGATCTATATGATATTATGATATTTAACGACGACACCTCCTTAGTTTTTAAAGTTGACCGGAATAAAGACAATTTTGACGATGTGAATAATACTATGTCGCGTGTTCATCAATGGTTTACGGCAAATACTTACTACTAAATGCTAATAAAACCAAATGTGTTAGTTTTTGTCTCCTAATAGTTGCCCAAAAACTTGTAACCCCACTAATACTGAACTACAAAACTTTAGAAATGACCAAAATTACTACTTTCTTAGGCATTGTGTTAAATGAAAAACTACAGAGGCATCCCCACATTAAAACGTTGGTGGTAAACTAATAGGCGCCGCATATGCTTTAAAGAGATTTAGGCAGTTCACTGATGTTCAAACGACCAGATTGGTTGGTGGTCATAGACTCTCCTATGGAATTCTTTTATGGAGCATTATAAGTTAGGCTATCGAGACTTTCTTCGACATACTTTTAAACTCGTTAATGTTCTTACCTTGGCTTCGCAATACATCAAACCAATAAAGGTTTGTACACAAGAATCTTCATTTATTTAAAAACATTAGTGATATACACGATTATAATAGACGCAACAAAAATGAATTGGCTATAGTAAAGTTGGCAAATCTTTCATGCTTGCAAATATACAATAAAATTACAAGTTACATACGCTAGAAATCACTATATATATATATATATATATATATATAAACAAACAATATATATATATATATATATATATATATATATATATATATATATATATATATATATATATATATATATATTTGTTGTAAATTGTAGCATATAATCTATCTACAAACTTGGTCCCCGTGAGAGCCTTAGAGAAAAATTCAAAGAAATAAATATTCTAACAGTCGCATCGCAATATATCTATGAAAATCTTTTGTATGTCCATAAAAACATAGACTCATTTTGTAAAAAGAGTGATACTCATAACATAAATACTAGATATAAGCATAATCTTGTGTTACATGCAAGCCGTCTCCACAAAATAAGTAATTCTTTTATGGGGCAATGTATACGGTTCTATAACAAACTTCCCAGCAATATAAGAGAATTGTCAATAAACAAGTTTAAAACTACTATTAAAGCCAAATTGTGTAGCAGGGCATATTATAAAGTATCTGACTATATTAATGATAAAAATGCCTGGGATTGAGTCGATCCAATTATAATGTAATTAATAAATTATGTAAATTTGTTTGGATACCAAAAGAGGGATGCCTGAGTTTTTTGGCAGTATTTTTATCAGTGCTCACCTAGTCATGAACTGGACGGTAAGGAAAAAATTGTGACAATTCCAAACAAATGTAGCCATTTTTACGGAATAAAAAGATTTTGACTTTGACTTTGACTTTGAATCCCTAATTATATGCTACAATTTACAACAAAAAAATTTAAAAATCATCTCAGTAAGCAAATCTTATTAGACGGTCAATGAATAATTAAACGAAAAATTCGTATGATCCTCGTATTTTTTTTTTTTTTTTTTTTTTTTTTTTTTTTTTTTTTTTTTATATATTTATTTTACATTAAACACAGACACACATAGTCTTAAAGCTATGGATCCACACACTAGGCATGCAAGCCTGTATCGTGTGGCCCATTATTTTTATGCTTATCTAATAAAAGTTTGGTGCCGGCTGACTTGCAAACATAAATTAATAATAACAGTAATTACATCAAGTATATCAAGATTGGTTTCAAAATATTATAATTTAGAACATATACATTAATACAAGGAATATATATATATATATATAATAGATACATGTTGATCTTTCTACCTATTTCATATTTAGTACATAATTCAAAGCATATCATTGAGGCTATTTGCATTATATTATTAGTAGTTCTGAAGCATTTTTTCAATTTCATCATATTCGAGATTGATTAACCTTTTATTTTAATCTTAGCTCCACGCATAGTACTTTCTCTAAGATCACAGGGTTTGACAACTTTGTTATAGATGCTCACTTGTATATGAGGATTAAAGCGTTTCGCAAATGTTGTATTCACTCGTGGCAAAGGAACCTTAAAAACTCGTTTCTTAACTAGGTTTGAATATTCACAAGAGTTTATAACTTTCTTGTGGGTCATCAACGCTACTTTCATAAAAAACAATTTTCGAACACTCAACACTTTGCTCTCTTTGTATAATTCTGCTGTTGGGTATCTGAAGTTTTTCTTCAACATTGTCTTGAGGACTGACCTCTGAGCTCTTTCAACTTCTATCATAGCTGTCTTAGAAGATCCGCCCCAACAGGAGATGCAATACATTAAAATCGACTGACAAAGGGCATAATAGACATTTGTTAATGTACTAACTGAAGCTGCGTTGCGAAGTTTACGCATTACGTGAGCTATACTACGAACTTTCTTAGACAAATATGATATATGTTGTTTGAAATTTAAATTTTGATCGATATGAATGCCGAGATATTTAGCGGATTGAACTCTGTCTATATTATCGCAATTACAAGAATTCTGGTTAGTCATACACCGGTTGTGTAATTTTATTTGTAGACTTGAAGGCGGAGCTGAAACCTGTGTTTTATGGAAGCAAACGTAGTTAGTCTTTTTTGTGTTTAATGTCAGTAAGTTCCAGTTCAACCATTCAGCGACTTGAGCTAGTCCTTTTTCAGCGAGCGAAAACGCACCGTTCCATGACTTGTCATTAAAAAGCAACACCGTGTCATCTGCATAACATATTATATCTGCATTTTCCAGTTGTACGGTGTGAATATCATTTAAATACAGTATGAACAGTGTTGGACCAAGAATGCTTCCCTGCGGCACTCCTAAGATCGTGTTCTGTACGCTACTAGTGTAATCACCTATTCGAACACATTGTTTTCTATTACGCAAATAGCTTGAAAACCAATCTAAAGCCAAACCCCTGACACCGATTTTCTCAAGTTTAGTTAATAATACCCGAGTGGAAATGGTATCAAAGGCCTTTGCCAAGTCTAGAAACACACCAATGCAGTGCTGGTTTCTGTCCAGATGGGAGGAGACAGTTGAAGTCAGTAGATCGACAGCATCCTCGGTAGACTTTTTGGATCTGAAGCCAAATTGCCGGGAAGAGAGCAAGTTATTCATTTCAAGGTAGCTGATAAGCCTTTTATTAACTAGCTTTTCAAGCAATTTGGAGAAAACTCCCAATAAAGAGATGGGACGGTAGTTAATAGGTGTTCTTTTGGATCCGCTTTTATATATGGGGTAAATAACTGCTATTTTCCATAATTCTGGAAAGACGCCTGTAGAGAAGCTAATGTTACAAATTGCCACTAAAGGCTCTATGATAAGATCTTTGATTTGTTTGACTAGACCATTACTCAAACCATCAATACCAGGAGCCTTGTCATTCTGCAGCTGATCGATTAGTTCACCGAGTTCAGATGCGTCGGTCGGGTGCATAAAAAATGAGTCACGTAATGCGGTATCAATCTTAATCCTCGATGCTAAGTTTTCCTCACTTACATTAAGATTATTTAGAATGTCGTTTGCAAGTTTAATTCCAATTTCATAAAAATGTGTATTACACATATCAACTGATTTTTGCGCATCAGCACCCTGAACTTGTAAGAGGTCTGTTGGTTGTTTATTACCTTTACTAATATCACATATATTTCTTATTGCTTTCCAAAGCTTTTTAGGTTTTCCTCGACTTTCTTGGAGTTCATTCTCTTCGTATTGTGTCTTTAGCTTACGTAAGATTCTGTTGCAGAAATTTCTGTAACGTCTATATGTTATCTGGGTTATTGCACTATCAGGATTAGATTTAGCTTGTTGGTGTAGCTTATCTCTATGCTTGATGCACCGAATTAGCCCCGGTGTAATCCAAGGCTTAATATTAAATTTAGAACGACTGATTTTGATTATTCGAGAATTTGAGTTTATAATACTCATCAAACAGTCGTTAAATTGTTTTACAGCTTCATCGGTGTTTGTTTTATTAATCACTGCACACCAATCTATACCATGGAGATCCTTTTTGATAGCTTCGACATTTACATGTAGTTTATCTCGATTTAGCTTTTCAGATTTTGGGATTTGTAATTGAATTCCAGCTGCCACGATTTTATGATCCGTTATATCACAAGAGCAAACCGCTCCGAGAGCTTTCCCTTTTGATTTGACGTATATATGATCTAAACATGTATTATTTCTGGTCGGTATTGATATAGCAGGTAGTAATCCGTAATCTGTGTGAAGACATAAATATTCACTGTTCCTGTCACCTTCTAGTATATTAATATTTATATCACCAGTAACAATTAAATTCGTTTTGTTTTTATGAGATTCCAGATAAGACTGTAGGTCTGTCATAAAATTATCCGTATTTGTAAAAGAAGGGGAGCGATAAATACAAAGAATAGATACATAATAAGGCACATCTACTGTCAAACAATCCGCTTCCTTAAAGTTTGGCTCTACAACAGTCGCATTCAAGGAGCTTTTAACATACACTACAACCCCACTATTCTGATTGATTATTTTATTTGTTCTATAGTCAAAGTCAAGTCAAAGTCAAAGTCAAAATCTTTTTATTCCGTAAAAATGGCTACATTTGTTTGGAATCGTCACAATTTTTTTCCCTACCGTGCAGTTCATGACTAGGTGAGCACTGATAAAAATACTGCCAAAAAACTCAGGCATCCCTCTTTTGGTATCCAAACAAATTTACATAATTTATTAATTACATTATAATTGGATCGACTCAATCCCAGGCATTTTTATCATTAATATAGTCAGATACTTTATAATATGCCCTGCTACACAATTTGGCTTTAATAGTAGTTTTAAACTTGTTTATTGACAATTCTCTTATATTGCTGGGAAGTTTGTTATAGAACCGTATACATTGCCCCATAAAAGAATTACTTATTTTGTGGAGACGGCTTGCATGTAACACAAGATTATGCTTATATCTAGTATTTATGTTATGAGTATCACTCTTTTTACAAAATGAGTCTATGTTTTTATGGACATACAAAAGATTTTCATAGATATATTGCGATGCGACTGTTAGAATATTTATTTCTTTGAATTTTTCTCTAAGGCTCTCACGGGGACCAAGTTTGTAGATAGCTCTTATGGCTCTCTTTTGCAATAAAAAGATGGTGTTAATGTCCGCGGAGTTACCCCAAAGAAGAATTCCGTATGACATAATACTATGAAAGTAGCTGAAATAAACTATTCTAGCCGTATCAACATCAGTGAGCCGTCTAATAGTTTTCACTGCATAGGCTGCAGAACTTAGTTTTCCTGATAATTTTTCAATTTGTGGGCCCCATTGTAGTTTGGAGTCAATTGTTATACCCAAGAACACAGTTGTCTCCACTGGGGCCAAATTAGTTCCATTAACATGTACATTGGTAGTCACCTGTCTTACATTAGGTGTTGAGAACTTAATTACTTTAGTCTTTTTATCATTTAAAAGCAGATTATTAACATTAAACCAATGCATAACTTTAGAGAGAGCATCGTTAACTTCGTCATAATTACCTAACTGTCTATTAATTTTGAATGTCAAAGAGGTATCATCCGCAAACAATACAATCTCATGTTTATCCTTTACATAATAAGGTAAGTCATTTATATATACTAAAAATAAGAATGGACCTAGAATTGACCCCTGTGGGACTCCCATGACTACAGGGGACCCCGAAGATCTTTTACCATTAACATCGACCTTCTGTATCCTATTGCCCAGATAAGAAGACAGAAGTTCGAGAGCCTTGTTCCTGATGCCGTAGTGGTGTAATTTTCTGACAAGAGTGTCATGGTGCACGCAGTCAAGCGCTTTAGACAGATCACAGAAAATTCCCAAGGCATCTTGCGAACCTTCCCATGCCGCGAATATACTTTTAAGCAAATGAATCCCTGCGTCTATAGTTGAACAACCTCTCGTAAATCCGAACTGTCTCCTATGAAGCAAATTATGTGTATTAAAATGTCTGAGCAACTGGCTAAGCATTAGTTTTTCAAAAATTTTACTGAGAATGGGCAGTATGGAAACAGGTCGAAAATTCGAAGGGTCCGAACTATCACCAGATTTAAATAATGGAATGATTTTACTATGTTTCATCAAGTCAGGAAATACACCAGATGCCACACAACAATTGAAAATTGTAGCTAAATGTGGAGCGATTGAAATAATAATAGAAGATATGGTTTTGACAGATAGACCCCACAGATCTTTAGTGTTTTTCATATTTATTGATTTAAAAGCGTTCAAAACATCTTTTGGGCTTACAGCTGAAAATTCAAATATTGTGTCGCATTCTACCACGCTCTGTTTGAGAACGAGTTCAGCAGCTATAGAAGAAGACCTAAGATTTCTCGTAGTAATAAGAGGAATGTTAGAAAAATATTTTTCAAACTCAGTCGCAATTTCTACATCATTTTTGATATCTATATCATTTATCTTTAACTGAAAGTCTCGACTACGTACTTTCGCTCTACCCGTCTCATTATTTATCATATTCCAAACAGATTTAATAATATGTGTTGAACCATTAATTTTATTTCTTAAATATATAGACTTAGCATTGGAACAGGCTCGTTTAAATATTTTAGCATAATTTTTTACAAGTTCTTGAAAAGTCGGATTGTGATTACAGGTCCTTTCTTCATAAAGTTCATACAATTTATTCCGACTTTTGTAAATACCAGGAGTTGCCCAATCACTGAATGTCATACGGTCACTTACAGACAGTTGTTTTGGAGTAAAGATTGCATTAAATTCACTAGTAATTAAGCTAAATAATGAACTGTACAAGTGGTCCGGAGTACCGTGATAGGGCAACAATACAATTTTTTCTGCTATATTAGACTTAAATCTTTCTAAGCGGCTTTTACTAAATGGTATATAATTTATTTGCTTTCTTTGTATTTTTGAAGAATTTGGAAATGAAACCAATTGACCTGAATGGTCTGACTGAACTTTATTAATTATAGATTGATATGAAGGTTTTACATTGCTAAATATATTGTCAATACATGTAGCACTTGTAGCAGTTACTCTTGTTGGCTCTGTAAAAATATGATGCAAATTATTTGATTTAAATAAATTTAAAAAGTTGTAGGTAACAGTATTTTTCTCCAAGATATTTATATTAAAGTCTCCACAAATTATAACAGTTTTATGGCTATTAGATAATTTATTTAAGGCATCCTCCATGATATTTGAAAATGTTTCAAAGGGCGCGCTAGGAGGTTTGTACAGGTTCATAACAATGAATCGTTCCAATTCAATGCATGAAATCTCTACAACTCGCTCAACAGAGAGGCTCACAATGTCACACCTTTCTTTAAATTTAAGCAACTTATTTAATAATATTAAGGAGCCACCATGTATACAGTTATCTCTGATGAATGAGCTATAGGTCTCATAGCCAGAAATAGGTGGTATATTAGACACGTCAACAAGTCTGCATTCTGTTAGTACAATGACATCCCACTCGATATCTAGCCGAGTGAGGGCTATTACAAAGTTGTCAAAATTCTTATTTATGCTTCTAATATTAAAGTTTAAAACTTTAAACGTAATATCAGTGGTGAACAATGATTTACAGCTTTCCAGTTGTGTGATGTCGTGACACTCAATGTTAATTAAATCTAAATTATCTGAGATGTCCTGCATCGTAGTTAATATTTATGTATAAAACAAAAATGAAGCAATTTAGTTTGGTTTCGGTCACGACAAAACTAGAGTAACAAACCGCTATTACAAAAATATTAAATATTATTACTACCTTTATAAATCGATTCGATATTATTGTTTTAGGCCTCTGCAAGATATACAGGTGATACAAACACATGTGAAATAAAATAAATACTATAAATATAACTTTACTACTATATGCATAAGCATTTCTGTGAAAACCTAAAACCAACATACATAGGAGCACAAGATATGTAGCCAACCCATATCGAAGATCAATCGGCTGGTGGCGCCTTGCCGCCAGGTGAAACCAGGAGGCGAATGTCGTTTGGAGAAGATATTCGTAGAACTGGGGAATTCTTTTCTTCTCTTTTAGCGTAGATTGTTCCATTTTTGACCCAGCAGAATTTATAGCCACATTCAGCCGCACGTTGTCTTGCGGTACGAAATAACCGCCTATTCTCTTCTGTTAGCCTTTCATTTACAAAGATTCTTCGTCCAGGGCCTTCATCGACTATATCCTTGCTATCGAGGTTACGCCTTAATTTTGCCCCTGCCAGAAAATTGTCTCGGGCAGTTTTCCTCGCAAACTTCACCACCAATGGGCGGGTAAAAGTTTTATCTCCAGTCGGTTCAGCTGTAAGTTTATGTTTAGGGCCCACACGAGTAGCATAATCGATGTCATTAATGTCCAAGGCAACTCCGATTTTCTGAGCAGTAACCATTGCTAAGTGCGTTGGATTTTCTCCCTTAAGTTCATGCACTCCCATGATCTCAATCTCATTTATTAACGCGTGTTGTGATTGCAAAGCAACTTGTTCCTGCAGAGTCTGCACCATGACCTCTAAATCCAGATTTCTCCGCTCCAAATCTTCTTGTTTTTTCTCTATACTCTTAATTTTTTCCACGGATTCGAGGAGTGCCGATGAAACTGTTTCGAGTCGAGATGAGATACTTACGCGAAAATCTTCTAACTCTCGTCGCATAGTTCGAATTTCGTTTGTGAGAACTTGCAAGTTGCTGTCATTATTGGTAGGTGCTGCGGGATCTTGAGATTTTGGTACAGATTTATTGCGCATTGTGACATTCTCTTTAGAAGCTGGAGTAATGGGGCGATAAGCTGGCGAAAAGTTACTCGTTTTCCTCCTGTTTACACAACACTCTGGACAAATCCATGTTGCCATTTCATCAGGTGTAGCGTCCGTCACATTCGCGCATGTCAGATCATACGATTTCTTACACGAGACGCTTGTGCATACAAATTGTCTACCGCTTATAACACGCTGGCACCCTGCGCAGGTTTCGTTTCTTGGAGTGGTCGGCATATTCAGTGAGACTGGTACCACTAAAACCAGAAGTTTGCGACAGAATATCGCGCAAGTATCGCAAGTCGCAAAAGTATCGCGACGCTTCGCGGTACGGGGCAGGCAGAGCAGCTATCGTCCGGCCGGTTAATGAGTCACGCACGCAGCACGTTACGCTTGCACGGTATCTACTGAGACAATAATTTACTTACACCGTCTCAATAACTGATAATACTTGTTGAAAGTACGCGATGATTTCGCTGAAACCACTGCACTTTTAATTTAATTAATATGTAAAGTTTAAGGCTCACAATATTAGCTTTATAATAAAACACTATTTTGAACTAGTGCATCACTTTAAGGTAAATAAAAAATATTATTTCACTGAGCGTTATAGAAGTGCGACTATAAAAGCCAAGCGCCGGCGAGAACTGTATGAAAAAAAAATTGTCAGAATTAGTATTGAATACTCAGTAGGGATGGAAGGTATATATATATATATATATCGTATGTAACTTGTAATTATACATCAGTAACTGGAGCCTATGTCTATAGAACTTACCTATAAGCTTTAAAGCGCAAGTTCGCCCATGCGTGGAGTACTGTTCTCATCTCTGGGACAGGTCTGCCAAATATCAACTTGACGCTCTCGATAGAATGCAGTGCCGTGCTATACGCATCATAGATAGCGCTGAGGTCACTAACTCCCTTGAACCTCTTCAGCTGCGTAGGGATATAGGTAGCTTGAGTATTCTCTACCGTATCTATCATGGGGAATGTTCTGAGGAGCTTTTTAACCTCATCCCTCCTTCTCCTTTCCTCCGGAATACTCGCGCTGGACTGAGATCACATCTACATAGAGTTGGGTTACTTACCTCCCGTATTAAGAAGTTTGGCGACTCATTTGTTTGTCGGACTATCAAAATATGGAATTCGTTTCCGGCGCATGTGTTCCCTACTTCCTATAATCCCGGGTCGTATAGACGAGGTGTGAAGAGGCACCTTAGCGGGCCGTCATGGGGGGGACAGCAGCACAGCGCTAATCACTGTGATGGCTGTTCTCACATCTGGTTCTCATTGACGCTTTCCATCAGGCGCGACGGGGATATTTTGACAGGCCACATTAAAAAAAAAATTAGTGCTGGGAATAGAGTGAATGGAGCGTTGGGAAAACTTCTTGGCAGCAAAAACTTGAACCAAAAGCCGTAGCTCTCCATACACATTGCAGAGCTGGAGCTGCAACGCTTACGCTTACTTTCTGGAAGTGAGAGCTGGGTATGGCAGAGAAAGCATGAAAGTAAAATAAACGCGGTCGACATGCGAGCGTCGCGCAAAATTTGAGGTGTAATGCTTCTAGACCGTATTCGCAAAGACGATATTAGAAATTGATTTGACCTGAAAAAAAGAGCGCCTGTGTTAAAATAAGAAGAGGCATGCTCCGTTGGTTCGGACATATAGAAAGAATGTAGGATGAAAAAATTGCGATACAGATATACAACTCGAAAATAAAAGGATGTTGAAGCCAAGAAAGGCCAATACTTACCTACCATGACCAAATTGATTGTGTTTTATCAGAAGGTGATGTAGGAGCCTTAGAAACCGGTAAGTCTGCGTGAAAAGAGCAATAAATATTAATGAAGCAAGTGAGGTGTGTAAGTATCGAGTTATGCGGCGCTCTGTTCTCTTTGCCTACTCCGCAAGGAATTTGGCTTGAAATTTTACAATACCGTACAATACACATACTACGGATACCATTTGGCGATCCGTATATTTTTTTATATCTAGACATAGTAAATAAAAACTTATGAGTTTGTACTATTTATATCGTATATTTATTTGTACGTTTCTAATTTCAATATTAAAGTATTATATAGACTAGGGTAGTAATTCCACCAAACACTGGCACAGAAAATCGTAGTCAAATAATCTATCAGTTATTTTACTGTGGTAACTACTTTAACGTGAGCCGTGACGTGATAAAAAACAATTTGTGAGAAGAAAATTTTCTTTTTAATTATTGTAGATTACAGGCTACATGTAATTTGATTTGGAATAGAGAATATTAATAATTAATTGAAAGTCGAAACACAAGTTGAAGCTTTTAGTCATTTTCTGTTTCTATCACACAAAATCCTGTTTCAAATATTGCAATTGTGAATTGTTTAGCTTCCATTTTGGATAGAACAAGTTTTAAAAGAAAACAGGCGATGTTTTCACTTTACAAATAAAAATGGGCATTTATTTAAGTTATTACATCTATTGTAAGATTATTTTAATATTCAATACTTCGCATATTTTTATCTCTTAAAATAAAACAATAGAAAGTCTGGCAAATACAAATAACATGTTTTATACAAACAGGTATATCAAGACAAAAGATTTCTATAATACTTACTTTAATAATTTCTGATCTGTTATACAAATTTTATTTCTAAAATTTCAAAATCAATTCTCAGAGTAGTTTTTTTATAATTTTAGATACAAAAGATATTAAATACATTCAATATAAACAACACTATTGAACACCACTATGCCACTATGATATAAAACGCGATTCTTATGATAACGTGACTTTTATTTCAATCACAATAAGAATAACGTATTTGTGATATACTGATGGCTTTCGTAACATAAGCCCTGGTTTTCATAATTGCGAATCAAAGACAAAAAGTGTAGAATTCTGAAGGTTAAATTGAGCACATTATTAAGTGAAACTTGGCATGCGTAATGGACATCATTATTTTTTTAACATCTACAGCATTTATGGCCCTTGCTCTTGAATAATAAAGGTTCCAATGCAATGGTATGTTGAGAGGAACTTGTGTTGTCAATGTCAATCTATGACATGCACAATTATTGAACCGTATTTGAATTACGACTTATATTGAAAGATAGCACTAAAACTAAAAACATTCATTCTACAGTACTTACTCATACATATAAAATACAATAGGTATTCTGAAATAACAAAGTTACAAACACGAAATGGAAGAATAGAAAGGACTGATCGAGCACCTTTGGTATATTTATTTTGTAAAGGTGTTTGTATCGAAATCATAGATATTTTCTTGTATGCATGAAAAGAGATTTATAGAAGCGAGTGAGTTGTGTAAATCTTATAGCGTGGCGTCTTATGGCATTCGGTCCTCTCTGCCTACCCCGCATCAGACCTCGCGTAAAAGATATAGTACTGTGGATATTTTCTTTTAGTTTATATATTTTCGCCAAGTCGAAGGCCAAATAAACATCCAAATCGCTTGTTTAAATCGATTGCAACTAAAAGAGTTATAATGCTTTGCCACACCCGCTCGCCGTCCACCTGCACTGTGAGGAACACTTCAACTCTGGGGAATTGTTGTTGTTATCAAATCTCCCTAGCTGAGTTGCTTCTAATTATGTAAGTGAATGTATGTATGTGTATGTATGTATGTGTATCTTCACGTCAGGTCCCTTGCGGGGTAGGCAGAGAGCGCCATAAGACACGGTCCTTACACACTTCAGTCGCTTCTCTAAGATTCATCGCTCTTTTCATGCTCACTCGCCGTTTCCGGGGCTCCTAACATCACTTGTCATAGAGGGAGTCCTCGGTCCCACGCTGGGGCCGTAATGCCTGGAATTAAAACCAGAGAGGCAATTGCCAGAGTGGCAAGTGGTAGATACCAAGATACCACTTGATTCTTCTAACAATTTGCTTTCTCGAGGACTTTGCTGAGCACCGACAGCAGGCCTATCGGCCTATACGATCTGGGCAGTTAACCTCCACTCCTTTAAATTAAGAGGGGAAATGTCCTACCTTGAGATTAGCGTTGACTATTGTTAAGAACACTCATTCATCCGCCTGCAGAGCCTCCACTACAATATTAGCCGTGAGGCCGTCATTTCCGGTGATTTTTTGGATGAGAAACTGAGGGCCGCCCTCATTATTTCCCCAGTCGTGAAGGGAGGATCATCTTCCGTCATTGCTTCCTCGTTTCGAGCCAGAGTCCTTAGCGTGGCCTGCTCCCGCATGTTCATTTCGGGACTGTCATCCGGTAATAGGGTCGCCAGGATCAGCCTCCCACGCAGCCAGTGGGAGACCATCGTTGCCGCGCAACAACGGCTCGGCCTTTCGACGCTCCATGCGGCGCAGCACGCAGTATATACCATCCCACATTAACTCGTGTTCCGCTGCGCCGCAGAAGCATTTCTAACTTACCGTCTGCGCCGCCCGAGCAGCCTCTACATAGTGCTTCCTTTTTTCTTCATTTTCTCTAATTACTCATTTTTGTCTACGCGGTGCTGCCTACCTGATGCGTCTCTTATGTCTTTCCACGGTTATAGCTTTTTCTTCCAGTTCTTTTGACTACCATGGTGGGCTCATGGCAGGCTTTGACGGTCCAAGTTTAGGAATGTTGGCCCGGCGGGGAAGACTACCGCAGCCATATGGATGCCCTGCCGGGTACCCCCGTCAAAGCAGGTCCCTTAACCTTATCGGCCGTTACCTCCTCCGCGTCCGCACTAACGTCGTCTTTTTTGATCGGAATCGCCTCGGGAGAACGTTAATAGTTGTTGTGTGTGCTACAAACGTTTCCAGTAACAAAACAGCCCGAAAAAACAAAATTTGGATGAAAAAATGATTTAATATGTTGAAATATGGAAAAAAACCGAGGAAAACTGAAAACTAAATATTTTACTGCATTTCTTTTTAGGTTATTGTATTGGTGGAAGCTATGGCCGACTGCTTCGAGCGTTTTAGCAATGTCCGATTACAGAATATGCAGAATAAAATTTATTTGTTCCCAAAAAAGTGGATTTTTATTGAAATTTAAAAAAAATGTCTACTAAAGTGTATGTGTTTTATTTTGTTTCAGATAGATGGCAATTAACTTTGAAAAGTGACGTGTAACAAACTATAGTAAGTATTTAAAACTAGGCCCCGGAAAATGTGATTTACCTATAAATTTCGACTCACCAAGTAGCCTCGGTTCTATGCCTGTCATATCGTATTATGACAATAAAATAACATTTATTGAATTATTTCTAGTACTTGTGCTGAATGAGGGCTTATTCTTACTACATTTCATGAGCTTAGGTTAACTCGAAATACCTACCTCATATATTTCGATGCGCGATTTCTTAAAAACGTAGGTAGGAAAATATAACTACAAAACGACGCCTATTATTACTGTATTTTAGATGCAAGTCGCCAAGTCAGCGAAAACCCAGCGCCACAATAAGCGGTCCCTACACAACTCGCTCGCTTCTCTAACACGATGATCATTTATACTCACCACTCAAGCAAAGTTGCAATCATTCGCTTATTCTTTTTAAATGTATTTATTATTACAGCGTTAGTTTTTTTTCCAACAAGATTAACAAAAAAGCATGCGAACCATATTAGATGGTGAGCGGTAACCCCGGCCTATTGAAGCACGCAACACCACAAGGATGTTACTCGCGCGTTGCCAATCTTCTGACCTTAGGCTACTTCGTCACAGTACCTAGTAATTTCTATGTCTATCTCACCCTGTAAACCGAAATATAGCATATAATTAGAACTGATTAGCGGTAAATAGGTGAGACAGAGGTACTCACGCAGAGAATTTTTGTACAAAGTCTCCTTCTGATCAAAAGTAAGATAAATACAAATAATGTTTAATATCTTTAATACTATGGAAATTAATTGAACGTGCCCAATATTCACTGCGGCAATATTGTAAAACTACCACTAAAAATATATTGAGTGCTGCAGCAATTAAAATAGTTTTAATGAGCCCAGTCGTATAGTTAATAGGAAAAAAACAAGAGATTTAGAGAACTTTTCATACCAATACACGTGGATCCGATGCTTACGAAATAAGCTCTGAAATGCTTTGAGTATGTTTGGAAAAAGACGAACGAGAGCAACGCTCAGGCTTGCTGCTTTCTTTGAATATCTTTTACTGCAGTATGCAGAGCCAAACTATAGTTTTACTGTGGCATAAAGGCATTTCATTAAAAAGAAATAGCCAACGTACCTCATGAACGTTGTTTTAGCATTTATAAATATTTATTATTTTATATACCCGGAATTTTGTTTGCGCAATGAAGGTGATATGTGTGTATATGTAAATATATCTTCACGCCAGGCACCTAGCGGGCTAAGCAGAGAGAACCAAGCCCCATAAAAGAGCTCACAGACCTTTTCATGCACGCACGCCGATTCCTAGGTCTCCTGACGTCAACTTCTGATAAAACACTACCAATTTCATGAAACTTTTTTTTTACAACTCTTTAATTATTTTAAATTTTTTCGTGTTTATTATCAAATTACAATATGGAATGGGGTATTAAAGAAAATAGAATTGCAGTGCCTTGCATAAAGTGTGTATGGCGCCGACGGTCGTATTCAAGACCCTTCAAAAGCTTGGTATCAGCCGTATGTTCGTATATCGTACTATCGACTGATATATCATCCCTTCCTCTATTGAAAACCATGAAAGACCGGGGCGATGACCGCGTGCTATTAAAACTACAAAGGCTGTAAATGCTGTTTAAGCCAGAATTCGCCGAAACACCATTAGGAAACATAAAAATTTTCGCGAGAATTTTTGTGTTGACACGTATAATAAAACAAGACTTGAAGCTCGGCGCTTATTGTCGATATATAGGACATGCCCTAAATCAATGTCTACAGTTGAAGAGAGTGGATCGAACAAAACGCCTTCTGTCCTGACACGTAGGTGAAAGGCACAGAAATATCCTCTTTACTGATGAATAAAATTTCACGATTGAAGATCACTACAACAAGCAAAATCACAAAGTGTATGCACACAATTCTAAAGAAGCCGCGCAAGTGGTCGGATAGGCACGACGTGGTCATCATCCTGCGTCTGTAATGGTTTGCTTAGGTATAGGTGTCTTATCAAGGAGTCACAAAGCTTCATTTTTGTGAAAATGGAGTGAAGACTTCAGCCAAAGCGTATCAAGATAGTGTCTTGGATCGTGGTGTGAAACCTCTTAGCAATACACTTTTTAAAAATGTACCGTGGCCTTTCCAGCCTGGCTCGAAACCAACGTTCCGGACTTTATAAGAGCTGAAGACTGGCCCTCATCTAGCACAGATCTGAACTCAGTAGACTACAAATTATAGTCAGTTTTAGAGGATATGGCCTGCTCTCTAATCTCTAGAGCAAGCAGTGCTTAAATTTTCCATTAAAGGCCTGTCTCAAAGCCAAAGGTGTCCATTCCGAATAGAATATAATATATTTTCTATTTATTTTTAGTGAGACTTCCATAAATGCGTACAAATAAGTTTTTTTAAGATTACATTAATTCAGAAAATAATAAATGCATAATCATTTGGAACAGAACTTATGGCCAGCCTAGGTATATTGGTCACAGTACAGAAAGATTAGTAGCAGGATAAATTCAAATATACATTAAAATCGCAGCACGTACATGCACCCGCGATACTATACGATATGGGGATAAGGTGGTCTATTTAACCTTCTATTACAATTGAATTGTATTCTATAAGTGATCCTAGGACTACGAAATTTAAAAAAATTAACAAATCTGCTGCTAACTGAACTAAGTTTTGATAAAATATGGTGCTGGAGAAAGATGGCGATGGAGAAAGATTGATGGAAGAATAATTTGATGGATACGTTTGAGTTTGGGCTTCCTAGGGGGGCACTATTTATGTACTGCTGGAATGGGCGTTCGTTTATAAGTGTTAATATATAGCGGAGAGAGTAACATAACGGCTTCAGAACAGGAAGGTACCTGTGACCCGACGGAATTTAAGAAACGCATTAAATATATACATACATATCGTAACGCCTGTCTTCCATTGAGGTAGGCAGAGTCTATGAAACGCCAGGTCCACCGACCCAATTATACCTCTTTCGCCTGATCAATCTCTTCTCGCATGATCTTCGGTTTCGAGTACTTTTGATTTGGCCCTTTTTCTGCAGATCAGCTGTTTGATACATATGTGTGCGTCTAGGGCGGCCCGTGTCGATATCTCTACTCATTCTTGCTCGATATACTTCTTTCATAACTCTTTTGTCTCAGCTCTCATCTCATCATCAACAGTCTCACCATCTCAGCATGCCCTTTTTGTCTTTTTGTCACTATCTACCTTGCATTAAATACAAGCACTAATTAAATGTTATCAAAAAAAAGTATATACGATATTTTTGTCACTGTCGAGTAAAGTAAGCGTATGTATTACATATATATATATATTTTATCTCATAATATGTAACCGATAAGATAAAATATGTTTTAAGCGATTGAACTTATTTGTACGAGTACAAAGGTGCACAAACTTTAACACATCTTTCTTAAAAGACTTGCATGTAAGTAAGACAAAATAATTGGAAGTACTGTTGTGAGTAAAGTTACTAACGTGTGTAATATGTTTATGAATTTATAATGCGAACAGCACTACCTGATGTAAAGCGGTTCGCATATATGTATATATATATATATGTTCGCATAATGTCATGCAAGTAATATCGTGAGACTCTGATATTAACACAATTATTCTCTCAACGGAGTACCTCTTCAACGCCTTGGTGATCTTAATCCGACAGTAAGGAGATCCCCGTATTTATACTTTTAAATTCAATACTATGACGAAGAACGGGGAAGTTTTCTCATCAATCACTGGAAGGTTCCGATAACTATAAAGTGCTAAGCCATGGGCATAGGCATGGGCGTAGTTTACCAGTTTATTTTCATATACATATTGCTATCCCATGGTAAATAATATCCGTAACAAATATCTTGGCTTGAAACATTACATTTAATATACATAAAATTCAAACTCGTTTCGAATGTTTGGGAAGTTATTTAGGGTATTAGCTAGAGTGGGATTTAAATTTTATGTAGCTTATATTGCTTTCTGTTCATGGTATTCATATTTCGGTAAAATAAAAAAACCTTGTTTTATTTGTTTTGCGTCATTTTAGTATAAAATTATATTTCATTGTAAAATTCTATTCACACTTATCGAGTAGGTGATAAGTAAAAAAAATATTATCAGACTCTAGGCTACCAGTCAAACGAGTTTTAACTGAAAAAGGTGTATTGATTTGATGATGCTGGCCATCATCTACCGAATCTATCATTCCTGCATATGAGTGAGGTTATCAGTAAGCACCTGAGGAGTTGCTATGTTAGCAGTCACGCCTATCTCCCATTGGAGAAGGTAGAGACTATAACTCCAGGTGCACCTATCCAAACATACTTCTCTCGCTTTCAGTCTCATGAACTGCTACATACGTGCATTTTATTTTTGGATGCTCTTGTTTGGGCCCTTTTTCAGCATATCACCAATTTGATCTACGTGCGCGTCTAGGGCGGTCCCTGCTGATATCCCCACTAACTCTTACGCGATGCATTTTTTCGTAACTCATTTATCATTAGTTTTTTCCAAATGTCCAAACCATACAACAGAATATCAGCATACCCTTTTCAATTTTTGCCACCATGAGTACATCATGTTTCATTCCACATTCACTTCTTTATTTATATATGTGTATCAAATTAAAATAATAAAGATGAACATAATATACAATAGAATTCAATGAAATAATTCTGTCCGAATTTTGTCTGTGGCGCAAAGAGCTGATTATTTAGTCCATCAAAAAGTGGTGGTTAAAACCTAATTATAATGATGCAAATTATTAATCATCATTCATTATTATCCAAGCGCTTTTATTCCGCATTAATTCCGATCGTGTCCTACGCTTTAGTAAACGATTATCTATCTATCTTTAGCTTCGGAGCCCAAGGTCCGCTTTCCGACTAGTATTCCGTCATTTCGCGCGGTCTTCGGCATTACCAGTGAGACTATTGGCACGCATGTGCTTACGACGTCAAGCCAGAGCTTCTTGAGTCTGCCCCTTCTACCGGAACCCGGCGGAGGTGGCATGGCTAGACATTTGTTCCCCACGTAACTTGCCGATTTTCGTAAGATGTGGCCGTACTAGCGTAGGCAGTTTGTCTGCTATGCCACGCAAATGATGCAATTTTTTTGTGTTCTAATCTAGGTTTTACACAAACTTCAGATTAAATAAATCAAGTAGACATCGCTTTATGTATTAGCTGCAGATGTATTATATTTATCGCTTTTTAATAGTCAATTTTACATTGATTTTTAGACTGAACCCCTGGTAAATCTTTAGAAGGTTACTGGTAACTTCACTCGCACACAGGAATAAAAAAATAACCCGCTAGGGAGTTGTCACCAAAACACACAGACATGTTCACGGAAACAAAATGTTGATCATATTTGGGAATTGAATTCACGAGCCTTGATGTTAAAGTAGCATTGCTACTACTCCGCCACAGAGCTCGTCAAAATCTAAATAAGTTTATAAATTCATAGGCAATTTGGTCTAAACTACTTTGTGTGGGATTCCCAGTAAATTTATCTTTAAGCAAACTAGCACCTGAATCTATTAACTATTTGATAAAAATTCATTAAAGTCGATTTTCACGATTGCTACACATGTGTTATAATTTGTTCCTTTAATGTAATAAAACAAACATTACCCGAATGGTCATTTGAAATACTACAATAAATTTAAAAAAAACTCTGAAATATATCCTTCATTTTTCACACAAAGACAGTTATAACAAGGCCTCTGTTATTTATAAATCTTCGCTGGAGATTCTCGTTATTGGATATTTTAGCCCTCGGCATCTCGAAAATTTTGATTATAAATTTGATAACAGATAAATATAAGACGTTGAGGCTTTGTCTTAATGCGTGAGCTACAACATTTTACAAACTCATGAAATAGTACTGGACTTAATTATATTGTAAATATTTGGTGAATTATGTTTAAAATTTTCATTACGCATATTTTTTGCCGAAAATATTCTATTTTACAATTCCAAAGATTGCATAAACGTTGTTACTTGATTATTTTTAATAGAAACATTCATTTAAAATTTTGTGTTTCAGGTAAATATTAATTTCGTAAATTGAAAGCTGAAAGTGAATCAAACATATTCCTTGTCATTAATTGCCTGCGGTATAAAACCTTTCGCATTATGTATACTACGTACCACGTGGCAAAATATGGTAACGTATGTATAAGCCATTTGTCGCTAGTTTTGTCACGTCTTTGTAACTTTCTTTTTATTTAATTCACGCTGCACTTAGCAATTTCAATCTGTCATTGTTTAGTTACGTGTCTTGCTTGCTCTTGGTATCTCTGGATCAACATCATCAGCCTGGTGCATCATCTATACGAATAAATAAAATTAAAATGTCTGTTTGTAATGTCCAAATAACAGCTTTTTACTTTACATGCAAATTCATTTACTAAATATACGGTAATTACACCAATAAATCAATTTTCAAATTTTTGTCTGTCTGTATGCTTGTTTCATTTAATCTCTAAAATGGTTGAACTAATTTTGACGAGATTTTATTTGACAAGTAGCTGACGTTATAAGGAGTAACTTATGCTACTTTTAATTTCGAAACAGAATTAGGACTGGAGAAAACAATAAAACCCCTAAAATTGTTAACAAATCGAATTTTGTCGAGGCGAAATCATATGGCGCTCCTTTTCCTTTTTTTATATTCATATTCATTTAATCACATAAGATTTGTTACATAATTCGAAACCATTACATGGGGTGCAAGGGTATTGTCGTGAATATGTAAATAGATAGACAATTCACTAGTGATTAAATCCTACTTGCGTATTGGTCACACTTTTATTATTATCCCTGTATCTGGATCTCACCGAACAGAAAATTCAAATTATAATTAAAAACTCTGCATCAGTTTCAATTATGGTTTCCGTAGATACCGTCTAATTCGTAACTCAAGTGGTTTTTAGACCTCCGTATTTGAAGGAACGCTTTTGTTCTACAGGCATGCCTACAGAGACGATGTACAATACAATAAGAATTATTTTTATTTTATCTCAAATCTCCTTTCACTACCGAGCTTTTTGCATAACCTTCATATAATTAATATTTTAAAGTATATGAAGAAATGTACTCATTAAGACACTGTAATATGCTTAAAATATGTTCAGTTTCGGATTAGACACTTACAACGGCGATATTACAAATATATACATAAATCCGAAAATACGAATTTAGGGGTACACGCCAGGATTCAAACCGGAACCAGCAGATAAATAGGCCGATTCATTATCCACTATGCTATCACTGCTCTAAAGTAAAACACATACATAGGGGCGTAAATTTTAGGTGATTAGTCGCTCGAAACAAGCGGCATCACAAAAATAAAAATGTAGGTATTAAAAGTATAGTAATGAAAAGCATTTACAATATTTTTGGTAATTACAGGTTGCTTCAAACATCGAGACTAAGTCCATAGCTATGATACCGGACTAAATTTCTACATCACAGCGTTCAATGAGAGAATCTGATCTATATTATTAATGAAAGACACTGCTCCATTATTTAGACTTGATCAAGTCAACGAAGTATACGAGCTTTTGTCTTCCTGATTATGTTTGGCTGACTGAAAAATTTACTTCATGGATTCTCCTGTTAATTCGTAAAGAAACCTTATATTTGGAATGGATAAGATCAGAAGTTTATCCTCTTATTTTCGTTAGTGTACATACTTTACATTTACTGATAAATATGTATATTGTAAACATTTTACAGATTCAAAATATGGTGTTGTTACCTAAAAACACTTTTAAGTACAAATAAGTCCCATTTAATTTATTTATGAGAATTCTTTAAATTTAACGTATGTCTGGGATGATATTTGAACCGTAATACTTTATTCTCTTTCAAAAGAGCGTCACTTTTATAGCACTAATAGTCTTGATATCATATTTACATGTCTAGTTCACAAATTGAATCTATTCACGTCCTCTATATACATAGAAGACAAGTACATATAGGTAGAGCAAAAGCACTTCGGTGTAGATTGGCAGTCACTTTAAGCCGCTTATGACAGTTTCGATATACGTAGGACGTAATGGGAACCGATCGGACGGATGAATCAATGACGTATAATTGAATTGAATAAATGCAACGAACGTGAAATGAATATTCAGTGTGGTGCGATTAGGACGATATCATGTGGACAGAGACATTTACTATTGAATGTAGTATTCCGAGTATTATAACTTTGTACTCATCAAGTGACAAATTAGCCTAATGTAATGTTAATGCTAACTATACTAACTAACCATAACTTATAACCAAATCCCTTGTGGGGGTAGGTAGACAGAGAGAACCGAACGTTACGTGACTCGATCTTTCGACACACCTCACATGCTTCTTTAACGTCCATTGCTCTTCTCATGCACGGTCGCCGGTTTCCAATGCTCCTGACGTCACCTTCTGATAGAACACGGCCAATTTGTTCATGGTAGGTAAGTCTTGGCCTTCCTCGGCTCTTACATCCTTCTACTTTTGCGTTGTATATTTTCTTCGTCATTCTATCATTCTGCATTCTTTCCACGTCCAAAACAATGGAGCATGCCTCTTCTTATTTTAACACCGGCGGTCTCTTTCAGATCAATTCTGATTCTAACATTGTATTTGCGAATACGGTCTAGAAGCGTTACACCTCAAATTTTGCGCGACGCTCGCATTTCGACCGCGTTTATCTTACTTTTATGCTCTCTCTACCGTACCCAGCTCTCACTTCCATAAGTAAGCGTTGGGACCAGCACTACATTGTGTATGGCTACGCCTTTTAGCTCAAGTTTTTACTGCCAAGAAGTTTTCCCAACGCTTCATTCACACTATTCCAGCACTTACTCGTCTTTCCATTTTAACGGTGTACCTTCCATGCCTGTTTGAAGCACATCCAATATAAACAATCTCATCCACTTGTCCCAATACTTCTTGCATTGGTTCGGGTTTTTTCTGTTTCAAATACAATTATTTTATTCGCGTTCAATAGTAAGCCTTTCTCCATACAATCGTCTTTCATTATTGTGATCAGTGTTTGCAGTTCAGATGGTGTTTCTGCTATAATCACTGCATCGTCTGCATGCAGCAGACAGTTCACCACTATGTCACCCATGCGCAATCCTAGATTCGTTGACCTTATTCCCTACAGACAACTATCGAGATACAGAATAAACAGGCAAGCAGATAGCATGCAACCCTATTTGACACTAATTTTGACATCAAACCAAGGTGACCTGCTACCATTTATACGTAATCCTTGTAAGTGGGCTACACAGCACGGAAAAGTGAGCCGAAAGTGAATGCGAAAGAAACTGTGGGACATCTTGCTGAGATTTGGGTCAATCCCAGCAATATGTCCCACAGTTTCTTTTGCACAGCCCTATCAAATGCTTTCTCAAGATCCATAAAATCGCAGAATACCTTGTGGTCTATAGCCAGATACTACTTCACGATATTGCGGAGCGAGAAAACTTGGTCCGTACATCCCCTTCCATTACGGAATCCCACAGCATTCCATCGTAGCTAACGCGACGGCTTCTCAGATTCTTAGTAAACTCACTCAATCGCAGGAAAACAACTTACCAGGCACTTGTTCTTTGTCTGCAAAATACATGCTACTGCACAATAAAAGAAATACCAACTACCAATAGTTAAAATCAACGGTGATATAATTTTCCAGTACGGTGCGGTTTGCATACTTATTAGTATGCTAACTATATGCAAACTAATTAGATTGAGTCAGTACATTTCTTCCATTGAAGACATTTACTCAAAATGCGTCAGTTTATTTTACTAATACTGTGGTAGCAAAGAGGCGTAAGATCCGCATTATCGTAAGCAGTTAGCGAACCACATGGTCACCATATGTAGGTTCGCGTGTTACATACCATAATTGTGCAATATTCTAAGATAGATAGGGAAAGCAAACTTAACGAGCTGCCCTACTAGCAGTGGCGGAAGAGCGCAAAGTAGAATAGATACTTTCTTCGGTACTTTGCCTCCCTTTGTTTGTTCTACTGATTGATCAATGGGTGTTGTTCCGACGATTTATTCGTTATGATGCCATCAGCTTCCTTCTATAACTGCACCGCTTGCGATGGCGAGGAATTCATCCTCGCACACTTGCACAGTGTGGTTCCAGAGAAGTCGAGGTTATCCCAATGGACAACAGTACGAAGTTCTTCAAAAAAGGCTTGAAGAGGTTTTTACAGTATTAGAAAAGCACGTGAGATCGTGTTACGAGTGTTCATAGACTACGGTAACTGTTTACCATCATTTTCTACTCGATAAGGTGCATCACGTGTCGGTGATATCGGTTTTGGCAGCTTAAAAGGAAAATTTTGTGCCGATCTACAAATAAATTTTTTGTACTGGATAAATTCAAGAAAGATGTGACGATGTTTTTACAAGAACATTGGACGGGTGACACTCCTAATGTTGCAAATGTCTGTAGGCTACGGTGACTGCTTACCATCAGACAGACCATATGCTTGTTTGCCACCTTAGTGGCATAAAAAAGGTGAATCAAAAACATTTTTATGTTAGAGTTCTTTTTATATTATTCATCATAATTTAGATCGTCGGCAAAGTATTGACCTGCCACTTTGCATATCGCGGTAATTGAACTTAATGCAGATTAATGCAGACTATTTGACATGTTTACTTAATACATAAAAAGTATAAATTCAGCTCAGTTACCTTATTGATCTTTACATACTTTTCTATGTAGCTGCCGACGTTCATTATTGTATAAATGTCACATATATCGAAGTAAAAGGACACCTTTTCGTTTTACATGTCTATACAATACGTGCACCGTACTCAAGATAATCGATTTTCATTCTGCTGTTATCATTTTTGTGACATGATACGAGTAATATTGTATAGCATTTAAAAATTGGATTCGTAAATGGTAACATACTGCTTGTAATGTACGTAATAATTTTAAATGAATTCCATATGTAACAGTTAAATCCAACTTGTGATTTGATTCAGAGACGAACTGTGAGAATTGTCGACGATCCTAAGCTTACATACGATATTACGTCCTTTTATTTAGAAAATACTTTGCCTTACTTTGTGTGTTCTACCGATTCTATAATGGGTCTTGTTCCGAGAAGTTTTGTTAATGTTATCTTCTGCAACTGCCACTCTCTCCGTCTATAGAGAATTAATCCTCACGCGCTGGAAACGCAATGGTCATTGTCCGAACGATGATCAATATCTATTTTTGACGAGCTCGGTGGCTCAGTCGTGAATGAAGCGACTCTGACACCAACGCTCGTGGGTTCGATTCCCACACAAGGCAAACATTTGTGTGCATGAACATGTCTGTTTATCATGGTCTGGATGTTTTAAGAGAGGTAGGGCGCATCAAAGCAGCCCCTCTGGGGAAGTACCTGCGCCTCACATAAAATCGCAGCCAAATAACAACTCCCTAGGAGGTTGTGGTGTTCCTGCGTGTGAGTGAGGTCACCAGTAAGCTCCCAAGGAGTTGCTGTGTAAGCAGCAGAGGTATCGCGCGAGTGATAATTAATATATCACAAGCGTTAATATGCTAAGGTACCCGCTTTACATCAGGTGGGCCGTAGGCTGAGAAGTATCCCAAGACGTGCTGCTTTAATTCGCCCTACCTTTCTTAAAAAAATAAAGTATTATAAAAAAACTCTTAAAAGAAAAAATAAAGTATTAGTAGACCTTCCCGTATACGTATATAGGTACATCTATGAAGAAAAGCCCCATTACAGAATCTGTACTTATAAGGGTTCGTAAACCATCCAGATTATTACAGGATACTGATGACACTGACCCTCAGCGAAGGTTCAAGAGATAAGATTTGAATGGCTTCAGGATGAATCAGGACTCCTGCCCTTCGATAGATTCCTACAATAATACATTAAAATTAATGAAAATATTGACTTGGTACTACTGCGATTAACTGACAGTACTCGATACTTTACATACTAATATTCAATACTATGTATATAGTACTCTAGACTACAATCACTCGTTATATAAACTAAGGATAGACTCATTAATATCTATATATTTACGTCAAGTTCCTTGCGGGGTAAGCAGAGAGAACCGAGTTCCACATGGCTCCTTACATTCCTCACTAGCTTCTTTAATACGAGTATCATAGCTCTTTTTGCGCGCTCAGTTTATTCATTTAAATAATAAATTAAATTCAGCTAGGCTTAATTAAAATATTAGAAACCAAGTCGTTTGAAGGTCATTAACGGTCTGAGATCTGTTATTAAGAAAATTAATTAATTACAGAAAATCACGAATCTGCGTATGCAGAAAGGTATAATACTGGTCTAAAAAGTATCAAAAGAAATCATGATGAATTAGTAACTGTAAACAATAATTACGCAATACGTAACAGACATACAATGCGAAAGTGAAAGGATATAGATGTCTAGGAAGACCTATGTCAGGAGCCCTAGATAGAAAATGTTTAGGGTCGGTAACGCATGAGTGGTTTTGCAAATGACCATAGGCTACGGTGACTGTTTACTATCAGGCAGGCTGTATGCTTGATTGCCACCTTAGTGGTATAAAAAATGTGTGACAATATACAGCCTTCTGCAACACCAGCAATCAAATCACACCAGTCACTTCGGCAATCTCCTATTGTAACTATTTACCTACGAGAACCCTGAGACAAGAACAAAACCGTGCTGACGACATAGACCAGAAATCAATATATTTGTTACATAGAGTTGTGAGGGTAATTCAGAAATAATATGATTACAATTTATTCATTGTAAATATCGTTCCACTTTTACGGAAGCACATACATATTACGTCCGCAATATACGTACTTAACGCTGTAGTACCTTCATATTTGTTTGTTTAAACAATATACTACGATCAGTTTAAATTTTAAATACTTTCTGAGTACTACATTTGTAATTAATTAAACCGTTTATTATTAATATGAAATTATGTTACATTTCTTAAATTCTACAGTATTTCGCATTTCTGATGTACCTATTCATCGTTATTTCTTGTGTCCTTGGTAACGGTAGATGACATTAAGGCATGTAGAAGATTACAATAGAGGAGGCAAGTTAGAGATAGTACGGAGGGCCTAAGATGGTTGTCTGCCCAATTTAATTGGGCGTTAGGGCGTTCTATATATCGGTAGTAGGTAGTAGCGACGGCGCACTGTAGAGCGATGTTTTTAGTCACTATTGGTGAGATGTAGATATGAATGGTGACAACACACTTTACCTAATATGAGTGCCTTTGAAATACTGCCATTAATAAAGCCTCAAAGTTCTCTAATTTTTATGATGTTGAAGGTTTTACGCTGCTTTTTCCAACAGAAATTATATTATATTCAAATTATTTATTGCATATCATGTTGTACAGAGTTATTATTTATCAAAATTAGCCACAAACGTGAACCCTGCGTAGGGCACAGCAACTCGAAGTTATAAAGTTTTAAATAATTTTATATATTTCGTTTCTTAATACAAATACATGATTTAACTGAATATCTACTTTATATCAAAATACAATAAATAGTGTTTTACATTAATATATTCGATCATCATTAAAAAACTCGTCAATTGTGTAATGACATTTTGCAATCAATATCTTTTTAAGTAATAATTTGAATTGATCATGGTTTTGTAAAGATTTAACGCTCTTCGGTATTTTATTAAAAATCGTTACACACATTGAATAGGGTCCAGTTTGAAATAGGTGCAGTTTAGCGGCCGGTAGCGCCACTCTGTTTTTTGGTCGAAAGTTCTGAGGACGTAAATAAATCGGGAATTTACGTAAATATTTTTTGACAAACTTACACGCTGCCAGTGTGTATATTGATGTTAATGTTAATACATTATATTTAACAAAATGTGATCGACAGCTTTCGGTTGTGTGTATATACAAGGAAAATACCTTGATAATGCCATAAAGGCGAAACCGGTCGGTAAAAATAATTATTAAATAAAATTGTGAAGTGGAATTTTTATAAGTGCAAGTATTAACGTTAACGAAAAAAGACCTACATTACCGGTATTTCTTCTTCGCCAATGGAACGCTAATAATGAAAAAATATAAAAACGAAAACTATTATAAATTAACAACATATAATTTGATTTTAGAAATGTAAGCCTTGCGCACTTATACATTTTTTTACACAATTTGAAAAACTTGTACATTTTGTTATTTGCCATTGAACGCAAGGGTTCCATGGCAAATAACAAAAAAATGTATGATTACCTTTAATGTATGTGCGATAGAGGTATTCAAATTATTTAAAGCAATTAAAATCAATTGAACTTCAACATTACTTTAAAAGGATTTATTCGAAGAGTCTACAAGTAGGTTCGAGCTGAGTTCACTAAAAAAATATTACTCTTGTTTAAAATCCCATATATTGTATATGATAGTTTACTGGAGACGAGAGAGAGAACCATGCCATAAAGTAGACTCGTAAAGCCTTCGCAGGCTGGCGCGACCATTATACCCGCAGATGTTATCACAACATAAAACGCCAAAATTAAAACCTATAAAATATCGGGCCGACATGATTTATGTCGTGCGTTCGTATTACTCCGACAAATTGTGCCTTTCGATATCGGACGTAAAACGGATTTCGGGGTTATCTCGTAAAATCATTGTGATCAGAAGGGAGTACTATATCTATTATATCGATATTGTTATATATTGTTTACTACGGGTTGATACTTTATACATACGTTGAATGTAAATACTTTTGTGTATTGGGTACCAAAATGGACCACTGTTTCCATCTGGTTCGACAATATTCAAAAAGTAACGAAAGAAATATAACGTACAAAAATTACTGGAAATAGCCCTTGATGCACACATTTCATTTCTTTAATACAACATCGGGAGGCACACAGGCATACGGCCCACCTGATGTAAAGCGGTTACCGTAGCCTATGAAAACTTACAATACATTAAGTATCACTCGCGCGATGCCACCTCTGGTGCTACAGCAACTCCTTAGGAGCGTTCCGGTAACCTCACTCACACGCAGGAACACAACAACTCTCTAGGGAGTGGCTATTTGGCTGTGGTTTTTACGTGAGGCGGAGGCACTTCCCTAGACGGGCGGCTTTGATGCGCCTTACCTCTGTTTAACACACATATAGATCAAATAGCGAATGTGCTGAAAAAGAGCCATTCGAAACCGAAGAACATGCGTGACGGGGTTCTGAGCGTGAAAGAGGCGAGAGAGGTATGTTAGAAGCGGTGCACCTGGTGTTCCATAGTCTCTGCCTACCCCAATGGGAGAGAGACGTGATGATGTATATGAATGAATAGTTCTAGTACTGCAAAAAGAGATTTATGACAATTGTATTGCGCTTCCTTTTCCAAAAACCAGATACACGGTCAACATTAGAAAAGATGCAAGTTATTTGAAACATTAATTTGAAATAAATTTCGCTGATTGAATTACCAGTTTCGTTATTTACAAATACATGTTATTTCTACAACAGCGGCTCTTTTAATATAACAAAGGTGACAAACAAGCATACGGGCTGCCTGATGGTAAGCAGTCATCGTATGTACACTACCGTAGCCTATGGGTATTTGTAACACCAGGAGTGTCACTCATGCGCGCCGACCATTTAAGAACCTCTTAACGCGGTTCTTGAAGAATGTTTGTTTATTTAAATTTAATTTACCACATATGTAGGGTACAAATACGAACTTAATCCTAATAGCCAACTAGACATCCCTTTGGAACAGTACATATACAGGCAATGGGTACACAAAGTAAGTAAGCAAACCAATTGAATATACTTAATTAAAATTACAGCACACGGTAAATATATATACACGAAGATTACATAAATAATAACTAAATAATACACACGGTAGCATACATACACATACTTACACATTGGCATAAACATAATATCAATCTGACGATGATTAATGAATCGTTTTTTTTTTCAAATTGTCCAAAAAGTAGGCACGGATTTTCTGCTTAAAAACAAATTTGTTCGTGATATATATGAGAGAATCGGGCAGCGCTTTCCAATGACACGTAATTTGCAAAGGAGATCGACAGAAAGCCAGAATGGTAAGTGGCGTGAACAGCTTTCGTGAATTCTCCATAAGAGTTGTCTATCATAAAACTCGTAGAGATACTGAAATTTACACTTCAAATACTCAGGATATAGAGGATTATATAAAATAGAAAGAAGCGAATATAGCAACCGCTCTTGCCTATGCTGGCCAATCGGAAGCCATTTGAGCTGAGACTGATAAAAAGAGTCATGATTCGAATTTTCGAATACAAAAGATGAACCTAATGGCATTATTGAGAAGTCAGTCCAGCTTCCCGGGTGGTCATATATGACCGCGAAATGTATGGGAAAACGTATATAACGGGTTCTGACTGGTCACGAACATCTTCGTTTAGATCAGGATAGCAGACATCTGCATAATCAAATAGCGGCCGTGGGGTGACTTGAAAACTAGCCTCCACCAATCCAAGATAAGGCAGCGTCTCGAAGTATGCTCAAAAGTCCTTCAAATGATGGACACGTACTCGTATTTATGAAGTTATTTAAAAAATTATTCATTTATTAATTCATTGTTAATATTCTAGTGGAGCAAATGTTTCATAAAAATGCAAAATAGTGCATTTCAGTGCAGCCGACCACGCGCAGCGCAGAAAGAACTGAATGAACTGGACGTCGGAAAACAGATAACTCGATTTGAATAACTCGTTCACGCGGGGCATCGCCGGGTAATATTATTGGGGCTAACGGGTTAACGCGACTGAATAACGACTTTTTTGTTAAGTTGTATATGTATGAATAATTAATTGAGATGACAATGTTGTGAAATTGAATGCACATCTACTTTAAACCCCATGCCAACCAGATCTGCACGTGTAGCACCCTGTTGTGTAATTCTACCAGTGCTTAATGGGTAAATAGCTAAATAGTTATAAAGCACATTTAAATTTATTTTCATCACAATTATAAACCAGTTATCAAAAACGTATAAAAAAAACAACTTCACAACAGTAGAATGAAAACAAAATAATGTTTTATTTGAATCTTGGCTTATTTAGAAATTTAAATACATATATTCTAATTGTTTTAAGTAAGCAATTTATGTTAATAAGGTTTGCATAAATAAGATTAAGGTTAGCATAAAAGAGAGGTAGACCGCATCAAGCAGCCATACTAGGGAAGTACCTCCACCTCACATAAAACCGCAGCCAAATAACAAACTCCTTGCAGGGTTGTTGTGATACTGCGTTTGAGTGAAGTTACCAATAAGTTTTCAAGTATTTGCTGTCTTAGCAGCGGAGGTAGCATTGCACGAGTGAAACTTAATGTATTACAAGCGTTCATAGCCTACAGTAACCACTTTACATCAGCGGGCCGTATGCTTGTATGCCTCTCGACGTTGTATAAAAAAAATACAGTTGTATGAGCTTTAGAACGTTAAAGAAGCATGGGAGGTATGTAAAGACCGAGTCATTGGCGTGAAGTTATAGATAGATAGATAACTGTATAATGGTTAGATATATTGGTTGACGATAATTTTTATTTTCTAAATGTAGTTTATCTAATTTTTTCCTCATGTTCCTATTAATCTAATTATAAATGTAATGAAAAGGAACATATGTAACAGTTACCTAAACTCTTAATAAATTTAATACATTACTTACTTAATATATTTCAGTATACCTGCAGGTAAACTACGAAAATCCACTAAGAAACACCTAGTTTAAACTGCTGCGTGTTGTAATGTATAAATGAGTATGGATAACAAAAGACATTGTGCAGCAAGATTCATAATATATGGACATCTATGTATATAGTTGTGAATTTACGAGTAATAACTTAATATATTTATATGATTATACCAGCAAAAAAATATAAGCAAAATTAACCTGTCAGAAACCGTTATATACGTTTTCCCATACATTTCGCGATCGTTCATTCGACACCCGGGTTTCGATATTAAAATAATAAAGAATGTTGTACGGACGTCAGTGTGATGATACGTTATGGCTTCAGATACACCAGTCATCCCCCCTGCATCAACATGGATGAGTATTGCTTAGCTTACATTACCAATTTCTTATCACATTAATCAAATTATAACGTCATAAATTGTTTCATTTTCAATATAGTTTAATATAATGCCGATGTGCAAAGTAGGCAGAAACTAACATTTTATTTGATTAAAACGTTACAAATTGTTAAGGCTTTTAAGAATTTTGCCCACATCTCATGCCACAAGATAATACACATGCCCTTTTTTTAAATTATCAACATTTTCTCTTCTAAAAAATATTCAATATTGTAAAAATCCTTTATCCTCAACGCATACGTATAAAAGTAAGTAGTCAATATACTACTTTTTGGGATACTTGGAAGCAGATGACGGATCCATAGGGATTAAGGTCGCGTATTACAGTGTGTAATCAACCCTTCGGCGTCACCTCCACGAGCGAGTAAATCGCGATGAATCAGTAATAAAATCGCTGCGATAATATCGCCGCGTCGGTATACATTCGTGAAGTTTGTATAAAAATCGGCCAAGTGCGAGTCGGACTCGCGCACGAAGGGTTCCGTACCATTATCTATAAAAACGGCAAAAAAATCACGTTTGTTGTATGGGAGCCCCCCCTTAAATATTTGTTTTATTTTAATTTAATTATTTATTCTTAAAGTGAATATATAACTAAATATTCTGTGAATATTTCAAGCGTCTACCTGTTGCCGTTATCAATATCGAGCAAAACGAGCAAAAAAACTCACGTTTGTTGTATGGGAGCCCCCTTAAATATTTATGTTATTCTAATTTTTGATATTTGTTGTTATAGCGGCAACAGAAATACATCATCTGTGAAAATTTCAACTGTGTAACTATCACGGTTCGTGAGATACAGCCTGGTGACAGACGGACGGACGGACGGACGGACGGACGGACGGACGGACAGCGAAGTCTCAGTAATAGGGTTCCGTTTTACCCTTTGGGTACGGAACCCTAAAAATGAGTCACTCGCTGATTGAGATGACGCAAACAGCTTTAAAGTCATTTTCATTTGTTGCAATGACAAAATTAAACGTACGAGAATATTACTTATACATATTTATATAGAACAAATATTAATGTTTGTGTGCTAGTGTCAGATACAGAATTCTGGGCGAGCGCTCCATTCGTTCATCAGTCCGGCCACTGTTTGTTGGAGGGTGGGTGGTAGGCCTTATTTTGCGCTGATCTTGATTTGATGTAAAATAATTTATCAAGTATTTAACATGAAAAACCATATTTTTACAGATGACACGATCGCGGAAAATGGTTGATATGCTTAAAGAAGATGCATGAGTGCTTGAGCTTAGTTCATCATTTCCAAATGTTCCTGCTGTTGATATGAATAAAAGTGTAGATGCTGGTAAGTTGTCGATTTTACTGTTGTATTATTTCGTGATATATACTATTAAGTTCTTATATTAATAAACATTATGTATATGTTGCTTTTGGTCTTTGTGAACAGTTGTTGGCGATCGATTTTTATATAGGACGTTTTTTGACGGAGAGAAAACGCATTTTTAGTGCGAAAATACGATTAGCGTAATGCATAGTCACAGGTTAATCATTTTTTTGTAATAATAAACAATAAAAAGTAGAAGCCTTATGAAATATTAGGACGATTCTATACGAACATTATTAAATTTCTTAATGTTTCATGTGAATACAGGACGTTAACCGACGGATACGATTTAATGTTGGTTCGATATTAGATGAGACGTTGTTGTTGCGATAATGAAATCAGTTAGAACGTTGTTGATTTAAAAATATCGTTACATATAAAAAAAAAATATTTAAGATTTGTTAAATTAATTGGTAGGTACATTGTCTTGCAGTAAAGATAAATTACAAATAGTATTTTATGAATACCTATAATAATATTCAAATTTTTATAATTTCAGTTGTAAATGTTGATGATAATGGCATGGCACAACAAACGTCACCTTAGCCTTCTGGTGCAGAAGAAATCAGTCAGGAACTAGCTGATATACGGGAAGAAGTTCTGCATGAAGATGGTGGGACCAAGGAAAAAATACCTGCGACAGCTCAATACCGAATGTCTTGTCTGATCCGTCTGCCGAGGATGTTTACAGCAATCAACCTAATACATTTTCTTTGGAAGTGAAGATAGAAATCGTAGGGCTGACATGAGTTATGAACACACATCGCAATACAATCTCACAGACACACACATTACTTCAACAATGAGTGCAAAACAAAATATTGTTCTTTTTATGTTTTCTATAGCTTACAAAACCTAATATTGTATTTTTTTACGTCATCTATAACTTGACTTATATTGCGTATACCGTGGGGTGGAGATCTGGTGACTTCTAACCTATTTTAGGCATCAGTTTTCCACAACACATAGCCCAAATAACTGTGTGAGTATCCATCTTTATACATTCTAATTTTGGTAGAAATAAAGGATTTATTATTATCATTATTTTAATATAATAAAAGCAAAAATAATTTTTTTGACAAGAATCTCTCAAAGGCATACAAATTCTCAATTAAATTAATTATTTACTCATATTACCAGTGCATTAACATGCTTATCAGAGAATCGCTCAGTGCTTTTTTTCTTATTCAAACCTGTAAAAAGCATTTGCTCTTACCATTAAAAGATCTGATGCGCTGTTTACCTACGAGAGTTCTTTCACTGTGCGCACTAATAGTGTATGGTACTGCTTGCAGTGAGCTACTAAGTCATCGAATAAACATTTTACAGTTGTGAAAACTATACTGGTAAAGTCATAAATCGGCGACTTCCGAGTATTCCTTCGGAGACACTTGCTTTCTGGTCGCTCGTTAAAGGTGATACTGAGAGCAACTTCTTTCGACTATCCACGCCATCTTTGCAATAACTTGATGACAGTCTGACCTATTGCGTTAAAGAGAAAACTTTTCTAACTCGAATTTGTTCTAAACTGCGCCATCTACCATCCCCTTGTTAGTACTCGTAGCTCAATACCGGAGTTTTAATTGAACGAGATGTCTGGCGGGCATTGTTCTCTCTCGAGGTATATCGAATTCATAGGTCCATATATTCATAGGAGGGCCTAATGGCATATCGGCACTGGTGCTGAAGTTGTGCTCTCCCGAATTGTGATCTATACTGATGCACCTGGGCAAGTCTCATCTACATGGCGGACCGCCTATGTGCACCCGGTACCAGATTCCCATTGGCCCATATACCGATAAAAATACTACTATAGACACTGTCATTCCACTGGTGATCTTCTATACATACCGCTTTGACTTCGGCGGCTAAGAGTCAATGTGAAGTATTAAAAGATTAGGTATTGTGAACGCATTGGATCGGCGCTTGGATCTGAGTTTTGTATCTAAGTTGTCATAGTACAGACAGTCTCAGTGTTTGTTAAGGCTATGCTAACGTCCATCGTCCCCTTATAAAGACGTGATAAACTGTTGTCTAAAATTGACCCTGATTAAAATGACTGGGGACGTTTGCTATTGGCCTAATTGAACCCCATCGATACAAGTCTCTCCATTTGCTGTCGTTCCTCAATTCCAGAGCAAATGTCTTGCCATCGTATAAAGCATTAAGATTCTTGTATTTGTCTGAAGATCTCTAGGGATGTTCAGTACCACCTGGAGGAGTGGTCAAGTTTGTGTCTAAGGAACTTGATGTACCTACTCGACAGAACAGTATAAAATAGTACTTTAGCCCGGGTCAAAGACTAGTGTTATGCGAGTCTCAAGTCACATATAACAATGTATTTTTGAGCGGGAGCACCTGGATACCAGCTTGTGACTCGATTGAGATACGGTCTATTGAAATGGTCCTAAGCAAACACATGGTATTGAAACCTTAAGTATAAGAACTTTGTCTCTCTTTGTGTATTCTATTGATCACGAAGGATATAACATGACCCAATGAGACTTTACTATGTAAAGATATTCACCGCTACGGGTCGGGATGGTGAGATAGAACACGAAAGTCTAATTGGTTAATTCATGAATCAACATCGTATTATTTCGGTTGTGTTCGTATCTGAAACTTGTAATAAATTAATATAAGATACATAATCACATCTTATTGCATTAAGATATGTAACGTTTGTGATAATAAAACGTCGTAATATAAATAATAAATCATACATCGTTCGTGTTAATTGGCGGTGTTCACCACGCGCAGGTGAGATAATACTACGTCAAGATGGTTATTACACCACACTAGTTACACGTGCCGAAAGAAAAAGAGACAGAGAAATTTACAATTGCACGTAAATAATAATAACAGGCCACAAGATACAGACAAATCATTGATCCCATATTTTCTTCGTATTAGTATCAAACTAGGCATATTTGTGGAATGTAATATCTTTTGCATAGTTGGTTGTCTTGCTGCTTGCCACACCATTTTACTGAACAACAAAGAACATTTTATATCTACTGTAACAGTTATTCTAGGAGAACATTCGCAGTGCAAAATCATGCTCCCACTGAAACATAGGCTCGAAGAGATGATCCTATTTAACGCTAAAAGGCTAAGTTTAGTATCTTCATACGCAGTCAAGTAAATTCGGTTGTGGTACCGATTGTATAGTAGGTTGTGTTCCGGAGAATTATGCAACAGCAGCTTACGACGAGGTCATTCTCACACACTGGAACCGTATCGGTTGTGCGGTGTTACGGTTCCAGTTATGGAATGTTCATTCAACAACATGAGAACTCTAGAATAAATCTGAGGGTTTCCCAAATGTGGAAGGCCAAATTCTCTTTACGCCTTTTGTTAAGATTCTCATTCTTAACAAAAGGCGTAAAGAGATTCAACACACAAATAACACTGCTGGTGTCGCAAATGTTCATAGGCTACGATACCTGTTTACCATCAGGCAGGCCATCTACTTGGTTTCCACCTTAGTGGTACAAAGGTGACATTTCTAAATATCATAACAATTTTACATATTCTAATTCTTTTTAATTTATGAATAAAAAATGTTTAAAATAAAAATTCATAATAATGTAAGGTCTCAAAAATAAACTATTTATGAAAATGTTATAAATATTGTATTGACGATTCGAATAAATAAACAAAAAAATATTAAATAAATACATGTAAGGTGAAATATTTCATTTTTTCATTCTCAAAATACGAGTATGTTAAATAACTATTACCATTAGTAAATAAATTTGCTTTCTTACTTTGTGTACCGTTTTCCTTTATATGTTCTCTTCTATAAGGTTGTCTGGTAGAGAATGCTATTAGCATTAAGTCCGCCTTTATACCCTATATATGTGGTAAATAAAGTTTAAATAAATACCATTTATTAAAATGGTAAGCCACAACCTCTACGACTTTCGTAGCTCCCTTGTCGTGACGTAGTTTCTCGTAGCTTGTGTGGGTGTTGTGATATGACACCTGACTGGAAACGTTCCCGCTTGTTTGTTCTCACTCATTCGCTACAGATGGCATACAGATAGCGTGATTTGTCTGGAGAATGAATTGCTTTTAATGCTTCCTCCATAAATATGCTTACACATGGAAACAAATAGTTACCACTAGGATAAAATGGTTAACGTAACAATTATTTAACATCAGATTTTAATATAATGGATGGAGAATTAGAACCACAATGGTTGTGTACTATGCTGTTCCAAGGAGCTTACATTAGTGAAGCCTTAGCTTGTGACGAGATTTTACAAGTTCGGGTTTTACACGCCTGATATTTCTGATATTGCAAGAGCAATAATAAAAGCTTGACGTGCGATAATCCATAAGTCTGTTTGCCACTTTAGTGAGGAAAATTAATACCACTATGCACTCTCAACTGCGTCTAAAGTTTTATCTCTCGTATACCATTGTCGCAAGGGTTTGTGTTTCTGGAGCAAGTAGGGCCGGTATTTCACTAGGGTGAGAAAAAGAATAAAATGATGGAAATACCGATAAGGATTTATTTATAGTGTATACGGATAGAGATCGTATGTATAGTCGTTTGTCCCCGCTGCGGTTGTTCTGTAGACACTTAGCTTTTCGTGGACTTGCAGAAGGCACGCCGTAGAAGAGGGTAGAGCGAGGCGTAACGGAAGGTTACGTGCGACGGGGCGTAACTCAACGAAGCAGGCAGCTCCGGTTTATTGTAACTGTTTTTATTGATGCTCGTTGGCACATATATTTTATTTACGGCCCTATACAATGTTTTCACATTCATTGGGGTTGGCTGGAAGAAATCTCTTAAAGAGGTAAGCTTACCTTTGTACACAAAACTTGTAACAAAGATTATTTTGTATATTTATGTGCAATAAACCGTAAATATTAAAAGTAATGTTGACAAATGCACATTTTAAAATTCTTATAATATAATGATGGTATTACATAGTTAGCAAACTGGAATGTGATTATTGATCACGTTCCAGTTTGCTATCAATGTAATACAGTTTAATGAATTACAGTAGTTTAAAATTATTTTTCTACATGATAATACATTTTCCTTATTGCATATTATTACACTTACCTTTGTACACCTTTAATGTAACAATAGTAAGTGTAATAATATACAACCATATATAATATATTACCATTGTTACATTAAAGGTGTACAATGGTGAGCTTATCTCCAAAAGAGATCTCTTCCAACCAATCCTACAGGTGGTAAAACAAATCATTGTTGGCCGGGTAACAAAAACATATTGGTGGGTACAAATAGCACTGTGAATAAAAAAAAAAAAACTATTTTATACTTAAGATTTACAAATTTAATTTATAACCCACTAGTGCAATAAAAAGATAAAGATAAAAATTCTTTATTTGCCATTGGGCCCTCGCGGGCACTTAGACATGTCTTACAGTTTTTGAAATATAATAATGAAATATAAATAGATATATATTTCAGTATATATATTTATTACTTATATACAAATAAATAAATACATGCTATACATATATACATGTTTAATTACAGAGTTTGAGAAATATAGTGGTCTTTATACCTTTTTTTAAAATTCGTGGCTGATGGACAGGCCCTTATGGCAGTTTGTTCCAGAGCAGCGCGGCACGAACAGTGAAAGAGTTGAAGAAATAATTAGTGTGTGACATGGGATAATTCAAAGTTTGAATATGGCAGGGACATTGAGATCGCGTGGGAGGTGGTAATAGTGGAAAGCGAGAACTGAGGTATTGAGGAGAGCTGGGGCTACTGAAAAGTTTATAAACAAAAGTTAACATGTGCATATTTCAGCGAAGGTAAATAGGTAGCTACTTCAATTGAGAACGAAATTCGGACATATGATCAAACTTTTTGAGACCAAACACGAACCGGATTGCCAAATTTTGCAGGCGCTCCAGCTTGTTCGACATCGTTAACATGGGTGTCCAAGACAAAGTTTCGTCAATAATTAGGCCGAGATTCTTGGTTTTATAAGTAAAATAGATTTTGTGATAGTTCATTAATAAAAACTGAGAAGAGTAGTGGGAAAAACACGCCTCCTTGTGGCACACCCGCCAAAGATCGATCCAGTCTGACAGTGACTCGTCCATTATAATACATTGCTGGTGGCCACAAAGATATGAGTTGAACCATGCAATCACAGAGGGAGAGATATTCATCGAGCGAAGTATCCCTAAAAGAATATAGAAATCGACAGAGTTAAAAGCATTACTAAAATTTAATAAAATGAGGAAGGTAATTTTTTTATTGACCATAGCATGGTGTGTGTCGTCCGTGACATTCAGTAGCGCGCTCACTGTGCTATAATTGAGGCGAAAGCCAGATTGAAAAGGGCAAAAAAGGTTGTTACGAGATAAGTAGGCATGAAGTTTGTTATATTTCATACAGCAGGGGAAGAATAGAAATTGGTCGATACTGGGAAAAATATTTTGGGTTTGAATTTTAGGGAAGGGGATGACATGAGATAGTTTCTAACCTGATGGGAATACATTAGTTGTGAGTGAAAAATTAAGAATATGTGTGATTGATCACTAGTATAATACAGTCAAGGATCGGTAGCAGCATATCACGACTCACACCATCACTACCTACAGCCTTGGTAAAAATGGATAAAATGCTCTTTTTTATTTCATTCTCTGTGATATTGCGAAATATGAAAGATTTACAGTTGGCTAGAGCCTGTTGAGAAAGAGAAAATAGAGTAGAAACTTTAGTCGGAACATCCACAGAAGCAGTGGGAGTACAAAAGTGTTTGTTAAAAGAGTTTAGTATCCCTACACATCCTATCGCAGATATTGCGCAATTTTTTATATACTAAATATTTATGTGTGGATATTTGTAATTTGCAGAGAATTAGATATTTTTACAATTTTACTGTTAGATCTATTGCACCACCTCCTCATAGCTCCACCGACCTTACGATCATATAAGCTAAATCGCGGGAGATGCGTACTGCACGTGCTGCTCATCGTCGGGCCGCGAGTCGCTGTGGGGCTGTAAAAGGGAGGATTAGATTTTTCCTTTTCTTATTTCGACACTTTAATTCATTTTAGTAGTAATGCTTCAAACTACACGACATTATTAAATTGTAAAGCGATAACAGTGTAACCGGTAATAAATGATATGAGCGTAGGTAGCAAGCTCATGTCGACATTGATTGAGCCGAACGCATGCATCCGGACCGGCCGCGTCGAGACCAAACGCAGTAAACCAAGTATTTCTCTATACTCCGATGTACCTAAAATAAATCATTTTATTAATGTTTAGCAAAATATCATAATAACGAAACTTAATATATACCATAATTTTAATTGTAGTTCTATCTATAGATAGAATAGTTCAATCACGTTTCTTTTAATGCCTATAATATACAGAACATACGTAATATTTATAAATATACATATAACTAAATTCACGTTATTATCTAAAGAACTTTACGCTATTCAGAATTTACAGACAGCTTAATTATTGCTTTTAATTTTCTTAAGCTTATATCTATAATAATTATTTTCCTGAACTTTAGAAAATACGCAAGTCAAAGAAAGTGGTCCATAACATGACATGCGCTTTCTTTGTCCAGTTTTTTAAATGGAGCTGTAACTATTTATATAACATTATTTTTAATTATCGTGACATAAAACAGAAGATTTGATACCTATTTTAAGACTTTGTTAATACTTTATCATAATTAGTACTGCATGTATTTATTAATTCTTTGAAGATTCGTCAGGAGTCTTTCGTCTCATAAATATTAATACTTATGATTTTTTTTTATCGTTATACATGCACGAGAGCTTAAAATTAAATATACACGATAATCTGTAATCTCAGTGTGATTGTTTGATCACAGTCTAATATGTATTTGATATTGGCTGATTTTAATTATAAATATTTTGAATTTCATTTTGAAGAGTTTTATTTTGTTTAATTTAATATATTTTTAACACATATTATGCATAATTTTTATATTTCTGAGCTTCTATCCATATAAACTTTAATTATGATTTAGATATGATATCAAAATAAAATAATGAATGCTTTGACTTTATAAACTCGGTGAGTTACTGATATACACAACATTTTTATACTACTGATAAAACCTTGAATATACGCACATTTTGTTGTTCCGATGAGAAGTTTACTCAATTGTCTTTTCAATTTGTTAGCATTATTGTGAGCCTTCTGTACTGTTGATGTGAATGTATAGAAACAGATCACAACTTGAAGAAACATGGAGGAGTATGCTAAATAATCTGACAAAGCCAGGCCTGTCCCCTGAAATGATTTAACAAATTACATTTTAATTAATGTACTAATATGCAATTGGATTAATAAAAAAATTATGAGATATTTGTGTCTTATACATGTTACTCCACGCAGTCAGAACCCGTTATATACGTTTTCCCATACATTTCGCGGTCATATATGATCACCCGGGTTTCGAAGGGTTAAAATTAACTGCAGTCCATCATCTCATAAATCTTATATGCCTTAGAAAACCCAGCCCAACAAAGAACAATATCGTTTGGTTACTTGATTGAAAGATGTGTACCTAAATTTTAGAAAAAGTACTGGGCTGCTAACAGAAGTAGCCTAGTTGTTTGTCCTTGTACCTCGGAAGTAGTTTAGGGTACTCAAAGTGCGAAACAGGAATATTTACTATTGCTAGTTCCGATGCTCTATTTTTCGCCAGTTCATATCTCAGAGTTATTATCTCATAAACGAAATCAATTTTATATAAATATATATTTGAAAATCCTTCCATAAAGAATTTCACGGGAGACTATATAAAAAAACATTTTTTTATTTTACATACATAGAATATTATCGTTATTCTTGCATATAATTAGAAGAGTAAGTTAGAGTAATTCGATTTTAGAGTTCTGTAACACGAAACGTTTATATATATTTTTTAAGCAAGTTCTCCTGGCACCAGTAATTGCGCAGCTTACTTTTCAAGTCAACTTTAATGATACAAAATAAATATGTAAACGAAATTAAAGTTTTACAATCAATTTATAAAAAGCACTCACAGTGGACCTACTATATATATTACTCAGCTATATGTTTCGCCAATGTGCACAGTTAATTTGTGTATTATAATATAATAGTACATTATAAAATGTACTAACTTTTAGCCAGAATATGTCAATTCACATTGTATTTCACATTCTCATTCATTCATTCATATTCACAAAATATACAATGTATGTACAAAGTAAACAATGCATATATTATTTTATTTCAACGATATTATTTAAAGACTTTTTTGCAGAGCTGCGTTAGCCAGCGAAGCTATATAACCGAGAAAATAAATCATTTTATCTTTTTGTCTTTTTTGCAGTTTTGCGGTTTTCGACTGTTACACGTAGTACTTCTTCAGTTTTAAATTGAAGCTAGAGAGCTGATTGTTCGACGTGAATGTACCATAAGTATTGTAGATTCCTCTAAAATATATTAAATTTCGATTAGCTCAATAAAGGATATCGATAAGTGATGTTATCACCCCAAAAACCGTTCCAATACAAAGTCAATTGGAGCGCGTATGGCGAGCCCTGAAAAACAACAACACGATCACTATCACCATCTAGGGGCAACAGATGTGTGCCGCTACAACAAAGCGGGTGTTGTGGGTTAGGGTTAGGGTTAGCAGCTCTGCTTACATAGCTTACTGTTATTTACTTGTTGTGCAAAAGCAGCTCTGCCAATGCGCCGCAGGCCTAGCTCCCCTAGTAGCGATAATCTATAATCTCAGTGTGACAGTGTGTTTGATCACAGTCTAATATGTATTTGACTTTGGCAGAATTTAATTATAAATATTTTGTATTTCATTTTGAAACGTTTCATTTTGTTTAATTTAGTATATTTTTAACACATATTATGCATATTTTTTATATTTCTGCGCTTCTTCTCCATATAAACTTAAATTATGCCAAATATCATACTCCTCCGTGCACGTAATATGCTTAAACAAGGGTACAATACGTCTCCTCCACCTCCGTTGTGTGTTAAACGCACGGTAGTGTGTGTAGTATTATTTTTTTATTAATTTAATGTATTTTCCAAGCTATATTATAAAAGAAAAATCTCTTATCCATATAAACTTTAACTGTGCCACATTTCATACTCCTCCGTTCGCATAATTTTCGTAAAAAGGGGAAAATACTCATAGTTCTGTTTTGCAATTATATGATACAAAAAAGATATTTACAAAAATAATTTTTACTTCTAAAAATTAACGCTCGATGGCAATAAACTGCAACTGATGGCAATATGGTGATCATATTGAAATCATTCATGTATACTTTTATTTCGTCCTTATTAACAGACTGCAGATATTGCACCTTTCCCTATGTTTTACACCACATACTTCAATTGCCTTTCATACAGCATTAATGTAAAGTAGTTACAGAAACCTGTGAACTGTGTTACGGACAGTACCGCTAACACGGCAAATCCTAACCAGCTTCCACTTGGTCCCACTCATTTGCATGGATCACGACTAGTCTGGTCTAGTGAATTTGCAATGGTCTTACACAAGTAGTACTTATGACTGCGTTTACTAATCTTTCCTTGCGGCTTGATTAACATGTACGGGTGAAGATGATTGTTGCTCTAAAGATAATGTCGGGCCTCTTTGCGGCGTATGTAAAAACTAATTAAATCAAATTTCAACCTTACCTTTATGTTAAAGACCGTTATGAAGTATAACACACAAACGAAGTATATTATAGCTGCTGTAAGCATCACGGTTAACTGCAAAAAATGGAAAAAGTTTAGCTTGTAGAAATAAATTTATATTAAAATTATTAATAATTCCGTAAATTATGTGATTATTGTTACTAACTGTACATTGTAATTTATTTTTACTTAATTAGATATGGTAAGGAGTACAATGTTGGTCCTTTAAGGTGAGATGAGATTTTAAACATTTCTTCTGTTAAAATAAGCTGCTATCTATATAACTTCAGGTCAAATCCCTTGCTAGGTAGGCAGGGCGAACCGAGCGTCACGTGACTCGATCCTTACACATCTCACTCGCTTATTTAACATTCATTGCTCTTCTCGTGTATGCTCGCTGGTTTCTGAGACTCCTGACATCATCTTCTAATAAACACGATCAATTTGATCATAGTAGGAAAGCCTTGGCCTTTCTCGGCTCCTACATTCTTCTATTTTAACGTTGTGTATCTGTTTCATGATTCTTTCTTCCTGCACTCTATCTACATATCCGAACTAACGGAGCATGCCTCTTCTTATTTGTATATCTGTTTCATGATTCTTTCTTCCTGCACTCTATCTACATATCCGAACTTACGGAGCATGCCTCTTCTTATTTTAATATCGACAGTCTATTTCAGATCAACTCTGTTTCTAACATCATCATTGCAAATACGGTTTACAGGGTACAAAATGAGGTTCAATATCGTAAAACATTTGGGCGTATGATGTAATGCTGGGAGGACCAAATGGGCGATGATGTTGAATTTAGAGTAAAATTAAAAGCATCGTTCAATTAGGAACAGCCATGTTTATGGCATGTAATTAGAGACATCGTGACATGTTAAAAACAGTATCGAACTGTCGATTAAATATAATTTTAAATATAGCGCCATCCACCGGCAATACCGTGTAACATTTGACATCATGACAATGTGCTAATACTAACATTTTATATTTGGTTGCAAATTGTTAAGACGGAGAGCGCTGGAATTTTGTACACATTTGCTATTGAGACGGTTCTTAAGGATCAGATTATATTAAGTATCGACATAATAGTACGATTTTATCTAATTTCGAAATTTGATGCAATGAACATAAAAAGGAGCCAAAAGTATAGTTATGCGTTGTGCGTTGTAGTATATAAATTAGCATCCTAAATGTATATTGATTGGCATCGCTGTCCTTTGTGTTTATTGACACTGTTAATTTTTATACCACGTTATATGTATGTATCACTATACACATTTATTATATTAAACGATAGTGATGAGCAAGATGTTGTTATCATCGATATGTAAGTAAGTACACAACAATAAAAAAAACAAGATATAGGTACTCTTAACTACGTAAGTATATTTTTTTTTTACTTGAGTATCGCACATTAAACATAATTTCTTCACATAACATATTTAGGTATGTTTAGACATTACAATCAAAGAGCTATATGAAATAGGTTTTAGTTATATAAAAAAATCGAAAATCGAATTGAAAAATCAATAATTTTACACTAACTTAAAAATATAAATATGTCAAACTAAATTTATTAAATTTATGTCTAATGTAAAATGAAAATAAAAATGTTTTAGTAAAAAAATTCAATTTGCTGAAGTCATTTTAGATATTCGATAAATTCTATTTTCAATAGATTATATTTCGCCCTTGTCGTAGTATCCGGTAGACCGGTGTTCTATGTACTAATTTCAGGTATTACGTTTTAGAAACAACTTGTACAATCCCTCTCCTAGTTTATTGTCTATAATTGTTTATACCTTGGTTAATTCTAATATATATACTTAGTCAGGTCATAAGTTCTGTCAAAAACTTTTGATGTAAATTAGTTAAAAGATATATATGAAATGAAAGGTAATTAAATGTACAATAAAATATTATTTACATTGTTCGAAATGCCGCGTTGATTAAGGGCATGTAATCAAAATGAAGGAGCATTTTGATTACATGCCCTTAATCGACGCGGCCAGTCATCGATCGCAGCACGCACTACATTTATATCTATTTCTGCCGCTATTTTAACCAGAGCTGCTCGGAGATACTCCAAATTCTGATGAGGTTTAGCGCAAACTTTCTCCTCCAAAAGTTGCCATATGTTGTAGTCCAGTGGGTTTAAATCTGGACTAGAAGAGGGCCAGTCTTCATGCCCGATGAAGTCAATTCCACGGGCGGTCAACCAGTTTTGAGTGCTTCATGCAGCTCATAGCTGGTGCAGAGTACTGTTGGAATATCCAGTGACTCTTTTTGAACATTGTTCGAGAAAGAGGTTCTACTATGTTTAGCACGGTATTTTGGTAAACCACGGCACTGGTTTTCACACGTTTTTCACAGAAAAGCACCTCAGTTAAGCCTGAATATGGGACTCCAAGCCAAACCATGATTGATGAAGAATAATGCGCTTGCTTGACCCTCGGAATACGCGCGTTCGCTTCTTCACAACCGTCGGCACCTTATCATTTTGTTTGTTGTAACTTTCTTCGATGGCAAAGCTTTTTCATCCGAAAACAAAATTTCGCGGTGTTTATTTCCCGCGTCCCGCCGTAACAAAGCACGGGATCTTTCCATCCTATTTTTTTTCAAACGCTCGTTCAAGAAATGTCCGGGTTTTTAGGATAAGCTCGTAGTACCGGGTCTTCATTAAACACTATTTTGACAGTGGTTCTGCTTATTCCCATCTGAAGAGCAAAGATTTTTTGTTTACGCATGGGATTTATGTGAGTTCGCGCCTTCACTGCTTCGATGAACGCTGGTGTCCTAACTGTGCGAGGTCGGCCGCTCCTCTTACGATCTTCGAAGCTTGAATCTTTAGCATATCGTTTGATAGTGCGATAAATAAACCGTAGTGTTATTTTCAATTTTTGTAGAATGTTAAAAATCTATTTTTGTCGCGTAACCACAGCAGTGCAACGCGATAACCGCGACTCTATCTTCCTTCTTCGACCACTCCATATTTGAAAATGAATTTATTTTTTATTTTCAGCAAGCGGGAACGTCCTTTTCTTTAAATTTGTTAAAGTATTTCTGGCCAGTATTCCAAAATTAAAATACAAAGGTTTTGACAGAACTTATGACCCGACTAGGTATATATATATACATAGAGAGATACCAATCCGTTAATTGTTGATCATGCGTGCTGTCACGCGAGCACACTTTTGATCCAAAAACGTATGTTGATCCGAGTGCCTTTTATTGATCCAATATAACTTTTTTTACTAAAGTAGCTTCGATCGGATTAACGGTTTACTCCGTCGAGGTTTAGGACACGCAACGAAAACGTTGATCCAATATATAAATCCATTCCGATAGTTGTTGATCCACTTCAAATGGATCAATCAGAAGGCAGCAAATTCTCTCATTGGACCGTCGAACATAACGACGTTGCCACTCCGTCTTCGTGTCTGGTCCATATTCAGGATAATTGGGATATCATACTCTCTGAGAACCTTAATAAACTTTTCCTGGTCCACATTCAGGCTGTTTTTCAGCGGCTCGTGAAATGGTTTGGGATCCTTTACGACTTGCATTGACCCATGACGAGTCCGCATATAAGAAAATGTACTGTGCTGTACAGCGTCCTACATTTTGACTGTCTTGTTTGAAAACTAGGTAAAACTAAAAAGAAAAATAAATAACAACCAAAACTACCCTTTGTGTTTAGTCATTTATCGACAAACAACAAAAGAACTCGAAAATTGGATATTTCCAACCAAAACGGGAAATTTTCAAATGTATGGGATGCTACGGGTACATTTTCGGTTTTAGTACCGTGACGCGCCACGGGTTAATCACCATCCGTCGTACTCTTGGAGAACCTTTCATCAACTTTTTCCCTGCTCCACATTCAATTAAATCAATTGAATTCAATATATATATATATATATATATATATATATATATATATATATATATATATGATGAGATAAGATACGGTTATTAACATAATAAGAATATAAATTTCACAACGATTAAGACCGATCATCAGTCCAAGAATTCAAACAGTTGATCCAAGGGCAAAAAGCATTAAATTTAGTCTAGAAAATGTTGGACACAACTTCAGGAGGCATATAAGCATAAATAATTCAGTATATCTATATTGACATAGTTCTCATAGACTGCATAAGTGTTATTTCAATTGCTTGCCTTTTTACTTTTAAGCATGATGAACACTTTAGCGCGTATTTAGGGCGGAACGTGAAATTTTAATTTCGCGCCATCAATAATCACTTTCAACTACAGTTTTACAGGCCCCTCGTTCACAATTGATGTTTGCGACCCTAAGCGCTTACGTGCATCATTTTTAAGTCCACTTATAAATTGCTACAGTTTACTTTTGGAAACTATTTAACAGTTCTCTTGATTATTGACTACATTTCTGACCGGTGGTCAGCTGGTTTGTGGACCTTTTCAAGAACTGGAGGCACTTGCGACTGCGTATTCCTTTGGGAGAAAAATAAGGAATTACAATGGATGAGATTGAACGTCCGATACGAAGTTTGACAAACGGAAATTCTGCGGGAATTGATATGGTTATAGCTGAGATGATCAAACTACCAGGTGGCACCTACGTTAGGGACGCCTTCTGGTCTTTGAGCAAATTATACTGGAGAACCGGCATAGTCCCGACCGATTGGAGACGCGCAGTCATCGTGCCCCTGTATAAAGGAAGTGGTAGGGAAAACGCGGGCAAAATTTTTAAATACTGCGTCGGTCTAGCCACGGCTGTCATAGATCGTAATAAGCTGAGCAGCTCCACCTAGGACTAATGCTGTATACCTCGGCTATATTTTGTATAGCCGATGGGATCGCGGTGGCTAGGTGGAGCTGTGAAGCTCGCTGTCGCCCGTGTCTGGACTGACGCAGTATGGGGAGGGAAGTTCGAAAACAGATAAAATAATTTCACCGGCGTTCAAAACGGGCAAATATTAGAATTGTAGAGAATACTGAAAGATGATGAATGAAAAAAGGAATTGTGGAAAGGAAGAAGTATGAATGTGATAATTTATATTTAATGTAATAAGTTTTAAAAATGTTATAAATAGATTGATGTCGAAATAGCCTTGCCCATGGCAGGGGTGCACGGAATAAAATAAAAAAAAAAAAAAAAAAGGCAAGGAATCACGTATGGACTGTAGACACCTATAGGGCCATCAGTATGGTTAGCATAGCAGCAACAGTGTACGGCAAAAATATTCAAAGGAGAATGTGGATGACATCCGATGGAATGCTTTGGGAAGCACTGGATGGATTTCGATACGTTAGAGGATGTACGGATCAAGTTTTTGCACTCCGCAATATCATGGAAAAGCATCTGGCTGTGTACCAGAAGGTTTTCTGCGGTTTTATACACCTTGAGAAAGCATCCATCATACAACATGTGTGCGAGTGGACGGCAACTTAACACTAACAACATTAGGATTACGATTGATGATGTAGTATTGGAGCAAGTGGATGAGATTGAATATCTTGGAACCGTTTTTAGCAGCGATGGAAGGTACACCGCCGATGTGGAGATATGAATGAGTACAGGAAAACTTCTAGGTAGCTAAAATCTAAGCCAGAAAGCACAGTTCACTATACACAATGCGGTGCAAATCCCAACAATATAAACAACAACTATATATTACAAACAACAACTAAATAACTTATGGAAGTGAAAGCTGGGCATGGCAGAGAGAGCATTAAAATAGAATAACTGCGTTCGAGATGAGAGCAATACGCAAAATTTGGGGCATAACGCTTGCTGACCACGTTCGCGTTTGTCTGAAAGAGAGTGTTGGTGTTTAGGTAAGAAAAGTCATGCACCGTTGGTTCGGACATGTACGAGTAGAAAGAATGCAGGATGAAAGAATGACGAAACAGATATAAAATGCGAAGGTGGAGCTGAGGAAGACCAAGACTAACCTACCATGACCAAACTGTTCGTGTTTTATCAGAAGGTGATGTCTCCTGTTCCTGGCCTTAGGAACTGGCGAACATGCATGAAAAGATATATGAATATCAAAAAAGCGAGTGAAGTGTGTAAGGACGGCGTCTTATGGCACTCGGTTCTCTCTGCCCATATATATACATACATTTCTGTTGTCATTATTGATGCGTAATATTTTCATAGCCGCGCCATATTACTGAGGCTAATATGATGATGATGTTTTAGAATTTATCTGTCAAATAAAGTATTTATCAATGAACATTATATTAATTTAATATTAATTGTTACAACTTATTTGTTACAACATGTGGATCGCGAATATCGTGGATAAAATAGACACTGAATATTATGTCAACAAAGAACTAATATGCCCATTTAATAATCACAAGATAAATGCCGTTGAAATTCTCGATGAAGAAGCTCTTGTAGATGATTTAATTCATTTGATAGGCAAGTTTGAAGTGCAGAAACTGATGAGTTGATAGATATAATGAACGTAAGATGCCTAGATGCGTTATGTGTATCAGAGACCAAGCGAAAGGGAAGCGACACCGAAGATCTACCCGGTGGTATGATGGCCCTGTGGTCCGGGGTGAACCAGGACGTTCATGCCAGCGCTGGCGTAGGTGTCGTGCTTTCATCTCGCTTGGCCGCTGGTGTGAAAGATTACGATTTAGTAAGTCCAAGATTTCTCTGGGTTAAGATAAAACTGGGGATTACGCGAGTGTTTTTAGTTGCAGCACATGCTCCAATGAGCTCTGCTCATCCCCAGGGGCTCGAGAAGTTTTGGGAGACTGTAAGGGGTGTTCTGGATTTGGTTGAAGCGAATGAACGGATAATAAAATTATATGTGGTGATCTAAATGTATGGGTTGAGACCAAGCGAAGTAGTTATGAGGTTGTGTTTGGCCCATACGGATATAAGACAGTGAACGATGCTGGTAAGTTACTTTTAGACGTATGTCTATCTATCTATAACTTCACGCCAAATCCCTTACGGGGTAGGCAGAGAGAACCGAGCGCCACGTGACTCGATCCTTACATACCTCACTCGCTTCTTTAACATTCATTGCTCTTTTCATGCACGCTCACAAGTTTCTAGGGATCCTGATGTCACCTTCTAATAAAACACGACCAATTTGATCATGGTAGGTAAGTCTTGGCCTTCCCTTCCTCCTTCCTTCCACTTTTGCATTGTATATCTGCTTCGTTATTCTTTTATTCCGAATTCTTTTTACATGTCCGAAACAATGGCGCATGCCTCTTCTTATTTTAACACTGAAGCTCTCTTTCAGACCAACTCTGCTTCTAACCTCTTCATCGCGAATACGATCTACAAGCGTTACGCCGCCGGCCGTTAAGGAGGTGTTAGACGTATGTGTGGAACGAAACTTCCTTGTTGTCGCTCTTCCATCACAAGGATATTCACACTTACACATGGAGACGAAATGAACAGAAAAGTGTGATTGATTTGATTTGGTTAGATGGATATCTCCGAAAGTCGTTAATGGATACAAACGCCTTCAGAGGTCCAGGCCTTGAAATGGACCACTATCTAGTGATAAGCCGGTTTGTGGGCCTTTTCAAGAAGTGGAGACACTGGCGGGTGCGTATTCCTTTCGAAGATCATGAAAGAATAAAAAATGAAAAATTGGAAGAAGAGAGTGTAAGGAGTTCGTATGTAAGTCTAGTCAGTGAAAGACTTGCGAACGCGAGTCGTTCCGACTCAGATGTAGACGAATTTTGGAAAGTTCTGTAAGAAAGTATGGTGGACAATGCGAAAGAAGCATGTGGATACGCAAAGAGGCGTAGAACACTGAGAGGAGATGCCTGCTGGGATGCGGAGGTTCAATCCTCCGTGGAAAAAAAGAGGAAAGTGTGGCTGGATTACGTATCATCTTTGCATCAGAGTGACGGTATGAAAGAAATGAAGAAAGAAATATACCGTCGAAGCAAGAATGACTTTTTTTATAATGTACCAAAGCTTTAGTGAAAGAGCAGCGTGAAAGACTACTTATGAATGAGGAAGAGAGGCTGACGATGAACTTCGAGGCACATACCAAACTCTTCTGGAGAGAGGTAAAAAAGTCTCGAAGTGGTGCGACAGCATCCAGAATGGACAAGATAAAATGTAAAGCTGGTGGCACTCTTGCTAACACTCGGGAAGTGTTAGAACGGTGGAGCGAATATTTTTGAGAAATGTATGATTATGTCCATGCTGCTGGCACTGTGAATGAGTCTGTGATTGACTCGGCAGTGCCAGCGTACCATGAAGACATTACCATTGATGAGATTGAATGGTCGATACGAAGTTTGAAGTATGGAAAGTCAGCGGGAATCGATATAGTAACGGCTGAGATGATCAAGCTAGGTGGTACCTAAGTTAGGGACTCCTTCTGGTTTTTGAGAAAATTATTCTGGAGAACCGGAAGGGTCCCGAGCGATTGGAGACACGCAGTCATCGTACCCTTGCATAAAGGCAAGGGCTCACGTATGGACTGCGCCAACTATAGGGCCATCAGTTTGATCAGCTTACAGCTATGGAAAAATCATTGAAAGGAGAATGAGGCTGAAATCCAATGTTATGCTTTGGCTAGCACAGGGTGGATTTCGAAGCGGCAGAGGATGTACAGATCAAGTTTTTTCACTCCGCAATATCGTAGAGAAAGTATCTGGCTTTAGACCAGAAGATTTTCTGCGGTTTTGTGGACTTTGATAAAGCATTTGATAGGGTCGTGCGAAAGAATCTCTGGAACACTTTGCCCAGATATGGGGTTGATAGTGGCCTACTCCGTACTGTGCAATCGACTTATGAGGATTGTACAGCATGTGTGCGGGTGGACGGCAGCTTGTCGCCCTGGTTTGATGTCAACATTGGTTTCAGACAGGGATGCGTGCTATGGTTCGGCTATTCATCCTGTATCTAGACAGTTGACTTAAGAGAATAAGAAAAATGAATGTGGAAATGCAAATGGTATTATTGGTCAGCATCACCATCCGAACTGCAAACACTAGTTACAACAATGAAAGATGATTGTATGAAGAAAGGCTTACAATTGAATGTGAAGAAAACCAAGATAATGGTATTTGAAAGAGAGACAACCAGGACGAATACTAGGATTACGGTTGATGATATAGCGTTGGAGCAAGTGAATGAGATTGTATATCTTGGAAGTGCTTTTAGCAGCACTGGAAGGTACACCGCTGATGTGGAGAGACGAGTGAGTGCAGGGAATAGAGTGAATGAAGCGTTGGGTAAACTTTTAGGCAGCCAAAATCTAAGCCAGAAGGCACAGCTCGCTGTACACAACGCGGTGCTAATCCTAACGCTAACTTATGGAAGTGAGAGCTGGGTATGGCAGAGAGAGCATGAAATTAGAATAAATGCGGTCGAGATGAGAGCTAAATTTGTGGCATAACGGTTACTGACCGCGTTCGTAATGAAGACGTGAGAGAAAGAGTTGGTCAGGAAGAGAGTGTCGGTGTTAAGATAAGAATAGTCTTGCTCCGTTGGTTCGGACATGTAGAAAGAATGCGGGACGAAAGAATGACGAAACATGTATACAATGCGAAAGTGGAAGGATGTAGGAGCCGAGGAAGACCGAGACTAACCTACCATGACCAAATTGGTCGTGTTTTATCAGAAGGTGATATCAGGAGCCCCAGGAACCGGCGAGCGTGCATGAAAAGAGCTATGAATGTTACAGAAGCGAGTGAAGTATGTAAGGACCGCGTCTTATGGCGCTCGCTTCTCTCTTCCTTTGCCGTAAGGGACCTGGCGTGAAGATATACATACATACGGAATCCGTCGCGGGTAAGGCACGTGAGAGGTGCGGCGAGAGGTTCGAGTCTACTCTAAAACCGGAACGTTCACTGTGCGTAATAGTCTCAGCATGCGGTACCCAGTTGTTACCCTGTGTGTAACACGTGCTCACTCTTTGCTCGGCCATCGCTTTTGACATACCGCATAAGAAAGAAGCAATATTGTTTGCTTATTGTCAATAAAGTTACTTACAGATTAATTGATGTAAAACTGTTATTTTAAGTTTCATTCACATAGGTATATCAAATCTTAATGTATTTTTTAATATTATTTAAAAATCATAACGGAGTAATTGCCAAATACGTTGAGTACATATTGTAGTACATATTCAGTCCTTTAAAACTAAAGACGTTAAGTGATGTAATAAACCAGTAGATAAATATTCCATGTACCAAAAAAGTTTTTTTTTATTTATTTATCAAGCAAGGAAGTTGTCGTGAAGTTGTAGATAGATAGATTCAAAATTGAGTTTATTTCAACTCTAAAGATAACGAACGAACTGTTTGTACCTGAATTCCAAAAATAGAGTTCAGCAATTTGGAGCTTTCAGCGACGTGCATATAAATTACTGACCATTGGGCTATGTCTTTGTGATGGCATCGTCTTGTAGATGGTACGTCATCCGACGGTTTCTGAGAAATACTAGATGACTCGTTTTTATCAATAGAGCGCATGATACTTTGTAGCTGTTCAGCTATCATAGTCACTATAGAAGAATGTACAAAATATTCCAAATAATAACGCATATTCGTTACTGCTATGTACATTTGCTTTAATAAGAAGAGAGGTATATATACATCATTGTATATAATAAACGTACGTATATAATAAATTAGTACATAAACTTCTAATAAGAAAACTAAACCTGTTATAATGTTCAGTTTCAATAGTTTTCCTTCAATGCTCTTATTGTATACATTATCAAATTTTAAATATTCTGATGCTGAATTTAGATGAATAACTAAATGTTGAAATATATCACTGTTATGTAGAGGCACAATAATTAGTGTTATGGAAATTGTATAAGCTAAAAGTTCTAATATATTTTGTACATTGGGCCAAACCTTAAATACAAATATCAATGTAATCACGATAGCAATTTCAAGCAAGATTCTTGAAATTACCAGTGCACGGATTAGTCTATTGTAAAGAAAGTAATTTCTGTACACACATAGAAAATTTTCCATTTTTATAGAGTATTTAAATATTTTTGTTATCATATTTATGATACATTTCTTTAGTATGCGTAGAGGCTTCTCTATATGAACTAATTTTGATGAACGGAACTTCGTGTTTTACTTTATCTAATTGTAATGCGGCCATTAAGTAATTGTGTCAAAGTTTATATTTGATGACAAATTGTAATATTTCAAATGGGACAATAAATACATATATTAATATGTCAATTACTCAATTCAATACATTTCCTGTCTAGCAGATAAAATATTAATACACAAAATGAAGCAAAATGGGCAACTTTTACTTGAACATAATGTGAATGATTGGACAATACCTACTGATACAAGACACAAAATGATATTCATAGCTCTTTTTATACCAGTTCGCCGATTTTTAGAATGAACCCTTTATAGCCCTGAACCCTATATGTAAAGATCTATTAATATTATAGAACCGGGTATGGCATATAAGAATCGAGTCCTGTGGCACTCTGTTATCTTTATCTACCTTGCAAAGATCTCGGGGTGAAATTTTTTTTATGCTACGTTGGTCGATGAAGAAGCATACAATACAGCGTCATATATAATCAAGTCACAAACCCAGAAAACTACTCAAAAACATTCGGACACCGTGAGCGATTTTTGTGTGAATCGGAACGTATATAATTAATCCATTCATGTCGGTAGATGTAATAATTGAATAACTAATGTAAGACAAATGTCACCTTAGTCTTCCTGCGGAATGACGGACGCTGCAAAGCATTCGAAACGTCAGGGACAACAAAATAAATAAAACACGCGATTTTTCCGTTAAAAATTGTTTAATTCAATGGTTTTCTTTCTTTTAAAAATCATTATTTTCATTTTATTCGCAGTCAATTGAAAGCCTTTCTTCATACAATCATCTTTCATTGTTGTAACTATGTTTGAAGTACGCATGGTGATACTGATATTAACACCGCATCCCTTCATCACCTATTCGCAGGCATACGTTCGGAGATATATCCTGTCTAACACCAATAATAATGCCAAACTAGGGCGACTGGTTGCCATCCATCCGTACACATGCTCTACATTGCATTGCACAGCACGTACCAAGTCAGCGTCAACCCCATATCCGTACAAAATATCTTCATAGATTCATTCGCACAAGTCTATCAAATGCTTTCTCAAGATCTACAAAGAAAATATTCTGGTCCATAGTCAGATGCTTCTCCGCTTTATAGACGAGTGAAAAAACTTGATCCATACACTTGAAACAGATTGTTGAAATTTTCAGTTGAAATTTTCACAGATAATGTATTTCTGTTGCCGCTATAACAACAAATACTAAAAAACAGAATAAAATAAATATTTAAGAGGGCTCCCATACAACAAACGTGATTTTTTTGCTCGATATTGATAACGGCAACAGGTAGATGCTTGAAATATTCACAGAATTTTTAGTTATATATTCACTTTAAAAATAAATAATTAAATTAAAATAAAACAAATATTTAAGAGGGGCTCCCATACAACAAACGTGATTTAACGTTTTTATAGATAATGGTACGGAACCCTTTATGCGCGAGTCCGACTCGCACTTGGCTGTTCATTTTTCAATTTCATTTTTTACTAACAGGGTTCGAAATATTTTTCGAAGTAACTAAGACTAAAGAACGCATGCACACATACTGCTTCATCTCAAAAGGCTTTTTTCAAAGCTACCATTATCATACTTGAAAGCCACTGTTACTCGTATATAAACAGCTTCCATGTATGATGGAGATGGGGCCTATATTTTTGCATCATGGAGCGGGCAGCATTTGCTGAGTGGACTTTTTATTCTCCGGCTTCCCTTCTGAAAATATCCACCCTTCGCCACTGATATGTAGGTATATATATATTTATATACATATATATATATATATATATATATATATATATATATATATATATATATATAAATGTATATATATACGTACCTATTGTGCCATGATAAATTAAAGAGAACAACTACGGTATGGATGAAGAGAATGCAATAATTGCGAACAGTAAATACCAGCAAGAGCAACAACAAAATAAGATGACTATAATTCTAAATTTTTAATTGTTTCAATAAGTGGATGACTGTGTTTATATTTCTATTTTGCAGTTCGGGATGACTTCGGCAGTCGAACAATACCCAAATAACAGTGCAGTTGCTTACCAGACTCTTCGCTATGTTTTCGAAGTGCAGGGAGCGCACTGATTCCGAAGCAATATTCGACTAGCCCTAGTACTCAGTTGTCCAAGATCTTTGCTACTAATCCTATTAATAAATAAAGAGACAGATTGTACTTTCTTATAACAGCGATTCGTGATAACTGTTACGTAGGTACGAGTTTGTCAATGATTAAATTACCTAGTATAGAATACTCTTTATTGCACCAATAATAAATACATACAGAACACACGCAGAAGAAAACAAATGTACAATCTCTTTCAGACAACCATATGACACGAAAAAACATACATATATAAAAAGTAGGTAGGTGGCGCATTTAAGCAAGTACAATTTTCACTTAATATATTATATGCTTATATACAACGAATTACACAATCTAACAAATATAAACAAAAAGAGAAAAATATATACAATAATATTTACATAAAGGTAATGACATATATATCCTCGTGAGGCCCAATGACCTCGGACCAGGACATAATATCGACCCCCTTTAACGTCCAAGTAAATATGATGGTACGTAGTCCTAACGGCCCAGTGGTCTTACACGAGAACATAATAGTTATCATTCAATATTTTTAAATTTTGCCGCGCCATGTTTTTCTAATGCTATCTGATTGGAGAACATGTAAGTTACCATAATCATTTGATACTACGCTGATCCAATTAGAAATCAGTTGTCACTGGACCTCAAACTAGTAAACATGGAGCGCACGCGTGGTAAAGGTAAGTTTTTATCTCCAATTATGCCAGTAATCATGTTATTAAGTTTAAAAATAAGTAAATTTGTAAGTTAGAAGACGATATTGTATGCAGGTTATAATATTGTTGGGAAATTTCCATGTTAAAGTATTTTTTTTTCGCTCGTATATAATATGTACTTGTGTGAGAACAGCGGGCGTATGTATGTACCAATAACTGTCCAATATTTTATGTTCTTGTGGAGGAACATCGGTCTTTAAGACATTTGTTTTTTTAGGATTATTGCGGTCGGAAGACATTGAAAATTTGCTAGCCAATTCTGAATTAGAAGATTTTCTGCCAGCAGATGAAGATCTAGATGATTTTCCTTTTGTGGTTTCGCTGAAAAATATATCTTCTATTTCAAGCAGCGATGACGGTGTGGATGAAGATAGTGAAATTGCGGCTGATACAGCAAGCCGTGGTAGCTGTAGAGCTCGTGGCAGCCATGGAGGTCGAGTCAGCATTAGAGGCTGAGGTAGTCGTCGTATGCATAGTACCCGCGGCATTGAAATAGGAATTAATGCTACCAGTACTTTGGTATTACATTGATAATGGTTAGCGTGAATTTTCCCCAAATGCGAAAGTACTGGGAAAATATGTGGCGAGTCGAAGTAATTTAATTGAATATGTCACGTAATAGATTTTTACAATTAAGAACTTCACTCAAATTGGTATTTGATGATGATGTTAATCAGGACACCTGCTTAAAAGACAAACTTTGGTAAATGCGACCTCTCATTGATCGAATCCAAAGAGGTTGTCGTATTCAAGAGCGACAAGATGTACTTTATATCGACGAGATGAATGTACAATTCAACAGCTCTTTATGGTATTAAGCAGTACTTGCCAGGGAAACTAAATAATGAGGGTTTAAAGATATTTGTCTTGAAAAATTAAAATGTTCAGAGTCATGCACCGTTAGTGGCTTTCAATGTAGTAAATTTACCAATTGTGTCAATAGCTAGGAATCTTGGATTAATTACAGACCGCGAATTGCGTTTTATTAAACATACTAATGAAAAAATTAGAGCAGCGTTTTACAAATTAAAGATTTTATATGTCATTAAAACGTACGTACGAATGCTTTTAAGTGATTTCCTGGTATTGTCATCTTTCAACTATTGTAGTGCTACGAGTATATATGGTACAAGGAATATCAAGATGGAAAGTGCTATTCAACGCGTGCAGAACGCATGTACAAGATACTGTTTTGGCATTCCCAGGAGAGAGCATGTTACTCCCCACCTCATAATCGACAACATATTCAACAAAAAGACCAGAAGAGAAATCCACTCAACTTGCACAACTTAAAAGATTATCTGGAGCAAAACCTCAATACCCTTTTGAAAAACTTACATGGGTTGAAGATTATCACTCATATGACACTTGATCTAGGTCCCTACATATTCTCGTTATACCCTAACACAGGGTTTAAAGGCTGTTTCAATTATAGAGCTCCTTGAATTAGGAATGACCTGGCACCTCCCTTAAGAAAATTAGTAGTAATCTCTTTAAAGTGAAGTATAATGCGATAGTTGTCACTCTATGCAGTACAGTGCTAAGCATACTCCAATTGCCAAGGAAAGTATCTAGTATGCGACTGTGATTATGTAATAGGGTATATATTTTACACCTTGTACTAATGTTCTGATTTTTTTTGGCAATAAATGGATTTCTTTTTAATCACACAAAGACGATCGCAAAATAATACTTTTATTTACAGCGAGTCATGTTACAACAGTATTGGGTAAATACTAATTGCTTATACTTTTCTCATAATTATATACTTTAAATGAAACTACTGATATTATACGAGTAATATACTACAGATATATGAAAGTACTTTACAATAATGACATGTAATCAATTTTAAACAATAACTTTTTTTCTAACACTACATACTTGAGTTCGTTCTGGTTTTTTAATTAGTCCGGCCATAAGTTCTGTTACAAATGAATATGCATTTATTTTTTTATGAAGTAATGTAATCTTAATGAAACTTATTTGTAATGAAACGTATATGAAAATACAGTAATATTTATGGAAGTCTCAGCAAAAAATATGTAACGGTTTGTCATTACCACATAACATAGCTGAATATTTACTCATCTAAAAATGCTTCAACTAGCGCATTCTAGTGGGTTTAAAGCACACCATAGAGTATTGGACCATTGACTTCTACTTTACCACTAAATACCGCTAGATATCGCTCCGGAAAACCCTGTTGATATCGGAAGTCTAAATTTACCAAATTACCTAAAAAAATATATAATTCCAACATTCAGTTCTAAAATAACTCTTTAAACAGATTTACATCTGAGCTCAGACCAAATAAAAAACTTTTTTATTTGGTCTGAGCATCTGAGAAGCTGCAAGAACTACGGATACGGTACGGTTATCGACCTCTTTTTGAATATTGTTATAGGATCACTCACTCGTTCTAGAGTTGAGTGATATTGATATTACGATATTACGTTGCCCTGAGCGAACGATACTAACGGTAGTGGGTGAATGGCGGCCGGCGCTAGGCCTCATGAATTAATTGGTGGCGGAAGCACACAAAGCAGGTTAGATCAAATTGCACGTAAATTTGACTTTCGCAAAATAACGCTTGAATATATAAACTAATTAAAAAGGGTCATTAAAATTGGCAAGAATCATAAATTAATCACAAGTATACGAATAGAAGCATAATTATCATTTTTGAAATGAATCAGATGACTAAGAATAATATGTTCAATAATAACTGTTTTAATTCTAACAGTTGTATCTTGTTGTTGCCAATAAAATGCAGTGGTCATCTTGTCCAAATTATTTAGGTGTAATTATTAGTCTTACACTGTGTACATATGTATATTTACAAACAAAGCTTAAAAGCTACTGTTTTACACCACATTATTGAACTGTAGTGCGATGACTGTATAACCGGTGATGAATGAGATAAGCGTAGGCAGCAAACTCATGTTGACGTTGATGGAGCCAAACGCCTTCATATGGATCGGTCTTCTCGAAACTAACCGCAGTAGATCACGCATCGCTTTGTACTCCGATTTATCTGTTACATATAAATTCATCAACAATCTCATATACTATGACTACTACAACATGCAGCTTATTAAAAAAGTCGTGAAAAGATTTTCACCCGGCTGTCGACTCGGCAAGACACGAGTGATGCTCCTGGTGGTGCAAGACAAGGGCGCTTAAATGTAATAAATGCTTGTCATCAGGATATCCCCCCAGTGGTATAACAAGTCTAGCAGCTAATAAACCTTTGACTAACCTAATAGGAAGCACTTACTGTAGCCAATAGGCGATTACTATACTAATAGGTACTACTATACTAATAGGTACCATATCATAGCTATAAGAGATATTACTCTTCAGCTAACTGGCGATCTGAGCAAGATTGGCAATAAGCTGGTAAGCAGTAATTTACACTAAAACCCAAAAACATTTTCCTCCACCATAAGATACTGAGACTTTTTCGCTTGTGATACCTCTCATGACTTACTTATAGTTGATATTTTGGTTTAACCCATATTGAACTTTTATGAGGGACCGAATGTGAACGCTTGAGAAAAGGGGCTGCGGATGTAAATACAAGGTTGGAACTTGATATGTGACTGTTAAGTATATATGATATCCGGGACGGACGGCTTAAGTAGTATTGTATAAAACAACGTATTTGTAATGTGCAAGGTTTTTTGTCTTTCATGTGCCTATTTCGTCACTTATTGGTTTTATTTGCACGCACGTATGAATTTACCATAAATAAAAACATCCATACACAAGTTACAGTCGACGCTACTTGACTTGTTTATTTATTAAGAGAGGTAGGGCGCATCAATGCAGCCCGTCTGGGGAAGTACCTCCACCTCACAGAAAATCGCAGCCAAATAACAACTCCCTGGAGCGTTGTTGTGTTCCTGCGTGTGAGTGAGGTCACGAGTAAGCTTGAAGGAATTGCTATGTAAGCAGCAGAAGAGGCATCGCGCGAGTGATACTTAATATGTTACAAGCGTTAATAGGCTACGGTACGTACTTTACGTCAGATGGGCCGTATGCTTGTAAGCCTCCCGGCGTAGTATAAAAGTAAAATTTAGACTAACGTGACCACCAGCGCACTCGTTCTTTTTACCTTTACAAATAATAATAGTGTAGTGACAATATTCATGTAGGTATATGAAAATACAGTAGTTGAAGTGAGTGTACAATGGAAGAACACATACAGAGTGTTATTGGAACCGGATACATTAAACAAACAATAATGTATCCTCTAGATGGACAGATTGTTGTATGAATAGAGCGAATTTGTACGAGTATTTACACGATAATAACAAAATATTTTTTTAATTAGCGTTACAAGAAGTATGAGCTTCCATTCCATTACGACAAAATTTGCAGCTGTAGGTAATGTAAAAGGGATTTGGCATATCACGGTACTCTACTGAACGATTACAATGCTTTGTTACATTATAAGTTACACTCAAAAACCGAACATGCTCATTGCTCAAAAAACCAACTCGCAACGTATCGTGATCACTGTAATACATCCACATCGCGATATTCTTATTATGAGTCTGGTAAAAACACTCACGACGCTTTGTAGCAACGAAGAATGTCCATGCCACATTCAAAGATCTGCTTTTAAAACGTTAAAAAATATATACACAGCCACTTATTTAGGATGTATTACGTACGGTTCACCTGCATGGGCTGATAGAGCTACTATAGGTGCTGCGCGTCGTAAGTTGCTACAAAGTCAGCTTTAATATTTTTACGTAAATCGTATAGAACTGTGAGCACCGAGGCACTACCAGTGTCCAGGCGTGTTACCGGTTGACTTAGAAATACAATAAACATGCCATTATCCTGACTTTCTAAAACACCGCGATCATAACAAAATACTTACATTGTTCAAACGAATTGACAAGGTACTTGAGACATTGCTGTCTGAATGGCAAGAAAGATGGGAAACTTCTACCAAACAACACCACTTGTATCATATCTTTCAATCGGTGTCCGAGATTAATAAAGAGTGGTTAGAAATCGATCACACCGTTGCACAATTTTTAACTGGGCTTGGAAATTTTACGGCTAAGGCCTTTTCATTAAGACTTGTGTCATCGCCTTTATGTGAGTGTTCTACGACAAATCATGAATTTGAGCAAACAGCACATCTTGTTCTCTGGGAGTGCGATCTCTGGCGTCGAGAGCGGGACGATATGTTAAATTCCTTGCATGTCACATCCGGGGTAGTCTACTATTCTGATTTGATGGCAACAAAGGAGAATTACCAGGCGTTTAGGCGGTTCTGCAATCTATATTATTGGAATCGATGTGTTAGGTAACAACTCACAATTTAGGATCCAATAGTGTTAGATATTTGATAAACCGTGGTGCACCGCAGTTGAGCTTCACTTGACTAGCCATCTGTTTGAAGTTTTTAAATGCCTTATTTGTCATATTGCTGTCTCTCACTTTGGAAGTCAATTCCAAAACTTGCTACTTCTACAAATTTCTTCTGATTACATTAATTGTGAGTTCCAAGGCAGCTGTGGTTTAATCACCGGGACAGCAATGAATTTCACTGTTAATTGCCTTTTTGGTGGTCGCCGCTGTTAATTCTAGCTACACAGAAGATACAGTGGTGGGAATGAGTGGTGTGCTCGAACAGGATGTGTTGTGAGTATTTTTTATTGCTCAATATATTATTAATAATCAGTTACTCGAGTAACCGTTCTTTACCAAGGGTGACTACGCAAAGTGTCTTTATTTAGACAAATAAATTTGCAGCGAGAATATTCCGGCCGGACGAAGCTTGATTGTTGAAGCTTGTAGCGTTTACGGTTTTTGAGTGTAACATTTATATATTATATCCGTTATGAAAATCTATTTTTATTATTTATGTATAATATATTTATATTATTAAAGTTTTTGTAAACAAATTTGTCACGGCACGTCATTGTCGTGTCAGTGGCCAACGGTCAGTTACAGTTACACAACTAACTTGTCCCTTTGCCCCAATATTTGCTTCACTGCGTGCAGAAACTTACAATTTGTTGACGATCTCGGTGGCGCAGTGGCGAAACATTACTTTAATACCAATGCTTGTGGGTTCGAATTACACACAGGGCAAACATTTGTGTGCATGAAGATGTCTATTTGTCTTGGGCTGGGTGAAGAGAGGTAGGGCGAATCAAAGCAACCCATGTGGGGGAGTACCTCCACCTCACAGAATACTGCAGCAAAATAACAACTTCGCTGTGAGTCCTAAGGAGTTGTGTAAGCAGCAGAGGAGGCATCGCGCGAGTGTTAATAGGCTACGGTAACTGCTTAACATCAGGTGGATCGTATGCTTGTTTGCCTCCCGACGTTGTATAAAAATAAAAAAACACGTTTATTTACGAAATTTGCATATTTTTCGTAATAAGTACAATCAATCAAAAAACAATTATACTCGCAATTTTCTCGATATAATTTTTTTAGGCTCTTTATATAGTCACTGTTTTTACCCTAAAAACAACTTATAAATTAATAAAAACACATACATTTAATGGTATCTATAAGAAGTTTGCTCAATTGTCGTTTCAAATATTCAGCATTATTTTGAGCCTCCTGTCCAGTTGACGCCAATGTGTAGAAGTAGATCATAGCCTGGACTAACGCGTGGATAAATGTTAAATTATTTGTAAATGATGCTCCTGGACCCTTAAATTAATAAAGTATAATATTATCCGCTTATATAGAGAGGTAATGTACACAAAAAACATTGGTACACACCTTTACATAAAGATCGGCCACGGTATAAAGCACTACAACGTAGTAAGCGACTGCTATTGTGAACATAATGGATAACTGAAAAGTAACAAAAACATATTTTTTACTACCATGTAATTTCAGTAATTAAATAACCATTGAACTATGATATATTGATACACACAAAAGTTTCGTACTTTTTTTCATTTTTAAGTTATTTTGACGAGGCTGGTGATCGATTGGTTACCATAGCAATAATAATTGTTTACATACCATTAAAACGCCTATTAATTTAGTTACCTTAGGAGCCCACTAATATTTGAAAGTAGCAACACTGTTTCTCTGATTGGTAATTCCCTCCTCACATACATTGGAGTGTGTAGTAGTACGCTTGTATTATAAGCATTGATATATAAGCAGAAATTTGACCAAGCTAACACAACCGTTGGAGGTCACTCCGGATAATGGCCCCTTCGTAACAAAATTAGCTGTAGAAAAGGCCTGTGACTGAGCGTTATTGGTAAATAAAACTTGGCATTGAGAAGATCGATTTTCATCACCCAGTCTTTCCTTTGCCTTACCAATAGGATCATGGCTTGATTTATTAATTTAAATTAACATAAGATGACAAAATCGTTGACTTTTAAAATTTTAAATCGGACAACTGAGTCCGTCATCTTTCCGTATCAGAATAGGTTGGTAAGAAAGCTTCGTCCGGCCGGAGTATTCTCGCTGCAAATTTATTTGTCTAAATAAAGACACTTTGTGTAGTCATGCTTGGTAAAGAACGGTTACCCGAGTAACTGATTATTAACAACATATTCAATATTAGGTAAATATTGAAAAACCCTGTGCAGATTTTTTAGGTTTAGTAGAATGATTAGATTTGGCTGCAGTTTTCTGTGAAGTGGAGGTACTTCTATCTGTATTGCCGGCTGCTCTGATACGCCCTACCTGTCTTAATGAATTATCTTCTACCATATTAACCATTTTGGAAGATTTAAGCAACGATATCAACATTTCGACATCATTTTAAAACTTTTTCTACAGCTTCATCCCGTTTTAGTAAGCCATGTGTAATACTTGCAAAACCTTTTTCAGTAAGCGACAAGTTCAGATAATCTATCATATTGTTCAACTCCTTATTATATTCTATTTACATCGCAAGCGTTAATAGGCTACTGTACCCACTTTACATTAGGTGGGCCGTATGCTTCTATGCCTCCCGACGTGGTATAAAAAAATTATTCCAGCTTGGTAAAGCCAGGGGTTGAACAATATCTTTTCTCAATATCTGAATATCTAATATTCAAAATCAAAATGTTGAATAGATTTGAAACGGTTCACGTAATGCTGGTCTGACTTGACATGACGGATTGTTTCAAAGCCGGTAAGGAAATCTCTGAGTAACTTTGCTCTAGAGCCTATGGAATATCCACCGTTTAATATAACTCGCCACTGATGTCCAGAGAAATATTCACTATAGTTATCATTTTTCATTATTACTAGATTTGTTACGATATAATTTTGAAATAAAAAGCATGTACTTGCATATTTAACATTCCATATTAATCTGCGTTATCCAGACGAGAACTTTTGGAGTATTTTTTTTTAACTAGAGAAGATTTACGCGTCTTTCTTGGCTTATTGTTCAGCTAAGATACCGGTACCGAAGTGAGTGACCCTACTTCCGGCTCCCGTACAGCAGGCACGAAGGTAGCATTCATCTGTTCCGGTGAAAATCTTCTTCCAGAACCATCACTAGAAGACGACTCACTTCTTCTTTTTTATTGTAATTTAAAATATTTTTTACATAAAAATTAATGTTTCATAAAAATAAGAATATCAGAAAAATCTGTTAGAAATTAATTATTAAAAAAAATGATAATAATTAAGAAGATTAAGTAACTAATATATAATATTCATAATTTTTAACACCATCGCTCAGTACGTAAACAAATAGTCAATGACAAATGAGCGCATACGCCCTGCCTCGTGAAGTGGAGAGGACGTCAGAAAGAGATACAGATATATTGATGGTTGTACATGGAAAGGACATAACCAATTAGGGAAGACAGTGTTGCCGCTCTCAAACATTATTAAGTTCCAATAACGGACAGATATTTAATGGCTACTTTAACACTAAAGTTCGTCGGTTCGATTCCCACACAAGACAAATATTTGTGGGCATGAACATGTCAGTTTGTCGTCATCCGAGTGTTTTTAAGAAAGGTAAGGCGCATTAAAGTAGCCATACTGGAAAAGTATCACTATCTCACGGCGATACGCAGCAAATAACAGTTCCCTGGAAGGTTGTTGCGTTCCTGCGAGCAAGTGAATTGACAACACGCGAGCGGTGCTTCCAACATTACAAGCGTTTGTGGGGTACGATAACCACTTTACATTAAGTGGGCTATATTGTTGTTTGTGTCCCGATCTTGAATAAAAGAAATATCTATTACTATTTGGAGCTCATGATTCAAAATTCAAAAAAATATTTTATTCAATAGGGTTGTTCTTTCCAGCACTGGTGTCACACTTTTTACAATATTTGAGCAGATTCTTCTCTCGGAAAATAAAGCTTACCCTATCCTTAAAATGAACACGAGGATAATGATGTAGTGTTGAAACAAGTGGATGAAATTGTATATCTTGAAAGTGCTTTTACAGGGATGGAAGGTATGGAGGTGATGTGGAGAGAGGAGTGAGTGCAGGCATTATCATTTCGCATGATAAAAAGATAAAATCGTTTATTTGCCATTAGGTCCTTATGCCCGCACTTAGACACGTCTTACATTCTTTAAATTAGATCATATTGTATCTTAATAATTACCGATTTTTTTTTTGCAATATCTCTTTTTTAAGTTACCAGCATTTCGAAAATGACCATTGGCGAAAAAGAAATGCCAAAAGTAACTTGCCAATATGGGTCTTTTTTTCATCGTTAATATATATTACAATAAATATTATGTGAGTGTACATAGTGAAAGAAAAGTACATATAGTGATACAATTAAAGATATATTAATACATGTGCTGAATCATTTCCAAACATCTCTTCAGTTAGATATTCATCGATTCTGTAATAACCCTTCTTGCACAGAGAATTTTTGATGTACCTTTTGAACATATTGTCAGGCAAGGACAGAACTGTTTCAGGTAATTTATTATAGAATCGAATATAATTTACAATAAAAGTCTACTAGTCTTAGCAAGCCGATGTATAGCATGTAGGCATACGCAATCTATACTTGCTTCTGAGATATTCAAAAAATTTTGAAAATGGCTATATTTTTACGAGCATACATTATGTTCTCATAAATATACTGATAGGTAACCGTGAGGATGTTTATTTCTTTAAATAGTTATCTAAGAGATTCCCTGGAGCCCATGTTATAAATAGAGCGGATGGCTCTCTTTTGTAATATGAAAATAGTTTCACTGTCAGCCGCTTTTCCCCACAATAGTATACCATACGACATAATGCTATGAAAGTAGCTGAAATAGACTAAGCGCGCATTAGCCACATTCGTCAATTGTCTTATTCCCTTAACCGCATATGCGGCGGAGCTGAGCTTACTGGTCAGTTTTTTAAGTGGGGGCCCCACTGCAATTTGGAGTATAATGTAATTCCAAGAATTACAGTATCATTAATAAATTCTAGTACATTATTGTCAATGAAAACTTCTGTATTGGCAGAAGGCACATTTGGTAGACTAAATTTTAAATAGATAGACGTGAACTAACGCGATGTCATGTAATTTCTCTATGTGACAATGTTTAAAAGAGAAAATCTCTAAAATATTTTCTTTGCCTTGTGAGCACAGATTTACGTTGGGTCGAATACACACCACATTAGTTTTGTAGCTAGCTACTGTGATAATACCAGGGTAACTGTAGTCTCTGTATATAATTAGACTATAAAATAAAGGCGATTATTTGGTGTTATTTGCTTGAGGCGAGGGGTTGATTCTCAAACTGTGATTAGCCAGGTTGGAAATTCTATCGGTCGCGACGGGTAGGTGATATGCAACTAATCGTATGAAAAAGAAAGGATTTATAGCTTGCAGGTAAGCACAGCACAGTTTGATTATAAACATATGATAGACAAGTTATGTGAAAGTAATGTAATTGCATGTTAGAGTTTAGAGGTTGAGAGCCGTTGTACTGGTATTCTGTTGGTGTCGGTATTGTTTTAAAATTTCTTAGGGATTTTATTACGTGCTTTTGAAATTGGTATCATGAATGCAGGATGTAATTTAAAATAAAAGTCCTGTTGTGAAAGACAGTAAGCTTCTTTCAAATGGCCACTCGCAGGGTACACGCGACATTTGTCAAGCAATAAATCTCTATAATTGATGAGGCGACTTTCTAAGATATTTAAAACAAAAGGAGCAAATAACTCATTGTACGTCTTGAATTACAGAACAGGGTTTATTATACCCAGACTGAAGCGTGGACAATGGCCCAGTTTGAGAGATTTACGATCAGGATACGAAAATTTAATATAGCTTGCAGATGTGGGGTGTATGTGTCGTGTGAACATTTTTTGTAGACGGAGGGTCCAGCGCGGGCGCATAGGATGGTACAAGCGTCGCGTCGCGGGGGTTGGCTTGACCAATGAATGAAAAGTGATGGAATTTGGGAGTGTGTCGTAAGGCGTGGTCCCATACCTACAATTTTGTGGGAAATGGGCTCTGAGAAACGGAGGGATATGACAATCGGGTTTAATCGGTTTAAGGCAGAGGTTGTCTGACTGAAAGCCTTCGGGTTGTTTAACGCGTGATTGGTATAGTAACAGCAGTTAGTATATTAATCGCGTAACTCCAAGTACGTACGAAGGACAGATAAATTCATGGGCCCTGTCATAATAAAGTATTGCGCTAAATTAACGTATACGAAGGTCAATATAACCTTGAACGAGTTTGGTCAGTAAAAATTCTGAAGCCTATAAAGTAAATAATCTATCTCAGTAGGTACTATCTTGACTCTGCTATCTTGACTCTGTAACATAGTATGACAGTTCGCTCTAACACTAAAATGCTCGAAACCATACTTAGTGTTCCTGAATTACGCGATAATATTTCGATTTCGAAATAAATATATTAAACTAGACGATCACGCAAAATATCTACTTGTAAGTGGTTTTAAACCAAGTTTATAAACACAGCTAATACTAGATTAGCGGAATCGTAGAGTTCGACGGATCCTTACTTAGCTGGGTTGCAGCACATTACGTCGACATCCAGTTTTTTTAATTCTGACATCTGCCTTTTGTAATAATCATCACAGCAAACCCGGAAACGTTCTTTATTCTTTCGTTCCAAAGTTGCCATTATAAAATCCTGGATAAATTTATTTAAAAAGATATATATCTAAATATTTATGAAAACATAACGTATGTCCGTAAAAAATTAAAGTCGTTATATAAACTTCAGCGAAAAACTTAGAAGAAGAAGTAGTTGTGTATGACTGTACACCGGCTTGCTAGAGTGTTGGTAGTTTTCTTGTAAATTGTATTCGATTGTGTAATAAGTTACCTGAAACGGTTCTATCTTTTCCTGACACTGTATTCAAACAGCACATTAAAAATACTCTCTGTAAAAAGGCTTACTATAGACTTGATGAATATGTAACTGAGAAATATGTCTGGAAATAATTCAGCACAGAATACCTGTCCTTAATAATTTTTAATTATACAACTTGATATCATAAGTGTACCAATATGTGAATTTATTGTAATATCTAATAGACAATTTTAAAAGAGAGCTATATTAGCAAGTTTCTTTCAGCATTTCTTCTTCGCTTATGGTAATTTCCGAAATACTAGCAGATTAAAAAGGAGAAAAGTAAAATAAGAGAATTGAATAAGATATAATAAGACTGTATTTCAAAAATATAATACGTGTCTCAGTGTCCGCGGGAGCCTCATGGCAAATAAAGAATTTTATCTTTTGGACGAGAAAAGCTCTGCGTTGGAATCGCCTCGGAATAATTATTGTGACACTCAATGGGCAAACATTATCGCAATTTGCGATGGGGCATCGCAACACATCGATCGCCAACGCTCTTACGTATAATTATTCCACGAAAAAACGATCATTGATTTAACGATACGTACCTGAGTGCCAAAAATGGAGTTTATCAACTTGGAGCACTCTGCGATGCGAGTATAAATAACAGACCATTCGTCAATCTCTTTCGTTTTTGATACATAAGGGGTACTTGCTAACTTTCTTTTGTTAATACAGCGTACAAGTCCTTGAAGGTGTTCCACTATCACAACAAGCATAGATGATAATACCAAATATTCCAATACATAACGAAGAGCCATTATCCTTACAAATATTATTTGCATTAATAAAAAAAAACAACGAGATAAATCAGACGTATCATAAGGTAGCAACATACAGGAACAGATAAGTATAAACATTTCCGATAAGATCATCAATATAAATAAGCAGTTCATTTTTAATTGTTTACTTTTAATATTTTTCTGGTATAACCTATCAAATTTCAAATATTGTGAAACTGTATTTGTATAAAATGCTAGCTTTTTAAACATATTACTGTTATACAACGCCAAAAGAACAAGTGTTATAGAAACTAGGAAACTTAGTAGGAAGAGTAAAGTATATGCCGGTGACTCATGTTTATCGTTTCCCAAATACATCACTATAATATAAACCATTATTGATATCTCTATTACAATTCTTACAAGTATCATTGAACGAACGAATATACCATAGAAACAATAATTTCTGTACACACAGACAGAGTTCTCAAATATAATGGTAAGTGTTAACGTTTTAGGTATCATTTTGTATACATTAAAGCACGCGTGCTGAGGTGACTGTTCTTGCAATACTGACTATGTAACCTATTAGGTTAATGGATTAAAGTTTATATATTATTGACAAATGGTAATATTTCTAATGTACTGAGAAATTTATTACAACGGTACTCTTTCATTTAATATAAACAAATGTGAGTTTGTTTGAAAATAATCACATAATCTGACATCAAAATTCTGAATTCCATTATTTAATTTTTTTAATGTAGTAGTAGAGAGTGTATCTGTATCTGATGGCCGTATAGCTGGCGTAGTCCATCCGTGATACTTTGCTTGAAATGACTGCACTCTCCTAATCCCTTTGGTCTTTTCCGGTTCTCCTTTAGAATGTGGGTGCCTATCGTCATAAGAAAAAAATAATTACAGCCAACTTTACGGGCATGGGATTTACCCTGCATTTTAACATACAAAGTTCTCGCGAAACAGTGAGTTACGCATCTAAGTCGCCCGAATGGGAACTTACGCATTAACTTACGCAACTGCCAAATAATTCCGTAAGGATTGCTGTTACCATGCATAATTAAGATCACCGGAGGAGAGGAGACTACCTATGGACCTTCCTATATCTCCACTGACATTTCAATTGACTGACAAGTCATTAACCAGTATGCCACGTGCATCACATGACTTACCTGATACGTAGTCCACTGATTACGGAAGGAGCTCATGAATTTACTCTGGCCTGAAGTTTCTCTCAGGACTAAATTTGGTCTCTGCTGAACCTGCTGCTCACTATACCCAAGATAAGATAAAAATTCTCTCAATGTCAGCCAATGCTGTGAAAATAGGTGGAATAGACTAAGCGCACAGTAGCCACATCTGTAAATTGTCTGTAAATTCATACTTATTATACATATAAAATACCCAGATCAAGACAAACAGACATGCACACAAATGTTTGTACTGTGTGGGAATCGAACCCACTGACGTTGGTGTCAAAGTAGCGTAACAGCGCGTTTCACCACTGCGCCACCGAGCATATAGGCTGTGCTAATCAGCAATGATTTTTCAATATTTTAGAATAGTTCTTAACATAATTAACAAAAACTCGGTCAAATTTGTAAGACTTTTCTGCATACAAAACACACATTTTGTAGTTTACCTGTAATTGCTCAATCATAAAACTCAAATTTATTTGTAATATAATTTTATTGCGTTTAAATATTTTTTGATCATCACTGTATATAGCATGAACTGATTGGTATAAAGAAAATCAATAAAACATAATAAATAAAAAAATATGTCTACAGTGTAATCCAACAATTGCAACCTGTCCTCCAATACATTATTGTATTGTCTAATAAGTTTATTTCTGGTGAGTGCTCTGTACAAGAGATGACTTCTTAAATCTGTATTATGTGAACCTTGATAAACTACCAACTGACCGCAATAATCATTCAATCATAATTATTGTTTAATTTATGGTCACAATTACAAAAAACCTTATCTAGACAAGTTGCCGACGTGGCCGCTATACGCGTAGGCTCCAGAAATAATAGACTTTCTAGATCAAAGGATTTAAAAAAAATTAAAAATCTAATACTTGTTTGTGTTTCTACTAATATATTACTCGTAATATTTAAATTACCACAGATTATCATATCTTTTTTGCTTTTGAAAACTTTTCTTATAATATCCTTCATTACTTGCTCAAACTGCAAATATGTAAGGTCTATATACACAAATAATTACATAATATTCTAATCCAACATATGTCAGCTCGATAGTGCACCCAATAAAGAGCCTAACAACATCAAAACTTTCTTTGGCATTTTGGTAATTTTTATATTTTTAAAAACACGATCATTGACCACCTTTTATTGAAGACTCCCTGTTGTATTTTTCTAAAAAAACGAGTAATTGTAATATATTTTCACAGCTAGGAAAACCTTGAATATTTTGGTGAACAAGATTTAAGTTTTGCTTTCAAATCAAATCAAATCGTTTATTTTGCATGAATACAGATTACATTAAGGATATTACAAGAAATGACATAATCATGAAATTGTCAATTGTTTGCATATCGTCCTTTAATAAATCACATACATATATTTTATTATTAATTATTGCATTATATTAAACAAAATGTCAACAGATATTAATACTATCATCGAAATATTCATTTATACTATAATAAGTTTTATTTAGCAGAATGTCCTTGACTTTCTTCTTAAAGGCGAAAATTTTTTTAATTTCTAGTATATGTTTAGGTAACTTGTTATACAGCTTTGGTGCCATTACAAATACACTGCTGCGACAACATCTTGGATTTCGACATTGGAGTTCTAATCTTATGGCTGTTACGGGCACTTACTAGGTGCTGAAAGAAATGCGCGTTGCCTTTGATGAATAAAATACTATTCAAAACATATAAACAAGGTAAAGTTAGGATTTTATATTTGATAAAATATGGTTTGCAACTGTCTCTTTTTTGCAGATGACAGATCGATCTGAGACATTTTTTTTGAGCTTTGAATGCTCGATCTTTATCTGTCGAATTGCCCCAATAGATTATCCCATATTGTAAAGTGGATGTAACGTATGCGTGATAGGATATCAATGCCATTGCATGGTTAACTACATTTGAGAGCATGTAAAGGGCATGTGAATACTTGTTTAGTTTTGTACAGATTTTTCCAATATGCACCCTCTAATTAACAATACAGTCTCTGTCAAGTCCTAGGAACTTAGTAACATTAACTTGTTCAATTTGTTTGCTATTATAATTAATGTTCAATTCAGTTTACTTTTGTCTCCTTGAGCAGATTAAATCTGCAGTCAAATCAATAATTTTAGTTTATTGTTTACAATGTTAAGACTATTGACATTATAAGCCATTAAAGTGGATCTTATTTCTAGAGTTTAGTTATCAAAGTGCATATGCCATAAAACAAATGATAAATTTACAATATTTGTAACCTTACCACCATAACTCTGTAAGATACACGACGATGTCATCAAAATGAACAAAACAACGGTAGTTTCAAAAATTACAACGAAAGTCCTTCCATATTCTAGTCCTTTGCCTGGACATAATAAATATTGGCAAGAGTAAAAGGCAATTTCATAATTACGTTAATTAATATACAGGAAGATTAAGAAGATCCGTGTTCGAGCGATATAAACTACCCAGATTGAAAGAATTCTTATAGGCAATTGATTATTAAATGTAAACGGTTTCAAATTATCAAGAAATTTAATAGATTCGGCATCAGGTATTATAATCTATTAATCTCGATTGTTCTACCTGACGGAAAAATAATTTTGGTCATGAAGTCTCGTCACTACAACAATACTGGTTATCGTCATCCTCCGTCATTTTAGACATTATTTGTAGATAAGTAAAAAAACTGATAAGTAGAGTATTGTAATAATGTTTACTTATCATTCGGTTCACAATATATTATATTGCAACCTTAGTAGTACTATCGCTAAGGAATGTATAATTTCAGTGATTATATATGTTTAGATTTTGTTGGATTACAACAACTGTTTTTGAAGCACGTCCAGATTCAAACAACGTTATTAAACTGCAGTGCGATAACAGTGTAACCGGTGATGATTGAAATGCTTGTGGGCAGCAAAGTCATGTTGATGTCGATCGAACCAAATGCCCTCGTACAGATCGGCCGCGTCGTAACTAAACGCAGAAGATCACGCATCGCTTTGTACTCCGATTTACCTGAAATGTATCATCACAGCAACTAACGAAATTGCAATCAAAAGGAGTTCCCTTATTTATGATATGTAGAAAAAATAAATTAAATGAGATAAGTGGGATGGGAAAAAAATCCTGATTTTTATAGCAAAAAATCGTATGTACTAATACTTTTTTAAAATTTGCCATCTATAATTTGTTCGTTTATATTAAAAAATCTTATTAATGGTGTTTTTAAACTTTTACAGATAATGAATCTTAGTAATCTAGGTAAACAAAATATTTTTATAGAAAGATATATAGTACAAAACCATTTAGTACAGTGAAAATATGATCTTGAATGATGAATCAGTCTACATAGGATGCTGCTCTTCTAAGATAGATAAAAAATATACAATTCGTTCGTTGATATTATAATTCGGAAGTCCTCACCAAAATCGTGATATGTATCCCGAAATGACACGCCCACTAAAGATGTTGGTGCGGTCTTCCAATCTTTGACTTTCCAGGTCAAACTAGCACGCCGCTAACAAACAACTAAGGCAGACAAAGGTGTGTCTACCAAGTCTATTAGAATCACCTGCTTAAAAGTCCTTGAACGTAGAATCCTTTTCCTAATCCATTAGGATTGGCAGCGTCTGCTACCTTAGCTTAAGGATTTGACGAAAATACGGAGAATTATATGAAGCGGCTGCCGTCATACTTCCACAATTCAGAGGGTCACCAGACTTTTCTTAGGTTATATCATACAGGTCAAAAAGTTTTGGGAAGCCTTAAGGGATATTCTAGATTTGGCTAAGGAATTGACGATCTCGGTGGTTCAGTCGTGAATGACGCGACTTGACACCAACGCTCGTGGAGTCGATTCCCCTCACAAGGCAAACATTTATATGCATGACCATGTCTGTCTTGGTCTGGATGTTTTAAGAGAGGTAGGGCGCAGCATCAAAGCAGCCCGTCTCGGGAAGTACCTCCACCTCTCAGAAAACCGCAGCCAAATAACAACTCCCTAGAGGGTTGTTGTGTTCCTGCGTGTGTGAGTGAGGTCACCAGTGAGCTCCCAAGGAGTTGCTGTGTCAACAGCAGAGGAGGCAACGCGCCAGTGATACTTAATATATCGCAAGCGTTAATAGGCTACGGTATCCGCTTTACATACTGTAGGCCGTATGCTTGTATGCCTCCCGACGTAGTATAAAAAAATGAACTGGAAATTACATATAGGAAATTTAAATGGATGTGTTGGGACCTAGTGAAACAGTTAGGAATCTGTCCTTTTTCCGGACACGGAGATAAAAGAGTTAACAATGCAGGTAAGCTGATTTTAGACGTATGCATGGTACCAAACCTCATTGTGACGAAAATTTTATATTATCACAAGGATGTTCACATATATGTGTATACGAGTATATATGATACATGGAGATGGAATGACTAGAAAAGTGTGATTAATTTGATTCTGATGTATTTATTAGCCTTCAGAAGTTCGACTTCTGAAGCGGACCACTACCTGGTGATTAGCTCGCTGACAAACGGATTGCCACATTTGGGACGCCTTCTGGATTTTGTGCAAATTTATGCTGGAAAACTGGTTTGATGGGTCATTTATTCACCCATATACTGCGCCAACTAACGCGAATGAAAAAAATATTGAGATGATAATGAACCCACATTATCTTATCAATATTTTTTTCGTATACTTAACCCATTTCGTTGAAGGCCCTTTAGTTGACGCAGTATATGCGTGACTAGTAACCCAGAACAGAATGAGGGTTCATTATCTTCTCAATATTTTCTTCGTATACTTTCCCTATTTCGTTGATGGCCCTTTAGTTGGCGCAGTATATGCGTGACTAAGTGAATGCGTGACTCTTTCTCCGATTTGCTGAGACCCATCAAATCACACCCGTGGTTCCACGGAATGCATTGGGAAGTATAGGGTGGATTTCAAAGTGACTATTAGGGTGAAAGGCGGAGGCCTATGTTCAGCAGTGGACGTATTTCGGCTGATATGGTGATGATAATGCTGCTTAGTGTGAAAAGACGGTTTCTATATTCCCAAATAGAGATCGAGTTTTTCACATCATAATATCGCGAAAAAGTATATAGCTATGGACCAGAAGGTTTTCTGAAAGTTTGTGTATTGTGAGCAAGTTTTTGAGAGGATTATACGAATGGATCTCTGGAGTATTTTGCCCAGATATTAGGTTGACGGTGAAGTAATGACGAAACGGATATTCAATGCGAGAGTAGAAGTATATAAGAGCTGAGGAAGGTCAAGATTCTCCCACTATTATAAAGTTAGTCGTGTTTTATCTGAAGGCTATGTCAGGAGCTTTAGGAACCGGCGAACGTGCATGAATATTATAGAAGCGGCGAGATGTGTAAGGACTGCGTCTTTTAGCGCTTGTTTCTCTCTGCCTACACTGCAAACGAAGATGTAGACAGATAGATAGATGTCTATAGAGTTGGTAGACTGCGGATAAAACTCGACTGACGCGCACATCAAACAGTAACGGAGCAATGATCGAGTATTCGCTCGAAAGCTTTACACAGACACCATACAACACGACAAAGAGGTGATTGATACGACTTGTGCAAAGCTATTCTGACCGCAAACCAGATACACGCGTCTGTTTATAAAAAGCGCTTCTCGAGAAACTTATGGTCTCTATGTCCTAGAAAATAAACTATAAACGAGAATTGAATAGCTTTAAGTAGTATCTCGATAGCTGCAAGCATTGACTTTGGTCCTCTCCTTATGTCCTGCAACTAAAACAAGGCAACAAAATACCGCTCCAGTCTCTTTGAACCTAACCGTCAGCTATTTAGAAAGTGGAATAATATGTTAGTGGACCACAACAGGTAACTAGTCTATTACACAACCAATCGCATTGTGAAAACAGACGCTTTCACGTAATAGAAGGAAATGGAATTTCAACAACCAGAAGATTTCTATGTTATAGGTGAGTTATCCCTTTTTGTGCATTACGTCCACAACTTTCATGTTATCGCCGATGTAGAGAAGTGGGCTTAGGCTGAGTAGGCCAACGACACATCGTATCTAAAATATACCAAAAATCCTTGCTTGCAGTCATAGAATACTTATAAATATTTCGTACAAAAATTTTAATTCCATGTACTCCAGGACTGTAGCATGTATCTAATTTTTACCCAATTCAAAAGATTGATTAACTAAATAAAGCTCTATACATTTAATTTTTCCGATGAGAAGTTTACTCAGTTTTCGTTTTAGACAGTCAGCATTATTTTGGGCTTCCTGTGCTGTTAATGCCAACATGTAGAAGCATACAAAGGATTCGACGAACATGTGGACATATGGTAAATATATTGAAAATGATGCGCCAGGACCCTGAAATTGAAAAAAAGGTAATAAATCTCCAATCAATTAATACTACTATTATAAATGCAAAAGGAATACAGTACTACTTAATATCTTTTTACGTTTACATTCCGAAATATTTCATAATGAGACTTAATTCAGAGACAGTCACGAACCTGAAGAAGTGCATAAGGTACTATTTATTATTGCGCTAAAGGGATCCGCACATGCAAAATCATAAGCAGAAAATAATTAATTATTAAATAGTAATTTAATATTAAATTTGTAATTATTACTTGCACGGTGGTAAAGAAAACCATAATGAGGAAACCCGCTCGTCCAAGAAAATACAATAGATCAGGGAAAATGATTTTTTGAATATTATAAGTAAAAAATTGCAGTTGCTCTTCGATTGTACTATTTATATCTGGCTGGTTTTGATACCGTTAAAGAGATGGTTTCCTACCATTTGTCTGTCTACCAAAATGAATGAATTTAGCATAGAAGTTCTATACATTTTGAAGTTCAAGTACATAAAAGGAAAACATGTGAAACAAGCCCCGATAAAAGTTTGTAACGTTTATGAACTTAGTGCAGAGTCAGTAAAAATAGCACAAAATTAGTTCAAGCGTTTCAATCCAGGAATTTTAGTTTTAAAAATAAAGCTCGTTTTGGTTAACTGTTACATTTGAAAATGAGATTGATATACAAAAAAGCTCCATATTTGGGCATCACTTGCGAAACCCTATGGTTGGTGTACTCACTTAAGATCGTTGCTAAAATATACACAGATTATTGTGAAACCCGGATTAAGTCGCATGAGCTAATGCTGTGTATATGGTGGAATTGGAAGGGTATCGTTCATTTTAAGCTTTTACCGCCGGGCAAAATTATGTATTCGGATGTCTACTATCAACAACTGATGAGCATCGTGCAAGAAATAGAGAAAAAACGGCCAGAATTGATCAATAGAAAGGGTGTGGTTTTTCGTCATGACGATGCCTGACCACACACATATTTAGCCACTCGACAAATATTGAGAAAGCTTGTTTGGAAAGTGTTAATGCATCCACCATATAGCATTAACCTTCCACCACCTTAAGTTTTCACAGTAGCGTTAGGTTAATACCAAGAGAGGATTGTCAAACTACTTGTCGGAAATTTTTGTTTGAAGCCCCAACATTTCTACAGCATTAGGATTATCTAACTACCTACAAAATATTATTGAACAAAATGGCACATGAATATTACTACCAAATGTAAATAAAACTATTATAAAAAATATCTTGAATTTGTATATAAAATGCGAAAAAACTTTTTCCCAACCTTATTTTCAAAAAAACGTGCTAACTAGCCTAAGGAAGGTGTAGTTTTCCCTGGGTTGTGGAGATTTGAAGGTAGTCGCGCGAGCTAAAAGCCAGTATCTTCGCAAAATCCTTAGGTACCGATTACGTCAATCCTGGTGGATTAGAAAACAGAATAACGCTAGCAAAAATAAGTAATTTAATATACAATATGAAAAGTAAAGCTCATTCAATAGCAATCAAAATCACCAGCACAGTTACCTTTACGTTAACGTCGGTTAAGAAATACAATACAACAACGTAGTATATTATTGCTGTAGTGAGCATTATAGTCAACTGCAAAAAAATTATATATATCTTTTATTATTATATCACGTTATTTTCCACTTCTGAGGATTTTTCGAATATCACATGTTACCAACTTCGACGGGAAGTTTTCCAACTTCACGTCGATAAAACAAACATTCAAAGTGTTTTGTTTAAATTTGTATTCAATAACAAGCAATTTTAAGCTATTATATGCTAGTTAATAATTGTACCACGTAATTGTCCATCAGCATTGGAAAAGAACTGTCATTATGTAATCTAATAGTGCCCCTATTTGGGACAATCTGTCTACTCAATTCACTTGTTAATCAGAGAGATTAGTGCTCCCATAATTAGTCACTTGGCGAATCTCTGTTTTCATCTAGGAATATTTCCTGACCTCCTCCATTAGTGGTTTTCCATCAGTATACTCACTGAATTCGTGAATTCATTAGTGACCTTCCATCAGTATACTCGTTGATGGAAAATCACTAATGGATTTACAAAAGTACGGTCGGTGTCTAAAATGCATACATAGCTTACAGGTTGACATCGCGTGAATGCCAATAAGTATTTATTCTGCTAATGATACGCACAATTTGACATTATTTAGTTCAATGTTGTTCACCTTAAAAGAACTACGCTTAGAATCAAAATATTTTTCATGATTTCTGTGTTGATATATTCCTAAGCTTACGTCCCCTTTTTAAGTTCAAAATATTTGTTCTGGATATAATATATACTTAGGTAATTTCACATTTTAATTGCATAGTAATATTTTATGTTCTACCCTTCTACGTAGCATTCACTACCCTATATTAAAATGTAATGAAATCTATTTTATATTCAACAATCGCGTATAATGTAACGTTAAATTAATTTTAAATACCTGAATAAGATATTAATTACTAATATTGTGCCAACTAAATTAATACAGATATTGATAGAAACACCGCACTGTTGCTAACATGCTCTCCTCTAACTCCACATAATGAGCAGCTGTAGCGCGTCCTGCTATACCAATTCACCAGGTCCAGCGGCGCTCATCCACCCCCACATATTCGCAGAAATTTGTGTGCCTCTGCCCAATAAAAATGAAGATTATGTATAAGATTGTGTAATAAGGGTATGCAACAAACATATTGACAAAAATGTTTGTAAGAAGAGTGGGCTTGTTTTTTGTTGCACATTTAACAATAGGAGTAATTTTTAACTTTAATTCTGTCTCAGCATCAAGTCGAGTTCTGTACTTCGTTTTTATCATAACCTAGTGTGAAAACCTACCCGAGAGGTGCGAGTGAGTTCAGTCGCCCGCGCGCCAACAGACGTTCCTCACTTCTCACGTGTCTGCCAATCATCCAGCCACCATTTCCTAAATCTTGTCGCACCCACTACCGTCTAATGCCGGCGGGTTTCGCGTACCCCACTTTGAGAAACCCTGTTCTATATGGGCTTTTGACGTCGACCATACTTGCACGTAGTATTTACACAATTACTAACGTCAATGATACAGAATTCAAATATTAATCTTAGGAAGGTATTTTAGACTAGAGTAATTCATATCAACTAACGCTCTTCGCTTGAAGAGATTCTGGTTTATTTTTATTTTTCTGAAGTAATAAATACGAATTTATAAGTGTAAGTTCGTTCTCGCTCTTAAAATGTTAAAAGGAATTCTGAAATAAAAATGCATAATATTTCACAGAGTTCATGAGCCATTTTAGATAAGGGATAGTTAAAATGTTATTGTGAAACCACTCCGAATATTTCTAATTAAATGTTTTTGGAAAATTAACCTAAGGACGTCACAGAAATTATTTCTGCAAAAAAAGGTTAATTCTTTAAAACAAGCTCATTTATTAGAGCTAAAGAGACCGGGAATATATGAAAGACTGAGACAGAGAAAGACGCTATCCATGGAACAGGGAATATATACTCATACGCATGGCGTGGGGAAGGTTTTTTGGGCTTGCAACGTCGGGGCGTGGGGTGAGTCGAACGCGAGGATACGACAATCAGTGTCCTGACTTCGAAAGAAACGATCATATCTTTTGTTAGGTGTGGTCTCCGACTTGGTGAATATCCATATCGGCGACGCATTTAACGTATTTCGGAAACGCGCGAAATTTGAAACCTAGGAAAGGGGTAGTCGCAAGAAAAAAATGTCGTGAGTGAAAATAACTTATCATTCATCAATCTATATCATTCAATTATTAACGAAAACAATCGCAAACGAAATTATTAGTTATTTATCAACTAATAAAATTTTATATAAATTTACTAAAAGAAGTAAGAAAATTATGAAATTCTGAGACTCGACAAATTGGTCGTGTTTTATCAAAAGGTGATATTAGGAGCATTAGAAAACGGCAAGCGTCCATGAGAAGAGCAATGAATATTAACCCTTCGAAACCCGGGTGGTCGTATATGACCGCGAAATGTATGGGAAAACGTATATAACCTGTTCTGACTGGTCACAGAAGAAAGTAAGTAAGGGTCAGGTCATGTGGCACGGTTATCTCCGCCTACGCCGAAAGGTGATTTGGCGGGAAGTTCTAGATACCTACACAGTATCCTATATCTGCACCAATTTTTATGAAGAGACTATACAGTCTCACAACTATATTTATTTAACATGTAAAAGCAATAAAAAGTATGTTATTGATTATAGTAACTAATAGTAATTAATTATTAAATGTAACTTTATATTTAGTAGTTATTTGGAAATTGTAGTATTTTGAATGTACTGCGGTTATATCATTTTGGTGTTATTTTTGACTTTGCATGTTTCCATCAATTATTTTCCAATTTATTTTATTAAATAAATGAAATCGTATAGTAAACTAAGGAGAAAATAGTATGCATCTCTATTGTCTTTGATTATTTATTCGTTTATAGAAACGATGCGCTTGTACGATAGATATGCACCAAATAGTAGAAATTTACACATTTTGCAACATAACATTTTAACGATAACATCATGTCATCAGCTCGTATCAACTCACTGGTTATATAGTTTCTCTAACGCATTGTGTCAATATACACGAATGCGCGATCATCATAAGTTCGGTGATTAAACAAATAATACCTTATGTCTATAAACTATGTAGCTCCGACCTCCATGGTTATCTACAATGCTATACAGGTGCGCAGATGGCTCCGCAGACACACTTGTGATCACGCGACTATTATGAAGACACCCAGTTTTTTAAATATTCAATCATCAGTAAACGTACATACCTGAGTTCCAAAAATAGAATTTAGTAACTTAGAGCATTCAGCAATATGCGTATAAATAATTGACCATTCGTCTACTTCTTTATGCTGACATAATCTTGGTGTAGATGATACTTCTTCTAATGATTCGTTAGAAGTATTAGTTGACCTTTTTTTATCAATAGAACGCATCAGACATAGCAGCTGCTCAGATATCACAACAAGCATAGATGATAATGCATAATATTCCAAAGTATAGCGAAGAATGATTATTTTCGTGTACGTTTGTATTATTATAAATAAATATAATTGAATGATAACAGTATCTAATAATATGCAGTTAAAAGTCAGCACGAAACCTTCCGTTAAAATAATCAACATAGCTATAATATTCAGTTTCAATAGCTTACTTTCAGTGTTCTTCTTATATAAGTAGTCAAATTTAAAATATTGTGAAACTGAATTTAAATGACATAGAAATTTTTGAAACATATTGCTGTTATACAAAGGCAATATATTCAGTATAATGGCATTTGCATTAGACAAAACGAAGTATATATTACTAGTAGTTAGCTCATACTTATAGTAATAGGAATACATAACTACAACTGAAATGACGATAGAAATCTCAATTAGAATTCTTGCGAGTACTACTGCACGAACAAATCCATTATAAGAACAATAATTTCTATATACGCACAAAGAGTTCTCAATTATTATAGTGTATCCCAGCATTTTTAAAATATTTTTGTAATCGTTCCTGGAGAGCGGAGAACGTACTAGAGTACGTCTGTGTAATGCCACAATCGAAGTAATAGTAACAAATTAATTCAATTTAAACAAATCGAACAGATACATAGTTACGCGACAGTTCATTTTGTCTAATTGTACCTAAACAAACTCCGTTGTACTTTATGTAAGCGGCAACACATTGTTAAGTATTACTTATTGATTATTATCAATTGCAATAATTCTAATGGACCGGTAAATGACTTAACAAATATTATAGTACCTGAACCCTATGTTATAGGGGTTTTAGGTAAAAAATAAGAATATACTTGATGTAGTGTTAGGTTGAAGTTGTGATTAGGTGTCAGTACCAGAAGCGTTAACGCCGCGACCCTGCCAGTCCAACACTGTTGAGTGCAATTCTGCGCTCTAATCGCACGGACGCGCGGATTAGGGCGTCACCCGAAAGCGACGGACACCAATCTGCCCTCATCGGTGCAGGAGTGGCGGTGCCACCCACTACGCAACACCCAATACGGCGGGTAGAGGAGAGCTGGGTGTGTATATGAGAGAGGTGGATTGCAAGATAAGTTGAATGAGTTGATAGATATAACGAATGAGAGATGCCTAGATGCTTTGTGTGTGTCAGAGACCAAGCAAAAGAGAAGCGACACCGAAGATCTGACCAGTGGCACGATGGCTCTGTGGTCCAGAGTGAACTACTTTCATCGCACTTGACCGCTGGTGTGAAAGATTATGATTTAGTAGGTGCAAGACTGGGTTAAAATAAAACTAGGGATTACGCGGATCTTTTTGGTTGCAGCATATGCTTGTTTGGACAACAACTCAATGCGAATGACGCACACATTAATAGCGCGCCGCATCCGTACCGACACTGAAGATCGCTGCGCGCATCGAACATAGTTACGGGGCTGTTGGACAGAGAAAGGAATACGTTCCTAAAGCTTTCTCTTTCCAGCAGTGCCGCGGTCAATTTCTTTTATACTCGACACGGATTGGTGTAATAACTAGCTGAAAATGTCACTATGTAAATAGATAATAATTGTACTTAATATTGATTCAGTTCGTTCACTTATAATTGGAGTTTTACTCAAGACATTAGCCAACAGTTCCCACATGCTTCTGTGAGTTCTACTAATCCCCAGGAGCTCGAGAAGTTTTGGGAGATCGTAAAGGATGTTCTGGTTTTGGGTGAAGTGAATGAACGGATAATTTTGTGTGGTGATCAATATGGATGTGTTGGGATGGGAGTTATAAGCATGTGCTTAATCCATACGGTGAAGTTACTATTACGCCTATGTATGTATGGAACGAAACCTTATTGTGTCGAACACATTCTTCCATCACAAGGATATTCACACTTATAAATCGAGACGCAATGAACAGAAAGTGTGATTGATTTTATTTTATTAGATGGACGTCTCCGTAAGTCGTTTTATTCGTGCAGTGAGGGAGCAAGAATACTAAAAATCACCGCCACCTTTCTTCCCGTTGGTGTCTTAAGAGACTACTAAGGAATTTCCTAAGGTTCCAGCTTCTCAACCGGTAGTAGGGCAAATACCCGCCTATGGCTACGCGATTGGCTACCACCGTACACACGGCGAAGTGAAATGGTTTACCTATGAGTAAGTCGCGTTTCGGGATCTGCTGGTGTATAATCAGTGCTCCGGGGATTATCGACGCGATATTACGGGAACAGCAGTGTATTCTGTCTGCCCATTGACAGAAGGGTTCAGCTGACCCGTTGAAACACTGCCTCCCTTCGGGGGGTTCGGAAGTCCTTCCGTTCAGCTCCTTTGTCGACAAACTAATAGAGAAACAGTCTACCGCGCTTTATCTCCAATGTCGTGGCAATTCTCTACCGCTTCACGCTTCCCTTCTGTTTTCCTCTCATGACAGCGCAATTAGGGTTACATGGTATTATTCGATCAGTCGTTCTGCTGAACGAGACGGGCAAAGCCCTAGAAAGGGTTGTCGCTTCCCGCCTCGCTCAGCATTTTGAGGATGGCCCGGGACCGGGCCTCTCGGATGCCCAGTTCGGGTTCCGGGCCAGACGGTCGACCGTCGACGCCATAAGGCGCCTAAGGTCGGTGACGGAGGATGCGGAGCGCGAGGGAGAGGTGGTGGTGGCGGTGTCGCTGGACATAGCCAATGCCTTCAACAGCCTCCCCCATAGTACCATCCTGGAGGCTGTCAAATACTTTGGGGTGCCTCCGTACTTGGGGAGACTGTTGAGGGCATACCTAGAGGACAGGGAGGTGTGCTACGAGGACGCGAGGGGCCAGATGATGTACCTGGGCCGTAGACGGGAGATGGACCTTCGGCCCCCACTTCGAGCGGTTGGGACCGAAGGTCATCAGAGCTGCGGCGACGCTGGGTCGCCTCCTGCCCAATGTGGGCGGACCCGGCGCCGCGTGCAGGCGGCTGTACTCCGGCATCTGCCGGAGTATGGCCACATACAGTGCCCCCATATGGGCGGATGCCCTCTGCGAGCGTAACAAGGCCCAGCTGTGCAGAGCGCAGCGGGTTATAGCGCAGAGGGCGATAAGGAGATACCGGACTGTAGCCTGGACGGCCGCGACCGCCCTCGCTGGCGACCCGCCCTGGGAGCTGGTGGCGGAGGTGCTCGCTGAGGTGTACGGCTTTGTTGCTAGTAGGAGGGCACTCGGCGAGCGCCCCACGTTGGAGGAAATAGGGCGGTATCGCCAGCGAGGGCATGTAGAGATGATGCGGAGGTGGAGGGAGGACCTGGCGCAGCCGCGGTACGGAACCCGCGTTGCGGAGGCGCTGCGCCCGGTTCTAGAGACGAGAATGCGTAGGAAACGCAAACCCCTCACCTTCCGCATGGTGCAGGTACTAACCGGCCATGGGTGCTTCGGGGAGTATCCGCACTGGGTCGCGAGGCGGGAGGAGCAGCCGGACTGCCATGAGTGCGGCGCGGCGGAGGACACTGCTCAACACACTCTAGAGCAGTGTCCCATGTGGTCTCGGCAGCGCCGCGATCTGGTGTCCGTGCTGGGAGAGATGCTCGGGAGTGACAGGTCCTGGAAGGCAATGGCCTCCTTCTGCGAAATAGTTATGTCCCGGAAGGAGGCCATGGAGCGGGACAGGGAGGATGATCAGTATTTTTATCAGTGCTCACCTAGTCATGAACTGCACGGTAGGGAAAAATACCGTCGGGCAGCCGACGGGGAGTCCCACACTACCACCGGAGGCCACCCAGGTTTCACCGGTGGTGTGCGTAACGCATTTTTCCCCGCGTCAAAAAAAAAAAAAAAGTGGGTGGGCAGCTCCCCCACCACCCTGTTCAAGGTTGAATTCGCTTATATCCGCGGACTCCACTGAAATCTTAATGCCATCCACCAACACCTTGAGACGCCATGCTCTTCCTGACGGAGACACAGATCCAGCGGACACGTCCTACCTTTAGTGCCCCGGTTACGTACTTGTAGAAATTTTTCTCGTGAAAACCTGGGTCAGATTATTTGTCCGCTTGGATGTATATTGTCGACGTCTGCGTTGCCTAGAGGATTCTTCCTTTCCCGTTCTGTGAGTGCATGTAGATCTGGGCCTTCAAAGCCGTATTTACATGTGACTATACCGACCTCGTACTGGGAACACAGCGACTCGGCACTTTGAGTACATGAGTCGGGCGGGCGGGCGGTAGATGAAGCGCAGGAGCGGTACCCTACTGCAGAGATGGTATATTTGGGAGACTTTAACTCTCATTATGACTCCTGGTTGAGATCGTTCACAATTAACTATGTAGGAAGGAAAGTTCGCTCTTTCCCACAGCCTGACGCAATTGGTAGACCAACCTACCAGAATACCAGATATCGCTGGTCAGCCTCTCTACTAGACCTACTGCTGATCGCCACCCCGCTGCCTACCAATTTGAGTTCAGGGCCCATCAGGGCACATCTGACCACTGCCTAATATCCAGCATAGTGCCAATCGTAATCGCACCACAACCCGGAGGTTAAGAATCGGTTCTGACACTACTCGTCAGCATATTGGAACGGCATGTGCAACTAATTTGCTTCTGTCCTATGGGAGGCAGCGCTGTTTCAGTGAGAAGGATCTCAACGCGAGTGCTGCGGTCATTATGGACGAGATTGGCGATGGTATGGAATACTATATTCCTCACTCCGATGTCATCAAAGGCCAGGGACGCCCTTGGTTTAATCGCGAGTGCATTGAAGCTGTTAGTAAAAACAGGCGGCAAATCGCGCTTGGACCGAGGGGTCGCGCCTTCAAGATCCGAATACTAACACGCTGAAATTAGCCTACAATACTGCCACCAAGGTCTGCAAGAGGGCATGCATAAGAACGGTCGGCATAGAACTAGTGTCGCACTCTACTTGGTCGCGTAACTACTGGCGACTAGCCAAAGTCGTGCCGGCCAAATTTTGCCAACCCTCGCTGCCACATCAGCCGTAGGAGAAAGCTGATCTTATGGGTAGCCTCTTCGGGGCTAACTCCCGGATTGATGACTGCAGCACGCAGTCACTTATGATACCCTCCAGTGAATCCGTTATGCCTGATATCCATATCAGGCAGCGTGTTGTGCGTTTAGACATACAGTCACAAGATGTCTGAAAACCCAGTGGTCCCCAAGGCATCCCAGCGATTTTTCTAAAAAAATATTCAGCGGAGTTGTCTCCGGTGTTGACGCACCTCATTCGTCTCTCGTACTCGACCAGTTGTATTTCGGAGGCTTGGAGAGAGGCCAATGTGTAGCCAAAAAGGGAGACGTTCTGACCCATGAAATTACCGCCCCATTATCGTAACTTAAGCAAAGTCATGGAACGGATCCTTAACAATCAATGGATCCGTTACCTAGAAGATCATCATTATCGGTATTAGACCGAAACGACCAACGGTTGATCTTCTAACATATCTCACATACCTCTGAGGGGATACAATCGATAAATATGGCGAATCCATGGCAGTCAGGATAGATATCGCTAAGACGTTTGATCGGGTCTGGCACAAAGCACTTCGGTATATTTCGGTCGGCCTGGTGCTGGTCGGAGAGAAATTGATAAAAGGCGTAAGAGTCTTATCTTTGAGCTGAATTAGGTTTTGAATCTCATTAGTAAATCGGGTTTTAGTAACCTGGTTGAGTTTAATACCGAGACTTCCTCACGTCCTCATTCCTTCCCACTTCCAGTCTTCAGAGCGCTTCCGCAAGCCAAGACTTGCCAAAGCTTCAGATGTAGATGAATGTTGGAAGTTTCTGAAAGAAAGTATGGTGGACATCGCAAAAGAAACATGCCGGTGCGCAAAGAGATGTAGAACACTGAGAGATGATGCATGGTGGGATGCGGAGGTTGAATCCTTCGAGGAAAAAAACATGAAAGCGTGTCTGGATTACGAATCATCCAGAGTATGTATGTATGTATGTGTGTATTCTGGTTGTCTCTCTTTCAAATGCAATTATTCAATGTTGTATCTAGTGTTTGCAGTTCGAATGGTGATTCTGATATTAATACCTCGTCGTCTGCATAAAGCAAGCAGTTGACCACTGAGTCACCCATTCGCATTACTACATTCATATTTCTTATTCTATGAAGACGACCAAAATACAGGATGAATAGCCGAGCCGACAGTACGCGTCTGACACCACGCTGTCTGACACCAATGTAGATATCAAACCAGAGCGACAAGCTGCCGTCCACACGCACACATGCTGTACAATCCTCGTAAGTGGATTACACAACACGGAGCAGGTCACCGTGAACCCCATATCTGGCAAAATTTTCCAGTGATTCTTTCGCGCTACCCAAACAAATGCTTTCGCAGGGTCAACAAAACCGCAGAAGACCTTTTTATCTTTCTTTTCCTTTACTATCAACGTTGTATAAAAAAAAATGACTGCGAATACATTAATATTTCTATGTTAATTTATTTACTTGAAAAATAAATATATTAATAAATAAAATTGATGTCATATGTATCATACATGACTGCAAATTTGTACAATAGAATTTTTCGAGCACAACACGTATTAGTACGTCTATGCTGAGAAAACCCGAACATGCATCTTTCATTTTTTTTCGTGAGTGTTTATTTAATTTGTAACGAAGTCTAGACACGGTCTAATGCGAGGCCTCTACACGCATACGATTTATATTTGGAATTCGCAAATATGATTATGTTTCTGTGTTTCGTTTTCAGCTCAAGTGGCTCCATATAATACTTCGTCGTAACTAGCACAGCCTTTCCTTTCTTTACTCTAGCCACTCTGACCCTGCTACCTTATTAGGAACGTTTTGTCTTTCACAGCGATTCACAGGATCGTACCTTGCGTAGTGCACTTTTACTCCGTCTTAAAACACCATACCACTCCACTGATTTCTATACTAACTCCTTCTCGGTCGAGGCAATGCGCCTATGGAATGCTTTGCCATTTGAAATAAGGAGTGCTCAGTCACTTCGTTCGTTCGTTCCTTCAAACATTTTGTAAAACCTCACTATCTTTCTCTTAATATTACGTAATTAACTAAATTTTCATAGCTTTCCCCTCAGTGTCATTAGTTCAATTTACTGTGTGTATGTATATATTTTAATATATATAACATATGTATACATGTATGTTTATGTATTTATTTATGTATATACAACAAAACTTAAGGAAAATAAAAGTAATATGTAATTACTTTTATTTTCCTTAAGTTTTGCTCTGTGCCGCCCTACCTTATTTCCTTATTTCTCCTCTACCCAAAGGTTATCTGGAAGAGATCGCATCGCAATAAGACCGCCGTTGTAATGGTACTTTATTGTTTTTGTTATTATGTATGATTGGTTTGCAGCAATTATGTGTATTGTACTGTGTATTGAGTGAGAGGACTCTAAAACGGTACATCGAGGTGAGCCGTATTTCGTGTAGATCAATTGGGTTCTTATTTTTATCCGGAAATTTAGTGAGCAAAAGATCCAGTAGAGAGCTTGTATGATACTTTACATATGGCTTTTTTGTTAGAGGATGAACTGGCTGAGAAAAGCAATACTTCAAAGTTAACTTATGAGTTGATCTTCGTGAGTCCGATGAGACAGTGCACTCGGTATAGTTGGCATTACAGTCTCCCAAAGTCACTAACTTAACATAATGAGACTATTTACTGATTTTGTCATTCGCTGCTTGCAGGTCGTTGAATAAACGAGCTGTATCGTATCTCCGCTATGGTACATGTAATGGCATGCATAGATCCGGACGTGGTTGTCATTCACTCCCTCAACACTGACTGGCTGTGAACACAGCGACAATAAATATCCTTCCGAACGAACATACATAGGGCGTTTGTCCACCGCCGCCGTCACCGGGACGTCACCGAGAACGAGATTATTTCGGGCCGAGTTTAAGATGACGTGACGGCGATCGTGTGTCCGCCGCGCCGATATATCGGTGGCTCAGTTCTAGAGCTTTGTCGTGCGTGGTAGTCGCGTTTGCCTTTTTAGTAGAACAAAACAAACTAGGAGGATGGCTAGTTTCAACCGCGTAGGCGATGTAAGGAATTTTGGATTCATCCGCTAATACGTGAACGATACATCACAGGAGCGTTTTATGTACTTCACGACAAGTTGCGGCAGTATGAACACAAGTTTTTTAACTACTATAGGATGACCACGACTACGTTCGATTATATACGAGTACTATGCCACATAAAAGGTGCCATCACACTCCAAAACACGAACTATAGGGCATGCATACCACCAACTGAAATGTTGGGCTCCAAAAAGACGCAAACTTCGCACCATGCATTTTTTCTCAAAATTTTATCTTTGGACACATCATTTGTTTGTCTTTACTCTCTACAACTTCAATTAATGTATAAATATCGTATTTGAATTTCTTAGCCATTTTTTACAAATTTTATGATAGACAAGACAAAATCCGAACGAACGGCGCGGTGCGACGGTAGTGTGTGGACAAGAACAAACGTGTTTTGTATTGCCGGCACATCGGCCCGTCATAAAACTGCGCCGAGTGCTAGCGGTCACGCCGAACTACTCGAAACATCGGCGGCCGGGATGACGGCGCTCGGGTGACGGGCGAGCGGTGGACACATGGCTATATTAAATGTATGTATCGCTAAATCGGCGCCATCATCTCGTTCTCGGTGACGTCCCGGTGACGGCGACGGTGGACAAACGCCCATACCCTGTATCTAAGCGCTCTAGTTTATACCCCGGGTATCGCAGATAATGATATGATAACATGTGTCGGCTGAGAAGGATATTTATATATCTGTGAGAAAAAGAATGTTCCGCTGAGCGGTTTCCAAGTGTTGATATGCCACGTTAATGCTTGAGTAAAGTCCGCTAATGTTACAAAAATCCTTATTCCTTGTGGATCTGGTACCACTGTAATTCCTTTCTTTTCTTTCTTATTCTGTGATAATTAATATATCGCAAACATTAATAGGCTTCGGTATCCACTTTACATCATGTGGGCCGTATGCTAGTATCTCCCTCCCGACGTAGTATAAAAAAATGAGGTTCCAGTCTTTCTTGCAGCAGCAGCTAAGTCCACCCCGGTCTCCTTTCCCAACATGACCTATTCATATGGTGAAATGTTTTACTATACGTTTGCTTTTGTGTACACAAACCGCAAATCAATTCGTAACATGCTACGCCTACGTGAGTCACTAAAATAGGAACATGTAGATTTGCTTCTATAATTTAAAATGCTCCACAGCTACAACATGAACCACAGTTATGAAAACCGCTCTCAAATACCAATATTAATATATATCAAAGACAACTACGTCAAGGGTAATTTATGAAATAAAACAAAGACGATCGTAAAATAATACTTTTATTTCCAGCGAGTCACGTTACAACAAAGTGTTGGGTAAATACTTATAATAGTATTATACTTTACTCAAAAATATAATAATTTATATTAAACTACCGTCGAGATAACTAATATTATAATATACTACAGATACAATAACGACACACGTAATCAATTTTAAACAAAAAATTTTATTCTTTCTAACACTACCTCCTTGAGTTCGTTCTGATATTATATTTAGGAAGCAATATATTTATTTATACATAAAACAAAGGTAAATATACATTAGTTCACGAATACTCGTCGACTAATTAAAGAAATATACTTGCACAAGTATTCGTAAAGTTTATAGAAACACCACATTAAATTACTTTGTTTAATGATTTACATCAATAGCAAAATAATATAATATTTAAAACTGCATTTAATATGCTCGTTACCATAACTCAAACATATTTTGAATTAAACAATTTTTAACGGAAGTATCGCGTGTTTTATTTATTTTGTTGAACCTGATGTTTCGAATGCTTGGCAGCATCAGTGGTCGCAGGAAGACGTGTCTTCAATTCAAATTCTTTAATTCAATGTGTAACAATCGCGAAAACCTAAGACAATACTATCAAACATATTTTTTTTCCTATCTGCCTATTTGTTTGTTTCCCATATTTTTATCCTGTAACTCTTTAAAGTTTCTACGTAAGAAAAGATAAAATGAGAGTTAGACTCGCGCAACGAGGGTTGTTGGGCATATAAATAATTCTTAAGTTATGCCTCTAGTACTTCACATATAATATATATACGGGACTTACTGCAATTTGTTCTCCTATTTTTCCGATATTTTGGCGACGCTGCAGATACCTTGGAGACAGGAAGATATCCTGCGTCCTTGGTGTCAGCCAAAGTGATATAAACAATCTTGAAAGTTTAAAATTATACATTCAAATATATAAAAAAAAGTAATACAAGAATAACACTTTGGAATCTCGGAGATAAAGGAAAGGAGTGGTAGTATTTTATCGTTTTTCATCATCTTTCGTAAATTATAAAGCAATAAAATACCTATTTTGGAATGGACAAGTGGAGACACTTCATATGAAACCCCCCGATATAGAGGCCGGCCATTTGAAATTTTGATTTCCCCCACTCTCACCTATTTCAATTATTTTTACAAAAAAGAAGATTAAAAATATTCAAAATTATTTGATGTGGATAAAGACGCGGCATATTAACTGACTGGACCCCAGTACAAATCCTGGTGGGAGCATGCACCATTAAATTCGTGTAATTAGATACTTATAATATTTGTGATTATCACTTGCTCGGCGGTGAAGGAATACATCAGATTTTCCTTCACATGAAGGAATTCAGGAAACCTGTATGTCTCAGTAATTATATATTTTCGAAAGACATGTGACCTAACTTAATAAAGGACTGTTTTTTTTCTCTCTGGATTGTAGAGGTCTCATAGCCGTCGCATTATGTAATAATGTTCTGTGTATCTTCGCCAAATCCTTATTAGATAGCGGACCCTGTCAATCCTAATAAATTAGGATAATTAATAATGAATTACGATGTCAGTGTCGTTTTCTTTGTGTTTATTCTAGTTTATTGATGATTAGTATTACCAAAAAAAAAATATTGAAAAATAGTGTTGGTAAAATGCGAATTCATATTATGTGTTCCTCAATTTTCAATAATGATTGTGCTCGAATTTCTATCATAGGGGCTGACACAACTACAACTAAAGTAGTAATTCTTACATTTTTTTTCTTGAATACCAATGTCTTATATTCAAAATTTAAATATTTCTATGTCTCTTTAAATTTTATTATCAACAAGATGCATGCTCCGTTGCTTCAGACATGCAAGATGAAAAAATGACGAAAGTTATATACAATGCGAAAATGGTAGGAGCCGAGGAAGGGCAAGACTAATCTACCACGATCAATTTGGTCGTGTTTCACAGAATGTAATATCATGATTCCAGAAATGACAGTTTTCAAGTATGTTTTCAAGAAAAGACGGATCAAAATTTATAGTGTAGTCTAGGTAGCCTTGACTTAGAATCATGAAATTTCACGCAAATCAATGTTACATAACATGAATACTGGAGTAAAATTACCATTTTATGGCTACATCTGTCTTGCTGTATATTCCAGAGCGTCACAAATCAATAAAATTAAAAAAAGGTAAAATTGGCAAGAATCATAATTTAAACACAAGTTTACGAATAAAAAAAAATATCATTTTTCAAATGAATCCGATGACAAAAAATACTACGTATATAATACTATATCTGTTTTAATTCTAACAGTTGTCTCTCGTTGTTGCCAGTGAAATACAGTGGTCATCTTGTCTATATTATTCAGGTATAATTTATTAGTCTTACACTAGCTTATTTTTCGCGTTATTATGTTTCCGAATCCACTAGGATAGGCGAGCTCCGCTACCTAAGCCTAAGAATTTGGCAGATGTCCTCAACCTCGAGGGAAAACCAGATCTATCTTAGATTAGGTCACATGTCTTTCGAAATATATACTTTTTTGGACGCGTTGGTTCCCTCGCGGTGTTTTCCTTCACCGCCGAACAAGTAATAAATATGTACATAAATCCGAATACACGAATTTAGTGGTACATGCCTCCGACATGGATTCAAACTGGGGACCTTTTGCTCAGTAGGTCGGTTCCTTATCCACTGGTCTATCTCTACTCAATTTAGCTTAATTAGTCTTACACTATACGTAAATTTACATAATAAAACAAAGCTTGAAAGCTTTGTTTTACACCACATTATTGAACTGTAGTGCGATGACTGTATAACCGGTGATGAATGAGATAAGCGTAGGCAGCAAACTCATGTTGACGTTGATGGAGCCAAACGCCTTCATATGGATCGGCCTCCTCGAAACTAAGCGCAGCAGATCACGCATCGCTTTGTACTCCGATTTATCTGTTACATATAAATTCGTAAACAATTTTATATACCACTACTACTACGACAACATGCAGCTTATCAAAAAGTCGTGAAAAGATTTTCACTCGGCTTTCGACTCGGCAAAACACAAGTTATGCTCTTGGTGGTGCAAGACAAAGGTGCTTTAATATAATAAATGCTTGCCATCAGGATGTTACCTCAGTGGGATAACAAGTTGTCGTCGTAGCAGCTCACAAACCGATGACTAACCTAATGGCAAGCTCAGTTACTGTAGCTTATGGGCGACTACAACACTATTAATATACACCATAGCTGTAAGAGATACTACCCATCAGCTTACTAGCGATCTGAGCAAGATTGGCAATAAACTGGTGAGCAGTAATTTACACTAAAACACAAAAACCTCCTCCTCCACCATAAGGTTCAAGTTACTAACTGCAAAAAACATTTCTACTCAATACAAAGTGATAATCCCCTTTTCAGCCTCAAAGGGTGGAATTTTGAAAACCGCTGAAATTACTTTTTTTGACGTCTTGATTGAGAGTATATTTACAAAATCTAAAATACCTCACTTTAAAAAGATCAATTTCTTAACAGCTTAACTTTTAATTCAAGAAATACTTTTGATCCCCATTACACCCTGTAAGGGGTGGAATTTGTGAAAACGCTGAAATTCCTTTTTTTTGGATTCTAATATACAGTATCTGAACAAAGTTTCAAGTAACTAACTTCAAAAAGTATTTCTTCTCCAACAAATTATCAACTCTCTTTTCAGCGCTGTAAGGGTGGAATTTTGAAAAATGCTGAAAATACTTTTTTAACGTCTTGATTGAGAGTACATATACAAAGTCTAAAGGATCTATATTAAAAAATAATAGTTTCTTAACACGTCAACTTTAAGTTCAAGAAATACTTTTGAACCCTTTAAGGGGTGGAATTTTTGAAAACGCTGATATTACTTTTTTTGATTCTAATAAAGAATATCTGTACAAAGTTTCAAGTCACTGACTTGAAATAATATTTCTGCTCCATACAAACAGTCAATCCCCTTTTCATCCCCTTAGGGGTTGAATTTTGAAAAATCCTCTCCTATCTCTCGTAAGTATTACAAAAGTAACCCCTGCACGAAATTTCAGCTTTCTAAGTTCAAGAGGGATCAATTTACTTTTGCCTGGGCGTTGATGAGTCAGTGAATTAGTCAGGAACTCTATTTTTATTAATATAGATTTTTGTATATATAGAGCGAATTTGTACGAGTATTTACACGATAATAACAAACTACTTTTTAAATTATACATTAAACAAGAAGCATGAGCTACATTCCATTTCGACAAACTTTGCAGCTGTAGGTAATATAAAAGATATTTAGCATATGGCATACCACGGTACTCTACTGAACGATTACAATTCTGTGATACATTGTAAGTTACACTCTCAAACCGAAAATGCTTATTGAACAAGCTCAGAACTCGCAACGCATCGCGATCACTGTAAAATCCATGTCGCAAAATTCGTGTTATGACTACCATAAAAAAAACAGAAAACAGCTGCTCAGAACAAACTAGTACTCAGAATGTGGCATGGATTTTCTTCATTGCTACAACGCGAAATGAGTGTTTTTTACAAGAGCCATATTAAGAATATCGCGTTGTGAATGTATTAGAATGACCACGATGCGTTTTTTTTTTTTGCTCAACGAGCTTTTACGGTTTTTAAGTGTAACATTTATTCATATCCATTAAAAAATCTATATATTTTTGTAAATAAATTTATCATGACACGACATTGTCCAGTGGCCAACGGTGAGCTACAGATAATTTACACTAACTTGTCCATTTGCCCCTTTCTTTGCATCACTGCGTGCAGAAACATACAAATTTTTGACGAGCTCGGTGGCACAGCGGCGAAACGCGCTGTTACGTTAATTTAACACCAATGCTTGTGGGTTCGAATCCCATACAGGGCAAACCATAGTGTGCATGATGATGTCTGTTTGTCTTAGTCTGGGTGAAGAGAATTAGGGCGCATCAAAACAGCTCGTGTGGGGGAGTACCTCCACCTCACAGAAAACCGCAGCCAAATAACAACTTTGTTGTTGTGTTCCTGTATGTGAGTGAGATCACCAGTAACCTGCTGGGCAGTAGTGGCATCGCGCGGGTACTACTAGCTGCACGCTGGTAATTGAACTATCATAACACGTTTATTTACTAATTTGCATGTTTTTCGTAATAAGTATTCTCGTAATAAGTATTTTCGTAATAATAATCTTTGTATTATGCTCGCAATTTTCTCGATTTAATTTAATTTATACAGTCGCTGTTCTTACCAAAATAAACAACTTATAAATTAATAAAACCACATACATTATAAATAAATAACATATAAATAAATAAAAGCACATACATATAATGGTATCTATAAGAAGTTTGCTCAATTGTTGTTTCAAATATTCAGCCTTATTTTGAGCCTCCTGTGCTGTTGACGCCAATGTGTAGAAGTAGATCATAGCCTGGACTAGCACGTGGATAATTGTTAAATTTATTGTAAATGACGCTCCTCGACCCTTAAATTAATAAAGTATAATATTATCCGCTTATATAGACTTGTAATGTACGCGAAAAACATTAGTTCATACCTTTACATAAAAATCGGCCACTGAATAAAGAACAACAACGTAGTAAGCGACTGTTATTGTGAACATAATGGATAACTGAAAAGTAACAAAAACATATATTTTTACTACCAGTACCAGTTGTAATTTTAGTAATTAATAACCATCGAATTATGTTTGATACACTTTAAAGATTCGTACTTTTTGCATTTATTTTATTAATAGAGCAATAATAGTGGTTTACATACCATTAAAACGCCTATTAAATTAGTTTCCTTATTATATTTAATTATGCCTATTTAATTAGTTACCTTATTCGGAGCCCAATAATATTTGAAAGTTGCAACACTGTTTCCCTGATCGATTATTCCGTCTCCTTATACATTGGAGTGTGTTATTATTATATTTTTTCTACTCACGGGTATTAATCCCGGTCATTTGATAGGCTTGCGCGGGGATAAAGATCCAACGCGTAGAGGCCCCTTAGAAAAGATTGTATGTAATGTTATACACCTGCCGTGATCCGCTCCAGGGGATATCAATGGGTCAATATACCAATGAACAGGCCACGGCAGGTATTGGGACTATTGGAAATATGTCGGGAAAAAGTGGGCTATTAAAGTGAGATTTGTAGGTATTATAAGAACCGGGCTATTGCAGAAGAGGGACGGACACCTGCCATAACTATCATATCTGACTGTTACTTTTGGCAGGCGGTGGCTCGCCACTCACTAGATGGACCCCCGAAATGCCAGAGATAGTCGGCCGGGGGCAACACCGGTGTGAGTGACTCAGGGGTGTTGAGAGGTGTGCTGCGCTTTCTCCGAAGTTACTCGCTGCGTTATGCCCTTTAACACTTCCACCCCTGGAGCATATCACCTGCTAAAGCAAAATATATATTTATTTATTATATTATTATTATTATACGCTTGTGTTCATCCATCATTGTATCTCAATATAATTCTCTACATAAATTAATAACACCATGCAAAATATATATAAGCCGAAATTTGACCAAGCTAACACAACCGTTGGAATTTACTTACGATGACAAATTCGTTGAGATTATTAAATTTAAAATCGGATAACTGATTCCGTCGTCGTTTAGTATCGGTATAGGTTGGTTGTGTTAAAGCTTTGTCCGGCCGGAGTATTCTCGTCGCAAATTTATTTATCTAAACAGAGACACATTGTGTAGTCACCCTTGGTAAAAACGGTAACCTGAGTTGAGACAGCATACATCGAAAAATCCTGTGTGGATTGTTTAGGTTTAGTAGAATGATTCGATGTGAGTCGCACAGCTTCAGAACCCTGTTTTTAATTAATCATTCTTAATAGGAAGGAGATATTTTGGGAAGTTTCGTAAATTTTCATTTTTTTTTCATACAACATTGGAAGGCATACAAGCATACGGCCCACATGATGTAAAGCGGTTACTGTAGCATATTAACGCTTGTAATATATTAAATATCACTCGTAGGTTATGGTATGGTATGGTATGCTTCCTCTGCTGGTTACACAGCATCTCCTTAGGAGCCTACTGGTGACCTCACTCACACGCAGGTACACAACAACCCTCTAGGGAGTTGTTATTTGGCTGCGGTTTCCTGCGGAGTGGACGTACTTCCCCTTTGATGCACCCTACTCCTCTTCAGTGTTTATAGTACACCATAAACGCTTGTAATGTAGGAAGTACCGCTCGCGTGTTGTCAATTCACTTGCTCGCAGGAACACAACAACCATCCAGGGAAGTGTTACTTGGCTGCGTGTCTCAGTGAGATAGTGACACTTCTGTGGTATGGCTACTTTAATGCACCTCTCTTAAAAACAGAAATTTCCTGATTGGTCATTTCAATTCCATGTAAAACCATGAATATATCTGTATCTCTAGCTGATGGTCGCTCCACTTCACCAGGCAGGGCGTTTGCGCTCTTTTTTATACAACGTTAAAAAATTGACGACCTCGGTAGCGCAGTGGTGTAACGCGTTGTTACGATACTTTGACACTAACGCTCGTAGGTTCGATTCCCAACATTTGTGTGAGTGAACATGTCAATTTGTCTTGGTCTGGGTACTTTCTATGTATAATATGTATAAAATGTATTTACGTATTATTATTAGACGTTTATCAGTTGTGTAGTACCCATAACACAATCTTTGCTTACTTTGAGGCTAGATGGCGCTGTGTAATTTGTCCGACAACATCTATTTATATCTCTTTATAACGTTGGAAGGCATACAAGCATACGGCCCACCTGTTGTAAAGCGGCTACTGTAGCTTATTAATCTCTCATTACCCGCGGACCACTTTTCCGTCAAGAAATGTATGGGAAAACGTATATAACAGGGTCTGACAGGTTTACGCTTGTATTATATTAAATATCACTCGTATGTTATGGTAAGGTATGTTTCCTCTGCTGGTTACACAGCAACTCCTTAGGAGCTTACTGGTGACCTCACTCACATGCAGGAACACAACAACCCTCTAGGGAGTCGATATTTGGCTGCGATTTTCTGTAACTTCCCCAGACAGGAGCCTACCTCTCTTAATGAATTATTTTCTACCATATTAACGATTTTGGAAGATTTAAGTAACGATATCAACATTACAATAACATTTTAAAATAGTTATCTACAGCTTCATGCTGTTTTAATAAGCGTAATGTGTAATACTTGCCTAACCTTTTTCAGTAAGCGACAAGTTCAGATAATCTATCATATTCATAGATAACAGAAACAACGGGAGATGTGACGAGGGGGCGTGGTTGGTGTCGCCGCAATATGCTCAAAACGAGAACAATGTCAAGAACAGTTAGTTAGTTGCAATCAAGTTCGATTGAGATACGTTATTCCTTGTTTTAGCAAAATGCCAAGTTGTGCTGTTGCAATTTGCAAAAATAGATGTGCAGTGGTTAACTTTAAATCAAATGGAATCACTTATCACCTGTAAGTACAAATAATATTACGTTTTGTAAGCATAAATACAAAATTAATTTCAAAAATTCTCCGACGCCATTTCTACCCGAACCTTACCACGATGCAAATTTTAAATAATCAACATCTCATTCTTAAATCATACATTGCTTTTCTACCATTACGCAGTCGCCACCGCTCGTTTCCCAACACGCAATGTAAAGCGAGTGATATTATTCGTTCACTGTGTGTGCAGTTTCGAGATACGGCCGCTTGTTTCTGCCGTCGGTTAAGGGTGCGCTTTGACTTCACTTATCGATACGAAGTGTCAATAGACTGCTAGTATTAGATAAAAATTTGTAAGTCTTTACTGTAGTTATTATTTCATCTATATTTTCATTGTCACCCCCGCTGCCAATCCAGCAATTCAACTTCTTGTGACCTCACTAACTCGATAGTGGGGTTGGCTTTGGCTCTAAGTTGACATTGATCCACTTACACCCCATAAATATTTTATTACAAACATTATATTTCTTGATAGATCATAGATCGATATAACGTTGTCAATATCGACAAAGTCATATCGACCCGCGTGTACCAGCAAAGTCGCTTTATCAGTGTTTGTAGTAGTGCGTGCTTACTTGGGTGTTAAACGTCCAATGACAGCGTCTTAACAAAAGTGTGTCGTTGTACTTGTGTGCGTAGAATGACATCTTTTATTTATTTAAGTGTGTGAGTGTTTTATGGTAGGGTGAAACTAGGCGACAACCGTCCCGGTGTAAACTCACGTAGTATGTCACATCTCCCGTTGTCTCTGTTATCTATGATCATATTGTTTCAACTCCTCATTGTGTTTGAGCTCGGTAAAGCCAGGAGATTGAACAATGTCTTTTTTGAACATCTGAATATCCAATATTCAAAATCAAAATGTTGAATAGATTTTAAACGGTTCAGGCACTGCTTGTCTTACTTGAGGATGACGGATTGTTGGAAAACCGTATTAACCGGTAAGGAAAATTCTGATTAACTTGGTGTAAAGGCTATGGAGTATACACGCTTTAATATAACTCGCCACTGATGTTCAGAGAAATATTCATCATGGTTATCAATTTTCATAATTACTAGACTTGTTAAGAGCAATATAATTTTGAAAAAAAAAAATCCAAACGTTATCCAAACGAGAACCTTTAGTGTATATTTTTCAAACTAGAAGAAGATATACTTCTTACTTGACTTATAAATTGTTCAGCTAAGATACCGGTACCGAAGAGGATGATCGTACTTCCGGCTCCCGTACAGGCGCGGTAGCAGGCGCGACGGTAGCATTCATTCGTCAAGGTGAAAATCTTCTTCCAGAACCATCACTAGAAGACGACTTCTTTTTTATTCTAATATAAAACATTTTTTAGATAAAAAATAATGATTCATAAAAATAATGAATACTTTACATTTTTGAATAGAAAAATCCGTTAGAAATTAATTATTAAAAAAATGTTGAAAATTAAGAACAGTAAGCTCAGTACGTAAACAAATAGTCAATGACGGATGAGCGTAAACGTCCTGCCTGGTGAAGTGGAGCGACCGTCAGATAGAGATACAGATGTGTTCATAGTTTTACATGGAATTGAAATGATTGATTCGGTTAACTTATAAGCAGCCGAAATCAAAGCCAGAGGGTACAGCTCGCTGTAAACTGCGCGGTGCTAATCCCAACGCTAAATTATGGAAGTGATAATTAATTGTATTATGGAAGAATAAATACGGTCAAGATGTCATTGAGCAAAATTTGTGGTGTGGCGCTTACTAACCGCGGTCGCATTGATGATCTGTAGTATAGAGTTGGTCTGAAAGCGAATGTCGGTTCAGATAAGAAAAGGCATTATCAATTCGCACGATAGATAGACATGAACTAACGCGGTGCCATGTAATCTCTCTATGTGCCACTGTTTAAAAGTGCACAGATTTACGCTGCGTTTAATATACACCATATTGGTTTTGTAGCTTGCTACTTCGACATTCAATTTTTTAATTCTGACATCTGCCATTTATAATAATTATCACAGCAAACCCGGAAACGTTTTTTATTCTTTCGTTCCAACATTGCTATTATAAAATCCTGTATAATTTTATTTAAAAGATATATATATATGAAAACATAATGTATATCTGTAAAATATTGAAAGTCGTTTTCAAGCTTTTCAACTTCAAGCGAAAACCTTGGAAGTAGAAATAAGTTATGTATGCCGATACAGCGACTTGCTAGGAATGGTAGATCTTTTCTTGTAAATAGTATTCGATTTTATAATAAGTTACTTGACATGGTTCTGTCCTTTCCTGACAATGTATTCAAAAAGTACATTAAAATACTCACTGTAAAAGGGCTTATTATAGAATTGATGAATATGTAAATGACAATGATGTCTGGACATAATTCAGAACAGAGGACCTGTCCCTAATAATCTTTAATTCTACAATTTGATATCATTATTGTACCAATATGCTAATGTGAATTTATTGTAATATCTAATTGTCAATTTTAAAAGAGACCTATATTAGCAAGTTTCTTTCGGCATTTCTTCTTCGCCAATTATCATTTCCGAAATGCTAGCAGATTAATAAAGAAAAAGTAAAATAAGAGAACTGAATAATATACAAAAAAGAGTGTATTTAAAAAATGTAATACGTGTCTAAGTGGTCGCGAGGGCCCAACGGCAAATAAAGATTTTTTATATTTTCATAGTTTTTAATTATCTGTTAAAAAACGCTAGTAATACCATCTTGGGCGAGAAAAGTTCTGCGTTGGAATCGCCGTATTTGCTGTGTGACTCTGAGTGTGGCAAACGTTATCGCAATTTGCCACGGGGCATCGCAACATATCGCCAACGCTCTTACGTATAATTATTCCACAAAAAACGATCATTAAGTTAACGATACGTACCTGAGTGCCAAAAATGGAGTTTACCAACTTGGAGCACTCTGCGATGCGAGTATAAACGACAGACCATTCGTCAATCTCTTTCGTTATTGATACGTAAGGGGTACTTGCTAACTTTCCTTTGTTAATACAGTGTACAAGTCCTTGCAGCTGTTCCACTATCACAACAAGCATAGATGATAATACCAAATATTCCAATACATAACGAAGAGACATTAGCCTTACAAATATTGTTTCCATTAACAAAAAAATGTAACGAGATAAACCAGACGTATCATAAGGTAGCAACATACAGGAATAGATAAGTATAAATAATTCCGATAAGATCATCAATATAAATAAGCAGTTCATTTTTAGTTGTTTACTTTTAATATTTTTCTCATATAACCTATCAAATTTCAAATATTGCGAAACTGCATTTGTACAAAATACTAGCTTTTTAAACTTAATACTGTAATACAACGGCAAAATAATAAGTATTATGGCAACTAGGAAACTTAGAACGTAGATTAAAGTACTCGTCTTTGCAGTTGGCGCATGCGTGTAGTGTCCCAAACACATCACTATAATATAAACCATTATTGATATCTCTATTAGAATTCTTATAAGTATCATTGAACGAACGAATCTACCGTAGAAACAATAATTTCTGTACACACAGACAGAGTTCTCAAATATAATGGTAAATGTTAATGATTTAGGTATCATTTTGTTTATATTAAAGTACGCGGTCTAAAGTGACTGTTCTTGCAATACTGACTATGTAACTTAATAGGTTAATGGGTTAAAGTTGACATGTTAATGACAAATGGTGATATTTCTAATGGATTGAGAAATGTATTTGAACAGTACTCTTTCATTTATCACTCGGTTATGCCCGCGGCTTCGCACGCATAGATTTCGATAGTTTTACTTATTTTTATTTTACTTCTTATTTTTTGATACAGTCAGCATTATACATTTAGTAAAAGTACCAAATGTCCTTATTTGTATAGTAATGAAGATTTGACGATCTATTCGGTTTTCATTAACTATTTGATATTGACTGAATACACTCAAAGCACCTCTTTATTAAATACACAACTTTGCCTATTTTAAAAATATAACTGTACAAAATCACTAACTTCAAAATGTATTTCAACTCCATACAAAATGTCAACGCCCTTTTCAGCAACCTAAGGGTTTGAAAAACGATGAAATTACTTTTTGACGTATTGATTGAAAGTATAGTTACAAAGTCTAAAAAAGCTCACTTTAAAAAAAAATATTCTTAACAGTTCAACTTTAATTCAAGAAATACTTTTGACGCCCGTTACACCCTTTAAGGGGTAGAATTTTTGAAAATGCTGAAATCATTTTGTTTGGATTCTAATAGAGAGTATCTGTACAAAGTATCAAGTCACTAACTTCAAAAAATATTTCTGCTCCACACAAACTGTCAACCCCTTGTCAGCCCCCTAAAGTGGAATTTTGAAAAACGCTGAAATTACTTTTTTGACGTCTTGATTGAAAGTATATTCGCAAAGTCTAAAGCAGCTCACTTTAAAAAAAAATCTTAAAAATTCAACTTTTAGTTCAAGAAATAATTTTGACCCCATTACACCCTTTAAGGGGCGGAATTTTTGAAAACGCTGAAATCCCTTTGTTTGGATTCTAATAGAGAGTATCTGTACAAAGTTTCAAGTCACTAACTTCAAAAAATATTTCTGCTCCGTACAAACTGTCAACCCCTTTTCAGCCCACTAAAGGTGGAATTTTGAACAACGCTGAAATTACTTTTTTTACGTCTTTATTGAAAGTGTATTTGCAAAAACTAAAGCAGCACACTTTGAAAAAAAAAATCTTAGATATTCAACTTTTAGTACAAGAAATATTTTGACCCCCATTACACCCTTTAAGGGGTGAAATTTTTAAACACAATTTTTGAAAACGCTGAAATTACTTTTTATGGATTCTAATAGAGAGTATCTGTACAAAGTTTCAAGTCACTAACTTCAAAAAATATTTCTGCTCCATACAAACTGTCAACCCCATTTTCAGCCCCCTAATGGTGGAATTTTAAAAAACGCGGAAATGGTTTTTTTCACGTCTTGATTGAGAGTATAGTTACAAAGTCTAAGGCAGCACAGTTTAAAAAAAATCTATTTCTTAACAATTCAACTTTTAGTTCAAGAAATACTTTTGACCCCCATTACACCCTTTAAGGGGTGGAATCTTTGAAAACACTAAAAATTAATTTGTTTCGATTCTAATAGAGAGTATGTGTTTCAAGTTACTAACATGAAGAAATATTTCTGCTCCATACAAACTGTCAACCCCATTTTCACCCTTTTTGAATTTCAAAAAATCCTTAATCTTATCTCTCGTGAGAATTATAAAAGCAACGTCTTTGCAAAATTTCAGCTTTCTAGGTTCAAGGGTTTGGCCTCGGCGTTGATGAGTCAGTGAATTAGTCAGGTACTCTATTTTTATATATATAGATAAATAATGTGGGTTTGTTTAATAACCACATATCTGACATCAAAATTCTGAATTTCATTCTTTTATTTCTTTAATATAGACAATACATTGTTGATCGGTAGTACAGTACGTACCTAACACTCTAGTTATTATTGAGGTAATAATAATATACTGACGATATATATACGTAATTTAATTTTTTGTATTTTCTAATTAACGTTAAGTGATAATCATGTAATAATTGCCCAGACGAACACAACCTACACACTTAAAATTTACATTAATTAAAAATACACATCAATTGTAATATTTAAAATATATATGCACGAGTATTGCCGCTTGTATCATCACCGGTTTACATCATTACCTGCACTCACTCTTCTCTCCACTTCAGCTCAACTGGCATATCATTCATAAGTTTTTAATCTCATTCTCTTCTTAACTATTTTTCCATACATTTTGGAACTTACAGTGATCAACCTAATGGTCCTGTAGCTGGCATAGTCCATCCGTGATACTATGCTTGAAATTACTGCATTCTTCCTTTGGGCTTTTCCGGTTCTTCTTTAGAATTTAGGTGCCTATCGTCATGAGAAAAATATTATTACAGCCAACTTTACATGCATATGATTTAGCCTAAAACATACAAGGTTCTTGCGAACAGAACAGTGGTATACGCATCTAAGTCGCCAGAATGGTAACTTACGTCTACCTTCCATTGGAGATGTAATGATACATCGGTAACGGTAGCCTATGGTTACAAAAACCTACCTATAAACTTTATAGCGATTGTTGTTTGATCTTGGGGTGTTTTCGAAGCGCTGTTCTTTGTTCTCTGCCTATCAGGGTCCGAAGATTCAATTGACTTTATCGGGTAGGTTTTATACTAATCCATTTTGCATGAAAAGAAGGGCATGGCGTTTGAAATGTAGGCTTGTGTTGAATAGGATATGTAAATAGTGACGTAAGTTGCATGCTAAAAGCTTGCAATTGGTGAAAGCTGATGGTATTGTTTGGATTTCATAAAGTTTTATTGCATGTCTAAAGGAGTGCCGTACAAAATGTAATTTTAAAATAAATATCCTTAAAGAAAGAAAGAAAGCAATAAATTTGTTTATAATAGTCGCTCGGGACCGTGCACGTCGAATTCGTAAGCAGTAAATATCATTCAATGGATTGATGAGAGAGATTCTACGATTTTTTAAAACAATAGTAGCGGACTATTCATTGTGTATATTGAAACGTGGACAAGGGTCCATTTTGAGAAAGTTCATAGCATGCACATGGCCGGAGTATCATGAGAACGAACATTTCTTTTGCGTAAGAAATAAAAAACGCGCGAGCGCATATGACGGACGAATGACACGACGCGACAATTTAGTTAGCCAATAAAGGAATAGATTGGGGGATGGGGATTTGAACTCGGGGCAGGATAGTTTTGGACATTAGAGTTTCGGGACGCGATGCGAGCAGGCGATTGAGAGCCTTCGGATATATATTAGAGCTAATATTTAGTGTATTTTGAAAATAGGTCTTAAAGTTAATACTTAGTATATTCTGTAAGTGAATGCTAGATTTGAGTTATGAATTGTCTAGGCGTAGAGCCCGTAAGCTTCGCCAAAGTGAGTGTAGAACAGAGGTAGCGCGTCTAGCAACGCGCTACGCAGAGCATCAGCGGCGAGCTGGTCGGCGTGTCCACGAGACTGCACGACGCAGCGTGCACTTCGCAAGTCTCAGCTAAGTCTAGATTTTAAGTTAATATCACTATTTGTATTACTAATATGTGTAATTTAGGGACGACGAGTTTATTTAGACGATCAGCTGTGACCTGCGTGGATAGGTTTGTCTTTAATTTCGCAATTACATGGTTTTAATGAGGTTTCTGTGTTCTTTTATCTAAATGTTATCAGCCAACGTAAACGCGACCGCGATTTGAAGTAAATATTGTCAGCCTAAGGCCATTCGGGTCATAGTTGCTAATTAAACTTTGCTTAACTTCTGGTTTGGTCTGTGTAAGCCGACCATCGATGTATATGGATAGGTTCTATCGATATTTTTTTTTTTTAATCAGATTGCTTTTGCTCACAGTCGTTTGGGACTACTCATCTGATTCGTACGCGTTTTCGCCGTGGCTTTACTGGCTAAAAATGCCTTCATGCGTTGTAAAATCGTGTAAATATTGTTGTAAAAAATATAAAAAAGAATGCAGAATTATTTCATATTATTATATAATTATTTATGTATCATTTAGCAATTATTTTATTGCAATCACGTACAATAAAATCTGTACTCAACAACTCCCTCCATAACATAGAATTTGGAACAAAAAATGAATGGAGTCGTACTTTAGATATTTAAAAATAATTATGTATATTTAAAATATTGTATTGTACTGTCTTAGGTTTTCGCGATTGTTACACATTGAATTAAACAATTTTTAACGGAAGTATCGCGTATTTTATTTATTTTGTTGAACCTGACGTTTCGAACGCTTTGCAGCGTCCGTGGTCGCAGGAAGACTAAGGTGGTATTTGTCTTACATTAGTTATTCAATAATTACATCTACCGACATGGATGGATTAATTATATATGATCCGATTTACACAAAAATCGCTCACAGTGTCCGATCATTTTTTAGATCTTTGGGTTTGGGACTTGATTATTTTTAGGACTGGATCCCAAGCAGGTGGTACTTGCCAACCATCTTCTCTATTGAAATTGGGGTGTTTTCTTATTTCAATAGCCTCGCGCAACATTCTCGGCATGTAGCGATTCTCCTTGGCGAGGATTTGTGGTGGGTGTACAAATTATTTTAAGCCTCGCAGGAGCTAAGGTCATATTGTCACTTAGATTACTTAATTCTGTATATGTAATTGAAATCGTTACATTAATGTATAAATTGTATAATAAATTCAAGACCAGCTAATATTGTATATAAATAATACACTACAAAATAACAAATATAGATTTTGATATTTTTTTTTAAGAATTGTTAAATTTTTATTATTTATTTATTCCTTTGAAACTGACTCCGTTCCTTCATTGTTCCAAATCAACAAATTACACGTGTCACTCCTGATCCATTCGGGGCCTCATTCACCGCAGTTCCTGGAATAGAAACGTGGCAAACGAAACCATGGTGGGCCTCTTGGCACCTTTTTAAAGAGCATTTTGTATTGGAAGGGCGTATCCTTATACATCGATGAAGCCGACTTAGATATAACGAGAGGCGACGGGCTAGTGTTATATCGATAGTGAACCTGCTTATGATCCATCCATATACACTCTAGAGGTGGAGACCACACCATTTAAAATATAACATTTGTAAGCAGGTTGTAGGTTTGAGTGTCCTTGAGGTTTTTGAAGTGCATGACAGAGGAACTCTAGTCAGAAGCCCGTGCTGCTGTCTACCAACTAAGAGGAAGGAAATAAAGTCACACAACCCGATTAAGACAAACGATAAATCGGCTGAAGATTACAGAATTGTTTACTTTGACCAAAAATAAAATATATATGTGGATCAGCCTCGCTTTATAACTATTCCACTATACCCTATAAAGGTAATCTACGCACGTGTACATGTATAATATATAATACATGGCCCATGATACATAACAAAATATTGCGCAAACTGAGGTATACGAGGGTGTTAGCCTACAACGAAATTGGTCAAGTAAAAGGGTTCTGAAACACGTACACTAAAATAAACTATCCAAGTACCATCTAATACTGTAATGTAAATCACAAGTCGTTCTAACTATAATTCTGCTATAAACCACTCTCTGTGTTGCTAATTTACGCGTTAATACGTTGAGTTCAAGTGAATAAAATAATACTACTTAAGTAAGTCTTAATCAATATCAAGTTCACGGCTAAGATTAGACTAGACGAATCATAGAGTTCGTAGTGTGAGACGCCGCAGCCTATGGGTCCTGTTTATAAATCAGGGTATGGATTATCACATAGACAACTGCCAAATAATTCCGGAAGGATTGTTGTTACCATGCATGACTAAGATCACCAGAGGAGAGACTATCTACGGACCTACGTATGGCTCCACTGACATTTCGATTGGCTAACAAGTCATCAAGCAGTATGTCTCGTTCATCATATGACTTACCTGATGGTCTAGAGATTACGGGAGATCTGCTCTTGAATTTGCTCTGCCGAGAAGTTTCTTTCAGAATTAAATATGGTCTTTGCTGGATCTTCTGCTCACTACACGTTGAGATAAGACCTAAAAGAGGTTTGATGCATCAAAGTAGACATCTGGGGAAGTACCTTCACCTCCCAGAAAATCGCAGTACAATAATGACCCTCCGGAGACGTATTGTATTCCTACGTGTGAATGGGTCATCAGTGAGCTCCTAAGGAGTTGTTGTGTTAGCAGTAGAGCGATACTTAATATTTTACAAGTGTTCATAGGCTAACCGCTTTACATCAGGTGGGCCGTGTGCTTGCACCGCTCTCGATGATGTATAAAAAAATACTTGATGAATGTGACATCTGAGTGAACGCGTTACTTGACTTATTGTCTCAAAAGTAGCAAATCAGTACAGTCAGTAGTAAAACACCTTATTATTGAGCCAAACCATAACAATAAACATGAACATTCTTCTTCCTGGTTTTTGAAAGTAGTTTTATCAGATTTAAAACATTTTTCGACTTCCCAATACTGAGACATGTATTGCATTCTATGGATTGACAATAATTTAAGTGATTACCTATGAACGCTTGTAAGACAAGTAGCGTCGCTCGCGTTTCAACACCCCTTTCTGCCATACAGCAACTCATTATCCTACTCGCAATCTCTCCGACTATATCCATAAACACAACAATCCTCCAGGGTATTACCACGTGTGTGCTTTCAGGCAGGTCACTTTGATCTCTTAAAAATACCCAGACCAAGATAAATAGACATGTTCTGCACACAAATGTTTGTCTAAAATCTCAAATTTTGGATCCCGGGATGAAAGAAAATATATGTAATTAAAGTGTTGGATGTAGGAGTTTATTAAATAATATAAGATTACAAAAACTTACTTGCACATTGATTCATTTATATAATATTACATACCAAAAATCAGTTTTTGTTGCAAACATACAGGTCAATATGTATCAATGTATGATTAAGGTACTTAGCTTTCCACATTATGTACACTAGTACTCCTATGCTGTTATTTTAAACAAGCAAGTCTTGTATATAATATGAGTACATTTTATATATCTCCAAAAAGGCTATAACGATGTATTGAAAATAAATAAAATACACTTCAAACTTGTTCATATACATTTTGAAAAAGAAAACATAAAAAACGCCGAGCAAAAATCAGTCGGACCAGGTACTGACAATAATGCGGTCAAAAAAGTTTTTTTTCGCTGGAGAGTCTTCGCCCCCGCGAAGATCCGTTACCTATTAACATAATAAGTATCTAGACTGTATTTTTGCTGATCTCAGATTACGTATGCACCAATTTTTTTATAATCCGTTTGGCGATTAAATTGTAAAATTCTATTAAATATGTTTACATACAGAGTATATTTCGTATATGAAATATCCGTGAATGTGTGGATATAATTATTCTTTATCAAAGTGGTTATGCCATGAACCAAATGATTAATTCACAATATTTATTATAACCTAACCACCATGACTCTATACGATCCACAACGATGTCGTCAAAAGAAAACAACGATAGTTCCAAATAAGCATAACGAAAGTCTTGCCATGTTCGTGTCCTTTGTCTGGACATAAATAATGGCATGAATAGAAGAAAATTTCATAATTACATTAATATACATAGTCCGGTTATAAGTTCTGTTACAAAATAATATGCATTTATTTTATACGAAATAGTCTTCAGCTCTTGTTAAGTCTGGAACTTAAGTTTCAAGCCAGGCTTGGGTAGTTCGTGCCTTTTGACCAGGTGCAGAGTCCTACAGGAAAGTCTACGTTACATTTTTAAAAAGTGTATTGCTAAGTTTTATGACTGATAATACTATATAATACTAATATATGATAATACTGGCTGATACTAAGCTTTTGAAGTGTCTTGAATATGACCGACGGCTTTGTGCAAGGCAATCACTGCAATCCTATTTTCTTTTACACGCCATTTTATATAGTACATAAGCAGTTTGATAATAAACACGAAAAAAATATGTAAAACGGCAGAAAATCGAGAGCAGTTTTTAACTTTCTAAACGCGTTCCAAATTCAAAATAATTAAAGAGTTGAAAAAAAGAAATGTTTCTATGTAACAGTATTTATGGCCAGACTAATTACAATAAGATTTAGAAGTTCCGTAATCGAGCGATATAATCTACCCTGATTGAAAGAAATTTTGAACGTCAATAGATTATTCAATATGAACGATTTCTAATTAACAAGAAATTTAAGTTTCTTCCGAACGTATTATGATCTATTAATCCCGATTGTTCTACATGACGGATAAGTAATTTTGATCATAAAGTCTCGTCACTACAACAATACTGGTTATCGTCATCTTGCTCCATCATTTTAGGCATTATTTGTAGAAACTGATCAGCAGGATATTGTAATAACGTCTACTTATCATTCAGTTCACAATATATTATATCGTAACGCTAGTGGTAGTATCACTAATCTAGGAACGTGTAATTTTTGTGATTGCAGGCGTTTAGATCTCACAATTTCGTTGGGTTGCTCTTCAAGATTCAAACAACATTATTAAACTGCAGTGCGATGACAGTGTAACCGGTGATGATTGAGATGCTTGTGGGTAGCAAAGTCATGTTGATGTCGATCGAACCGAATGCCCTCGTACGGATCGGTCGCGTCGTAACTAAGCGAAGAAGATCACGTATCATTTTGTACTCCGATTTACCTGAAACGTATCATCTCGACAACTAGGGAAATTGCAATTAAAAGGAGTTTCCTTATTTATGATTCGTTATTTTCTAAGTACACTAATTTTAATACTTAAACTATAGTTACACTATTCGTACCGAAATCTCATTGTGATGAACACTTGATTTCATCACAAAGATATTCATATATATGTCTGCATTCAAGTGTAGAAACACTTGAATCTTCGCGTGAGGATGATACTCTTAGTTTCACGCTGGGTGCCGCACAACCTCACCGTTACTCAAAAGCAGACTCGGGTAAAATGGTGCCGTGATATGACAAACAAATTTGAAGCAGGCTCATCTCGGCGTGTTTACGATATCATTACAGGTGACGAGTTCTGGATTTATCGATACAATCCAAAAATGAAGCGCTAGTCGACTGTTTGGGTGTTTAGAAGCAAACTAGAAGCGGGGGGAAAATTTTGATTATAACTAGTCGAATCTAAGATACGATATAGCGTGAAATTCTAGGGAAATAGCTTTAAATACAATAACAAATATCGCATTCACCATCCAAAAAAGAGGAAGATGGACAGAATACCGCCTTGGGAAAAGAAAGTACGGTCACTTTCTTAAGATCAGAATTCTGATTGTCTGAAGTCTATACTTACCGGTGTTACTTACGGATCTAAAAAACAACTGATGAAAACTGAGACAGAAGGTCACGAGAAATGACGAGGAGAAAACATCTGCCAACAAATATTGGACCCAGTATTAATGTTGTTCCACACAATGCACGTTTTCAGGCTATAACAGCTTACAACAAGTTGCTTAATGAGTTGAGACAAAAGACAAAGCGACATTGGCCTCTTTAAATACAAACTGAAACTGTGGTTATTGGACAGATTTTTTTACAGTTTAGGTTTAGATGAATGTTTTAATAATAATGTGATAATTTAATGAATTTTTAATTTTTAATTCAATGGCTTTTCTTGTTTTCAGGAACACCGTTCCTATTTGAAATCTATATGGTTGTCTGTGCGTTTGTCTGTGCGTTTATCTGTGCGTTTGTCTGTGCGTTATTCTGTGTGTTTGTCTGTGGCTTTTTTTCGAATATTCGAATGTTGACTTCAGATTCTGATTCAGGATAAAAAGAATAGGAATGTTCAGGAACACCGTTCCTATCTCCTAAGGAACATGGTCAAAATGGCCGACAAATTAAAAAATATATATATATTGTTATACAATTGACGAGCCAGGTGTTTCTCTGGCAATGCAAGCTTGCGCATCATTCTCAACTGGTTACAATAAAAGTCACATAAAAATAAAAGAAACAAATTATTTTATATAATACTCCACCACTAATTTTAAAGAACAGTACTTACCTGATAATATTAATGACCCTGATACTATCAACAAGCATTTCCTTGATGTCCCGAGAAATTTATCTATTGATATGTCACATTTTACTAACTTATGTTTTAATAGATTTAGTTCTTCTATATTTAATCTCCAACCAGGAGATGAAGAAACAGTATTTAATATTATCAAACAAATTACTACTAAAGCACAGGGTGTTGATGGAATTTCGGCGAATATGATTTTTTTCACACTACCGCGTATACTCCCTATTATTACAGCTTTAGTGAATATGTGTATTAAGAGTGGTGACTTTCTAGACTTATGGAAGATTGGTATAGTTCGACTTTTACGAAAAGTAAGCAATCCTAAAGAATTTAAAGATCTCTGATCTATCAGTATTTTGCCTTATTTGTCAAAAAATTTAGAAAAGGTTCTCTGCATACTATTGGTGACATATTTAAATGCAAATAACATACTGCCTTCCAAACAGAGTGGTTTTCGAACTGACAGAAGCACGGCCACGGCACTTTTAAATGTGGTAGATGATATATTGGCTGAGAGGGACGTAGGTGAGGCTTCTATTCTAGTCTTGCTTGATTACTCACGTGCTTTTGACACTTGCGTTAACCCTACGTTGCTTCTGGCAAAACTCGTGTATTATGGTTTTGATGGTCCTACTGTAAAATAGTTTAGTAGCTATCTTGCCGATAGATAGATAGAGGAAGTTACCTTTTTCTTTTTTTTTTGTGACGCGGGGAAAAATGCGATACGCACACCACCGATGCCTGGGTGACCTCCGGTGGTAGTGTGGGACTCCCAGTCGGCTGCCCGACGGTATACCCACTAAACAACCCCGCGAATTGCCGCGCGTTGGTGTGGTGCCCCGGATCTGTCAGCAACAGGGCACCACTGCGACTGGCCAGCCCCTCAAAAGGGGCCGGACTTCTTCTCTCTAGGGGTCATCCCGGCAAATTGGGACAGCCCCTCCGGCGGCGGGACCACTATGGGGCCAGGTTCCTATCCTGACCCCTAGTCCCACAAGTTAGGGAGGCGGCAATAGGTGCGCGTAGCACCTACGCCGCGGCCGCACTCCCGTCCGCCGTCTCCGGAGCGGGACAGCCAAGGGATCGTCTTACCTGTCCCGCTCCATGGCCTCCTTCCGGGACATGACTGTCTCGCAGAAGAAGGCCACTGCCTGCCAGGACCTATCACTCCCGAGCGTGGAGCGGACCACGCTTGGGAGCGAGAGGTCTGCGTCTCCCAGCATGGACACCAGATCGCGGCGCTGCCGAGACCACATGGCGTACAGCTCTAAAGTGTATTGAGCAGTATCCGGCTGCTCCTCCCGCCCTGCGACCCGGTGCAGATACTCCCCGAAGCACCCATGCCCGGTTAGTACCTGCTCCATGCGGAAGGTGAGGAGTTTGCGTTTTCGCAGCATTCACCTTTCTAGGACTGAGCGCAGCGTCTCCGCAACGCGCGTACCATACCGCGGCTGCGCCAGGTCCTCCCCCCACCTCCGCATCATCTCTGCATGCCCTCGCTGGCGACACCGCCCTATTTCCTCCATGGTGGGGCGCTCGCCGAGTGCCCTCCTACTCGCAACAAAGTTGTACACTTCGGCGAGCACCTCCGCCACCAGCTTCCAGAGCGGGTCGCCAACGAGGGCGGTCGCGGCCGTCCATGCCACTGTCCGGTACCCCCTTATCGCCCTCTGCGCTATGACCCGCTGCGCTCTGCGCAGCTGAGTCTTGTTCCGCGCGCAGAGGGCGTCCGCCCATATGTGGGCACCGTACGTGGCCATACTCCAGCAGATACCGGAGTACAGCCGCCTGCACGCGGCGCTGGGCCCGCCGAAATTGGGCAGGAGGCGGCCCAGCGCCGCCGCAGCTCTGATGACCTTCGGTCACAACCGCTCAAAGTGGGGGCCGAAGGTCCATCTCCCGTCAAGGGTGAGGCCCAGGCACATCATCTGGGCATTCACTCTGATCCTCTGTCCTTCTATTTGGAGGTGTGCTCCGGGGGGAGGGCCCCGTCTGTCGGTCCCGCGGAAGAGGAGGGCCTCGGTTTTCTCCAATCGGACCCGAAGCCTCTCTATACGGCTGATCACCAGTCCTACCCCGACTTCGGCCAGCCGCGCCGCCTCTACGAAGGTCTTACCTCGGGATCTGACAAGGGTGTCATCTGCGTAACAGATGACACCCATTCCGGGGAGGAGACGGCCCCGCAGGACCCAGTCGTACGCGAGCAGGAAGTTACCTACAGTGATGGCACTAAACGATATTCTGAAAGTCTTCCGGTAGATTGAGGCGTACCACAGGCGTCGATATTAGGGCCAAAACTTTTTATATTGTATACAACAGATTTGCCAGATTTTATAAACAATAGTGAATACCATTTGGTTCATTATTATAGGTAGTTCTCGTCGCATATCAAAAGTTGACTGGAATAATATCCCTTATGTTATATTTGATGGAACACCAATAAAGTACAGCGATAAAGTGAAAAATTTGGGAATCATTTTTGATAATTAATTGTCTTGGTCTGCGCAGATTGCCGAAGTTAGTAGGAAATTGTTTGCTGCGGCTGGTTCCCTTAGAAGGTTACGAAATGTTCTACCAGTAGATACTAAAATTACACTAGCACAATCCTTGCTCCTTCCTATCCTCGATTATGCTGATTCCTGTTACCTAGATATCACCGAAGAGCAATTAAATAAGCTTGAGCGCCTTCAAAACTTTTGCATACGGTTTATATTTGGGCTTCGTAAATATGATCATGTTTCTGAATTTCGTTTTCAACTCAAGTGGCTCCCTATAAGACTTCGTCGCAACTGGCACAGCCTTTTCCTTCTTTACTCTATTCTCTTTGATCCTACCACCCCAACCTAATTAAAAGAACGTTTTTTCTTTCATAGCGATTCGCATGGTCGTACCCTGCGTGACGCATTTTTACTTCGTCTTAAAATACCTTTCCATTCCACTGATTTTTCACCAATTCATTCTCAGTTGAGGCAGTGCGCCTGTGGAATGCTTTGCCTTTCGATATCCAGAATGCTCAATCACTTCAATCCTTCAAACATCTTCTCAAACTTCACTATCTTTCCCTTAACATTACGTAATCAGCATATTTTTTCTTGTTTCTCCCCTCAGTCTCATTTACTGTGTGCATATTCATTGTATATATCATTATAATAAATTTGTGTGTATGTGTATATTTATGTATATTGTATGTATTTATTTATGTCTATTTATATAATATTTTATTTCCTTTGAGTTATGCTCTGCGCCACCTACCTTCTTTCTTCACTTCTCCTCTACCCTAAGGTTGTCTGGAAGAGATCGCATCGACCGCCGTTGTACTGATACTTTTTAATTGTTGCTTTTTTTTATGTATTGTTCTTTTGGTGCAATAAAGTGTATTGTATTGTATTGTGAATACCATTTGTATGTGGACGACTTGCAAATTTATCAGAGTTTTAAGGCTGGTGACACATGCTCTGCAGTTGAAAGAATCAATAAAGATTTGAAACGGATGGCAAATGGTCTAGTCCTGAATCCATATAAAACAAAGTTTCTCGACACAAGGGCTCAAATATCTGACGCCAATACCCATACCCCAATTTTGAAATTAAAATTAATAGATAGATTTGTTTTCCCATTCCTCGTAAAGCACACATAACTCCTTATCTAAACAGGAGCGATCTCTTGAACGTGGATTCTCGGCGTACACTTCACTTTGCGGTACTTCTGTTCGGCATAATTAACAACAAAGGCCAATGTTATTTGTACAATAAATTAAACTCATGCAATAGTACCGGATGGTCTTATGTGCCTTGGACATAAGTCTGCTGCTTTCCGTGGCAGCTTCAGATATGCTGCACCTAGATGTTGGAACAACATTCCTCTGCCCATTAGAAATTCGAGCACCATTAAATCTTTTAAGTATAAACTCAAGGAGCGTATTTTGTGTATTCAGAAATCACAATGATTGCAGCATTATAAGCATTTATTGTATGAATAAGTGTGCTTACTTTTTCTTTTTATATTGCATAATCTCATGTTAATTACAATAATATTCCATTCAATTTTAATTCAATTTTATGTTATGTACATGTTCGTGCCCGCAGCTAAATATAACAATAATAATATAATATATTGTAAAATGTAAGTCATGTAATTTATCAAATTGGTTATAATTTTTTTCTTTACTTAGATAATTTTGAAATTTTCTAAATAATTTACTGGTATCCGCGGAAGATCAGCGTTGTGCTCCACACCATACGACAGATGCTGAGCGGAGGCCATTCTGGTGCATTTATGTATAATTGGTTGTAATTTGATAAGCATGTGAAATGTAACCAAATAAACAAATTTTTCTTTTCTTTCTTTTCACTCATACCCACCACGGTGTCTCCTCTGTAGCCAGAATTAACAGCGGCGACCACCAAAAAGGCAATGAACAGTGAAGTTCATCGCTGTCCCGGGGGTTAAACTACAGCTGCCTTGGAACTCACAACGAATTTAATCAGAAGAAATTTGTAGGAGTATGAAATTTTGGAATTGACTTTCCCTCTTGGCAAAATGAGAGGCAGAAAGACAAAAATGTGTGTTCAGAACGAACATACAACCGACCTGCCTTGCGTATAGAGGCCGGGCGAAAACGTCGCGTCAGCGCAACAAAAAATGAACTTCGACCACGAGCAATGAGTTGACTGCAAAATCACTGTGTCGACAAATCACACGCACGGCACACTAGTTAATAGTTACATTAGTGTATAGTAATTAACATTAGTATTTAAGAACATGTTTTTTGTAAATAAAATCAGTCATTATCCAGAAGCCGTATTTGACTCAAGCAACACCAGAAGTACCCAACAAGCCGTTGGAAGAGCCGGAGGAGGCTATACCTGTCCAGTACCACTCTGGACGGAAGACTCTCATGAGTTTCAACATCCTCTCACTGTGGCCAAGACACCCTTAGCCGTCAGTACGATCGGTCTTGTGAGCCTGCTCGACCGGCAGTGAGAAAACCATTTCCTGTGTACATTGCACGACGTACACACACCCGATCCCTACCCAAGTTCCGTCTGTTACTGTAGGTCTCTAGTAACAGATATCCTGTACATATTTATATACGTACTGATATACAACGTTACACTCTAACGTTGCACACTACCGGGTTAGCCGTTACATGTATGGTTAGGATAGGGAGGTAGGGACAATAGGGTGAAGTAGGGAAGAGTTAGGAGTACAGTAGGCTACATTTGTCTGTGTACGTGTGTACACACAGCGATACACCTTAACGTTGGTACGAGTAACTACCTGTTCTTACCATCACATGTGTGGTTAGGACAGGGTGGTAGGCACGTTAGGGCCTAGTAAAAGAGAGATAGAGGTGTGGACAGAGAGGTAGGGAGTGCAGCTAGGTAGGCTAGCTATTTCTATTCTGTACAGTTGATGGCTGCATCCATGTATGTTGGCCGCCGACTGTATAATGTGGTTGGTACATCGGATATATGATTTATGAAACAAAAATACGAATTGCTTATCAAAAATACTAACTTGCACTCTAAATTGTACAATCATACAACGGGATTTCTGAAACTGATATCTAAAGGTACACTACAATATAGTAGGTTTCCATTATAAACTCTAGAAATTGGCTAATCGTGCAACTGAAATACATAAAACCTAACTTTATTTTCTTTTTGTTCCTCTGTTTTACTGAAAAATACGGCGTTGGCGCCTGCACATCTAACGCCGCGCTCACTCTTTAGCATCTAACGTGAGTGCAAGGGAGACTGATGCGAAGTAAGCAAACCGAGACGGGCGGGTAGCGCTGTCATATCATGCATTTGTTATTTTTTATCTATGATGTCGGATTCGCGCAGAGCGATCTCGCTCGTGTTTAATTGCAAAATAGGTAATTAGTGAAATTTGAACTTTTAATTGTGGCTGTTGCTATGGACAATTAATATGGAATTAAACCAAATACTATTAGATGCCAACAGTAGTAGTGGCGTGCAAAACCAGGAAAATACTCCCATTTATTGTTAAGACGAATCTGAAGTGGAAGAGGAGCCTTTTGCCAAAAAGAAGAGGTCAAGTTGCAGAGAATATGTATTTGTGAAGAAATTTGCATGTGCTATCGAAAACGAGATTTTTCTGCAAGCTGAAAATACGTGGTCGATCAAAGGTTCACATAACACGGAAGATGGTATGAAAAAGCTTTATAGCTGCAATCAAGTCAGATTTCGAGGACCTCAGTCTTACTCTTACCTATGATGTTTTACTTTACCGAACCGAAGCCCATCACGACCATCAATATATTGGTCTGAGATCTAATTACGGTATTAAGCCAAAAAACAAAAGAAGAGATTAATAAACTTTTTGAACTACGTTTGAAACCTAAGGCTATACTTTTTTTTCATATTAGTTCAGCATAGTGGCCCCTCTTTGCGTGATGGTAAGCGAAGAGGGGCCCAAATCGCAACTGCAACTGACAACATACTACATCCCGTATCCTGTCAGTTGACGCTGCCATGCTGACCCGCAAAATGCTTCTTCACGCTTCGTTTGAATGATCCCATATTGTAGGAAGCAGGAAGTTGCTCTTTCTTTGACTGTGTCTACTTCTGAACGAAAAGAAGATTTACATATGTTGTTCGAAGGTGTTCGAAACTGCGCCTTCTCCCTTAACGCGCACTCTTTACAACCAAAAGTATTGATTTGCGACGCGGCTAAAAGTATCCAAAACGCATTTAAAGAAGTGTTTGGTACTGAAACTACTGTGAAAATGTGCTGGGCTCATGCAAAAAAGAACATTAAAACTCATGTGGAAAGACTTGGTAACAAAAAAATACAGAAACCTTTACTACAGGATATTGATATGTTACACTCTGCCATATCTCCAGATATGTTCAACTCTGCATTAGAAGCATTTCTGATAAAATACTCCGAGCAAAAAGAATTCATAAATTATTTTAAAAAAGAATGGATATGTCAAATCTCGTACTGGTACCTTGGGTCTTCACAAGGATCTCCTGTTACAAATAATGCGCTTGAAGCTTTTAACAAAACCATCAAGGATAGTTGCACATTGCGCGACCGTTTTTCGTTGTCCAGATTTTTGGTACCAGTCTCAGATATGGTGAAAGAATGGTCAGAGACCCATCAGCTAGAATCATTTTCATACACTCCTTCAATCGAGCTCAAAGATTGGACTCAAGGTTACCAGTGAGAAGTCTGACCGAATAGTGATATTGAGGACGGATTCCACAAAAAAACCTACTTCATTTCTAGTTCTAGGGCTGGAACCATTCAGTTTGGACAAAAGTGGAGTTCTTTTGACGAATACAAACAAGTTGCTTTTGCATATTGGAAGGTTGTATTGCCCATAAATAAAGATGATTTGAAAAATGGTGAGTGTAACTGCCCGTGGTTTTTCAAACACTATATTTGCAAGCATATCATCGGACTTGCAATCAGGTTGAAATATGCCACACCACCTATAGAGGCTAAAAACATATTGGCATCAAGCGAAAACGCGGTCGCCCTGGTAAAGCAAGACCAGCCCTAATCGATCAATAAAAACTCAAAGATAATTATTATTACTACCTAAGTATTGTTTCTAAACTGAGTTACCACTCAGTATTCCAATGTTTCGTGCAAGTTAAGTAAGCACTTGATTGCTTTTTGTGTACCTTATTACATAAAGATGACTGATTAAATTGTGTTTTATTTAGAATAAACGATGTTCCTAAAAGTAAATTAGGTAATGGTTTTTCTTAAAAAAGTTTAATATTTTTGTTGAACTAAAGAATTGTTAGATATACTCGTACTATTTTGATAACAGTTATTCGTTCAGTAAAGCAGTTCTGTAAATACCATTAAACAGTGTTTGCGCCAAAATGACTGAGGGTAGATATTCTAATTTCCCACCACCTGCACATTCCTTTTCTGTACATCCCTTCCTAAGGAGACAGAGAATAGACGCAATCTAACCTCGGTACCGACCGCGCGCGCGCATTCATATATCGCAAAACCACATGTGAAAATTCAAGATACTAGATAAGGAAGTTCTCACTGCTAAAGAAGATACTCCGCATCACTCGCAGCATTACAATACGAGGAATTTAAGGTTAGTCTCGCATTCCTTTATTTTCCATAATTTCACATTCCCGCAGGTCCTTCAGCCATACGCATTTCTTTAAAAAGATTTATTTTTTTCCAAAACCGCAATCCGCAGCTACAACATTTTTGGTCCCATCCGTTCCGGATTAATAGCCAGTCACCCATGTTTTAAACAGTCAGCGCATTATAATTCCGCATCCGCCATTTTGTTACCCCAATAAGTATTTCCATACCCCAGTAGTTACAAGAAAGTTGTTAAAACTATATATTCGTATTCCGCTATATTTAAACTTACATTTTATAGCATAGTAAGTGCAATTTATTATTCCAGAATTTGTCAGTTTACGCCGCAGTAGGAGTTATTTAATTGTTAAGTGCATACATACCTACATACTTATTCAAAATGACGGAAAGTTCGATTAAAGTGGATTTAAATACTAAAATTGAACTAAATAATTTGTTGTCGAGACGCGAGGCGTATTTCGAGCGAATTCAAGATATATATAGGTTGTCGCAAAGTATACAAGACGAAGTTTCTACAGAATTATTTTTATCTAAAATTAAAACTTTAGATGCTTTGGGACAGTTATTTGGAGACAATAGAATCGATAAATACATTAGAATCGATGTTGAATCCTAAGTACAAACCAACCCACAAAGCATGGTTAGCCTTTGAAGATTTATACTGCAGTGCCTTGCGTGGGACTCGAACCCACGAGCGTTGATGTCAAAGTCGCGTCATTCACGACTACGCCACGGAGCTCGTCAATAGAAACACAAATAAGAGCTAAAAACGTATAGCTGTAAGCAACATCTCGATAGCTGAAAACATTGTGAGTTACATGGGTCCTCTCCTCGTGTCCTGCAGTTTAGAAAGGGCAACTAAATACCGCTCCAATTTCTATGAACTAACCGTCAGCTGTTTAGATAGAGAAACAATATGTTAGTGAGCCACAACATGTAACTAGTCTATTATACAATTAATCGCATTGTGAAAATACTGGCACTTTTCTTGAGAGACAAAACTTTCACGTAATAGTAGAAAATGAAACTTCAACAGAATTTTATGTTGTAGATGAGTTGCCCCTTTTTGAGCAATACGTCCGCTTCTTTCATGTTATCCCCGATATAGAGTCGGCTTTTGCTGAGTAGGCTAACGCTACAGCGTATCTTAAATACAACATAAATGCCTGCTTGCAGTCATGGAATAAATATATCGAACAAAAATTTTAAATCGATGTACTGCAGGACTGCAGCATGTGTCTAATTTTTACCCAATTCAAAGATTGATAAACTAAATAAAGTTCCATACATTTAACTTTTCCGATAAGAAGTTTACTTAATTGTCGTTTTAGACAGTCAGCATTGTTTTGAGCTTCCTGCGCTGTTAATGCCAACATGCAGAAGCATACCAAGGATTCGACGAACATGTGGACAAATGGTAAATATATTGAGAATGATACGCCAGGACCCTGAAATTGAAAAATGGTAATAAATCTCCAGTCAATTAACACTACTATTATAAATGCAATAGAAATACGGTACATGTCTAGTTAGTACTAGTACTATTTGATATCTTTTTACGTTTGCATCCTAGCATATATAGTAATGAGATTTAATTCGGGAACTGTCAGGAACCTAAAGAAGTGCATAAGGTACTATTTATTATCGCCTTAAAGGGGTCCGTGCATGCAAAATCATAAGCAGAAAATAGTTTATTATTAAATTGTAATTTAATATTCCATTTGTAATTATCACTTACACGGTGATGGTACAATCCACGAGATTACAATAGGTCGGGGAAAATGATTTTTCGTATATCATAAGTAAAAAAATGCTGTTGCTCTTTGGTTATACTGTTTGTATCTGACTGGTGTTGATATGTAAAATATATGACATTTTAAAAACAGAAAAACATATCTGTCATTATTAATGAAGCTAACTTAGAAATTCAGTACATTTTGAAGTTTTAGTACATAAAAGAGAAAAATGTGAAATAACCCCGAAAAAAGTTAGCAACATTTATGGACATAGTGCAGAGTCAGCAAAAATAGCACAAAATTAGTTCAAGTGATTCAGTCCGACATGATGAGTTTGATGTTAAAGGTTTATCACCTCGCTCTGGTCAACCTGTTGCATTTCAAAATGAGATAGATATACAAAACACCACACGCGAAACCCTATGATTCCTGTACTCACTTAAGATACTTTATTAAAACGTACTCAGACTATTGTGAAATCCGGATAAAATCACAATGAGTTATGGTGGAATTGGAAGGGTGTCATTTATTTTTAGCTATTACCGTCGGCCAACAATATCGACTCGGATCTTTACTCTCTCTACTATCAACAACTGATGAGCCTCGTGCAAGAAATTGGGGAAAAATAACCAGAATTACATAATCAATATAAAGCGTGTTTTTCATCACGATGACGCCAGATGACACACAACTTTAGCCACTCAACAAATTTTCACAAAGTTTGCGTGGGAAGTGTTAATGCATCCAGCATATAGCCCTGACCTTGCACCGTCAGAATTTCACCCATTCCGGTCTGTTTAAAATTCTTTAGGTATTTTGGGTTAATATCAAGAGAGCATTGTCAAAACTACTTATCGCAGTTTTTTGATGAGGAGTCCCAAAATTTCTACTGCAATAGTATTATGTCACTCCCTATAAAAAGACAACAAGTTATTGAACAAAATGGCATGACATGTCTATTATTATCAAATGTAAATAAAACTATGATACAAATATCTTAATTTGTATATAAAATGCGAAACAACTTTTCTCCAACCTCATGTTTCAAGAAAGGTGCGAACTAGCCTAAGGTAAGTCTAGTTTTCCCTGGGTTGTGGAGATTTGACGGCAGTCACTCCAGGTAAAAGTCAGTATCTTCGCGCGAAATCCTTAGGGTTAGGTACCAAATACGCCAATTCTAATGGATTCGAGAACAGAATAATACTAGATAAAAGAAGTAATTTAATATACAATATGAAAACTAAAGCTAATTCTATAGTAACCAAAATCATCGGCATAGTTACCTTTACGTTAACGTCCGTTAAGAAATACAACACAACAACGTAGTATATTATTGCTGTTGTGAGCATTATAGTCAACTGCAAAAAAAATATATATGTATTACCTAACAAATCACGTTATTTTCCACATCTAAGGATTTTTCAAATATCACGTAAAATCAATGCTACCAATTTCGCATTGATAAAACAAATATTGAAAGTGTTTTGTTTAAAATTGAATTCAATAACATGCAATCTTTAAGCCATTATATGCTAGTTAACAATTTACCACAGTACAAATACAAAGACAAATAATTTTATTAACAAACGAGATACATAGTATACAAAAAAAATAATTAATATATGTTAACAAAATGTTAATTGCCGAGTTAATACAGTTCGAGAGTGACAAGTCCGGCTGTTGGGCGGAATAGCAATTTCTTTATCGGTGATGCCCAAACTTTTAAATTTTATCGCATAGGGAGGAGCAGATCTTCCGTGCAATCGTATGACAGAGTTGCGAGATATTTGCTAATTTCAGTTTTTGCTTCCCGACTGGAACATAGTCTAATATCGCACGCTTTGGAGATTCTATTATACAGGAGATTTCTAATATACGGGGCGAACCGTTGCGCAGACGATGTTTTCACATAGGTGATGGGTAATGTAAAGTTGCGATGTTTTAACATTAGCATCGACTCATTAGAATTGATAACTTCTTTGTGGACCTGGTGTGTCGTCTTCAGAATAAAAAGTTAGCGCATTGTTAATGCTCGAGATTCACCGTATACATCATTTGTGGGATATCTTAGTGGCTTTCGTAGGATAGTTTTGAACACTGCTCTTTGAGCTCTTTCCACCGGTATCAGGGCTGCTTTGGTCGCTCCACCCCAACCAGCGACGCAGTACGTAAGCAAGGACTGGCAAAGAGTGAAGTAGATGGACCGCAGCATTTGAGGAGAGGCTATATTACGTAGTTTCCGCATGATATATATAGTTTTTCGAACACAGGATGACAAGGCATGCAAGTACGTTTTAAAGTTTAGTTTTTCATCCAGTGCGACTCCTAAATATTTAAGTTGCTAGTCCTGTTTATATAGTCACAGTAGCAGGCTTCATGAGGGATTAAGGCACAGCTGTATATTTTAACTTTGGACAGGGTTGGTTACCACTACCACTACATCAGCATAATTATGCTGATGCAGTGGTTTTATGAAAACAAAGGAATTTAGTTTCTTGCGTATTTAGAGTGAGAATATTGTTTTTTAACCATTTATAGATCATGCCACATTCAGCCTGCGAAACCACATCGAGCCAGTCAGAATCATGGAATATTATGGCGGTGTCATCTGCATAACATACAACATTTCCTATGTATAAATAAAAAATAAAATATTAAGTATGCTGTTTATATAAATTATAAACAGAGTAGGCCCCAAGATGCTTCCCTGCGGTACTCCAAAACTCAACACTCGGGTATCGCTAGAATTACCGTCTATGCAAACGCACTGTCTCCGCTCCATTAAGTAGCTTTTGAACCATGACAGAGCTATGCCACTTATTCCTAACTTTTCGAGCTTTTTGAGTAAGATGGGGATGGAGACAGTATCAAAAGCCTTAGCGAGATCCAAGAAAACGCCTAAGCAACTTCTATTATTATCCAAATGAGAGGTGATTTTTGAGAGAAGGGACGAGACGGCATCTTCAGTTGACATTCCCTGTTGTAGCGTTATTTACTATTTTATTGTCGATATACTTAGTAACAAAAATCAATACCCTTATCGACACATCTTGTCTCTAAATGCGCACGGGCATCGCCGACGACTGCCGAGTGTTACCGACGTCTGCCGAGCGGCCGGCCCGCGCCGGCATTCCTTCGTCGAGACGAGACGCCACACCCGTGGATGCGCTAACGAAGAGAGGTCGCGCTGCTTCATATATTATATTATTAGTGAACGTAACCTACCTTACCATACGACACGACAATTAACTTTACAAATAATTATCTAAAGCTTGTGTATAGTGATCCCCCACTTTTGGGTAAGTGTGAACAGTATTTATATTGATTGTCTAAATAGTTTATTCCCTGCTTATTTCATTTGTATAGACGCTTGGCGTTAGACAAAATGGCGCTTTTCTTGTATAAGTTATGTATCTGTATTGATAGTGAAAGGGAAATATAATGTCACTGTGAACACGATAATCAATCAAGTTGTTATGTACTTAGCGTTGTGTTGCTAATCCTAGTGCTAGCGCTTATTTCTTTTATGCTATAATTGGAAACAATTGTCCACCTCCGTTCTGGGTTGTGTTCCGCCACAGCAAACCGCAAGATCGCGCCTGGTAAAGTTGCAAATAGCAAGTACATAAATAAGTAGATATAATTAGTTTTAGAGGTGGCACTACGCACAGGACTACACCCAGGCTTGTAATGTGAAATGATCCGTCCTAACCTAGAACAAACACTTTCCAGGGATCAAGATACGAGTAGTGGCTCACACTGCTCCCTTCTCGAATACGGGAACCCGGAGAGGCGTGGCTCACTGTCATCCCTTCTCGAATACGGGAACCCGGAGTGGCAGTAGCTGTTACGGACTGGCAGTATCAGGGCAGTACCTACCACACTACCAACGATCCAATTATCGCAACCTGGTCTCGAACTCGCGGGCTTAGCTTATAATACGTAGTGCTCATCGATTTTTTGTAAATTGTGTAAAAAAAATATACAACTATTCTGTATTAAGGTATATTATTTGCCTACCACTACGCAGACCCGCCACACTGTCGGAAACCGAATTGTTTTCCTGATATGAAATTGTTGAGATCTAAAAAATTCATAAGACGCTTATGGACAGTTATTTCGAGTAGCTTAGAAAAAGTACTTAACAGAGATATAGGACGATAATTGTGGGGGGAATCACGTGGATCATTCTTATATATGGGTATTACGGAAGCCATCTTCCAGAGTTTCGGGAATGTGCTTGTGGAAAGACTTTTGTTTAAGATGTAAATCAAGGGAATAAGGATATAATCCCTTATCTGCTTGACAAGAGAAAAAGAGGGAGGATCCCCGCCAAGACCAGCGCCGAGTTGAGCGACACCGTGCGGTATGCCTTGCAGACTTGGTGCGTGATGCGGTTTCCTACACGCTGGCGGCGTACAAGATAATTGGCTTCACCGTTGCATTATAAATTATCTTAACCACCTCCGGCTGGAGTCCCCATGTTGTTTTAGCGGCCCGAGTGAGCTGTCTATGCACGCCCAATGCCTTTCTACAAACGTGTGCTACGTGGGATTTGAATGACAATTTGTGTTCAATTATGACTCCCAAGATTTTCATTTCCTTGACCATGCCTACGCCAACCCCGCCCATGCTCAGACGTGGGGTGACGTGTTTCATTATGACCATGGCATTGGTTTTATTAGGTGTAAATTTTAATTTGTTCTCGACACCCCACCTCTGAACACGTTCGAGGGTCGCATTCGCTTGCCTTTCTATCTGCAGGGCTGTGTCTCCTTCAAATACCAGGACGACGTCGTCCACAAATGCCTGGACGTAGTCGCCCCTCTGCTCCAGATGTTTGAGTAGCGGGTCCAACAGGATGTTCCATAGTATTAGACCTCCGACCGATCCTTGAACACAGCCTTTTTCTGTTTCACTAGTGTGTTCCTTCCCCGCGTACCGTATCCGTCTTTCAAATAACTGTCTATGACCGTCCTTATATTCTTTGGGCAACCTTCCTCCGCCAGTCTGACCCTGATAGCCGGCCACCAGGCGCTATCAAAGGCCCCCTCTATATTCAATGATACCACGACAACTATTTTGTTTTGTTCCAGTTTTTTATTAATGTGCTTCACTAGGGTATAGAGGGAGTCCTCTGTGCTCTTCTGGTGTATAAAGTCAAACTGGCGGGGGCTCATCTTAGGGAGGATATGATGGTTAATCCTGGCCATGAGCATCTTTTCGTATATTTTGCCCAGTAGACAGGTAGACAGGAGCCCGATAGGTCTATAGGCCTTGGACGTGCAATAGTCGTCCCTGCCAGGCTTCTTGAGAGTGACCACAACCGCCTCCTTCCATCTCTTGGGGAAATGGCTGAGCTGGAGGCAATTGTTCAGCAGGACAAGGAAAGCCGCAGGGTCGGCTTCGATGCATTAGCGCAAGCGTCTGCCGTAAAGGCGTCGATTCCTGGGGCATTTTTGGTGTTAAACGACCTAAACGCTTGTTGGAGTTCGGCCAGGGTGAACGGTGGATCACAGGGTCCAGTATGCTTCTCGAAATTCACTCGTTCTGCTTTCTTTCTGATTCCCCTGTGATGTGCGTCGTCCTTGCGCGCGTTGTCTTCCGGATTGATGGTGAGCGCGAGGAGTTCCACCGATCCCCTTGCGTCGACGGTCTTCCCATTTTGTTTCAGAAGTGAATCTTCTTCTCTTTTTTTAAGTTCGCGCTCTCACCCTGTAGATGCCGTCCCATACGCTTTCCCTGTCCTGCCTCCCACAGAAATCCTTCCAGCTGTCGACAATGGCCTTTGCTACATCGGCTTCGTACTTTTCTTATAATTTAGTGTAGTCTTCGACAACCATGGCTCTTCTGACAGAACAGGTGTTTCGAATTCGTCTCTTTCTGGTCGCTACCTCTTTCTTCATTACAGCAAGTGTTTCGGACCACCATGGCATGTCTATCTCGTCTCTTGGCTTTTTGCTAGGTATCGATGTTGTACAAGCCTCCATAATTGCCTTCATGTACTTGTCAACCGCGGCCTCCAGCTCATCGATAGAACCAATACACTTTATCTCCTTTTCGGACAGTTTATACTCGTCTTTAAGCTGGGTGAATTTCCTCAGGAATTTCACCCAGTTAGCCTTTTTGGTATTAAATTTTCTTGTGGTTCTGTCGATGATTATACCTTTGGCTTTGGTGAGACGTATGTTATAGACTATGCCATTGTGATCCTAACTCACCAGCCCTTCATCCACTCTCCATTGCTCGACCAGAGCCAGAAGATTTGTCGAGCAGGCGGTGATGTTTACGAAACTCTGGTAATGAACGTCGATCCTAATGGTGTCGAATGTTGGCTTGGTTCCATTATTAAGTACGTGCAGACCCATGTCGCCGAAGGCTCCGGCCACGTCGTTTTCCCTATGGTCGATTTTTAGACTGCCCCACCAGGTGCTCTTCGCATTGGAATCTCCTCCTACTATGCACTTTTTGTGGCCTACTTTTGGCTCTATTTTCCGCAGCTGGGTCAGGTAGGGCTCGACCGGCTGGTCTGGTTCAAAATAGAACGAGACCAGAGTGATCTCCCAGGACACGGTGTAGATCCGGGTATTGGGTGACGGCAAGGTCTTTGTCAAAGACAGCTATAGCTGCCTTCCTTCTACCTCTCCACCGTGTTCTGGTAGATCCGTACACCTGATCTCCAATCCATCCTGTCCCCGCTGCCGACGTAGGGCTCTTGGAGGAGCGCCACCGCTGCTCTTCGTTTATGAGCTTCGATCATTAGCTCTTTTGTTGCCAAGTTTTTCCTCTGTAAATTTGCTTGGAGCACCCGGTAGGAAATGGTATCGCCCGGGACGACCTTAGCAGTATACATTCTGTGTACTAAGTATCGGGAATTTGTCAATAAAACAAAAAATACAAATTATTCATCTAAATTTATTTTATCGCCTTCAAAGTAGGCCCCATCGCTTGCAATACAACATCTCCACCGCTTCACCCAGTCTTCCATACATTTTTCATAGGCTATTTGCGGTATGGCCTTTAGCTCATTCAGCGAATTTTCTTTTATGGCTTCTATCGACTCAAAACGTTTTCCTCGAAGTGGTAATTTTAACTTGGGAAATAAAAAAAAGTCAGACGGAGCCATATCAGGTGAATACGGTGCTTGGTCGAGAACTTTTGTTGAATTTTTCGCTAAAAACTCTTTCACTATAATGGCTGTGTGTGATGGTGCATTATCATGGTGCAGCATCCATGAGTTGTGTTGCCACAAATCTGGACGTTTTCGGCGGATACTCTCACGCAAACGCTTCATGACGCCTAAATAATATTCTTTATTCACTGTTTCTCCCTCTGGAAGGAATTCGGAGTGAACCACACCACGGTAGTCAAAAAAAACTGTCAGCATCACCTTGATTTTGGAGCGACTTTGCCGCGGTTTTTTGGGTTTCGGCTCGTTTTCGAGACGCCATTCTGAAGACTGTTGGCTTGTTTGCATGTCGTACTCATAAACCCATGTCTCGTCGCCAGTTATTATACGTTTCATAAAGGTCGGATCCGTAGAAGCTCGGGAAACCATGTCTTCAGCGACATGCTTTCGCTGCGCTTTTTGAACAAAATTGAGCTCTTTTGGAACTAGTCGAGCGGCGACGCGTTTCATGCCTAAAATGTCAATGAGAATGTTGTGGACGGACTTAAAAGATATGTTCACCTCACTAGCCAACTCTCTCAGACTCATACGTCGATTTTCGAGCACTAGCTTCTTGATTCTGTCGATGTTTTCTCTGGTCGTAGCGGTTGAAGGTCTACCAGAACGAGGCAAGTCTACTACTACTTCTCGGCCTTCTTTAAAAGCCTTATACCATTCATAAGCCCTTGTTTTCGATATACACGATTCGCCGTAGGTATTTCGCAACATTTTTAGTGATTCACCACATGAAATATCATTTGAAACACAAAATTTAAGGCACACTCTTTGTTCAACAATATTTTCCATTGTAAAAATCGCCGAGGACTCAAAACTATGACCAACAAAAAGTGTAGTTTAAAACAAATTAAATGACAGATCCCGCTCAAATTTTGCGCGCTAAATCAGTACAGTGCTACCAACATGCAGTAAAAAAATTAGAACGACCTCTTTTACGCGGGTCTTTTTATTGACATATTCCCGATACTTTTTACACAGAGTAGTACTACTGTGAGCCGTGCCAGCTCGTCCCGCTTCTGGCGAATCATACAGTCCTGGCTGAAGGCGTTGTGTTCATTGTCGTACTGGTCAGTCCCCCCGCCATCCAATCTGCGCAGTCTGTCTTCAGATGTGGTCCTCCGCAATGACTGCAGAGGTACGCCGGCTCTTTGCAGTACCGCTTTGTGTGGCCATAGTCCAAACAGCGGCTGCATTGAACCAGCGGCGACTGATCTTCTGCCTTTATCCTCTGCAAGTCAATGTACACATAGCCCTGTATCGTTGCCCTCTGCCACACTCTTGGCGAGACATTCAGGACCACATGGCTTGTGAGTGGATTTCGGGCCCTCCTCCTGTATCTCACGGACACTCTATCCTATCCTTCATTGAGGTTTGTGAATAGGGACCGATTTTGGTTTCGGAGAGCCTTCTTTATATCATCATCCGTATTGGCCGATAGGACGTCTTTGAGTATCAGGACGGGGTCCTTGTTTCTAATGTCCTCGACGGTGAGGTCCTTTCCTTTTTGCGCAATTCGCTCCTTTATTTTGTTCCTTTCTTCCACCGTCGTGAACCCCATGATGACCTTCCTATCCTTCGCCTTCCTGATCCTTTCTACTTTCACCCAGTCTTCTTTAGCTTCGACTACCTCTCTAATCTTATTGAGTGTCTCTTCCGCGGTTTGTGTTTTGTCCTTTGATGAGACTACAACGGAGTGTAAAGTGCTCCTGGGTGTGGTTCTCTTCCTACTGATGCTTTGCGTAGGAGAGGTTTTTCGATTGCCCCATTTCTTCTCTATGGTCAATTAATGTAATGTTCAGTTCGGCAATATTACGATTTGTCTCCTCCAATAGTTTGGGGTGTTCCTCTAACTTTCCCAGCAATGGGTTAGATTCGGTTTTTGCCGTCGGAGTACGGTAGGTCGGTTTTTCCGTAACTTTTGTATTGGTTGCAGTTTTGGGGACCTTGTTCACTGCTTCCGCCTCTTTCACCAACTGATAGAGTCGGTCTATGACTTCGATGACCACGATTTTAACCTCCTTCTTCATCGACTTAAGGCTGTTCAGATGGTGTTTTGCTTTAAGTAGCTTAGCGTGCGCCTCAGCTGTGCCGGTGGCGTAGCGTTTTGGGCTGTGTGGTTCAGCCGCTACTGCTTTACTCGATCCAGACCCTGTTTTGACGGTCCCTCTCGCTGGCGCTTGGTCCTTTATGGGGTCGAGGTCCTTCGTTCCCTTTGTTAACGTTGGGGTGGGAACAGAGTTAGCCGCTTCCGATACGTCGATACTGCGGCGCCCTGTGCTTGTTTTCGCAGGTACTCCTCCGGCTTCCGCCGATGGACTGGGAGTTTTCCTCGTGCCAGTTGGTGTTGTAGAGGCTCCTTTGTTTTTCCCGTCCGGTGTCATAAATCCGAACATGTGGGGACAGGTTATAGATACAGCTATGGGTAGGGTTCACAAGAAAGTTGCTTGCAATGAAGCAACTTTCTTGTGAACCCTACCTATAACTTTGCTCGCTATGCTCCAAGGTGATGGAGCGTGCGATAAAGACATGACTCCTAGCATAGCTAGAGAATCACGACTTCATCAGCGACCATCAATACGGCTTCCATCATGGACGTTCATTGAAGATATTCTAGTGCATCTTGCACATCGCTGACCTTCAGCGAGGCAAGGTAAGGAATTGGAAGTCAGCCCAGATATGGCGAAGGAGTTAAATCAAATCTGACATCACGGTATTCTTTCGAAGTTACCATCGTACGGGCTGTCTGTAAATTTATGCGAATGGATTGGCAGCTACTCATCCGGAAGATGCATAAAAGCCGCGGTAGGCTATAGTTGGTCTGACAGCAGGGATATCACTGTTGGTGTCCCACAGAGCTGTACTACCCCGACGCTGTTTCTGTTGCATATCAATATTATATTGTCAATTATTCATTAATATGGCATTAATAATAGATTTGGTCGTGAAGGCCTCGGCGTAAGAGTTGAAAGAAAGGTTTTATGCGGTTTTATGGATTTTGAGTAAGCATTTGATAGGGATATGCGAAAGAACCTGTTGAACATATTTCCGAAATATGGGATTAATGGTGCACTGCTCCGTGCTGTGCAGTCCATTTACAAAAAATTCTCAGCATGCGGATACATGGCAGATGATGTTATAAACAGAACTGGCATGAAAAATAGTGTCGGTATTAAAAAAGGAAGAGGCATACTCCGTTATTTCGCTCATGTAGAAATTCAGGAAGAAAGAATTACGAAACAGATATTGTATGTGTAGATGTGTTATAAATACCACGCGAAAGTAGAAGGATGTAGGGGCCGAGCAACTTACCTACCGTTACCAAATTGATCGTGTTTTATCAGCAGGTGTGTCAGGAATCTTAGAAAACGGCGAGCGTGCATGAGAAAAGCAAGAAATATTAAACAAGCGAGTGAGGTGTGTAAGGATCGAGTCATGTGTCACTCGGTACTCCCTGCCTGTCCCGCAAGGGATTTGGCGTAAAGTCATAAATAAACAATTTCCTATACCTGCTGCAGTTTCATGAAGCGACTATACAGTGTCTCACAACTAATTTTATTGAACATTTAAAAACAATGAAAAGTATGTTTATTATAGTAATCAAAAGTAATTATGTATTAAACGTAACTGTGCATTTAGTTGTTTGCAATTTGTAGTATTTTGAATATACTGCGGTTATAGTGTTTTAGGGTTACATGTGGTAAAACATGTATGAATTTGGATGCTTTCAACATTTTATTTTCTTTTATTAATAACACTAAAGCTTATCAATAGCTACGAAGCAGAAAAGAATACGCAACTGTATAGTCTGACCATTTATAACTCTACATAATGCGCTTGTACGAGTATGATAGATATGCACTAAATAATCGAATTAATACCTTTTGCAGCATAACGTTTTATCGATTACATAACGTTTTAACGATAAAATATTGTCATCAACTCATGTCAACTCACTCGATATATACTCGTAGTTTCTCTAACGCATTGTCTTAATATAAAGCGAATACGCGATCATCGTAAGTTCGTGTGATTAAACTATTAAATAAGTGTCTTAATTGACATTCGCGTAATGCGGTCGCACTATATTTGTGTTTATTAATCTATTCGTGATAACTTAGTTCGTAAGAACGCAAGATCATGTTGATGTCGAATAGATATTTCAATCGACATTAGCGCCATAAATTATTTTTTCATCGTTATCGAGACACGTAAAGTAGCCCGTCCACAATTACATACCCGAAAGTATAAACTATGCAGCTCCGATATCCATGGTTATCGCCAATGCTATATAGAGTGCGAAGCTTCGCAGTCACACTTGTGATCGCACGACTATCTATTAAGACACCCAGTTTTTAAAGGATGTAATCATTAGTAAACGTACATACCTGAGTTCCAAAAATAGAATTTAGTAACTTAGAGCATTCAGCAATATGCGTATAAATGATTGACCAGTCGTCTACTTCGTTATGGTGACATAATCTTGGTGTAGATGATACTTCTTCTAATGATTCGTTAGAAGTACTAGTCGACCTTTTTATATCAATAGAGCGCATCAGACAAAGTAGCTGCTCAGATATCACAACAAGCATAGATGCTAATGCATAATATTCCAATGAATAGCGAATAACGATTATTTTCGAGTGCGTTTGTATTATTAGAAATAAATACAATGGGATGTTAAAAAATTCAGATAATATGCTGTTCAAAGTCAGTACCAAACCTTCCGTTAAAATAATCAAAATAGCTATAGTATTCAGTTTCAATAGCCTTCTTTCAGTGTTCTTATTATATAAGTAGTCAAATTTAAAATATTGTGAAACTGAATTTAAATGACACAGAAACTTTTTGAACATATTGCTGTTACACAAAGGCAATATAATAAGTATAATGGCATTTGCATTTGATAAAACGAAGTATATATTATAAGAAGTTGGCTCATACGTATAGTAATAGGAATATATAAATCCTAATGAAATGACGATGGAAATCTCAATCAGAATTCTTGCGAGTACCACTGCACGAACAAATCCATTATAAGAACAATAATTTCTATACACGCCCAAAGAGTTCTCAAATATTATAGTGTATCGCAGCATTCTAAAAATAAAAAAATAATTTTATTATCGTTCCTGGAGAACAGAGTACTGGAGTACTTCTGTGTAATGCCACTATCGCAGTAATATTAATGAATTAAGTCAAATTAAACAACGTGAACAGAAACGTAGTTACGTGACAGTTCATTTTGTCTAATTGAGAACAAAGTCCATTATAGTTTATGTAAGTGGCAAAACATCGTTAAAGATTACTTATTGATAATAAATTGTAATAATTCTAATGGCTTAATTCTAATAAATGACATTACAGTACCTGTATTAGGGGTTTTAGGTAAAAATAATAAGATACTTGATGTAACGGCACTACAAATTGTTTTATAACATATAGAAGTAGGCAGAGAGAACCGAGCGTCATAAGACGCGGACCTTACATACTTCTTCTTCACTCGCTTCTTTAACATTCATAACTCTTTTCATGCACGTTCGCCGTTTTCTAAGGCTCCTGATATCACCTTCTGATAAAACACGATCAATTTGGTCATAGTAGGTAAGTTGCTTGACCCTTACATCCTTGGAGTTCTAGGATTCTTGACATTATTACTCCTTTTACCAAAACTAGTTGGAGAGCACATCCGGTTCATTTGGTCTAAGTGATAACCTGTAATATGAACACTATTCGACGTAATACTATTGCAGTCATGTATTTATTATTTAATTCGGTAGTGTTACAAAAAAAATAATTCAGTGTTATGCAAGGCCCAATACACATTGTCTATATACTTAGTCTGGCCATAAATACTGTTACAATTAAAAATAAACAAAATATTACATTTGAATTTGGAATCTGTCATTTTTATAAGATTGTTCATTGAGTTTTCTCATTTTGGCGCCAATACATTGTACAATATTTTGCGATATTAAAATGGAGTGGGGTGATAAAGAGAACCGAATCGCTGTGATTGCATTACACAAAGTAGGTATATGGAGCAAAAAGCAATTTTTAAAACTCTCCATACGCTAGGTATAAGTAAAATGTTTGTGTACCGGGCTATTAATATACAATACAGGTACAATGAGACTTCCTCTGTTTGGGACAGGAAAAGATCTGGCCGTCCACGTAGTGTTCGTACGAAAAAGGTGGTCAAAGCAGTAAGGGAAAGAATTCGAAGAAATCCTGGCCGAAAGCGAAATATTTTATCTCGGGAGATGAAGATAGCACCTAGAACCATGCACCCAACCGCATATTTTAAAAGATGACTTAGGACTTGCAGCCTATAAGAGACGTACTGGTCATTTCTTAACTGATAATTTAAAAAAAGAATAGGGTGGAAAATCGAAACAACTACTGAAGCGGTACGCAAAGGAGGTTACAGAAAAATTTTGTCTACGAATGAGAAAATTTTTACAATTGAGCAACATTTTAACAAACAAAATGACCGTATTTATGCTCAAAGCTCTAAGGAAGCTTCCCAATTAGTCGATAGAGTGCAACGTGGGCACTATCCGACTTCAGTGATGGTTTGGTGGGATATTGAGCTATGAAGGAGTGACTGAGCCATACTTTTGTGAAAAAGGTATCAAAACATCGGCACAAGTGTATCAAGATACCATTCTTGAGAAGGTAATGAAGCCCCTTAACAACACCATGTTCAATAATCAAGAATGGTCCCTCCAGCAAGACTCGGCGCCGGGTCATAAAGCTCGGTCTACGCAGTCTTGGTTGGAAACTAACGTTTTGGACTTCATCAGAGCTGAAGACTGGCCGTCGTCTAGTCCCGATCTTAATCCGCTGGATTATGATTTATGCTCAGTTTTAGAGAGTACGGCTTGCTCTAAACGCCATGATAATTTGGAGTCCCTGAAACAATCCGTACGATTGGCAGTGAAGAATTTTCCCATGGAAAGAATGCGTGATTCTATTGATAACTGGCCTCAACGCTTAAAGGACTGTATGGCAGCCAATGGAGACACACAGCTTTTTATATTTTAAATTGTTTTATATTTATGAATTAAACTAACACACTGTAAAAGTAATAAATTTTATTTGCAATAGAATTTTTTTTTCTTTGTTTCAGTATTAATGGCAAGACTACTCGTAGGTATATAAAAATGGAGTTCCTAACTAATTCACTGACTCATCAACGCTGAGGCCAAACCCTTGAACCTAGAAAGCTGAAATTTTACAAAGACGTTACTTTTGTAATTTTCACGAGAGATACGAAAGGGATTTTTTGAAATTCAACCCCTAAGAGGATACAAAGGGGACTGACAGTTTGTATGGACCAGAAATATTTTTTGAAGTTAGTGACTTGAAACTTTGTACAGATACTCTCTATTAGAATCCATAAAAAGTGATTTCAGCGTTTTCAAAAATTCCACCCCTTAAAGGGTGTAATGGAGGTCAAAATATTTCTTGAACTAAAAGTTGAATTGAGTGAGCTTTAGACTTTGTAAATATACTGCCAATTAAGACGTCAAAAAAGTAATTTCAGCGTTTTTCAAAATTTCACTTTTAGGGGGCTGAAAAGGGGGTTGACAGTTTGTATGGAGCAGAAATATTTTTTGAAGTTAATGACTTCAAACTTTGCACACATACTCTCTATTAGAATCCATAAAAATAAGTTCAGTGTTTTCAAAAATTCCACCCAAAAAATAAGAAGTAAAATAAAAATAAATAAAACTATCTATTGAAAATTCAAAATATACGCGTGCGAAGCCGCGGGCATAAGCTAGTATTAAATATAATAATAAAAAGATATAATGACTGAAAAGCAAACAAAAGTACGAGTACATCTCTCCAAAAAAAAAATATGGTAGGCGTCGTTACACTACCAAGGCTCTGGTCTTTTGCGCGTCACTAGAGCATAAAGAAATAATGAATTCTTACACGATTGAGTTGTATTTATTAACTTAAAAAATATATACGAAGAAATCGATAATATGAGTATTAGTTACAAAAGTCGTAGTGGGTAAATATAATAAATGTCAGGTATAACATCACATAATGCATCAGGGAAGTGTTGTATACTATCATCATGCGGTTTTATTTTCCTTTTTCGGCGACAACAAATATCCTCTCGAACAAACAAGCATACCCCGGCATGACACACAAACAAGTGCTCCAGTTTGTACCCGGGGTAATGCAAGTAAGAAGTGTCGGCCGGTGAGAATATTTGTGTCTCTGTGAGGAAGAGAATGGTCGGCCGCGCGGTTTCTAGGTGATGCTGGACCGCGTTGACGTTCGAGTGCGAACCCCTGATGCAATTGCAATGTCAACATACGTTGTGGAGGGGGTGGCGGCTGTGGAACCATTTTTATGTTTTTTTTATTTTATCATGATGCGTGATAAGGTAAAGAAAATGAGAAGTCGATTGACGGACAGAGCGAAGGACAAAAGCGTGGTTTCTTTCACCACAGTACCGTGTACCGTGTACCGTGCCCTTCCGCCCGCCGCACCAGCAAACCGCATAACCCATCCGTTTTACTGGTGCAGCGAGCAGAAGAGCCCCCGTTCCCCCCATACTGCAACAGCCGGGTCCACCTCGGTCTCCTTTTCTAATAACCTGCGGGCGGCCAGCGGTTAACCGTTTTACCAGGTCTCCCTGACCGCCGCCCCAGCCTGCCGCGCCCACACTGCTAGTGGCGATTTGACATCCACCAGTCCTCCCGCTTTCCACACACCGACTTCTCAGTTAACACAACAATCCTCCCCGAATTAGTATTTAGTCTTCTGTAAAGTGGAGGTGCTTCCCCAGATGGATATTTAGAGCAACAAGTCATGCTATGCCCCCCGGCAACAGATATAAGATCGGAGGAGGTGGAGCATAGCACGAAGATTATTACATGTGAACCAATTTAAAATAACAGACACATTGTATCACCATTTAATTTGTCAATGTTTTCATACGGGCGGTAGGCCACATTAAGAATTAGAGAGGTATCATCAGCAAATAGTATATATCCGGCATTATCTGCACCATGTAGGGCAGATCATTCGCGTATACTAAAAATAAATAATGACCCAAATTAACACCCCGATATTAACATTACTTCCGGATTTAACCCCATTTATGTAAACTGTCTGCAGTCTGTTATTTAAATAAGATGCAATCAAGTTCTGGGATTTACGCCTAACTCCATAATAGTTCAGCTTGAGTAACCATGTCTGATGATCGACACATTTAAAAGCTTTAGAAAAATCACCGAAAACCCCAATAGCATTTTGTGAGCTCTTCCATGCGTTAAGGATATGCTTAACCAATGCCACCCATGCATCCGTAGTAGATTTACCCGCTGTAAAAGCGTATGGTGCATCATGAAAATTTCAATGGTTTTAAAAAAGAGTATCAATTGTTCAAGCATTATGCTTTCGAATATTTTACTCAAAACTGGCAGTATAGATATAGGCCTGCAATTCCCCACCTCGCTCTTTTCCCCCGACGAAAAGAACCAAGTTTACCAAATTTCATAAAAAAATGTGACAAGTGTGGAGCTATTGCCTCGATAATGCAATAAAATAGCTTAATAGACATTAACCAGTGGTCCTCTGAGTTATGAATGTTCAATTGTTAAAAAGTTTTAATTATTTTAATTGGTTCAATGTGTATAAACTGAAAATGTTCCGCACTAGGTCGTACATTTTCTTTTAACAACTCAGCAGCACCACCTGGAGATGAATAAGGAAGTTAGTAGTAAGGTAAGGGATATTGATTAAGTACTCTTGAAATAGATCTGCTACTTGTTTAACATCTGTGGTACTTTGATTGTAATATTTTATAGAACACACCCTCACCCATAGCTTATATACCTGTTTCTTTATAAACACATACTGCCTTAACTTTATTTGAGGATTGTTTATTTTTATTTGTAATACATATAGACTTTGCTTCTCTGCAAACATTTATCAATATTTTAGAATTATTCTTGACATAATTCACAAAAACTGGGTCAAAATTATAATACTTTTCTGCATACAAAACAAACATTTTGTAGCTTAGCAGAATACCTGTAGTTGTCCAATCGTAAAACTCATTTGTAATATCAATTGTTTGCGTTTAAATATTTTTTGATATTCACTTGATAGCATGCATAGCATGAAACGGATTATTTAAAGAAAATCAAAATAAATAAACAAAAAATCATGATCGTCTAAAGTGTAATCCAATAATTGCAACCTGTCCTCCAATACATTATTGTATCTAATAAGTTTATTTCTGGTCATTGCTCTGTATAAGAGATGGCTTCTTAAATCTATATTATATGAACCTTGATAAACTACCAACTGACCGCAATGATCTGAGAGCAAGTTGACAATTATTGTTGAATTTAAGGTCACAACTACTAGTTGCCGACGTGGCCGTTATACGCGTAGGCTCCAGAAATAGATTTTCTAGAAAGATCTAATACTAGAAGAATTTTGAAATACTTAGAAAATTCGAATACTTGTTTGTGTTTCTACTAATATATCAATATTTAAATCACCACAGACGAATATGTCGTTTTTGTGTTTGAAAACTTTTCTTAAAATATCCTCCATTACTTGGTCAAATTGCAAATTGCAATTATTTGTATACATTTACTTCAAAGTGGCTATCTAGGAGGTCTATATACACAAATAATTATATAATTCTCTAATTCAGCACATGACACGTCAATAGTGCACTCAACAGAGAACCTAACAACATGAAAACTCTCTTTGGCTTTTTGGTAATTTATATATTTTTAAAAATACAATCATTGACCCACCTCTTATTGAAGACTACCTATTAATGCAAAACTCACTATTTTATCATTATTAATGCTAAATAACAATTCACTTCTTGTGAACCAATGCTCTGTCAATAATAAAATATCGATGTGGTATTTTTCTAAAAATAATTGTAATACATTTTCACAGCTAGGAAAGCGTTGAATATTTTGGTATACAAGATTTGCTTTCCTTTTGTCTCCCTGAGCAGTTCAAATCTGCAGTCAAATCAATAACTTTAGTTTGTTGTTTATAATGTAAATTGTTAAGACTATTGACATTGTAAGCCATTAAAGTGGATATCTTAATTCTAAATTTTAGTTATCAAAATGCATATTCCATAAAACAGATGATAAATTTACTATGTTTGTAACCTTACCACCATAACTCTGTACGATACATGACGATGTCCTCAAAATGAATAAAACAACGGTAGTTCCAAAAAAGTATAAGAAAGTCCTTCCATGTTCTTGTCCTTTGTATGGACATAATGAATACTGGCAAGATTAATTAATATACAGTAAGATTAAGAAGTTCCGCGTTTGAGCGATATAATATATCCAGATTAAAAGAATTCTTGTAGTCCCATAAGTAAACGGTTTCTAATTATCAAGAAACATTCGGCAACAGGGTATTATGATCTATTAATTCCGATTGTTCTTCCTGATGGAAAAATAATGTTGGTCATGAAGTATCGACACTACAACAATGCTGGTTATCGTCATACTCCATCATTTAAGACATTATTTGTAGAAACTGATAAGTAAAATATTGTAATAATGTTTACTTATCATTCGGTTTATAAAATATTAAATCGTAACCGTAACGTAGTAGTAGTATCGCTAATGGAGTAATGTGTAATTTCAATGATTATAGGCGTTTAGATTTTATTGGGTTACAAGATCTGTTTCTGAAGCACGTCCAGATTCAAACAACGTTATTAAACTGCAGTGCGATGACAGTGTAACCGGTGATGATTGAGATGCTTGTGGGCAGCAAAGTCATGTTGATGTCGATCGAACCAAATGCCCTCGTACGGATCGGTCGCGTCGTAACTAAACGCAGAAGATCACGCATCGCTTTGTACTCCAATTTACCTGAAATGTATGAAATGTAATATCATCACGACAACTAACGAAATTGCAATCAAAAGGAGTTCCCTTATTTATGATGCGTTATATTTCTAAGTAGACTCCTTTTAATACACTTATATTATAGTTAAGAACACTTTCTTTTGAGAATCGACTCAGTATCGATAGTTGATCAAATTTAACCTTAATGTGTTTATATATAGGTACATAGCGACATCTAAGACATGATATTTTGGCTTGTAATCAGATGATAAAATAGATAGGTATATAGAAAAAAAATGAGATAAGTGGCATGGGAATAAGTTTTCTGATTTTTAAAGCTCAAAATCGTATTTACTAATACTTTTTGAAAATTTGCCACCTATAATTTGTTTGTTTATATTAAAAAATCTTATTAATGGTCTTTTTAAACTTTTACAGATAATGAATCTTAGTAATCTGGATAAATAAAATATGTTTATAGAAAGATACATAGTACAAAACCATTAATTAGTATATAGCGAACATATAATCAAAAATGATGTTGCTCTTCTGAGATAGATAAAAACATAATACATCTCGCTCGTTGATATTATAATTCCGAAGTCCTCACCAAAAACGTGGTACGTATACCGAAACGTTCTTCTAGGAACTAGAAGAAGGCATAATCCTTTTCCTAATCCATTAGGATTGCCAGCGTCTGTAACTTTAGCCTAAGGATTTGACGAAGATACGAAGAATTATATGGAGCGACTGCCGTCATACTTCCACACCTCAGAGGGACACCAGACCTTTCTTAGGTTATGTCATACAGGTCAAAAAGTTTTAGGAGGCTTTAAAGGATATTGTAGATTTGGCTAAGGAAATGAACTGGAAATTACATATAGAAATTTAAATGGATGTGTTGTGTGGGGACCAACTGGTACAGGAATCTGTCCTTTGTCCACATAGAGATAACAGAGTTAACAATGCAGGTAAGCTGATTTTAGACGTATGTATGGTACGAAACCTCATTGTGACGAAAATTTTATTTCATCACAAGGATGTTATATGATACATAGAGACGGAATGATTAGAAAAGTGAGATTAATTTGATTCTAATGTTCAGCCTTCAGAGATTTCATTTTTGAAACGGACCACTACCTGGTGTTAGCCGATTTGTTGTCCTGAAAATATTATCACGGATCAGATAAATTCGATACGAATTTTGACAAACAGATCGTCAGCGAGAACCGATACGGTTCCGGCTAATATGATCAAACCAAGTAGTATCTACATTTGGGACACCTTCTGGATTTTGTGTAAATTTATGCTGGAAAACTAGTTTGATGGGTCCCAACAAATCGGAGAGAGAGACACGCATTCTCTTAGTCACGCATATACTGCGCCAACTATAGGGCCATCGACGAAATAGGTAAAGTATTCGAAAAGATTATTGAGACGATAATGAGGGTGTGGTTCCATAGAATGTTTTGGGAAGTATAGGGTGGATTTTAAAGTGACTATTAGAGTGAAAGGGGGAGGCCTATGTTCAGCAATGGACGTCCTTCGACTGATATGATGATGATGCTTAGTGTTAAAGGACTCGACCTCTATATTTCTAAATAGAGATCGAGATTTTTCACATCATAATATCGCGAAAAAGTATATAGTAGCTATGGACCAGAATTTAGAATAATTATTTATTACCAGGATTTACATGGATTAAATACAATTTACAGTAACAGATCTTTAAAATAAATAACGTAATAGTATCTTAATTAAGAATCCAATTACAAACTAAAATTACCTAAACTTAAACTACTAAAAAATGTTTAACAAATTGGGTCCTTTTGGTAAAGTGCTGTGGCTTTTGACTTTTGTTTTGTTATTATTGTGACAATAACAAAACAAAAGTGCCAATAACACATGCAGCGTTCCCGCGCTGGATTGCTAAGGAAAGTCTTTGCGCGAGAAAGCTGCCTACGCGGGGATCTCCAGTAGCCTTCCTCAGCCGTTTACTGAGCTCCTTGAAGAGCCCGTGCGCGCCTCGGCCCCACGGACCAAGGGTCTCGACGCGAAATGCGACAAAATCGTATTGGGCATCGAAACAACTATATTTGCCCATCTAAGAAGCCGCTCACGGGCATCCGCCACAGCACTGGCCTGTTTACTAGTTGCCGGGAGGTAAGACGCCGCTAACATACCGGCGCATGTGGCGTCCCACACCAACGCACGTCGCCTCCTCCACGGTATCAGAGCTATCTCGTCAGGATGCTTGCGTGACTCTAAAAGACGATCTGTAGCTCTAGAGCCGGTGCCGGTGGTAAGCGCCCTTCTAAGGATGTCATTGAGCCTAGCGTGGCGGGAGTGACGGCCCGCGGCGGAAAGGCAGGCAAGACCGTGGTATCTGAGGCGATCTACACTGCAACTACAAGCGCGGCAATGATCAACACAAACTTCAGCCCCTAGCCATAGACCAGTCGCGGTTCGAAATGGCTACAGAAGGTTTTCTGAAAGTTTGTGCATTGTGAGAAAGTTTTTGACAGGATTCTACCTAAGGATCTCTGGGGTATTTACCCAGATATTAGGTTGACAGTGAAGTAATGATGAAATGGATATACAATGCGAAAATAGAAGTATGTAAGAGCTGAGGAAGATCAATATTCTCCCACCATTATCAAGTTGGTCGTGTTTTATCAGAAAGCTATGTCAGGAGCTCTAGGAACTGGCGAGCGTGCATGAAAAGAGCTATGAATATTATAAACTGGCGAGATATGTAATGACCGCGTCTTTTAGCGCTTGGTTTTCTATGCCTACCCTGCAAGCGAAGATGTAGATAGATAGATAGACGTCGATAGAGTTGGTAGACTGCGGATAAAAATCGAGTGATACGCATATGAAACAGTAATGAAGCAATGCCCGAGTATTCACTCGAGGGCTCTGCACAGACACCATACGATACGACGAAGTGGCGATTGATACGACTTGCGCAACGCTTTTTGACCGCAAACCAGACTCACGCGTCTGCTTGTAAAAAGCACGGCTCAAGAAATTTGTGGTTGCAAACCCAATGCACTTACAAACCAGAACTAAATAGCTTTAAGCAATATCTCGTTAGCTGCAAGCATTGACTTTGGTCCTCTCCTCATGTCCAGCAGCTAAGACAAGGCAACAAAATACCGCTCCAGTCTTTTTGAACTTAACCGTCAGCTATTTAGAAAGAGGAACAATATGTAAGTGAACCACAAGCCAACTAGTCTATTACATAATCAGTCGCATTGTGAAAATACTGGCACTTTTTCCAAGAGACAGAATTTTAACGTAATAGAAGAAAATGAAACTTCAACAACCATAATAATTCTATGTTATAAGTGAGTTATCCCATTTTGTGCGTTACGTCCACAACTTCCATATTATCGCCGAGATAGAGAAGTCGGCTTTGGTTGAGTAGGCCAACGATACAGCGTATCTAAAATGTAACAAAAATGCTTGCTTGCAGAAATAGAATACTTCGGAAAAAAAAAATATTCGATGTATTCCAGAACTGCAGCATGTATTAAATATTTACCCAATTCAAAAAATTGATTAAATAAAGCTATATACATTTAATTTTTCCGATGAGAAGTTTACTCAGTTGTCGTTTTAGACAGTCAGCATTATTTTGGGCTTCCTGTGCCGTTAATGCCAACATGTAGAAGCATACCAAGGATTCGACGAACATGTGGACAAATGGTAAATATATTGAAAATGATGCGCCAGGACCCTGAAATTGAAAAAAGTAATAATAAATCTCTAGTCCATTACCACTACTATTATAAATGCAAAAAGAATACAGTACTACTTGATATCTTTTTACGTTTACATTCCGGAATATTTAATAATGACATTTAATTCAGAGACAGTCAAGAACCTAATGAAGTGCATAAGCTACTATTTATTATCGCGCTAAAGGGATCCGCGCATGCAAGCAGAAAATAGTTTGTTATTAAATAGTAAATTAATATTAAGTTTGTAATTATTACTATCACGGTATTCACGGTGGTAAAGAAAAACATCGTGAGGAAACCCGCTCGTCCAAGAAATTACAATAGGTCGGGGAAAATAGATTTTTCGTATATTATAAGTAAACAAATTGCAATTGCTCTTTGATTATGCTGTTTGTATCTGGCTGGTTTTGATACCGTTAAAGAGATTGTTTCCTACTATTTGTCTGTTTACCAAAATGAATGAAAAACATAGAAATTCTATGCATTTTGAAGTTTTAGTACATAAACGGAAAAAATGTGAATGTTTATGGACTTAGTGCAGAGGTAGTAAAAGTAGCACAAAATTAGTTCAAGCATTTCAGTCCGGGAAATGCTGTTTTAAAAATAAAGCTCGCTCTGGTCACCTGTTACATTCGAAAATGAAGTAGATATACAAAAAAGCTCGATATATGGGTACCACTCGCGAAACCCTATGGGTCGTGTACTCACTTAAGATCGTTACTAAAATATGCACAGGCTATTGTCAAACCCTGGTAACTTACTGAGGTGATGCTGTGTATATGGTGTAATTGAAAGGGTATCGTTTATTTTGAGCTTTTACCGTCGGGCAAACTATCGATTCGGATCTCTACTGTCAACAACTAATGAGCGTCGTGCAAGAAATAGAGAAAAACGGCCAGAATTGATCAATAGAAAGGGTGTGGTTTTTCGACATGATGACGCCAGACCACACATATCTTTAGCCACTCAACAAATATTGAGAAAGCTTGGTTGGAAAGTATTAATGAATGCATCATATAGCCTTGACCGCACCTTCAGATTTCATCTGTTCTGGTCTGTCTCTCTAAAAATCTTTAGGTAACGTTAAGTTAATATCAAGAGAGGATTGTCAAACTACTTATCGGAATTTTTTGATCAGAAGCCCCAATATTTCTACAGCAAGAGGTTTATCTTAGTACCTTCAAAATGATAAAAAAATATTGAACAAAATGGTACATGTATTACTACGAAATTTTAATAAAACTATTATAAAAAATATCTTGAATTTGTATATAAAATGCGAAAAAACATTTTCCTCAACCTTATTTTCAAAAAAACGTGCGAACTAGCCTAAGGAAGGTCTAGATTGCCCTGGGTTGTGACGATTCGAAGGCAGTCGCGCGAGCTAAAAGTCAGTATCTTCGCGTAATTCTTAGGGTAAGGTACCGATTGCGTCAATCCTGTTGGATTAGAAAACAGAATAACGCTAGAAAAAATAAGTAATTTAATATACAATATGAAAACTAAAACTAACTCAATAGTAATAAAATCATCAGCACAGTTACCTTTACGTTAACGGCCGTTAAGAAATACAACACAACAACGTAGTATATTATTGCTGTTGTGAGCATTATAGTCAACTGCAAAAAATATATATATCTTTTATTAACATATCACGTTATTTTCCATTTCTGAGGATTTTTCGAATATCACGTAAAATCAATGCTACCAACTTCGCGTCAATAAAACGTAATCGCGGTTGAAATGCGAGCGTTGTGTAAAATTTTGTGGCGTAACGCTTGTGGATCGTATTCGCAATGATGATATCAAAAACCGAATTGCTATGAAAGAGAGTGTTGGTGTTAAAAAGAAAAGGAAGGAAAAGGAGAAAAAGAAGAGGCATGCTCTGTTGGTTCGGACGTGTAGAAAGAATGCACAAAGAAAGAGTTAGGAATACGAAAGAATTACGAATCAGATATATATTATTTATTGCATATAACAGTGTTAAACATAGTAACAAAAATAATAGTTATGTAAAGGAGAGCTTAACTCTATAATAAAACCATGCGAAGTAGAAAGATATCAGGAGCATTAGAAAACGGCGAGCGTGCATGAGAAGAGCAATGAATATTAAAGAAGAGAGTAAGGTGTGTAAGGGTCAGGTCATGTAGCACTCGGTTATCTTCACGTACCCCGCAAGATGATTTGACGTGAAGTTATAGATAGACAGTGTCTCACTACTATTTTTATTTAACATGTAAAAGCAATGAAAAATATCTTATTTATTATAATAACTAATAGTAATTAAATATTAAACGTAACTTTATATATAGTACTTATTTGGAAATTGTAGTATTTTGAATGTACTGCGGTTATAATGTTATATAATTTCTCTAACCCAATGTTTCAATACATAACACCAATACGCTATCATCGTAAGTTTACGTGATTCAACAAATAATCCCTTATGTAGCTCCGACGTCCATGGTTATCTACAATTCTATACAGATGCGAAGCTGGCTCCGCAGTCACACTTGTGATTGCGCGACTATTATTACGACACCCAGTTTTCAAAAGATTCAATCATCAGTAAACGTACATACCTGAGTTCCAAAAATAGAATTTAGTAACTTAGAGCATTCAGCAATATGCGTATAAATAATTGACCATTCGTCTACTTCTTTATGCTGACATAATCTTGGTGTAGATGATACTCCTTCTAATGATTCGTTAGAAGTACTAGTTGACCTTTTTTTATCTATAGAACGCATCAGACATAGCAGCTGCTCAGATATCACAACAAGCATAGATGATAATGCATAATATTCCAAAGTATAGCGAAGAATGATTATTTTCGAGTGCGTCTGTATTATTATAAATAAATATAATGGCATGATAACAAATTCATATAATATGCAGTTAAAAGTCAGCACGAAACCTTCCGTTAAAATAATCAAAATAGCTATAATATTCAGTTTCAATAGCTTATTTTCAGTGTTCTTCTTATATAAGTAGTCAAATTTAAAATATTGTGAAACTGAATTTAAATGACACAGAAACTTTTTAAACATATTGCTGTTATACAAAGGCAATACAATCAGTATAATTGCATTTGTATTAGACAAAACGAAGTATATATTATTAGTAGTTGGCTCGTACTTATAGTAATAGGAATACATAACTATAAATGAAATGACGATAAAAATTTCAATTAGAATTCTTGCGAGTACTACTGCACGAACAAATCCATTATAAGAACAATAATTTCTATACACGCACAAAGAGTTCTCAATTATTATAGTGTATCCCAGCATTTTATAAATATTTTTGTAATCGTTCGAGTACGTACTAGAGTACGTCTGTGTAATGCCACAGTCGCAGTAATATTAATAAATTAAGCCAAATTAAACAAACTTAACAGATACGTAGTTACGGGACAGTTTATTTTGTCTGATTGTAAACAAAGTCCGCTGTACTTTATGTAAGCGGCAACACATTGTTAGATTACTTATTGATTATTATTAATTGTAATAATTCTAATGGACCGGTAAACGACTTAATAAACATTACAGTACCTGTACCCCATACAGGGGTTTTAGGTAAAAAGTAAGAAGATACTTGATGGTGTGTTAAGTTAAAGTTGTGATTAGGTGTCAGTACCATAAGCATGAACCCCACGACCCTGCCAGTCCAACACTGTTGACTACAATTCTGGACTCTAACCGCATGGATGCGCGGTTTAGGGTGTCACCCAAAGGCGACGCGCACCGATCCGCCCTCATCGGTGTGGGGTTAGGCGATGGGGTGGGGGAAGGATCTCAAGGTGAGTGCTGCGGTCATTGTGGACGATATCGGCGTTGGCATGGAATATTATATTCCCCACTCCGATGTCGTCATCAAAAGCCGGAGACGCCCTTGGTGTAATCGCGAGTGCGTGGAAGCTGTTAGTAAAAACAAGCGGCATATTGCGCTTGGACCAGGGGTCGCACCCCCAAAAATCCGAATTCTAACACGCTGAAATCAGCCTACAATACTGCCACCGACATACATAAGAGTGGACGCCCAGCGCGTTACATGAGTCGGCACGGAACTTGTGTCACACTCTACTGAGTCGCGTAACTACTGACGACTAAAGCCATGCAGACCAACTTCTGCCAACACTACCACCGCAGCGATGCCCCGATGGCTCACTGGCGCATCAGCCACAGGAGAAAGCCGATCTTATGGCCAGCCTCTTTGCGGTTAACTCCTGGATCGATGACTGTAGCACGCAATCACCAACAATACCCTACAGTGGATCCGTTATGCCTGACATCGACATCAAGCAGCGCGATGTGCGTTTTAACTACACTAGATAACTGAAAACCCAATGGTCCTGATGATATCCCATCGATTGTTCTAAAAAAATGTGCTGCGGAGTTGTCTCCGGTGTTGACGCGCTTCTTCTCTCGTACTCGACCGGTTGTATTCCGAAGGCTTGGAGAGAGGCCAATGTGTAGCCGGTCCTCAAAAATAAAGACGTTCTGACCCATGAAATTACCGCCCCATTACCATAATTTGTGCAAAGTCTTGGAACGGTTCCTTAACAATCAATTGATCCGTTGCCTAGAAGATCACTCCCTAATTAATGATCATCAGTATGGTTTTATACCGAAACGATCAACGGTTGATCTTCTAGCATATCTGACGCACCTCTGGGGGGAGGCAGTCGATAAATAAATAAATCCATGGCAGTCTGCCTAGATATCGTTTAATGGGATCTGGTACAAAGCACTTCTCTCTAAACTTCCGGCATACGGTCTGCCCCTCCAGTTTTGTAATTGAATTGCAGGCTTCCTGCATGAGCATAGAATCCGCGTCCTTGTAGATGGATGCGCTTCGCGGGTCATGTCAGCGAATAGCGGTGTCTCACAGGTCTCCGTTCTATCGCCCATATCCTTCCTTCTTCACATAAATGGCATGCTGCCTGCCACTTGGTAATATTCATTGTTACGCAGATGATAGTATAGTCCATGGGCGATATTTCGGTCGGCCTGGTGCTGGTCGGAGACAAATCGATGAAAGACGTAAGAGTCTTGTCGTTGAGCTGAATCGGGTTTTGGATCTCATTAGTAAATCGAGTTCCAATAACCTGGTTGAGTTTAATGCGGAGACTCATGTGTGCAACAAAAATGTCCCCATTCCTTCCCACAATAAAGTCTTCAGGGCACTTCCCGCAGTATGCGAGACTAAATATGTAACCAACGTAACTACATTGAGAGCCTCATATCAACAGCTTCCAAAAAACTCGGAGTCCTGAACAGCGTGCGCCGGTTCTTCACGCCGGACCAGCTTTGCATACTTTATTTTGAGTATTGGTCGCATCTCTGGAACGGCTCCGCACAATATCTTCTCAAGCTCTCGATAGCTTGCCGCGCCGGGCTATCCGCGTAATCAATGTCGAAAGGTCACCAAAAACCTAGAACCTCTTCAAATCCATAGGGACGGGAGATAGGGGATTGGGAAATTTTCTTCGCGTACTAAAAAGTTCGGCATCTCCTATCTCTGTCGTACTATTAAAAAGTGGAATACCTACCGGCACATATGTTTCGTCCTTCCTACAATATGGGATCCTTCAAACGAAGCGTGAGGAAGCATCTTGCGGGACAGCATGTCAGCGTCAACTGACAGGACACTGTGTAGTATTTTGCGATTTGGGCTCTTCTTTTATTTACCATCAGGCAAAGCGAAGCCACAATGCTGAGCTTGTATATAAAAATATTTTTTTAAATATTTATTATTACGTCTAGCTAATGAAAGACTTGCGAAAACGAGTCTTTCGGACTCAAATGAAAACGAATGTTGAAAAGTACTGAAAGAAAGTATGGTGGACAGTGCAAAAGAAACATGCGCAAAGAGACGTAGATCACTGAGAGGAGGTGCCTGGTGGGATGCAGAGGTTGAATCCTCCGTGGAAAAAAAGATGAAATCGTGTCTGGATTACGAATCATCCAAAGAATATAGCCAGAGTATGTATGTACATTCTGTGTACTAAGTATCGGGAATTTGTCAATAAAACAAAAAATACAAATTATTCATCTAAATTTATTTTATCGCCTTCAAAGTAGGCCCCATCGCTTGCAATACAACATCTCCACCGCTTCACCCAGTCTTCCATACATTTTTCATAGGCTATTTGCGGTATGGCCTTTAGCTCATTCAGCGAATTTTCTTTTATGGCTTCTATCGACTCAAAACGTTTTCCTCGAAGTGGTAATTTTAACTTGGGAAATAAAAAAAAGTCAGACGGAGCCATATCAGGTGAATACGGTGCTTGGTCGAGAACTTTTGTTGAATTTTTCGCTAAAAACTCTTTCACTATAATGGCTGTGTGTGATGGTGCATTATCATGGTGCAGCATCCATGAGTTGTGTTGCCACAAATCTGGACGTTTTCGGCGGATACTCTCACGCAAACGCTTCATGACGCCTAAATAATATTCTTTATTCACTGTTTCTCCCTCTGGAAGGAATTCGGAGTGAACCACACCACGGTAGTCAAAAAAAACTGTCAGCATCACCTTGATTTTGGAGCGACTTTGCCGCGGTTTTTTGGGTTTCGGCTCGTTTTCGAGACGCCATTCTGAAGACTGTTGGCTTGTTTGCATGTCGTACTCATAAACCCATGTCTCGTCGCCAGTTATTATACGTTTCATAAAGGTCGGATCCGTAGAAGCTCGGGAAACCATGTCTTCAGCGACATGCTTTCGCTGCGCTTTTTGAACAAAATTGAGCTCTTTTGGAACTAGTCGAGCGGCGACGCGTTTCATGCCTAAAATGTCAATGAGAATGTTGTGGACGGACTTAAAAGATATGTTCACCTCACTAGCCAACTCTCTCAGACTCATACGTCGATTTTCGAGCACTAGCTTCTTGATTCTGTCGATGTTTTCTCTGGTCGTAGCGGTTGAAGGTCTACCAGAACGAGGCAAGTCTACTACTACTTCTCGGCCTTCTTTAAAAGCCTTATACCATTCATAAGCCCTTGTTTTCGATATACACGATTCGCCGTAGGTATTTCGCAACATTTTTAGTGATTCACCACATGAAATATCATTTGAAACACAAAATTTAAGGCACACTCTTTGTTCAACAATATTTTCCATTGTAAAAATCGCCGAGGACTCAAAACTATGACCAACAAAAAGTGTAGTTTAAAACAAATTAAATGACAGATCCCGCTCAAATTTTGCGCGCTAAATCAGTACAATGCTACCAACATGCAGTAAAAAAATTAGAACGACCTCTTTTACGCGGGTCTTTTTATTGACATATTCCCGATACTTTTTACACAGAGTAGTATATCTTCACGCTTGCGAGGTAGGTTGCGAGGTAGAACCGAGCGACATAAGACAAGGTCCTTACACACTTCACTCGCTTCTCTAACATTCATAGTTCTTTTCATGCACGCTTGCCGATTCTGCCGGGCTCCTGCTATCACCTTTTGATAAATTACGACCAATTTGGTCATGATAGGTTACTCTGTCTTCCTCGGCTCCTACATCCTACTACTTTCGCATTGTATATCTGTTTCGTCATTCTTTCATCCCACATTCTTTTCAGATATCCGAGCCAACGGAGCATGCATTTTCTTATTTTAACACCGATACTCTCTTTCAGACCAACTCTCTCTCTCTTACGTCGTCATTACGAATGCGGTCAGCAAGCTTTATGCTATAAATTTTGCGCAATGCTCTCATCTCGACCACATCTATTATACTTTCATGCTCTCTACCCAGCTCTCACTTCCATAAGTTAGCGTTGGCATTAACACCGCGTTGGGTACAGCGAGCTATCATCTGCATAAAGCAGACAGTTAACCACCGAGTCATCCATTCGCATTCCCACATTCATATTTCTCATTCTCTGAAGACAACTGTCCAGATACAGGATATAATATATGTAATAAATTGATATGCGTTGAGTAAATTCATATTATTTGCTTCAAATAAATTGAACAAGCTGACCGGCAGATGACTGTGTAACCTATTTACCACTCAACACTACCTACATCCTTCTGGATAACTTAACAAGAAGTGATTTTACTTGCATGCAAGTAACTCGGTGTGTTTTGGTTTGCTGATTTTATTCGTTACTTCAAAGGTTCGTTACAGTCTTGTCATGTCTACACAGGGCACTACGGCCAACCACTTACTCTCCACTAACTTATTAATTACCGATTTCAAGTCCGGAGGCTCGGACTCACAGCTAAATGAAATAGAAAAATTAAACTCACGAAAATCTGTGAACGTGTCCCGTAAATTACAATGAAAGCTTGATGAGCAGCAGAACGATATGACTACGTTGGTGTCTGTAGTAATTCCGCAAATATCGGACATATTTAAAAGTTTTGAGGAAAATCAAAATGCAAAAATGGAAACCCAAATGTCTACACTTTCGGTGCAAAATATTGGTATATAAAGAAGCATAGAATTTCTATCGCATAAATATGATGATGTCCTTAAAAAAATGGACTGCCTTGGAAATGAAAATATCACTTACAGACAAAAGTTTACAACACTTGAATCATAAATTGCAAGTTTGGAAATTAGTGGACGATTGTCGATGATAGAGATAAAAAATATTCCTCACCAGCTAAAGAAAATCGGTATTACCGTAGACCAGCCAATCGTCAATTCGGATATTAGAGATTTATATCATATAAAAACAAAAAGTGAATATTCAAGCAACCGAATTTTGGTCGACCTCACAACCATAGGTTTAAAAAATTAGTTCATCAGAAAGTGTCGAAATTAAAATAAGGCAAATAAAAACAACAAGTTGAACACCACACAGATTGAATTGACAGGTACGAAATCTCAAATATACATTAATGAGGCACTTACTAAACAAACTAGCACTATTTACTACCTCACGAGACAGTTTACCGTGGTGAAGCAGATTTCGAGAGCACCAATAACTATCACAATATGATAATTGAAATTAGAACTTATATACAATTATTGAATCACACAAATATTATCATATGCCTCCCAACTTATAAGTATATGAACAATGCCGCAATGTTTAATTGGAGAGTAGAAATATTTAATAACTTGTTCTACCTAGATTCAGAGACATTTAAGCATGCCTATATTCTTGATTCAAACTCGGTGTTGTCTTATGATTATGACATGTATACTAGACGAAGAGGCACTATAAACAATTTCGGAATGAATCAAATATTTGACCTGCTGAAACAAATGATAAGCGACATTGGCCACACCGAGAATGATTGTAAATCATTTTACACGACAGCTGTACCATCGGATACATATACAACTGGTGAATTACAGCAAGAATCAAACAAAGATATAATAAAGAACTCGTTTTTTCTCGCTTAGAAATGTCAACATTCTACACCAAAATATATCTATCAATAAAATGGATATGTTAACAGTACACATAGATTACTTGTCGTCTAAAAACAAAATACCAGATGTTCTCTGTATAACAGAACATAATGTACTTCTTGGAGAAGAAGATCTTGTAAATGTCCCAAACTACCATCTTGCTACATCCTACTGTCGAAGCAGCAAAAGAAGAGGGGGATCTTGCGTCCTGACAAAGAATGGTTTACAATATCAAGAGTTAACGGAATTTTCTAAGCTATCGATTCCAAATTGTTTTGAATGTTGTGCAATTAATTTAAGTTCACATAATATTGTAATATTGTGCATTTATAGAACGCCAACCTCTAGTAACTTAAATATGTTTTATGAAAAATTGGAAACAGCGCTTAAACAACTCCATGAAAAGACAAATAAAAAAAAATGTAATTTGTGGAGACTTTAATATTGAGAGATTAAAAAAAATAACTTAACATTAGATTTTGAATACTTAATATTAAACTTTTACTTAAAATTAGTGATAAATCAACCAACTCGACTGGCCAGTAGGACTTGTATTGATAACTTTGCACATAATATGAATCAAATTTGTAAAAACGAGGTGCTAGACTTTGGCATGTCAGATCATGCTGCTGAACTATCACAAATTCCACTTAAGCGAGTATACCAAATAGAAACATGGCGAACAAAGAAACGTGACTTTGCAAAAGAAAATATGTCTAAATTTAAAAAACATTAATAGTCTAACTTTTTCGGAAATGTACGATATGAAAGACGCAAATGACGCCTATAACTATTTCAGTTACTATTTCCGGTTACTATATGATCTGTGCTTTCTATTTAAGAACATAATAGTTAAAACTAAAAAGAAAGTAAAATGGTTATCGCGGGGTATAAAAATATGTAGAAAAAACAACGACATCTCTTATGGCAGTATAGACATTCTTCTACAAACTCAAATAAAATTAAATTAAAAACCTATTCCAAACTTTTCAAAAAGATTATTAACATACTGAAATAGTACAAAATAGCTATTACATAAATATCACACAAAATAAAAATAAAACCACTTGGCAAATTATAAGTAAATGTAAAGCTAAATTGCCTAAAGATCAAATTGTACAAATAAAACACAAGAATGAGACTGACCCACAAAAAATTGCAAACATTTTCAATAACCATTTTAATGACCAAATAAAACCTCCCACTACAAACACTAATGTTTATAAATTAGAAAACCCTAAAAATCGTAATTTGCAGTCTATGTTTATGCGACCAGTTATACCAGACAATATTATAAAAGCCATTAAATCTCTGAAAACACGAATAGTGTCGGTTATGACGATATTTCAACAGAAATTGTAAATCTGTTGTAACAACTATAGCAGAATCTCTGTCCCACATACTCAATTTATGTATAGAATAAGGTATATTCCCCGATGCTTTAAAAAAACCGTCGTAAAACCTATTTTAAAAAAAATACAAAGAAGATGTTAATAATTATAGACCCATAGCACTTATACCTATATTTTCTAAGATATTTGAAAAACAAATATATGACGCAATAACCAGTTTCACAAATACGTAGAATATCCTAAGAAACGAGCAAAACGTGTTTAGAAAAAATAAGTCAATAAATATGGCAATATATGACTTATTGAACATAGTTTGACAAACATAGATAAAAAATCCAGTAAGTGCCATCTTTGCTAATATGACCAAGGCATTCGACCATGTAAATCATTCAAGACTGCTTAGGAAACTTGAAGCATATGGTACGAGTATAAGAGGCAACGTGTTAAGTCTTATAAAATCATATTTAAGTGATAGGCAACAAGTTACTGAAATAACAAAGATTTGTCCAAAGAAAATAATAGAAACGAAGTACACATCAGACGTTAGGAAGGTTGTACGTGGGGTTCCCCAAGGAAGCGTCTTAGGACCATTGCTTTATATACTCTATATCAATGACCTCCCAAGTGTTACAACCCAACCAAAGATACTTTTCGCTGATGACAGTACTAAATATGTGTAAATAGTAGTAACCTAGATGACGATGAAATATAATATGAATAGCGCTATAATGAAAATGAATAATCTACTCATTTAAAAAAGACTAGTATTATGCATTTCAAACCGTTATATAGATTCTGTAAATCATGCAAAATTCCTAGGACTCACAATAGACAATCAACTTACATTGAAGAAACAAGCAGATGATGTATGCAAAAAAGTAAGCAAATCTGCATTTACGTTATACAAATTGCGAAAAATTGCAAAAATAGATGCAACACTGACAGTCTACCATGGACTTGTTGCATCAGTGCTGCGATATGGGATTATCTTTTGGGGCAACTGTTCAAACTGGAACAACATATTTAGAGCACAAAAACGCTGCATACGTGCTATGTGTGACATGAACATAAAAGATATTTGCATACCAAAGTTCAAACAGTTAAAGATACTGACATTCCCTTCACTATATATATTTGAAAGCACTCATTGTCAAGAATAATTTAGTATTGTATGTAAAGTTGTCACAAGTAAAAAATAGTCCCACACGAACGCAATATAAACACACTTTAAGCACGCAAAATTTTTAACAAACTTTAGTCCGTAAGAATGTTTTGGGTATGGCCACCAAAATTTATAACAAATTACCAAATTCCTTGAAATACTTAAATCTGAATATGTTTAAAAAACGACTATTTGAACTACTGATTGAAAACTGTTATTACTCCGTAAATGATTTTTTAAAGGACACCCTGTAAAATTCGATATTGTTAATATTCCATGTTAACATTAATTCTCATGTCATTATTGCAATTGGTTGTACTGAACTCATTGTTAAATTAATTACTACATTTTATAATTTTTCTAAATATTTGTATACATGGCAAAACATAGCGATCTATTCCTGTCTATATGTAACATCTGAATTACGGTACCTATGTTTAACAAATACATGTTTGATTTATTGATTGATATAAATATACAAATATTGTAGCAAATATTTCGTAATAAATTTTTATTATTTTTTGTAATATAAATGTAATAAATATTTTACACACTATTCTTTATATTTATTAATTAAAAACTTAATATTATTGAGGTTAGAATAGTACTCCAATGGCTTTTACAAATACTGTAAAGTAATAAAAATTAAAATACAAATAAAAGTGAAAAAAATAGCATGAAATGATCAAAATCATACTTAATGAGTAAAATAAAAATACTTACTTGATTACTCGATTGACACGTTTATACGTTTTCATATACGTATATTTTAATTTGTTAAATTCAACGACATCAGCGCTACCACGACACATTTAAATGTTAAAAAATATAAATTGCTAACAGATGGCGACTCCTCTTTAAAATTAAATGTTTTATAAATAAATTTTTGAAAATGTAAATTTTAAAATGTAACTTTTTAACGAAAATGAACTGAAACTTAGGTATATAAATTAATTTTTCTTTAGGTATATAAAAAATTTAGGTGTATAAAACTAATTTTTTAAATTAAAAAATAATCTTTAAAATGGCGTATCAAACATAAAGTTTGATACAGTATTAAGAGAGATATTTCATACCGACAAAAAACACATTTGAGTAATAATATATAGAGATATCTATATTAGTTTATTTACTTGAAAAATATTTTGATACGTAACTTTGTTCGTTTAATATGTATCAATATAAGTAAATAAAATTGATATGTCATATATGTCTGTAATTTCGTATAATAGAATTTTTCGAGCACAACCCATATACCCATGTATTGTACCTATGTAGAAAAAACCCGAATATGCATATTTAATTTTTTTTGTGAGTGTTTATTTACGATTTTCTAACGAAGTCTAGACACGGTCTAATGAGAGGACATACGATTTATATTCGGAATTCGCAAATATGATCATGTTTCTGAATTTCGTTTTCAGCTCAAATGGCTCCCAATAATACTTCATCATAACTGGCACAGCCTTTCCCTACTTTACTCTAGTCTCTCTGACCCTGTTACCTTATAGCTATAGGAACATTTTGTCTTTCACAGCGATTCACAGCATCGGACCTTGCGTGAGTGCACTTTTACTCCGTCTTAAAACACCATACCACTCCACTGATTACTATACTAACTCCTTTTCGGTCCAGGCAGTGCGCCTATCGAATGCTTTGTCATTTGATATAAGGAGTGCTCAATCACTTCGTCCCTTCAAACATTTTGTAAATCTTCACTATCTTTCTATTAATATTACGTAAATAACTTAATTTTCTTGGCTTTCCCCTCAGTGTCATTAGCTTCATTTACAGTGTGTATATTTATATAATCTATATGCCATTTAGATTAATTATGTGTATGAATATATTTTAGTATACATAACATATGTATACATGTATATGTATTTATTTATGTATATACCTATATAGCAAAACTTAAGGAAAATAAAAGTAATTATATAGGTATATTACTTTTATTTTGTACCTTGTTTTCTTATTTCTCCTCTACCCAAAGGTTATTTGGAAGAGATCGCATCGCGATAAGACCGCCGTTGTGATGGTACTTTATTGTTTTTGTTATTATGTATTTTTCTTTTGCTGTAATGATGTGTATTGTATTGTATTGTGTATTGTATGAGAGGACTCTAAAACGGTAGATCGAGGTAAGTCGTATTTCATGTAGATCAATTGGGTTGTTATGTTCATCCGAACGTTTAGAGAGAGCTTGTATGATACTTTATATCTGGTTTTCTTGTTGGAGGGTAAACTGGCTGAGAAAAGCAATACAACAAAGTAAATTTATGAGTTGATCTCCGTGAGTCCGATGAGTCAGTGCACTCGGTATCGTTGACGTTAAAGTCTACCAAAATCACTAACTTAACATAGTGAGACTACTTAATGATTTTGTCATTCGCTGCTTGCAGGTCGCCGAATAAACGCTGAATAAATAAAACATGTGATGGCATGCATAGATCCGGGCGTGGTTGTCATTCCCTCCCTCAACACTGACTGGCTGTGAATACAACAATAAACAAAGCGACAATAAATATCCTTCCGAACGAACATACATACACTGTATCTAAGCGCTCTAGTTTGTACCCAGGGTATCGCAGATGATGATGTGATCACAGAAAACCGCAGCCAAATAACAACTCCCTAGAGGGGTGTTGTATTCCTGCGTGTGAGTGAGGTCACCAGTAGGCTCCCAAGCTGCTGTGTAAGCAGCAGAGGAGGCATCGCGCGAGTGATACTTAATATATCGCAAGCGTTAATAGGCTACGGTATCCGCCTTACATCAGGCTTGTGTCGGCTGAGAAGGATATTTGTGTCTCTGTGAGAAAAATAATGGTTTCCAAGTGTTGATATGCCAGGTTAATGTTGAGTAAAGTCCGCTAATGCTACAAAAAAATTATTCCTTGTGGATCTGGTGCCGCTGTAGTGACCTATTTCCTATCCTTATTAAGCGGTTAATGTTATAAATATACAAGTCTTTTTGGTAACAGATCAAAACACCAAAACACGATGTCTTCTACCGCAGCACAGTATCGGTTGAACGATATTTTAGCGCGGCGGGCGTATGAGGTTCCAGTCTTCCTTGCAGCAGGAGTCCACCCCCGCTCCGGTCTCCTTTCACAACATGACCTATTCAAATGATGAAATGTTTTATTATATGTTTGCTTTTGTGCACACAGACCGAAAATCAATTCGTAACATGCTACGCCTACGTGAGTCACTAAAGTAGGAACATGTAGATTTGCTTCTATAATTTGAAATGCTACACGGCTACAACATGAACTACAGTTATGAAAACCGCTCTCAAACACCAATATTAATATATAAAAGACAACTACGCCAAGGGTGATGTTAGAAATCAAACAAAGACGATCGCAAATAATACTTTTATTTCCAGCGAGTCACGTTACAACTGTTTTGGGTAGACACTTATAATACTATACTTTACTCATAATTATAATACTTAATATTAAACTACCGTCGATATAACTAATATTATAATATACCACAGATATATAAAAGTTATTTACAATAATGACACACGTAATCAATTTTAAACAAAAAATTGTATTCGTTCTAACACTACATCCTTGAGTTCGTTCTGGTTTTTGTAGTAAAACTTCTTTACGCACGCTTGACTTGGGGAGTAAGCTGGTGAATTCGTGACGAGAGCGTTACGAAAAGTGTGATCGGGCGAGGCAAACGGAGATAGTTACGAAAAGTTTGATCGAGCGAGGCGAACGGAGAGCGTTGCGAAAAGTGTGATCGGGCGAGGCAAACGGAAGTTGAGAGGGCGATATAAGTTAGTGAAGATAGAAAGAGAGACCGGACCCTGCCAATGCTAATAAGTTAGTATAATGAATTAGGATGTCAGTGTCTTTTTATTTGTGTTTATTAGCTATTGATAATTAGTATTACCAAAAAAAAATATTGAAAAAAAATGTTGGTAAAATGCGAATTCATATTATGTTTTCCTCAATTTTCAATAATAATTAAATTCAATTACCATTTTTTTCTTGAACAACATTGTCTTATTTTCAAAATTTTAATAAATAAATATAAATAAATAAATATTGTCGGACAAATTACACAGCGCCAACTAGCCCCAAAGTAAGCGAAGCTTGTCTTATGGGTACTAGACAACTGATAAACTGATAAATATATATTTTTTTGTAAATACATACTTATTATACATAGAAAATACCCAGACTAAGACAAACAGACATGTTCTTGCTCACAAATGTATATATCGTGTGGGAATCGAACCCACGAGCGTTGGTGTCAAAGTAGCGTAACAGCGCGTTACACCACTGCGCCACCGAACTTCTCTCTCTCGAGAGAGAGATATTAATCTCTCTCTCGAGCGAGAGAGAGAGAGAGATTAATATCTACTCGTATATATCTCTTTAAATTTTATTATCAACAAGATGCATGCTCCGTTGCTTCAGACATGCAGAAAGAATCTAAGATGATAAAATGACGAAAGTTATATACTCGTACAATGCGAAAATCGTAGGTGCCAAGGAAGGACAAGACTAATCTACCACGATCAATTTGGTCGTGTATCACAGAATGTAATATCAGGATCTCTAGAAATTACAGATTCCAAGTGAGTTTTCAAGAAAAGACATACCAAAATTTATAGTATTGTCTGGGTAGTTTTGTCCTAGAATCATGAAATTTCACACGAATCAAAGTTACATAACATGTATACAGGAATAAAATCACCATTTTATGGCTACATCTGTCTGGCTGTCCAGAGCGTCACAAATCAATAAAATTAAAAAAGTGTAAAATTGGCAAGAATCATAATTTAATCACAAGTATACGAATAAAACCAAAATTATCATTTCTCAAATGAATCAGTTGACAAAAAATAATATGTGCAATAATATCTGTTTCAATTCTAACAGTTGTCTCTCGTTGTCGCCAGTGAAATACAGTGGTCATATTTTCTAAATTATTCAAGTATAATTTATTAGTCTTACACTAGTTTCTTTTTCGCGTTATCACGTTTCCTAATCCATTAGGATAGGCGGGCTCCACTACCTAAGCCTAAGAATTTGGCGAAGACATTGATTTTTACATGGAGCGACTGCCATCAGACCTTCTCAACCTCGAGCGAAAACCAGATCTATCTTAGATTAGGTCACACGTCTTTCGAAATATATTTTCTTGGACGCGTAGGTTTCCTCACGGTGTTTTCCTTCACCGCCGAGCAAGTGATGAATATGTTCATAAATCCGAAGACACGAATTTAGTGGTACATGCCTCCGAACTGGATTCGAACCGGGGACCGTGTGCTCAATAGGCCGGTTCCTTGTCCACTGGACTATCTCTGCTCAATTCAGCTCAATTAGTCTTACACTCGACTCGAGAGCTCGATGGCGTCGTTGCGCGTGTCATTCTAACCATACACGTAGGTTAAGCAAGGTCGACCGCAGCCTGTCTACGGATGGGTTTATCTGTCTCGAGTTTCGGAGGGCTCGTTAAACCCTCGGTCCCGGCTGTTGTCGATAGAAGACAGTCGTTAAGCTAAGTCAGTGACCCTCGGGTGGCTTGAAAGCACTGGTCTCCGCCAATCCGCATATGAGCAGCGTGGTGGAGTATGCTCTATACCCCTTCGGTTGAAGGAAGACCCGTATCCCAACAGTGAGTAAGGGTTGATGTGGTAGTCTTACACTATTACATACGTATATTTACATAATAAAACAAAGCTTAAAAGCTACTGTTTTACACCACATTATTGAACTGTAGTGCGATGACTGTATAACCAGTGATGAATGAGATGAGCGTAGGCAGCAAACTCATGTTGACGTTGATGGAGCCAAACGCCTTCATATGGATCGGTCTTCTCGAAACTAACCGTAGCAGATCGCGCATCGCTTTGTACTCCGATTTATCTGTTACATATAAATTCATTAATTATAGTAATGTCTTAGGTTTTCGCGATTGTTACACATTGAAATTAAACTATTTTTAACGGAAGTATCGCGTGTTTTATTTATTTTGTTGAAACCTGACGTTTCGAACGCTTTGCAGCGTCCGTGGTCGCAGGAAAGACTAAGGTGGTATTTGTCTTACATTGGGTTACCCACCCATACAGACAAATATCTCAATGGTAACTCACACCACCATCCATGTCAGTTAGCTACCGTAGGCAAATCTTTGTTTCAGAGAGCACACGGCATCTGCGACGCTGAGCATCTAGAGGAGGAACTCCAACATGTCAAACAAGTACTGCGGAGCAATAGTCACAAACTCCCTCGCATGCGTCACAGAAGCCGCCCGAAGCCACCTACAGTTGAACGTCAACCTGCCATCTTACCATACTTAAAGGGAGTCACAGACAAAATTGGCAACATCTTACGGCGAGCTTCAATTAAAACTTATTTCAAGCCCCATAAGAAGATCAGTCAATTTCTAAGACCTATCAAGTCTAATATCCCCCTACAAGATGCAGGAGTTTACAAATTAGACTGCGAATGTGGTTTATCACACATAGGGCAAACAAAGAGAAGCGTAGGTACTCGTGTGAAAGAACACATTGCTGACATGAAGAATAGGCGCGATAAAAACTCTGCAGTATGTGAACATACACTGGACCAACCAAACCATTACATCCGGTTCGATAAACCACAAATCCTCGCCAAGGAGAATCGCTACATGCCGAGAATGTTGCGCGAGGCTATTGAAATAAGAAAACACCCCAATTTCAATAGAGAAGATGGTTGGGAAGTACCACCTGCTTGGGATCCAGTCCTAAAAATAATCAAGTCACAAATCCAAAGATCTACTAAAAAATATTCGGACACTGTGAGCGATTTTTGTGTGAATCGGAACATATATAATTAATCCATCCATGTTGGTAGATGTAAGACAAATACCACCTTAGTCTTTCCTGCGACCACGGACGCTGCAAAGCGCTCGAAACGTCAGGTTTCAACAAAATAAATAAAACACGCGATACTTCCGTTAAAAATAGTTTAATTTCATTAATTATTTTATATACCACGACTACTACGACAATATGCAGCTTATCAAAAAGTCGTGAAAAGTTTTTTACTCTGCTTTCCACTCGGCAAGACACGAGTGATGCTCCTAGTGGTACAAGAAGAAAATGTAATAAATATTTTTAAGATTACTTAAATGTAATAAATATTTTCCGTCAGGATGTTACATTAGTGGTATAACAAGTCTAGCAGCTCACAAACCTATGACTAACCTAATGGGAAGCTCAGTTACTGTAGCCTATGGGCAACTACAACACTATTAATACATACTGTAACTATAAGAGATAGTACTCATTAGCTTACTGGCGATCTGAACAAGATTGGCAATAAGCTGGTAAGCAGTAATTTACACTAAAACACAAAACCTCCTCATTTACCTTAAGGCTGTGATACTCAGCTGATATGCCTGTCATGACATCTTATAGTTGATATCTTAGTTTAGCCCACATGGAACTTTTATGAGGGACCGAATGTGAACGCTTGACAAAAGGGGCAACTGATACTACTACCAATATAAACATAATGTTGTAACTTGATATACGACTGTTAAATATATATGACATCCAGGACGACTTGGCTAGTATTGTATGAAATGAACTTGTAATGTTTTTTCTTATATGTGCCTATTTTGTCAATTATTGGTTTTGTTACCTGTAAATAAAATATTAGTATTTTCATTTTCATTATCTGGATAACGTCCTCTTTAAAGCACGAATGATTTACCATAAATAATAATATCCATATACAAGTTACGATTGACGCTACTTGACTTGTTTATTTATTTAAACTAACGTGACCCTTGCGAACAGGGGCAGCTGATACTACCACCAATATTATAAGGTGGATTTTCTTCGATGCTACAATACGTACTCGTATGAGTGTTTTTACCAGAGCCATAATATAAGAATATCGCGATGTGGATGAATTACAATGACCACGATGCATTGTGAGCATTTTTTTTTTTGCTCAACGAGCGTTTACGGTTTTTAAGTGTAAAATTTATGTTATATCCATTATGAAAATCTATATATTTTTGCAAACAAATTTGTCACGGCACGTCATTGTCCAGTGGCCAACGGTCAGCTACAGGTAATTTACACTAACTTGTCCATTTGCCCCTATGTTTGCCTCACAGCGCGTAGAAACATACAACATTTTGAAGAGCTCGCCGGCGCAGTGGCGAAACGTGTTGTTACGTTAGTTTAACGCCAATGCTTGTGATTCGAATCCCACACAGGGCAAACGTTTGTGTGTATAAAGATGTCTGTTTGTCTTGGTCTAGGTGAAGAGAGGTAGGGCGCATCAAAGTAGCCCGTGTGGTACCCCACACGGTCTACTACCGCAGCAATAACAACTTTGTTGTGTTGTTGTATTCCTGTGTGTGTCACCAGTAACCTCCTAAGGAGTTGCCATGCTAGCGGCAGTAGTGGCATCGCGCGGGTACTACTAGCCGCACGCTGGTAATTGAACTATCATAACACGTTTATTTACTAAATTTGCATGTTTTTCGTAATAAGTACAATCTTTGTATTATGCTCGCAACTTTCTCAATTTAATTTTTTTAGGCCCTGTATATAGTCGCTGTTCTTACCCAAATAAACAAATATAATATAATAAATTAATAAAAGCACATACATTTAATGGTATCTATAAGAAGTTTGCTCAATTGTCGTTTCAAATATTCAGCATTATTTTGAGCCTCCTGTCCAGTTGACGCCAATGTGTAGAAGTAGATCATAGCCTGGACTAACACGTGGATAAATGTTAAATATACTGTAAATGATGCTCCTCGACCCTTAAATTAATAAAGTATAGCATTATTCGCTTACATAGAGATGTAATGTACGCGAAAAACATTAGTTCATACCTTTATATAAAAATCGGCCGCTGTATAAAAAACAGCAACGTAGTAAGCGACTGACATTGTGAACATAATGGATAACTGAAAAGTAACATAATACATTTTTACTACCAATGTAATTTCAGTAATTAAATAACCATCGAATTATGTTTGATACACTCTAAAGTTTCGTAGTTTTTTCATTTTTAAGTTATATTGACGAGACTGGTGATCGATTGGTTAACATAGCAATAATAGTGGTACCTACCATTAAAACGCCTATTAGATTAGTTACTTTATTCGGAGCCCAATAATATTTGAAAGTAGCAACAGTTTCCCTGATTGGTCATTCTCTCCCTACATACTCGTACATTGGAGTGTGTGTGTGAGTAGTACGCTTGTGTCCGCCCATCATTGTGTCTCAATATTATTCTCCAGATAAATAAATAACACCATGCAAAATATATATAAGCAGAAATTTGACGAAGCTAATACAACCGTGCGAGGTCACTCTGACTGAGCGTTATTGGCAAATAAAAATTGCCATTGGCATTTATTTAATTTGAATTTACTTACGATGAAATATTCGTTGAGATTTTTTCAAATTTAAATTCGGACAACTGAGTCCGTCGCATTTTAGTATCAGTATAGGTTGGTTAGAATGCTTTGTCCGGCCGGAGTATTCCCGCGCAAATTTGTCTAAATAGAAACACTTTGCATAGCCACCTTTGGTAAAAACGGTTACCTGAGTAACTCGGTAAATACTGAAAAACCCTGTGCAAATAGTTTAGGTTCTGTAGAATGATGTGAGATGTGAGTCGCTCAGCCGTAGATTCAGAACCCTGTGTCTTTGTAGACAAAAAACTTTATTCACACCAACGTGTTTCTCTAAAATTGTACTTAATTTATCATCTTTAAAAAGATGAAGATATTTTGCGACGTTTCGTAAATTTATCTTTTTTTTGTATACAAAGTTGAAAATCATACAAGCATATGGCCTACCTGATGTTGAGCGGTCATTGTAGCCTATTAACGCTTGTAATATATCACTCGGGCGATGCCTCCTCTGCTTGTTACACAGGAAATCCTTAGGAGCTTACTGGTGACCTCATTCGCACGCAGGAACACAACAACCCTCTAGGGAGTCATTATTTGGCTGCGGTTTTCTGTAAGGAAGAATTCCCCAGACAGGCCTCTCTTATTGAATTATCTTCTACCATATTAACCATGTTGGAAGATTTAAGCAACAATATCAATTTCAACATCATTTTAAAACATTTATCTACAGCTTCATGCTGTTTTAATAAGCGTAATGTGTAATACTTGCAAAATCTTTTTCAGTAAGCGACAAGTTCAAATAATCTATCATATTGTTTCAACTCCTCATTGTGTTCGAGCTCGGTAAACCCAGGAGATTGAACAATGTCTTTTCTGAACATCTGATTCAAAATCAACCCGTTGAATATATTTTAAACGGTTCAGGCACTGCTTGTTGTTACTTGAGGATGACGGATTGTTTCAAAACCGTGTTAACGGGTAAGGAAAAATCTGATAAACACTGCTGTAGAGCCTATGCAGTATCCACAGAAAAATGATAACCATAGTGAATATTTCTCTGGACATCAGTGGCGAGTTAAATTAAAGTATAACTCGCCACTGATGTCCAGAGAAATATTCACTATGGTTATCATTTTTCATTATTACTAGATTTTCAACATTCCATATGACTGTGCGTTATCCAAACGAGAACCTTTGGTGTATATTTTACAAGCTTTTATTTAACTTGCAATGTAAGTATGTAAGTATGTTCGGGTGAAATCTTGCAACTCAATTTTGAAAAAATTGAGCTGAAATTTCCTATACACGTTCGGTTTGGATGACAATGCATGACTAAATGTGTGACGTCATTCTAAATCCAACATGGCGGCATACCCAAGATGGCGGACCAACTATTTTTAATGCACTCCTACAATATGGGTATCAAATAAAAGGGCTTGATAAGAATAACTCGAAAAATAATGTGACGTCACTCTTAATCCAATATGGCGGACTTCTAAAGCTTGAAAATCAATTTCGAAGCAGATATCTTCAATCGATTGAGCTGAAATTTTGTATACACGTTCAGTTTAGATGACAATGCATGGTTAACTGTGTGACGTCATTCTAAATCCTACATGGCGGAACACCCAAGTTGGCGAATATTTTTAAGCTATTGCATAGCTTTAGAATCATGAAATTCCGTAACGAAAATAAAACCTAACACCCCCTACTCCGCCTACCATGTAGCTTGTTTTTTTTCATAATCATTCATAATCATCAGATGATGATGATGATCCGTCGGGTGGCAAACAAGTCTTCAGCCCGCCTGATGTGAAACTGTTACACAGCCTATGGACACTTTTAGACTCCGTCGGGTGGGAAACAAGAAAATTGGTAGAAGAATTTTTTTTTTCATAATCATCAGATGATGATCCGTCGGGTGGCAAATAAGTAAGAAAATTGGTACAAGATTTTTTTTTTTCATATTCATCAGATGATGATGATGATCCGTCGGGTGGCAAACAAGTGTTCAGCCCGCCTGATGTGAAACTGTTACTCAGCCTATGGACACTTTTAGACTCCGTCGGGTGGCAAATAAATGTTCAGCCCGCCTGATGTGAAACTGTTACACAGCCTATAGGGTGTTGTGGAAGGACTCGACCATGGGGTGTCCGTAGGGATCCGTGCTCGGGCCGACGCTATGGAATGTCCTTATGGACGATCTGATGCGTTTGCCCTTACCGAAAGGAGTAAAGATGGTTGCCTACGCCGATGACGTGACGCTCATCATTGAGGCCAATTCACGATCGGCCATTGAATCAGCCGCGAAAGCGGCTCTGAGCCTATAGGCGACCGGGGCGCCCGTAACTGACTGGGTTTCTCCCCCACAAAGTCGCTATTTATGTCTGTGAAGGGAAAACTACAGACGCCACCTTTAATCAAGTTCGGGCAGGACTCAGTGAGGAGCGTCACGTCTGCGACGGTCCTCGGCGTGGAGTTGGACTCAAGCATGTTGTTTGTGCAACACGCCACCCGGATAGAAGAACGAGCCGCTGCATGTTTTGGCAAGATGTCGAGGGTTACGGCATCAACTTGGGGAATTAAATACCAAGCCTTAAAGGTCCTGTACAAGAGAATGTATGTGGCTACGCTGACGTATGCAGCTGCCATATGGTGCCACCGATTAACAGCGTATGTTCTTCGTAGTGTCGTACTAAGAAGTCAGCGACAGGCACTCATACTACTGACCAAAGCATATAGGTCCACCAGTACCGTTGCCCTGCCCGTACTGGCTGGAGTACTCCCCTCAGACCTGGAGGTGACTCGTGCTGGACGAATGGAGGGAGCGCGTAGATCCGTGACCGGTAGGGAGTTGAGCCAGCGAAAGCGCGATATTTGGGACGCTACGATGCGCGAGTGGCAGGATCGCTGGACTACGGATACGAAGGGGAGGAAACTTTCCGTTCTTCCCGGAGGTGGCTGGCCGACTGAGCGCAAGCTGGGTCGAGCCGGATTATCAGACTTCCCAGATCCTTGGAGGACATGGCATATTCAGGAAGAGACTGAATGCGTTGGGACGACATGAAAGTAGCATGTGCGAGTGTGGAGAGAGCGAGGAGGACAGAGACCACATACTGTGGTCCTGTCCTATGTATGATGACCTACGTTGTATGATGATGGCTGGAATACAGCGCTCCAAGGACCAACCGGGTCCGGTGTACTTCACCGATCTCGTATCGTCGGCGGCGAACTTCGCTGCTTTGCGCAGGTTCGCCCACGGATGGCACGCACGGAGAAGCGCAGCGGAATGGCTCGAGAAGACCGGAGGAAGAGCGCCTATGGACGACAGCGAAGGCGTTAATGTGGATGTCGCTGCCCCAGAAGGGGGAGAGAGCGTACAAATAGAGACAACGACATAGAATCAAATAATTTGTAGGGAGTCAAGAAATGCCCACGGCACGGCGAAGAGCCTTAGAGCAGCAAGTGCCGTGCTGCATCTCCCGCGATTCGGCTCAAATGACCGCAAGGTCGGTGGAGCCATGGGCGGTGGTGGGTTGTTACACAGTCTATGGGCACTTTTACTTATTGCATAGCTTTTATCGCGGGCTTTGAGCGCGGCGACCGAATCAAGAAATTCCGTAACGAAAATAAAACCTAACACCCCCCCACTCCGCCTATATAACGTGTATGTATATGGTACGACAGTACGAAGCTCGCACGGATCAAGACGAGCTGCTCCGAAATCGGACGAATACGTAAGCAGCTGTTTGTGAAAAAGTATATAGGTGTATAGGTATCTGTATTATATGTCATATCTTTATAATGCCACACTCACCGCATGTGCGCCCCGTAAGTATATATGTATACATAGGTGTACCTATGTACAACAGTGAATAGCTATACGCGTAAAATTTGTGTATAAAGTGTTTTAAATATGAATAAACAAAGTCATTAATTAATGAAGAAAGTGATGAAAAAATAATTATAATTGCATAACTTGATAAAAAAAATGCTATGCAATAGCTTTACCGCGGCAGTCCCCGAGTGCCACACGTTTTTTCAATTCATTCCTCAATCAATAGTGAACAAGGGTTCCCTCTGGCGGTCCTCAAATGAAACTAGTCGGTACGGTCAAAAACTTTTATTACTCTATACTCCGTAATTGTATAGGCAATGGATCTCGAACGTATCGAATAAAAACTAAATTCAAAGCAAACTACATCTATGAAATTACAAATGCAACCATAGTGCGATTTAAAATATGCACAACGCCATCTATCGTCAGCATTGCAAACAAACATTAACTTAGTATTGGACATTCCGCCCACCAAGGACATAGTTATGTCCTTCCAACAATAAAACAAAAAAATGATCCGCCCACCATGAGGTCAAGGGCGTCAAATGAAAATATCAAAAACAAAAACATGAATAAAATAACCTATTATACTTAAGTAGTTACAGGTAATATGCATATCTTCGAGGTTGGTCGTTTAAAGTAAGTATCTTTACATTTGATAGTTACAACCCGCGTGATTCCGTCCAAACCCGGATGCTTATCTATAACCTTTCCAAGTAACCATCGGCCTGGAGGAAGATTGTCCTCTTTCACCAGGACAATAGTTCCAATATTGGGTTCTAACTCTTTCTGTGACCACTTATATCGCTGTAACATGAATACTAAATATTCATGTGACCAACGTTGCCAAAAATCCTGTGTCATGCGTTGTATCAATTGCCATCGCTTCAGAGTGCTCACATTGCTACGCTCATAATTACGTTCGGGTACAAGAATCAACGGCTCGCCTATCAGAAAATGACTAGGCGTTAAAGGAACCAAATCATCTGGACTTTGACTTCCTTGAGAGATAGGTCTAGAGTTGAGACATGCTTCAACTTGAGTAAGCAAAGTAGCCATCTCCTCGTAGGTCAAAGTTGAATCACCGATCACGCGTTTCAAATGAAATTTTGTCGACTTAATACCAGCCTCCCATAAGCCTCCAAAATTTGGTGCATGAGGTGGTATGAAATGCCATTTGACACAATTGCTGCTGAGCCAACTTCGAATTTCATTAGCAACTGATGATTGTTCAGCAGCCACTAAGTTACGCAATTCTTTGGATGCGCCAACAAAAATTTTTCCATTGTCGCTCCAGATTTCACTACAATGTCCTCTTCTGGCGACAAATCTTTTGAACCCAGCGATAAATCCTGAAGATGTCAAATCGCTTATAGTTTCCAGGTGTATAGCTCTGGTTACCATACAAACAAAAAGGCAGATGTACCCTTTGTATGATTTGTTGCCACGACCCTTAGATACCCTTATGTTTATTGGGCCGGCGAAATCCACACCGCTGTGCAAAAATGGCCTAGCTGGAGTCACCCGACAGGTAGGTAATTGGCCCATTAACTGATTCCTGAAACTTGCTGAATGTCGTACACAGACTACGCATTTTCTGACATGTGATTTAACTACATTTTTTGCTCCTACGATCCAATATTGAGTGCGCAAATAATTCAACATCAGCGTGGGACCTCCGTGTAACGTCTTACGATGAGCCTCATCAACCAGCAATGTTGTCAAATGACTATGCTGAGGAATTATAATCGGATGTTTCATGCCCTCCGACATTTGAGCATTTTCAAGTCGTCCACCTACTCTCAGGACACCATTTTTATCTATTATAGGACATAAAGGTTTCAATTTACTTTTTCTAGTTACCATTCGTCCGGTTTTGAGACTACTTATTTCTTCATGAAATTCCTGTTCTTGAAACTTTCTTATGCAGCAATCCAGGGCATCCGCTAACTCATCTGTACTCAGGTAAGTTTCTTTTCTTTCTTTGATTCTCAAAAACCTTTTACAGTAAGCCACTACTCTAATTAACTTCTGCAATGATGAATATTTTGTCCACAGAGAATCCACCAAGTCTATAGCTACGTGTACCTTTACAGTTTTTGCCGACCTCTTCTCTAACTCGGTGCTAATTGACTTCGGCTTGTCATAGTTAATTGAAATTTCTTGTAACCATGAAGGACCGTGCTTCCAAAGTGAAGACTGAGAAAGTTCCAACGGTGTCATGCCTCGGGATGCTACATCTGCGGGGTTATCGGTAGATTTCACGTGAGCCCATTGAATGTTATCAAGGTAAGTAAGAATTTCCGAAACTCTATTTCCAACAAAAGTAGTCCAACGACTTGGATGATTACTGAGCCAAGCCAGAACAACTGTGGAATCTGTCCAACAATGAATGCTGGTTTTTGGAATGGTGAGTACGTCAGCCACTTCTCTGATTAATTTCGCTAGAAGACCTGCTCCCATCAATTCAAGACGCGGAATAGAAAGTTGCTTAATGGGTGCAACCTTTGTTTTGGCTGTGACTAAATTAACTTTAATCTTACCATCTGAGCCGATAACACGCATATAAACAGCGGCTGCGTAGGCTATATTGGACGCATCGCAGAAACCGTGCAGTTCTACAGCTGAATCATCATATCTGGTCTCTATCCATCTTGGAATGACAAACTCACGAGCAATAGAAAGATTGTCTCGGTAAGATTTCCATTCAGTGAGTAATTCCTCAGGTAGTTCTTGATCCCACTCAATGCCTGACAGCCATAGCTTTTGTATTAGTACTTTTGCTGTAATAACACATGGCGCTGCCCAACCTAAAGGATCAAAAAGCCTTGCAATTTCTGAAACGACTTTTCTTTTTGTTACCGGAGCTGCTTGCTGAGGAAAAGTCACCGCATATCTGAAACTATCAGATTCTCTATCCCACGAAAGTCCAAGTATCTTCACCACTTCATCGTGCTTTATCTCCACCTTCTCTTTTTGAAAGATTCCTCCTTTCACTATTTCCTTCGCAAGTTCCTTATCATTTGTCATCCATTTCTGTAAAACGAATCCTCCTCTGGCCATCAATGCTATCAATTCTCTGTGTATCTGCTTACCTTCTTCCACGGTTTGACATCCGGTCATTATATCATCAACATAACATTCTTTTCTTACTATTTCAGATGTCAACGGAAAATCTCCTTTTTCATCGTTAGCAAGCTGCTGCAGTGTCTTCACGGCGAGGTAAGGTGCAGATGCAGTTCCGAAGGTAACCCTTACTAATTTGTAATTTTTGATTTCAGATGTAGTGTCACTTCTCCAGACCAGCCTTTGGAAATCAGTGTCCTCATCCGCAACCATAACCTGCCGATACATCTTAACAATGTCTGCTGATAAAACGATAGGATGTAGACGCCACTTCATAATAAGGTGTCGCAGTTCAGGTTGAATTGTGGGACCTACCATTAGAGTTCCGTTCAAAGATACACCGTTTGAACCTTTGCATGAACCATCAAATACAACTCTAACCTTGGTGGTACACTTGTCCTCGCGTATCACTGCATGATGAGCCAGGTAAACTGCTTTAGCTGTATTTTTATCAGTTTCTGCAGGAACTATCTTCATATGCCCAAGGTCAAGGTATTCTTGAATCACTTCAGTGTACCTGCGTTTGATTTCGGGATCTCTTTTGAACCGTTGTTCAAGAAGATGAAATCGTTTGAGTGCAATCTTTCTGGTATCTCCAATTTTATTCTGTGGGTTTTCATAGCGAAATGGCAGTCTTACCTCATATCTACCAGTAGCATCACGTTTCGTAGTTTGTAAGAAGAACTCCTCGCATCGCTGTTCTTCCTCAGTAAGCATCATCTTCGTACAGCATGCGTTGTCTGATTCGATCTCCCAAAACCTTTTGAGCAAGTCATTGTCACTGATGTGCGAATGCATACTCACTACAACCTTGTGACAATGTGCTGAATTGAGATCGCCTTTTGAATGAATTTGTCCAGACAAAATCCATCCCAGGGTTGTATTTTGTGCTATTAAAGGCCCTGGAGAGTATTTGACGAAACCTTCCTGCAACACCTGACCATAAACTTCAGCTCCAAGCAAAATATCGATTTGGTTGGGGCTGTGATACTCCGGATCAGCTAAAACTATATCTTTTAGTTCAGGCCAGGTTGGTATGCATAATTCATTTGCAGGAATTAGTGACGTAATTTTGCCTAGTACGTACGCTCTAACTAAGATTGTAACATTAGGATCATAGCGTGAATTTATGGTTACAAAAACCATGTAGTTTGAGGTCAATGCACACTCATTACCTCCTATACCAGTGACTATGCCTTTCACAGGTTGTTTTTTAAGTCCGAGCAATTGTACTGCTGATTCGGTTATGAATGACGCCTGGGATCCTTGATCTAATAACGCCCTCAGCAGTTGTTTATAACTGTTTCTAGTCTGTGCTTCGACCAGAGCAGTTGCTAACAAAACTCGACCCGGAACAGTCTTCTTTGAAAAATGACTAGCAACTACGGATTGATTCGATTCCTGTACCGTACCGGACGCAGCGTGCAACGTGGACACTGCTGAATTAACTGCAACTGTTGTATCTGGATTATTGCCAGATCTAGTTGTATTTGAGGATTCCTTGGGGTGCAACAAAGAATGATGTTTGCGATTACAAATATGGCATGTAGATTTGTGACGACAGTTTTTGATTGAATGTTTGGAGCCAGGACAATTAAAGCATAAACCTCGGGTCTTGACGAAACCATGGCGAGTAGTATAATCTTCCTTACAGAATTGTTTACAATGGCTGAGTCTGTGATTTTGAGAACAAAATGGGCATGCAAACTGATTAGTATTAGCAGCATCTGAACTCACCGCATGAAGAACTTTTGACTTAGAAACTTGCTTTTGATTTGATTTGCCAGTATCCAAGAATTCTAAGGCACGAAATCGTGACTCTAAAAATACTTTAAACTCATCAAATGTTGGTAATTGATCAGAAGAACAAATTTGTGATTCCCATAATTTACGTGACTCTGCATCTAATTTAGCACTAACAATATAAATTACTATGACATCCCAAGATTTTACGTCGATGCCAAGAGTACGCAAACCATGAAGACAGTCCACAGTGGTATCCAAGAGTTCTTTGATAGCAGTTGATGACTCAGTTATAATATTAGCTTGATTAATAAATCTCTTTAACATTGAGTTAGACAGATAACGCTTATTATCATAACGTTTATTTAGAATAGACCAACATTCTTCATAATTCGAGGCAGTGACAGGTGTATGCCGTAACAATAACTCGGCTTCACCGGTTAGATGTCCCTTCAAATAATGAAGCTTTTGAACGTCATCAAGAGCCTGGTTTTTGTGTATTAATGACAAGAATAAATCACGAAAAGAACTCCACTGGGAATAATTTCCGGAGAAACAGGGAATACTGATTTCTGGTAATTTTACATTTGAACTAACATGGGTGTTTGCTTGCCTTTCAATAAACGCTCGACTCGGGGCCAAATTTGACAAACATTCTTTTAATTCTGACTTATAAGTAATATATTTGTCTTCGGTTTTACAATATTCATCTAATGTGAAATATGCATGATTTTCATCTTGTTTTGTAGCCGTTTCTATTATCTCATTATGTGTATTATAAAAACTTGTCCACTGACGTTCTAAAGATTCTAATCTAGTTTCAACATAACTCTGTGTTAAACGCTCCTTTGGTGTCTTTTTAAAATTAATTCTACCTTTGTCAATAATGTTTTGACCATTTATTTGAAGTTTAATTAAGTTCTCCATTTTAACAATATATAAGAAGAAGAAATATCTTTTAATTACGGAAAAGTTCACAATATTTTTGTATAATTATGTGCTGAATCTTGGTAGAATTGTAAAAAGTGTTTTGCATTAAAACAGAAACAAACAACAAAATATTGAAACAATCCAAAAAATATTCTAAGTTATATAATAACACAAGCCAATGTTGAAACTTTTACAAGTATCGAGCATCAAATTATTCTAAGTCGATGACAAATCTCGAAAATTTTACAAGTGTTTAACTAACAAATTATCCTAAGTCCATGACAAATCTTGAAAATTTTACAAGTGTTTGAGAATTCGACACTTAGAAAAAATCGAGCAAAGGTTCCCCGTATAGTCACTTTTCTTTTAACTATTCTAAGTCCAAAACCACTTGAAATTATTCTAAGTGTCACCACTACTTGATATAAGGTTCAAAGTTACTCACGATTTTTATTCTTCCAAACCTCACTACGTCACTGATATCGTCACACAAGTCGATGAATGAGAGCTGCCTCCTCCATACACCACAATTCCAACTGTAGCGCCCTCTGACGGCTGCGTATGGCAACTTGCACTGTTGCTGGTGGCGCCCTCTGACGGCTGCGTATGGCAACTTGCACTGTTGCTAGTGGCGCCCTCTGACGGCTGCATATGACAACTTGCACTGTTGCTGTGGCGCCCTCTGTAGGATCCTTTGCCGCACTTCACAGGGGAACCGCTACCGTATACTGTGATAGCCTATCCGGCTCGAAAAGGACCATGAACAAGGGTTCCCTCTGGCGGTCCTCAAATGAAACTAGTCGGTACGGTCAAAAACTTTTATTACTCTATACTCCGTAATTGTATAGGCAATGGATCTCGAACGTATCGAATAAAAACTAAATTCAAAGCAAACTACATCTATGAAATTACAAATGCAACCATAGTGCGATTTAAAATATGCACAACGCCATCTATCGTCAGCATTGCAAACAAACATTAACTTAGTATTGGACAAATAGAAAGGACTTGCTGAGAATAAGTCAAAAAACAAAGTGACGTCACTCTAAACCAATATAGTGGAGTAAGTTAAGTTAAGTTAAGTTAAGTTAAGTTAAGTTTAAGTAGTGCTTGCTTATAAAATGGGTATCAAGTGAAAGGACTTACTGAGAATACGAATGCGAGTTTAAAAAAAAAGATGCTGAATATCAACTTCATTGCTCCAATCCGTCTGGAATTTTGATGTATTGGGGTTTTTGGAGTCGTCGATTATGATATTGAGGTCGAATTGTTACTCCAAAATCAAACCCGGAACTGTGTTTCGTAAGGCACAAGTAAGCTTCAAGCTGAAATAAGTGGCACATTTCTCTAAACACCCAAGTCAAGGTGAGGCCGTGCCGAGGACTGAGTGGCATCAGGGTGCAATATGATGTCGCGAACGTACCACCTCAGGGCACCGGGGCGAACCCTGTTGTATATTAGCTCTTACCCTTCTAAACGAAGCTCACGACCATGTAACAATGATGCGTTGAATGAGATGAACAGACTGAGAAACGTGTCCAGCGATAACTAAAAAGTAAAAAATAAATTAAAAGTAAAAAACCTTTTTAAAATCAAGCTTTTATTTAAATGCTCTAAAAATAAAAAAATAAAATTTTATACTAAAACTTTTACTGTTAACTTATAAGGTCATTTCACATTTGACACAATTTATAGGATATAAAAGCTTGTCGCGAGATTTACTTGTGTAGATTAACAAGTAAATTAAATAATTTGATGTGAATAATATTATCTATTAAAATTTTCAAACTAAGTAAATACGAGTACCTACTTAAATCTCGCGACAAGCTTTTATATCCTATAAATTGTGTCAAATGTGAAATGACCTTATAAGTTAACATTAAAAGTTTTAGTATAAAATTTTTTTTTTTTCTTTTTAGAGCATTTAAATAAAAGCTTGTGTTCAGAACGAACATACAACCGACCTGCCTTGCGTATAGAGGCCGGGCGAAAACGTCGCGTCAGCGCAACAAAAAATGAACTTCGACCACGAGCAATGAGTTGACTGCAAAATCACTGTGTCGACAAATCACACGCACGGCACACTAGTTAATAGTTACATTAGTGTATAGTAATTAACATTAGTATTTAAGAACATGTTTTTTGTAAATAAAGTCAGTCATTATCCAGAAGCCGTGTTTGACTCAAGCAACACCAGAAGTACCCAACAAGCCGTCGGAAGACCCGGACCACCAGAAGTACCCAACAAGCCGTTGGAAGAGCCGGAGGAGGCTATACCTGTCCAGTACCACTCTGGACGGAAGACTCTCATGAGTTTCAACATCCTCTCACTGTGGCCAAGACACCCTTAGCCGTCAGTACGATCGGTCTTGTGAGTCTGCTCGACCGGCAGTGAGAAAACCATTTCCTGTGTACATTGCACGACGTACACACACCCGATCCCTACCCAAGTTCCGTCTGTTACTGTAGGTCTCTAGTAACAGATATCCTGTACATATTTATATACGTACTGATATACAACGTTACACTCTAACGTTGCACACTACCGGGTTAGCCGTTACATGTATGGTTAGGATAGGAAGGTAGAGACAATAGGGTGAAGTAGGGAAGAGTTAGGAGTACAGTAGGCTACATTTGTCTTAGGATAGGGAGGTAGAGACAATAGGGTGAAGTAGGGAAGAGTTAGGAGTACAGTAGGCTACATTTGTCTGTGTACGTGTACACACAGCGATACACCTTAACGTTGGTACGAGTAACTATCTGTTCTTACCATCACATGTATGGTTAGGACAGGGTGGTAGGGACGTTAGGGCCTAGTAGAAGAGAGATAGAGGTGTGGACAGAGAGGTAGGGAGTGCAGCTAGGCAGGCTAGCTATTCTATTCTGTACAGTTGATGGTTGCATCCACGTATGTTGGCCGCCGACTGTACAGCTTGATTTTAAAAAGGTTTTTTACTTTTAATTTATTTTAAACTAGAAGAAGATTTACGCTTCTTACTTGACTTATTGTTCGGCTAAGATACCGGCACCGTAGAGGATGATCGTGAATCCGGCTCCCGTACAGCAGACGCGACGGTAGCATTCATCTGTCACGGTAAAAATCTTCTTCCAGAATCATCACTAGAAGACGACTCGCTTCTTTTTTTTTATTGTAATTTAAAATATTTTTTAGATAAAAATTAACGATTCATAAAAATAATGTATACTTTACAATTTCGAATTTGACGAGCTCGGTGACGCAGTGGTGGAACGCGCTGTTACGCTACTTCGACACCAACGCTCGTGGGTTCGATTCCCACACAGGACAAAAATTTGTGTGCATGAACATGTCTATTTGTCTTGGTCTGGGTATTTTCTATGTATAATAAGTATGTATTTACAAAAAAATATATATTTATCAGTTTATCAGTTATCTAGTACCCATAACACAAGCTTCGCTTACTTTGGGGCTAGGTGGTGCTGTGTAATTTGTCCGGCAATATTTAATTTCGAATAGAAAAATCCGTTAGAAATTAATTATTAAATAAAACGTATAAAAGGCTATTATTGATGAGCACTTTTATTAAACAAACAAACAGTTTACATACAGTTTATGTACTATTACGAGCACAAACACAAGTCGACAAAACAAACATCAAGTACAAGTAATGAGAGCGGGCCGCCGACTGGCGGGCGGAACGCGGCCTCTCATGTCGGTAGAGCCTAAAGGAGCGCAGCGCGCAGGCGCTGCGCGGGCGCGAGTAGGGTGCGGGACGAGGTACGGCTCCGCGAAGTGCGCGGACGAGCTGCGCGTTATAGTTTTCCCCCTCTAACCCTAACAATGCGTCCCCGCGTTGGGGTTAGCCTTCTTACGTGGTCTTCCCCTTCTCCTCTTTTCCTGTACGGGAGCTGTCGCGTGGCCAACGAAAGGTGTCAGACACGAAACGTGACACTTGCCTTGCCCACGTACCATCGGGAACGCGCTCCAGAATATAAGTCGACGCGATGGATACGTTTTGTACCCTATACGGACCGTCGCGGCGAGGAATGAATTTAGGAGTTTGCCCCTTCCCCGTATCATTCAGACCCTGCGTTTTGAGTAGTACGAGGTCACCTACCTGGTATTCCGGTGCAGGTCTGCGCCCTGCATCCGCGTGAATTTTACCACGTTCCTCCTCTGGAACTACAAGACTAGCGTTGTCATCATCTTCATTCTCAGGCCTGTGCCTGTACAGAATGCCATCATCGAGGAGGTAACCATTGCCTGCCCAGGCCCTCCCCCTAAACGGATCGTCGGACTCGAGGACGTCAACGATCTTACGTACCTCCGGGTCCAGCAGCTGCCCCTCTCGGATCTCGTGGGTACTGCGTGCCGGAACGTCAACCACTGTCGTGCACAGGTCGCACTCCACGTCGTCCACACACTGCGGGCGGGAGAGTGTATCTGCTAGGACGTTTGACTTACCCGGTGTATACTCGATCCTAAGGTTGTATTCTTGCAGACTCAGCGCCCACCTGGCCAGGCGACCGCTGGGTGACTTGACACTCATCAGCCATCTAAGAGGCTGATGATCGGACTTAATAACCACCTCTGCTCCATCTATGTAGCCGCGAAAACTGGAGACGGCCCATACGACAGCTAAGGCCTCCCTTTCTGTCGTATTGTAGTTCCTCTCAGCGGCGGTGAGTAGACGGCTGGCGTACTCAACCGGACGCTCATCATCCCCCTCCCCCTGAAGGAGAGCTGCCCCAAGAGCGTAAGTGCTGCTGTCGGTTCTGAGGGCAAACGGTATACTCTCGTCTGCCTGTCGCAGGATCGGCGCTGACCTCAGCAAATACTTAATGTGCTCAAAAGCCTTCTGCTGACCAGAGTTCCAATGCCAGATACTTGCCTTCTTCAGCAACGTCGTCAAAGGCCAAGCAACCTCGGCGTAATTGGAGACAAACCGCCTTAACCAGCTCGAGGTCTGCAGGAAGCACCTCAAATGCTCGACATTTTCGGGGACCGGCATCTCTGCTATTGCAGAGGCCTTTCCGAAGTCTACACTTACCTTTATTTTGTGGGTGGCGAAGCCTGTGGCAGGCCCCGCCGAAGCAAACTGTCCCTCTCTGCTAGTTAAGAACTTATTAAGGGCTACCCTGTACTCTGGTGCCAGCCCAGCGCCTTCCCCTTCGCGCAGGCAGACGTTGGAAGCCTCCGCTTGCATCAACTCTGCACTGTTTAACACATAGGAATGGACAAAAGGGAACTTCGCTACAGGGTCTGACGAGAAGTGCCAGGTATCCTTTGCTATGTCTAACACAATCCCCGCACTCGCAATAAAATCGCGGCCTAGCAGGGTCCTGGTTTCGTCACCAGGGAACACCATAAAATCGATGGTGACCTCCTTGTCACCGATAATGACTGGTACCGATGCGGCGAGTACCGTTCTAGATTGTCGCGATCCGTCGGCGAGTCCGATGGTACGGTCTATTTCTCTAAATGACACTCCATTCTGAATTAAAATCGAATAAAGAGATGGGCTTGCTACGCAATGACTAGCCCCAGTGTCGAGAATGGCTACACCTACCCTACCTACGATCCCTATTTCTACCATCGGGTGCGTGACACTTTCGCTCACTAAAGTATTAAAATCTGCCGATTTTACGTTTTTACATTTATCACATTTCGATCTAATCACCCCTGGCTGGCCACAACCATAGCAACATATCGAAGTATCGTTCCTACGTCGACCGCAGGGAACTTTCGTATCATTCGAGTTAACATCGAGTTTAGCGTCGGTAGTAGTGGACGAACCGCTAGTATGGGCCGCGTTCGTACCTCGCCCGAGTTCGCGCGAGTTTGTCGCGGCGGTCGCGCTTTCGTTTCGGTCGCTCGAGTTACTTACAACAGTAATACCTATTCGTTTCTTTACATCACTATTGCTACTATTAATATTAGAGCTTTTACACACTGATTCCGATATGGCGTCTTCAACAATTCGACACTTCTCCACTAAATCATCGACACTACATATTGAGTCACGTAACACACGTTTTCGTACACGTCTGTTCATCAAACCGTATATAATGTCTACCTGAGCAGCATCTGGGAGCTTGTATGGGAGCCGAGCGATGCACGCGCGTACCCTGCACGCGAAGACTTCTGCACGCTCACCATCACTTTGCTCGGACGCGAACATATCACGAAACAGTTTAAAACCTGGTCGAGGAGCACCGTACACTGCACGTAGACGCGCCACGGCGTCCTGCCACGTCGCGACACTAGCGCGGGCGCCGCGCCACCACACGGCAGCGGCACCTTCCAGCAGCATGGGGAGGCCACGTAGCGCGTGGGCGTCGGACACGTCGGCGCACTCCTTGTACAACTCCACAGCGTCTACAAACGCTTCCAGCACCTCCGGGTCCTGCGAGTCACCACTGTAGCGCGCGGTACACCGGGCGAAGTTTCCTCCTGACGCGCCGGCGTAAGCAGTCGTTACCGTCGTCGCAAGTCCCGGCGACGTTAGCGGCACCGACGCCGCAGTCGGCGTCGAAGCGGCTGGGTTCCATGGTTGCTGCATTCCACGCAACGCCTCCATGAGAGTCCGATTCGTCTCCGCCTGTGCGCGGACGAAAGTCTCCATCATCGAGGACATCAGCCTTTCCGGATCACACACGAAAGGGCTGGCGTAAGTGCAGCTTCTGTCTTGGTCGGCGGCGGCGGCAGCGACAGCGTTGAGGCGATTAGCAACAGCGGCGCCGCCGTAGTTGTGCGGTTCCGCGGCCTGAAAATCCTCTGAGCCACTGCCTTCCTCGTTTATGTCGTCTGCCCCTGAAGCTAGCTCTTCCGCAGAGCGGGCAGTGCGGGTCGTTCGTTTTGGCGGCATTGTTAGCGGGAAACGATAACACTAACACTGTACTGTGTGGCTCGGCCCCACGTTGGGCGCCAGTATAAAAGGCTATTATTGATGAGCACTTTTATTAAACAAACAAACAGTTTATGTACTATTACAAGCACAAACACAAGTCGACAAAACAAACATCAAGTACAAGTAATGAGAGCGGGCCGCCGACTGGCGGGCGGAACGCGGCCTCTCATGTCGGTAGAGCCTAAAGGAGCACAGCGCGCAGGCGCTGCGCGGGCGCGAGTAGGGTGCGGGACGAGGTACGGCTCCGCGAAGTGCGCGGACGAGCTGCGCGTTATAAACGTTATAAACTAAGAACATTAAGCTCAGTACTTAAACAAATAGTCAATGACGGATGAGCGCAAACGCCCTGCCTGGTGAAGTGGAGCGGACGTCAGAAAGAGATATAAATTCATGGTTTGACATGGAATTGAAATGACCAATCAGGGATTTTTTGTTTTTAAAAGAGGTAAGGCGCAATAAAGTAACCATACCAGAGAAGTGTCACTATCTCGCGGAGAAACGCACTCTTCAACTCTTCCCTGGAAGGTTGTTGTGTTCCTGCGAGCATGTGAATTGACAACACGCGAGCGGTACTTCCTACATTACAAGCGTTTTTAGGGTACGATAATCACTTTATATCAGGTGCGCTGCATGCTTGTACGTGCCCCAACCTCACTGTTTGGAGCCCAAGATTTAAAATTCAATAAAATAATTTTATTCATTTGTCTTCAATAGGGTTGTTCATTCCATACCTGGTATCACTCTTTTTACAATATTTGACCAGTTTCTTTACTCGGAAAATAAAGCTTATCCTATTCTTAGAATGAACAAGAGGATAATGATGTAGTGTTAGAACAAGTGGAGAAGATTCTATATATTGAAAGTGCTTTTAGCAGGGATGGAAGGTATACCGCTGATGCGGAGAGACGAGTGAATGTAGGGAATAGCGTGAATAGAGCGTGCGGTAAACTTCTAGACAGTCGAAATCAAAGCTATAGAGTACAGCTCGCTGTAAACAACATGGTGCTAATCCCAACACTAACTTATGGAAGTGAAAGTTGGATATAGCAGAGAGAAAATTAAATTAGAATAAATCCGGTCGAGATGACATTGGGCAAAATTTGAGGTGTGGTGCTTGCTGACTGCCGTCGTATTGATGGTCTATAATAGAGAATTGGTCTGAAAAAGAATATCGGTGTTCAGATTATAATAAAAGGCATTATCATTTCGCATGGTAGATAGATATGAACTAACGCGGTCCCATGTAATCTCTCTATGTGCCACTGTTTTAAAGTGGAAATCTCTAAAATCTTTTCTGTCTGCACTGATTTACGTTGAGTTGAATACACACCACATTGATTTCGTAGCTAACTACGTCGACATCCAGTTCTTTTTTATTCTGTAATCTGCCATTTGGCATAATCATCACAGCAAACCCGTTTCGTTCGTTCCAAAATTACTATTATGAAATGCTGGGTAATTGTATTTAAAAAAATTAATGTCGTTTTCAAACTTCAGGGAAAATCTTAGGAGTAGAAATAAGTTGTGTATTATATATATATTGTGTATACTGTGTGTGTTGTGTATAGTGTGTACACTGGCTTGCTAGGACTGGTAGATCTTTTCTTGTAAATTGTATTCAATTTTATAATAAGTTGCCTGAAACGGACCATACATTGTCCTTTCCTGACAATGTATTCAAAAAGCACATTAAAAATACTCTCTGTAAAAGGGCTTATTATAGAACTGATGAATATGTAAATGACAAAGATGTCTATAAATAATTCAGCACTGACAATCTTTAATTATACAATTTGATATCATTATTGTACCAATATGCTAATGTGAATTTACTGTAATATCTAATCGACAACTTTAAAAGTGCCTATATTGGCAAGTTTCTTTTGGCATTTCTTCTTCACAAAAGGTCATTTTCCAAATGCTAGCAGATTAAAAAAGAAAAAATCTTTTCATAGCTTTTAATTGTCCGTAGAAAAGCGCTAGAATTATCATCTTGGGCGAGAAAGCTCTGCGTTGGAATCGCCGTATTTGCTGTATGACACTCAGTGGGCTAACATTATCGCAATTTGCCACGGGGTATCGAAACATATCGCCAACGCTCTTACGTATGATTATTCCAAGAAAAACTGATCATTAACTTAACGATACATACCTGAGTGCCAAAAATGGAGTTTACCAACTTGGAGCACTCTGCGATGCGAGTATAAACGACAGACCATTCGTCAATCTCTTTCGTTATTGATATGTAAGGGGTACTTGCTAACTTTCCTTTGTTAATACAGCGTACAAGTCCTCGCAGCTGTTCCACTATCACAACAAGCATAGATGATGATACCAAATATTCCAATACATAACGAAGAGCCATTAGCCTTACAAATATTATTTCCATTATTAAAAAAAAGTAACTAGAGAAATGAGACGTATCATAAGGTAGCAACATACAAGAATAGATAAGCATACATATTTCTGATAAGATCATCAATATAAATAAGCAGTTTATTATTAGTTGTTTACTTTTAGTATTTTTTTTGTATAACCTATCAAATTTCAAATATTGTGAAACTGTATTTGTACAAAATACTAGCTTTTTAAACATATTACTGTAATACAATGGCAAAAGAATAAGTATTATGGCAACTAGGAAACTAGGAACGTAGATTAAAGTATTTATAGTTGGCACATGCTTGTAGTGTCCCAAATACGTCACTATAATATAAACCATTATTGATATCTCTATTACAATTCTTACAAGTATCATTGAACGAACGAATCTACCGTAGAAACAATAATTTCTGTACACACAGACAGAGTTCTCGATTATAATGGTAAATGTTAACATTTTAGGTATCATTTTGTATACATTAAAGCACGCGTGCTAAGGTGACTGTTCTAGCAATACTACTGACTTATTAGGTTAATGGATTACAGTTGACATGTTAATGAAAAATGGTGATATTTCTAATGGATTGATAAATTTATTACAACGGTACTCTTTCGTTTAATATAAATAATGTGGGTTTGTTTAAAAATAATCACATATCTGACATCAAAAGTCTGAATTCCATTCTTTTATTTCAACAATAAAAGAATGGAATTACAGGACAATACATTGTTGATCGGCAGTGTATTGTCCTGTACGTACCTAACACTCTGGTTATTATTGAGGTAATATACTGACAATATATAATCGTCATTTTTTTTATATTTTCTAATTAACGTTAAGCGGTAATCAAGAATTAAAAAAAATAAGTGTGCAGTTTATATTAGAAGAACACAACCAGCACACTTAAAATTTACATTAATTAAAAATACACATCAATTGTATTATTTAAAATATATATGCATGACTTTTTGCCGCTTGTATCGTCACCTGTTTACATCATTCCCTGCACTCACTCTCTCTCCACATCAGTTCATCTGGCATATCACTAATAAGTTTTTATCCTCATTCTCTTCTTAATTATTTTTCCATACATTTTGGAACCTACAGTTATCAATTTAATGGCCCTATAGCTGGCGTAGTCCATTCATGATACTTTGCTTGAAATGACTGCATTCCTCCAATCCCTTCGGGCCTTTCCGGTTCTCCTTTAGAATTTAGGTGCCTATCTAATGCTATCAAAAAAGCTTTTTTCGCTGTAGAGTCTTCCCCCCGTGAAGATTCGTTACCTATTAACATAATAAGTATCAAGACTATATTTTTGCTGATCTCAGATTACGTATGTATCAAATTTTATACAATCCGTTTGGCAATTAAATTGTTTAATTGTATCAAACATGTTTACATACAGAGTAACTTTCGTATATGAAATACCCGTGAATGTGTGGATATGATTATTCTTTATCAAAGTGGTTATGCTATGAACCAAATGATTAATTCACAATATTTATAACCTAGCCACTATAACTCTATATATACGATATACGACGCTATCGTCAAAATTAATGAAGCAACGATAGTTCCAAATAAGTATAACGAAAGTCCTGCCATGTTCGTGTCCTTTGTCTGGACATAAATAATGGCAAAATTAGAAGGAAATTTCATAATTACATTAATATATATAGTCCGATCATAAGTTCTGTTGAAAAAGAAATTCTGTCAAACGAATATGCATTTATTTTTTATGAAGTAAAATAATCTCAAAAAAACTTATTTAATAATATTTAATAACTATCTATAACATCACGCCAAATCCCTTACCAAGTAGGCAGAGAGAACCGAGCGCCACATGACTAGATCCTTACATACCTCACTTGCTTCTTTAACATTCATTGCTCTTCTCATGCGCTCTCGCCGGTTTCTAGGGCTCCTGACATCACCTTCCGATAGAACACGACCAATTTGATCATGGTAGGTAAGTCTTGGCCTTCCTCGGCTCCTACATCCTTCCACTTTTGCATTGTATATCTGCTTCGTCATTCTTTCATCCTGCATTCTTTCTACATGTCCGAACCAACGTAGCATAGCTCTTCTTATTTTAACACCGACGCTCTCTATCATACCAACTCAGCTTCTAACCTCATCATTGCGAATACGGTCTACAAGCGTTACACCACAAATTATGCGCAACGCTCGCATTTCAACGCGTTTATCCTACTTTCATGCTCTCTTTGCCATACCCAGCTCTCGCTTCCATAAGTAAGCGGTGGGACAAGCACTGCATTGTGTATAGCCAGCTGCGCCTTCTGGCTCAGGTTTTTACTGCCAAGAAGTTCCCAACGCTCCATTCACACTATTCCCAGCACTCACTCGCCTTTCCACATCTGCGGTGTACCTTCCATCCTTGCTGAAAGCACATCCAAGATATACAAACTCATTCACTTGTTCCAACACTTCATCATCTACCGTAATCCTTACATTGGTTCTGGTTTCTTCTCTTTCAAATACCATTATCTTTGTTTTTTTCACATTCAATAGGAAGCCTTCCTTCATACATTCGTCTTTCATCATTGTGACTAGTGTTTGCAGTTCAGATGGTGTTTCTGCTAATAGGACGGTATCATCTGCATACAGCAGACTGTTCACCACTAGGTCACCCATGCGTAATCCTACATTTGTCGATCTTATTCTCTGTAGACAACTATCGAGATACAGAATAAACAGCCTAGCAGACAACATGCAACCCTATTTGACACCAATTTTAACATCAAACCAGAGTGACATATTTACCATCTATTCGCATACATATTGAACAATCCTTGTACATGGACTGCACAGCACGGAGCAGTGAACCATCAATCCCATATCTCGGCAATATGCACCACAGTTCCTTTCGCACAACCCTATCAAATGCCTTATCAAGATCCACAAAACCGCAGAAAACCTTCTGGTCTGTGGCGAGATGCTTCTCTACGATATTGCGGAGCGAGAAAACTGTCCGTAAATCCCCTTTCATTTCGGAATCCTCCCTGTGCTTCCCACAGCATTTTGTCAGATTTCACCCTCATTCTCCATTCAATTATCTTTCCAAATACTTTTGCTGCTAAGCTGATCAAACTGATGGCCCTATAGCTGGCGCAGTCCATGCGTGATCCCTTGCCTTTATACAAGGGTACGATGACTTCGCGTCCCCAGTCCATTGGGACCCTTCCAGCTCTCCAGCATATGTTGCATAAGTACCAGAAGGCGTCCCGAACGTAAGTGTTTGGTATTTGCCTCGAAGTTTTTCGTCAGCCTCTCTTCCTCATTCATAAATTGTCTTTCACGCTTCTCTTTCACTATAGCCTTGGTTTCATTCTTTCATAGACGGTACATTTCTTTGTTCTTCTCTCTCATACTTTCATTTAAGGGCAAAGATGATACATAATCCAGCCACGCTTTCCTTTTTCTTGCTACGGAGGATTCAACCTTCACATCCCACCAGGCATCTCCTTTCAATGTTTTATGCCTCTTTGCGCATCTACATGCTTCTTTTGCATTATCCACCATATTTTCTTTCAGAACTTTCCAGCAATCATCCACATCTGTGTCGGAACGACTTGCATTTGCAAGTCTCTAGCTTACCAGATGTACATAAATTCTCCTTACACCTTCATTTCACACTTACTTCCACACTCTGGAGCCCTGACCAACGGTAGCTTGGTCCTTCGCTTCGCTACCAGCGGGTGCGCTCTTTTTTGTATTTTCCAATGTATTTTTTTTATGAACTTTATATAAAAAAATGGAACTAAAGTTTAATGTTGATGGACGTAATGAATGAGAGACGCTTAGATGCTATGTGTGTGACAGAGACTAAGCACAAGGGGAGCGACACGGATGATCTAGATGTCCAGTGGGATGATGTATGTATGTATGGTCTGGTGTAGACCGGGACGATCATGCCAGAGCCGGTGTAGGTGTCATACTCTCCTCTCGCTTAGCCTCTGGTTTGAAAGAATACTGTTTGGTAGGGCCTAGACTTCTCTGGGTTCGTATGAAACGGGGCATCACGCGAGTATTTCTGGTTGCAGCATACGCTCCCGTAAGCTCAGCCTGTGCCCAAGAACTAGACAAGTTTTGGGAGACTGTGAGGGATTTTCTGGACGTAATAGATAGACGTCTCCGAAATTTTATAATGGATATAAGAGCCTTTAGAGGCCCCACTCTTGAGACAGACCACTACCTGGTGGTAATGCCGGTATGTAGGTCTTTTTAGGAAGTGGAGGCACTGGCGAGTGCGTATCCCTTTCGGAGATCATGAATGTATAAGGAGCGAAAAATTGCAAGATGAGAATGTAAGGAGAACGTATGGGCATCTGGCCTCTCCGACTCAGATGTGGATGATGGTTGGAAAGTTTTGAAAGAAAGTCTCTCCAAAAGAGTTTGGTATTTGCCTCGAAGTTTTTCGTCAGCCTCTCTTCCTCATTCATAATTTGTCTTTCACGCTTCTCTTTCACTAAAGCCTTGGTTTCATTCTTGCATAGAATATTTCTATGTTACAGTATTTATGGCCAAACTACAGTAGCGGCACGCTATGATGGCCGTTTTGACATATTACAATAGTGACGTGAAATGTCAATTTATTCCCGAAAAAAATATAATCAAATCTGTAAGTTTTTATTGCAATTAGTACCTGATTAAAAGGGTTTAGTAAAATAAAAATAATATTTAACATTAATAACTTAAATTAAAAAAATGTCTACCAAGTAGTAGCGGCAATGTTTATGGAATGTATTGCATACAAGTCAAATGTAAAATACAAGTGTTATGCATATTAACATATACATAACGCCATCTACCGGTAATACCGTGAAACATTTAGCAGTTTTAACCTATTGCACATTTTTAACTATAGCGCCATCTACCGGTAATATCGTGAAACATTTAGCAGCTTCAACCTGTACTTTTGTGTTCGAGTGCCATGCATTCACTCTCGCTCTGTCTCTTTCTATTCCTCCTCCATGGTAGCGTTAAACGTTTAACGCAATCTTTTTGCAAGTCGCATTAGAAGTATAACTTCAAAAAAGTTTTCACATTCTAAACACGTTCCAAATTCAATTTCGCATAGCATGACTTCTTGCTCTAAATATCCGTCTGCGCCGAAGCACCTCCACCTTACAGAAGTCCGCAGCCAAATAACAACCCCGGAAGGATTGTTGTGTTCCTGTGCGTGAGTAAGGTCGCCAGTTAACTGAGAGGTCGTTGTGCGGACAGCGGGAGGACCGGTGGATGTCGAATCGCCACTAGCAGTGTGGGCGCGGCAGGCTGGCGCGGCGGTCAAGGAGACCCGGTGAAACGGTTGACCGCTGGCCGCCCGCAGGTTAGTAGGGTTCCCGAACCCGGGGATCACTTAATCTCCGCCCCGGGAGGCTGAACCGCCAGCCTGTGAAAAGTCCCGGTTGCAGTGGTCGTGCCGGAGAAGGAGACCGGGGTGGACCCGGCTGCTGCAACAGGGGGGGGACCGGGGGCCCTTCCGCCCGCCGCGGCAGCAAACCGCATTACCCGCACAGTACTATGGTGAAAAACACCGCGCTTTTGTCCTTCACTCTGTCTGTTCATCGACCTCTTATTTTATTTTATTTACCTCATCACTCATGAAAAAGCAAAAAAAAACGGAAAAATGGTTTCACAGCGGCCACCCCTTCCACAATGTATGTGGACTTTTGCAACATCAGGGGTTTGCACTCGAACATCAACGCGGTCCATCATCACCTCGAAACCGCGCGGCCGACCATTCTTTTCCTCACGGAGACACAAATATCCTCACCGGCCGACACTTCTTACTTGAATTACCCCGGGTACAAACTGGAGCACTTGTTTGTGCGTCATGCCGGGCTATGCTTGTTCGTCCGGGAGGATATTTGTTGTCGCCGATTGCATAACCTTGAAGACAGGGACCTGTCGATATTATGGGTGCGAGTGGATCAAGGCGGCCACACCCGAATCTACGCGTGCCTTTACAGGTCTCATAGCGGTGATACAGACACAACTCGGTTATTTGAGCGCCTGCAAAGGGCGACTGACAGCGTCATCGAACAGTATCCCTCCGCGGAGTTAATGATTTTGGGAGACTTCAATGCCCACCACGCCGAGTGGCTTGGCTCTCGGTGCACTGACTGCGCGGGGAGATCTGCTCATGAATTTGCTCTGGCCTATGGTTTCTCTCAACTGGTTCTTTCTCCCACGAGAATACCAGATGTAGAGGACCATGCAAGCTCTCTACTGGAGAGCTTGCATGGTCCTCTACATCTGGTAACCTTCTGCTGACCACACGTCCGGATGAGTATAACATCTCAGTGGATGCGCCGCTTGGCTCGTCGGATCACTGCCTCATCCGGACCCAAGTGCCTTGTGCCAGACGCGATCCACGTCGGCCCACCGGATGTCGTCGCGTATGGCACTATAAGTCAGCAGACTGGGATGGATTGCGTGAATTCTACGCATCGTACCCGTGGAGGCAGCTGTGCTTCGAATCAGACGACATTGATTCCTGCGCAACCGCAGTGGCTGCGGCGATATTGGATGGCATGGAATGCTTCATTCCCAGTCGCCTTGTAGCTACTGCGGGAGCTCAAAAGCGGCCGTGGTTTAATCGGCGTTGTAAGGAAGCCATTCTTGTTAAGCAGGCTGCTTACGATGCTTGGACCACGGCGCATGCTAATGGGGATCCTAGAGTCTCTGTTTTGAAGCGCAAACTGAATGCTGCCTCGAGGTCCAGTAAAAGGGTGGTCGCTAGAGCAAAATTCGATTTCGTCGGCAGAGTTGGCGAGCGACTTGCGAGCTTTCCCTCTGGGAGCCGTGCTTTCTGGTCGCTCGCTAAAGCTGCCGAGGGAAATTTCTGTCAACCGTCCATGCCACCACTGCAAAAACCGGATGGCAGTTTGGCCCATAGCGCTAAGGAGAAAGCCGATTTACTTGGTAATCTCTTTGCGTCTAACTCGAATATGAATGACGGGGGAGCTGTGCCACCTACCATCCCGTGGTGCGGTAGCTCAATGCCGGAAATCTCCATTACCCAGCGAGATGTCCGGCGGGCCTTACTCTCTCTCGACATTCATAAATCGAGTGGGCCGGATGGTATACCGGCAGTGGTGCTGAAGCTGTGTGCTCCTGAGTTGTGTTCTGTACTAACGCGCCTTTTCGTGCTTTCCTACTCCACTGGGCAAGTCCCGTCTTCATGGAAGACCGCCAATGTGTACCCGGTGCCCAAAAAGGGCGATAGATCAGACCCATCGAATTACAGGCCTATCGCCATAACCTCCCTTCTCTCCAAGGTAATGGAGCGTGTGATAAACATACGACTCCTAGGATACCTAGAGGATCACGACTTGATTAGCGACCGTCAATACGGTTTTCGCCATTGTCGCTCAACTGGTGATCTTCTAGTGTATCTTACACACCGCTGGGCTTTGGCGATAGAGAGTCAAGGTGAGGCATTGGTTGTCAGCCTAGATATGGCGAAGGCGATCGATCGGGTCTGGCACCGGAGTCTTCTATCGAAGTTACCATCATACGGGCTGCCCGAGGGTTTGTGCAAATGGGTCGCCAGCTTTTTATCCAACAGATGCATAAAAGCCGTGGTTGACGGTGGATGCTCCGATAGTATGGATATCAATGCTGGCGTCCCTCAGGGTTCTGTATTGTCTCCGACGCTGCTTCTGCTGCATATCAATGATATGTTGTCAATTGATGGCATTCATTGTTATGCAGACGACAGCACCGGGGATACTTATTATACAGGCCGTGCAAACATCCCTCGTTCCCTTGTGGAGGAAAGCCGCGACAAACTTGTGTCTGAAATGGATGGTACTCTGTCTAAAATATCCGACTGGGGGCGGCTTAACTTGGTCGAATTCAACCCCAAGAAGACACAAGTTTGCGCGTTCACCGCTAAGAAAACTCCATTTGCTGTGGTTCCTAAATTCCAGAACACACCTCTTACCATCACCAAAAGTATTAGGATGCTTGGCGTCGAGATCTCCAGTGATGTGCAATATCGAAATCACCTGGAGGAGAAGGTCAAGCTGGCGTCGAAAAAACTTGGTGTGCTCAACAGGGCTAAGCAGTACTTCAGTGCGGGGCAAAGACTTATATTATATAAGTCTCAAGTCAGACCGCACTTGGAGTACTGCAGTCACCTTTGGGCGGGAGCACCTGAATACCAGCTTGGACCGTGTGATTCGATTCAGAGACGAGCTGTGAGAATTGTCGACAATCCTAAGCTTACACACGGTATTGAACCCTTAAGTTTAAGGAGAGACTTTGCCTCCCTTTGTGTGTTCTACCGATTGTACAACGGGTTGTGTTCTGAAGAGTTGTTCGAAATGATGCCGACGGCTACTTTTTATAACCGCACCGCTCGCCGACGGCGGGGAGTTCACCCTCACACGCTTGAACCGCTATGGTCGCGTACGGTGCGGTTCCAGAGAAGTTTTCTTCCGAGAACACTCAAGCTGTGGAATGAGCTCCCAGCCGAGGTTTTTCCAAGGAACTACAGCATGGAGTTCTTCAAAAAATGCGTGAAGAGGTTTTTAGAGGGTCGGCAACGCATGAGTGACGCCCCTGGTGTTGCAAATGTCCATAGGCTACAGTGACTGTTTAACATCAGGCAGGCCGTATGCTTGATTGCCACCTTAGTGGTATAAAAAAAAATCACGATCGAAATAGTTACTAAGGCGTATAAGGAACTCACGTGTCTGACTGTTTAGAACAGTTCTCTGCGTGCGTTCGGACATATCGACGAAATCCATAACAAAAGGGGTAAACAGAGTCCAAATTAACGAGCAAGGGTCAACAGTAATGCAGTATTAATATCCGAAATCCAAAGCCAGGTCAAAACTATATCACAATCGCAGTGCGCTCACAGTTTGTACGAACTTCTTACCCTTCGAAACCTGGGTGGTCGAATACGACCGCGAAATGTATGGGAAAACGTATATAGAAGTACTTCGAAAAAAAAACATCAAGTCGAAACTGCTTTGTTTTCCTGACAAGGAGCATTGACGCGAGTTTGCCGGAGGTAGTAGTTGTGCTGGCCAGCGATCCTATGTGACGATCGTACTAGATTTCATTTTTTTTAAATATTGAATTTCGAAAAACAAATGCCGAGTTGTGTGGTAAATAAGTACACCAATAATTATAATCTTATAAAAATAAAAAATGAATGTTCGCGGGACCCTAATATATATAGTTTAGAAATCATTGTAATAAATAAATATTGTGTCCTAAAATTAAACATTCGATAAATTTTATGACTAACACGTCACTATTGACAATAAAGAACAGCAATTTGCTCCTTCAAATGTAATTATTAATTAATACGAAACTTCATGAGCGGACAAACGTCAAAACGGCCATCATAGCGTGCCGTTACTTTAGTTACAATAAGATTTAGAAGTTCCGCGATCGAGCGATATAATCTACCCTGATTGAAAGAAATTTTGAACGTCAATAGATTATTAAATATGAATGGTTTCTAATTAACAAGAAATTTAATAGATTATTTAGAACGTATTATGATCTATTAAGCCGGCGAGATCCGACTCCTCTGATCCTGATTGTTCTACCTGACGGATAAAAAAGAAAGTTTATTTTTAGTAATAAATTTTTATTAGGAGTAATAATTTTGATCATAAAGTCTCGTCACTACAATAATACTGGTTATCGTCATCTTGCTTCATCATTTTAGACATTATTTGTAGAAACTGATCAGCAGGATATTCTACGTCTACTTAACATTCTGTTTACAATATATTACATCGTAACGCTAGTAGTAGTATCACTAATCTAGGAATGTGCAATTTTTGTGATTGCAGGCGTTTAGATTTCACAATTTCGTTGGGTTGCTCTTCAAGATTTAAACAACATTATTACACTGCAGCGCGATAACAGTGTAACCGGTGATGATTGAGATGCTTATGGGCAACAAAGTCATGTTGATGTCGATACCAAATGCCCTCGTACGGATTGGTCGCGTCGTAACTAAGCGAAGAAGATCACGTATCGCTTTGTACTCCGATTTACCTGAAACGTATCATAGCGACAACTAGGGAAATTGCAATTAAAAGGAGTTCCCTTATTTATGATTCGTTATTTTTCTAAGTAGAGTCATTTTAATACTTAAACTATAGTTAAGGACACTTTCTTCTGAGTATCGATATTTGATCAAATTTCGCCTTAATTTATATATAAATAAATAAATATAAATATTGTCGGACAAATTACACAGCGCCATCTAGCCCCAAAGTAAGCGAAGCTTGTGTTATGGGTACTAGACAACTGATAAACATACATAAATACTTTTTTTTGTAAATACATACTTAGAAACATAGAAAATACCCAGACCAAGACAAACAGACATGTTCATGCACACAAATGTTTGTACTGTGTGGGAATCGAACCCACGAGCGTTGGTGTCAAAGTAGCGTAACTACGCGTTTCACCACTGCGCCACCGAGCTCGTCAAAAAATTTACTAATACTTTTTGAATATTTGCCACCTACAATTTGTTTATTTATATTAAAAAATTTATTAGTGGTGTTTTAAACTCTTACTATTAATGAATCTTGGTTATCTAAATATACAAAATAAGTTGATAGAAAGATAAATGAGACACAGTAGAAAAAAAAATACCTAATAAATATTTAGTATAGTGAAAGTATGATGAAAAGTGGTGAAGCGGCGTTCTATAATGGTCCTATTCTGAAAACATTCACATCTAGTTCGTTGATATTATAATTCGAAACTCCTCGCCAAAATCATGGTACGTATACCGAATTGACACGCCACTAAAGATGTTGGTGCGGCCTTCCGATCGTTTGGTTTCCAAGTCAAACTAACGCGACCGCTAACAAACAACTAAGGCAGACAAAGGTGTGTCTATCGAGTCTATTAAAATCACCTGCTGGAAAGTCTTCTTCTTTTTCCTAGCACAATCCGTTTCCTTTAGAATTGGCAGAGTCTGCTACCTTAGCCTAAAGATTTGACGAAAACTTACATGGAACGACTGCCGTCAGACTTTCACAACTCAGAGACTTCCCTGCGCGCGCCCCCCGGTTTCATTGTATCACAATATTGAAAAGTTGCGGTGATTATTCATGTTGGAAGTTCAAGTTGAGAATGTTACTTACACATGAAGAACTGTGCTGCACCATAGTTGGGTATGCAGAAACTGATAAGACACCTTTGGAGGTACGTAACCCTAATGACCAGAAGGCACTTTCAAAAATATATCTGACGGTGGACGGCGCTGCAATCATGCATGTGCGTACTGCACGTACAGCAAAGGAGGCTTGGGATTCACTACAGAAAGCATACGAAGATCGAGGTTCGGGAAGAAAACTGGCACTGGAACGTAAACTCTACAGATATTCCCTAACGGATTTTGTGGATATAGAGTCATATATAAATGCAGTCTTAACCACTGCCCAGGATGTTGATGATATTGGAAAAAAGATCGATGACAGCTCTTTAGCTGCGATTATTCTTTATGAACCGTTAATAATGGCTTTAGAAAACTCGAACATAGAGGTCGCCTGTGAGTTGATAAAGGCAAAATTACAGAATGAGATGTCGAAGAACACTCTACAGGATGACGCAACTGCACTGCGTTCTGTGGTTTCTTAAACTAAGAAAAAGGATTCTGTAGTTTGCTTTAAGTGTAAACAACCTGGCCACAAACGCCCTGATTGTCCCTTAAACAAAGATAAGAAGGCGCTTAGTGTGACTGAAAAGGAAGTACTTAAAAGCGCAGATTGCCCTCTAAAACAAAAGATCGAGGTAGAATCTAGTATGAAGGAATTGACTTTATTTGCATCAACACCAATTGAACAAAAATGGATCATAGATTCCGATGCAACTCTACATATGACACCTGTTGCTAAATGGTTAGATGAATATCGCCCTATAGAAAATGGTGAAATAACTGTAGCAAACGGTCATAAGTTAGCAGCTGTAGGTAATGATAAAGTGCATATTGAAACTAATTCAAATGTAAGTAAAATAGGAAATGTAGTTCATGTTCCTAAATTAAACTGTAACTTACTCTCAGTTAAAAATTACATAGATAAGGGTTACTATGTTATTTTTGATAAAAATGGGTTATTTTTATGAACCAAAAGATGTAACCTATTCTGGAAATGCAATTTTACATGGGTCCTTTTGCAGTGGCGTGCACAGAGATTTTTGACAGGGTAGGCAGAATTTTTTTAAAGCTATTAACTTACCAAAAAATACAGAATGTTGATTTTGGTTACCCAATCTTGTGGAAATAATGATGTATGTGATCACTTGTTTTTTTTCACCGAAAGATAGTTTTGAAAACATTTATTTTCCCTACACACACCACATGAATAACTTTCGCAGTGAATATCATCATATTTATCAACTTTAAAACTTTAAAATCTTATTTCGTCTGCTACCAGTCAATCAATTCAAAACAAAAACAATGGCGGCCGTTTTAAAATCAAAATAAAATTGAACATCAATTTTATACGAAAAAAAGAAATGGCAATATCTTTCACTATAATTATATGCAGCAAACTACTTTTTAAAATAGTTACGTAGCAATGCTCGCGACACTTCGGTGATTTACGTTATAGTTCAGCTGAAAAGACATTGTCTATACTTTGCGATTGTGGGCGTTATTTGTGTTATTGTGGGCAATGTAATTATAGGAATGCACACTACAGTATTTGTATAAACAACACGGCACACATACGTAAATTTAGACAGATATAGTTAGTGTCTCTGCCGTAAAAAGCTGCCAATGCGGCGCTAGTGTAGCGTAGCGCCTAGCTGCGATTTGAATATGACTAGCGATGACTTTAATAACTTACCGATACCGATAGATGGAGCTTTTAATTTTTTGTTTTTGATACGAAATATTAGTTAAAAACTATGTTTAAGAATGAAACATCGGATGGTATTTATCAAATTGATAGGGTAGGTAATGTCTTTTTGCCTATATGGAGTGCACGCCACTGTCCTTTTGTGGTGGATTGTATACTTTAGATTGTACAACCAAGTTATTTTTTGTGCCTAGTTGGCATAAGCAGTTGGAGCATCTCTGTCGAATAGGAATGGATCTCCTTAAAGGGGTCTAGATGTCGGCGTAGAGTATACAGAGGTTGACAAAGGACCATGTGTATCGTGTATGGAAAGTAAACATGCCAGGAAACCATTTAAAAGGTTGAAATATAAGAGAGCTACATCAGTGTTAGGCCTTATCCACACTGACGTGTGTAGATACCGATGTCTACAAACTCTTTTAAAGGTAATAAATATATTATTATAGACTATACACGTTTTATATTTATTTATTGTATGTCATCTAAGACTGAAGTACAGTCGAAGTTTTGCTAATTTAAAACATTCGTACAGAATCAAACTGGTGCGAAAATTAAATTCTGCGATCGGATAACGGTGCCCAGTTTGTGAATAAGGAGATGTCAGATTTCCTTATCTCCCGAGGTATAAACGAAACGCACGAAACCACGACACCATATAGCCCACAGCAAAGTGGGGTGAACGGTGTAACTGTAGTATTGAGAAGACCCATTCTATATTGTTGCACGGTAATCTACCAAAAGCTTATTGGCAGAACGCTGTTGAGGCTAGTGTATATTTAAAGAACCGGTCTACTCATTGCGTACTAGATGGTAAAACGCCATTTGAAATGTGGTACGGGAATAAACCTGGCCTATCCACATCTGAAAATATTTGGATGGAGGGCGTTAGTTCATGTTCCCTCTTGTCATAGAACAAAGTTGGATATGAAAGCAAGGGAACATATATTCGTATGATAGATGATCCCAGGAGTTATTTTTCCGAGATATTAAAAATGTACGGGGGTTTCAACGCGAGACATATATTATAGTTATATATAGGTAGTTAGAATAGGAGAAACGCTACCTCCTTGACCCTACTTATAGCCATCTGCAGGGCTCTCCTGCTCTCCACGTAAACGCCGTGCAGATATCTATGCGGTGCGGCTATCCCTTCCTTCGTCCCGGGGGCGGCGACGCCTGCTCCGGGTGTACGCTCTACGCGCCCCGTTGCAGTCGTCCCGGAGGTCGGCTATCTCCGCCGACTACCAGTAGACCGCCCGCCTTGGGGGCGGACGCCCAACGTTGGGCATGGCCGCCCTGCACACCGCCGTGAAAAAACAACTGATGAAAACTGAGACAGAAGAAGACAGGCTATCACGGGAAATGACGAGGAGAAAACATCTGCCAACAAATATTAGACCCAGTATTAATGTTGTTCTACACACTGCACGTTTTCAGGCTATAAAAGCTTACAGAGTTGAGACAAGAGACAAAGCATTTGCCTCTTTAAGGACAAACTGAAATTGTGGTTATTGGAAAGAATTTTTTACAGTTTATATGAATGTTTTAATAATAATGTAACAATTTAATTATATTTTAATTTTTAATTCGATGGCTTTTCTTGTTATTTTTTTTTTTCATTTTTATGTGACTTTTATTGTTACTATTGTTACTGTGTGTGTGTGTGTGTTGTTTTTCACATATTCAAACACAAATTGTAAAATTGTTCATCAAATCAAATTGATTGGTTCCGAGGTCTGACTTTTGACACGGACTACTGCCTGGTGATTAGCCGATTTATTGCCCTGAAGGACATTATCATGGATGAAATTGAATAGTCGATATGAACTTTGAAAAACGGAGAGTCGGCGTGAACCTATACTGTTACGGCTCAGATGATCAAACCAGGAAGGATCTACGTTTGGGTCGCCTTCTGGTTTTTGTGCAATTTATGCTGGAAAACTGGTTTAATGGGTCCTAACAAATTGGAAATCGCACTGTGTCTCAAGCATTCACTTAGTCACGCATATACTGCGCCAACTATAGGGTCATCAACTTAATAAGTAAAGTATACTAAAAAAATGTTGAGAATAACATGAGGGTGTAGTTCCATGGAATGCTTTGGGAAATATAGGGTGGCTTTCAAAGTCACTGGGAATATAGGGATCGAGTCTTTTCACGTCTTAATATCGCGACAAAGTGTATAGCTATGGACCAGAAGGTTTTATGAAGGTTTGTGTATCGTGAGAAAGTTTTTGACAGGATTGTAAGAAAGGATCTCTGGGGTATTTTGCCCAGATATTAGATTCGCGGCTGAGTAATGACGAAACGGATATACAATGCGAAAGCGGAAGTTTGTAAGAACATAGTAAGGTCAAGATTCTCCCACCATCATAGAGATGATCTTGTTTTATCAGAAGGCTATGTCAGGAGCTCTTGGAACTGGCGAGCGTGCTATGAATATTGAAGAAGCGGCGAGGTGCATAAGGACCGCGTCTTGTAGCTTGTAGATACTCTCTGCATACCCCGCAAGGGAAGACATAGGCAGATAGGTAGACGTCGATAGAGTTGGTAGACTGCAGATAAAATCGACTGGTGCGCACATAAAACAGTAACGGAGCAATGACCGAGTATTGGACCGATGCGGCTCTGCACAGACCCCATACCATACGATGAAGTGGTGATTAATACGACTTGCGCTACGCTATTCTGACTACCAAGCAGATATGTACATCTGCTTGTAAAAAGCGTGTCTCGAGAAACTTATGGTCGAAAACCCAATGTCTTCAAAAATATATTTTTTTCTGCGAGGTGGAGGTACTTCCCCAGACGGCCTCCTTTGATGCGCCCTACCTTTCTTAAAAATATCCAGACCAAAATGAAACAAATATGTTCATAACCACACAAATGTTTGCCTTGTGTGGGAATCCAACCCACGAGCGTTGGTGTCAAAGTCGCGTCATTCACGACTACGCCACGGAGCTCGTCAATAGAATACAAACAAGAGCTGAATAGCTGTAAGCAACATCTCGATAGCTCGATAGACATGGGTCCTCTCCGCATATCCTCCAGCAATAAAATGCAACAAAATAGGGATCCAATCTCTATGAACTTAACCGTCAGCTGTTTAGATAGAGGAAGAATATGTTAGTGGACCACAACAAGTAACTAGTCTATTACACAATCAAATGCATTGTGAATATACTATAATATAATAAATACTGGCATTTACTTGAGAAAAGCTTTCACGTAATAGTACAAAACGAAACTTCAACAATCAGAAGAATTTTATGTTATAGGTGAGTTGTCCCTTTTTGTGATATACGTCCGCTTCTTTCATGTTATCCATGATATAGAGTCGGCTTTTGCTAAGTAGGCTAATGCTACAGCGTATCTAAATTACGATAAAACTGCGTGCTTGCAGTCATGGAATAAATACATCGAACATAAATGTACTGCAGGACTGCACGTACCTAATTTTTACCCAATACAAAGATTACCTAAACTAAATAAAGTTCCATACATTCCATTTTTCCGACAAGAAGTTTACTCAATTGTCGTTTTAGACAGTCAGAATTGTTTTGGGCTTCCTGTGCTGTTGATGCCAACATGTAGAAGCATACAAAGGTTTCGACGAACATGTGAACAAATGGTAAATACATTGTAAATGATGCGCCAGGACCCTGAAATTGAAAAAAGGTAATAAATCTTCAGTCAATTACCACCACTATTATAAATGCAAAAGGAATACAGTACTACTTGATATCTTTTTAATTTTTAATTTAAGATTTTATTCAGATACAGTTAAGAACATGAAGAAGTCCATAGGTACTATTTATTATCGCGCTAAAGCGATCCGTGCATGCAAAATCATGGACGGATAAGCAGAAAATAGTTTATTATTAAATAGTAATATAATATTCCATTTGTAATTATCATTTGCACGGTGATGGTATGATCCACGAGATTACAATAGGTCGGAGAAAATGATTTTTCGTATATTATAAATAAAAAATTGCAATTGCTCCTTGGTTGTTATTACTACTTGTACTTGTTACTACTGTTACTGTCTGTATCTGACTGGTTTTGATACCGTTAAATATTTGACCTTTTAAAAACAGAAAAACATGAAGTAATAATAGTTTCCCGCAATTTTTTGATTGTTTTTCTGTCTGCCAAAATTAATGAATCTAACTCAGAAATTCAGTACATTTTGAAGTTTTAGTAAGTAAAGGGAAAAATGTGAAACAAGCCCCGAAAAAAATTAACATTTTTGAACATAGTGCAGAGTCAGCACAAAATTAGTTCAAGTGTTTCAGTCCAAGATGTCAAAGATAAACCTCGCTATGGTCAACCTGTTTCATTTCAAAATGAGATAGATATACAAAATTGATCAGGAGTCCCAAAATTTCTACTGCAATAGTATTTTGTCACTACCTACAAAGTAACAACAAGTTATTAAACAAAATGGCACATGTCTATTATTATCAAATATAAATAAAACTATGATATAAATATCTTGAATTTGTATATAAAATGCGAAAAAACTTTTCTCCAGCCTTATGTTTCAAAAAACGTGTGAACTAGCCTACGGGAGGTCTAGTTTTCCCTGGGTTGTGGAGATTTGACGGCGGTCACTCCACGTAAAAGTCAGTATCTTCAAGCGAAATCCCTAGGGTTAGGTACCAATTACGCCATTCCTAATGGATTAGAAAACAGAATAACGCTAGATAAATCAAGGAAATTAATATCCAATATGAAAACTAAAGCTAATTCTATAGTAAGTAAAATCATCGGCACAGTTACCTTTACGTTAACGTCCGTTAAGAAATACAATACAACAATGTAGTGTATTATAGCTATTGTGAGCATTATAGTCAACTGCAAAAAATATATATATTACATATCACGTTATTTTCCACGTTATTTTCCACACATGAGGATTTTTCAAATACCACTTAAAATCAATGCTACCAATTTAGCGTTGATAAAACAAACATTCAAAGTGTTTTATTTAAAATTGTATTCAATAACAAGCAATTTTTAAGCCATTATATGCTAGTTTACAATTTACAATTAACACAAGTAACAATTTACCACACTCCCGCATATCTACGAGTATTATCCTTGGAAAGAACTGACGATATACTTGATGAAAGCTTCATAGAAATATGCACATGTTATGTAATATATTCAAAATCTGTCATCTCTCGTCATCAAAATAATCATAAATTAATCTTCATATGTCCATATTCTAGTACATTCAAATATAATTAAAGAGTAAATAAACTTCCTTTCATATGGACAACATGTATTCATATATATTCGTTTAATTTAGGTCATCATGCTTTAGCTAGATTACACATATAATAATATTTAAATTTAGCTACTGCATTAGGCCTATGCATATAATCGCATACTCTATAAGACAGGTGTACATTTATACAGATCTAATTATTTTTTGTGTGCCTTATCGGGTCAATACGTTTATCTTTTAGAAAAGTTTTCCACAAGACAAGTTTCACTTTACAGAAAATTTCGAAACATTAGAACGGTCACCTGATTGTAAGCGGAGACTCGGATATGATGACAAGAGAAACCAGCGTTAGACTTCTCATGTATATTTATATATATATACCAAGTCGGGTCATAAGTTCTGTCAACCTTATTATTTTCATTTTGGAATACTGGCCAGTACCTAATACTTTGACTAATTTAAAAAATAGAACGTTCCCGCTTACCGAAAATAATAAAAATATTATTTTTCATTAATTTTTAAATATGGAGTGGTCTAAGAAGGAAAATAAAGTCGCGGTTATCGCGTTGCACCGCTGTGGTTACGCGCCAAAGGAGATATTCAACATTCTACAAAAATTGAAAATAACACTACGGTTTGTTTTATCGCACGATTTTAACGATATACTAAAGATTCAAGCTTCGAAGATCGTAAGAGGAGCCGCCGACGTCGCATAGTTAGGACACCAGTGGTCATCAAAGCAGTGAAGGCGCGAATCGAAAGAAATCCAGTGCGTAAACAAAAATCTTAGCTCTTCAGATGAGATTAAGCAGAACCACTGTCAAAAGAGTGTTAAATGAAGACCTAGAATTACGAGCTCATCGTAAAAAATCGGACATTTTTGAACGAGCGTTTGATAAAAATTAGGATAGAAATATCCAGCGATTTCTTACGGTGGTACGCAGGAAAAAAATACCGCCAAATTTTGTTTTCGGATGAAAAAGTTTTTAAAATCGAAGAAACTTACAACAAACAAAATGTTAAGGTGTATGCACAGTTGTGAAGAAGCGAGCGCGCGTATTCCCAGGATCCAGCGAGCATTCATCGTTTGGCTTGGAGTCTCGTATTCAGGCAGGTGTTTTTCTGTGAAAAAGGTGTGAAAACCAGTACCGTGGTTTACCAAAATACCGTCCTAACAAACATAGTAGAACCTCTTTCTCAAAGAATGTTTAAAAACAGACACTGGATATTCCAACAGGATTGCACCAGCTCATAAGGCACGAAGCACTCAAAACTGGTTGACCGCCCGCGGAATTGACTTCATCGGGCAAGAAGACTGGTCCTCTTCTAGTCCAGATTTAAACTCACAGGACTGCAAGATATGGCAACATTTGGAGGAGAATGTTTGCTTTAAACCTCATCAGAATTTGGAGTCTCTCCAAGCATCTCTGGTTAAAGCAGCGGCAGAAATAGATATAAATGTGGTGCGTGCTGCGATTGATGACTGGCCGCGTCGATTAAGGGCGTATATTCAAAATGGAGGAGGGCACTTCGAATAATATAAATGAGATTTTATTGTACATTTCATTACCTTTTATTTCATATATAACTTTTACATAATTATCAAAAAGTGTATCATTAATTACATCAAAAGTTTTTGACAGAACTTATGACCTGACTTTGTTTGGTTTAACAGATATAGATTCCGCCTTTTTGGCCGTAGGATTCCATATAGGAAGCATGTAAAGTTCTCAACTGTGTGTGTCTGAATTCTTTTTGAGTAATAAACTTGGCCATCCAAATACGTCTTTGAACTAATAAGGTAACATAAGGTTCTAATCCTGAAATTAAAGTTATCAGGCTTCGATCGGAAAGCATGGCGCCATGACGTCACCTACGAAATTAATTTTGACTTTGAACTCTCTATCCCGAGCAAGTATGCTTGAATGGTTTGCTTTCTACCCCACGCCCGTGTGCTTTTTACCCCGTTGGTGGTCTAAAAAAGCCCTTACTTCTTTGTAAACTTGCTTTTATCAATAAAAAAATTAAGACTTGTTTCCCATACACCTTTAGTTAAGTAAATATATGTTTTGTTAAAGTGTTACATACATTTATTTGTATCTGTAATGTACCAAACTCATATGGCCTAGGCCTTAGATATAATAGTATTGCATTATTAATTTTCATAATACCATTTTGGATATAAGACTATGAAACCGTCCAAATCCGAAGTTTGAATTAAATTGAAAATTTCAGTGTTCGCAAATCTGTTTTTATACAAGAGCTTCCTTTACTAGTTAGAGGAAATATCCGCCGTAGTATCTAGAGAAGCATTTGACCATTAACCAAAAGGCTTTCTGCGGTTTTATGGATCTTGAATAATCATTTGATACGATTGTGCGAAAGGCACTGTGGGACATATTACCGAAATATGGGTTAAAGGTGCACTGCTCCATGATATGCAGTCCATTTACAAAAATTGCTCAGCATGTGTGCGAATACATGGCAGATGATGTTAGAAACAGAATTGGTTTGAAAAATAGTGTTAGTATTATAATAAGAAGAGGCATGCTCCATTGGTTCGCTCATGTAGAAAAATGCACGAAGAAAGAATTACGAAACAGATATGCCACGCGAAGTAGAAGGATGTACAAGGGTCATTTGAAAAGTTCTTAGCCTAACATGGTTAAAGTAATTGGTTTTTTTTATAACTATCCTCATTTTGTAGTTACATTATTTAGCAACAAGTATGCACAGTTTAGTTTATTCACAGTAACTCATTGTTCGTTTACACGTGATACCGTAAGTCAAGTCAGAGCTATTTTTGAAAATGGAAAAATTGAACATCGTGCAGTGATAAAATACCAGAATTTGAAAGGTTTAACTCCAATAGCTATACATGAAGACATGTCTGCTACTTTGGGTGAGTCCACTCCTTCGTATGCGACTATTAAAAACTGGGTGGCAGAGTTTAAATGTGGTCGTGAATGGTCAAGATGAGCCCCGTAGTGGCCGGCCTTCGACTGCTTCCGCTGATCAAAACAAAGAAAAAATCTGTGATTTAATTTTATCTGATCGAAGATTGACTGTCCAGGAGATAGCTAAGACTGTAGGCATCTCATCTGCGCAAACACATCATATAATTACTACTGAACTTGGATTCTCTAAGGTGTCTGCGCGGTGGGTACCGCGACTGCTTTCAGTGGAACAAAAACGCAACCGACTCACAACTTCTCGCGACTGTTTAGTGTTATATGAAGCTGACCCAATAGTAATTTGTTGAAAAATTTATAACCATGGATGAAATCTGGGTTCACCACAATATACCCGAGACAAAAGAACAGTCGAAACAATGGAAAAGAGCAGGATCGCCCACCCCAAAGAAGGCAAAGGTGGTTTTATCGGCGGGCAAAGTCATGGCATCCGTTTTTTGGGATGGAAAGGGTATAATTCTCGTGGATTATTTAAAAAAGGGTGAAACAATAAACTCCGATTACTATTGCAACCTGTTGCGTCGTTTGAGAGAAGAAATCAAAGAAAAACGTCCAGGTTTATTGAGAAGAAAAGTCTTGTTTCATCAGGACAATGCGCGCGTTCACACCTCTGTGCAATCCATGGCAGAAATCCATCAATGTGGCTTGGAATTGTTACCCCATCCCCCATATTCACCGGATTTAGCACCGTCTGACTTTTATCTGTTCCCAAAGCTGAAAAATTTTTTAGGTGGTAAACATTTTTTTACAAATGAAGAGGTCATAGCCGCCGTGGACGCTTATTTTGAGGAGTTAGACGAAGATTTTTTTAAAACGGGTATCGAAGAAGAGGAGAGTATGTTGAAAAATAAAAATAAACTCAAAATCGTGTGGTTTCATTAAGTATGTTAGGCTAAGAACTTTTCAAATGACCCTCGTAGAAGCCGAGCAAGCCTTACCTACCATGATAAAATTGATCGTGTTTCATCTGAAGGTGATGTCACGAGCATTAGAAAACGGCGAGCGTACATGAGAAGAGCAATACATATTAAAGAAGCGAGTGAGGTGTGTAAGGATCGAGTCATGTGGCACTCAGTCCTCCCTGCCTATCCCGAAAGGGATTTAGCGTGAAGTCATAGACAATTCCAGTATCTGCATCAAGTTTTATGAAGCGAATATACAGTGTCTCACAACAAATTTTGTTAAACATTTAAAAACAATGAAAAGTATATTATGTATTATAGTAACCAATAGTATTGAAATTAAACTATTTTTAACGGAAGTATCAGTCTTTCCTGCGACCACGGACGCTGCAAAGCGTTCGAAACGTCAGGTTTCAACAAAATAAATAAAACACGCGATACTTCCGTTAAAAATAGTTTAATTTCAATGTGTAACAATCGCGAAAACCTAAGACAATACTAACCAATTGTAGTAATTATGTATTAAACGTAACATTGCATTTAGTAGTTATTTAGGAATTGTAGTATTTTGTATAGACTGCGGTCATAATTTTTGAGGGTTACATATGGTAAAACATGTATGAATTTGGATGCTTCCAACATCTTTTTTCTTTCCAATTTTTTTTTATTTTTAACACTAAAGTAGCTATTTTCTGTTCTCTAACGTATTGTCTTAATATAACGAAAATACGCGGGCATCGTAAGTTCGTGTGATTAAACGAATAAGTGTCTTAATTTACATTCGCGCAACGTGATAATGTGATCGCACTATATTTGTGTTTATTAATCGAGAGAACGTAAAGTAGCCCGTTCAAAATTACATACCCGAAAGTATAAACTATGCAGCTCCGATGTCCATGGTTATCGCCAATGCTATACAGAGTGCAAAGCTGGCTCTGCAGTCACACTTGTGATCACGCGACTATCTATTAAGACACCCAGTTTTTAAAGGATTCAATCATCAGTAAACGTACATACCTGAGTTCCAAAAATAGAATTTAGTAACTTAGAGCATTCAGCAATATGCGTATAAATGATTGACCATTCGTCTATTTCTATATGCTTACATAATCTTGGTGTAGATGATACTCCTTCTAATGATTCGTTAGAAGTACTAGTTGACCTTTTTATATCAATAGAGCGCATCAGACAAAGCATCTGCTCAGATATCACAACAAGCATAGATGATAATGCATAATATTCCAATGAATAGCGAAGAATGACTATTTTCGAGTGCGTGTGTAGTATTATAAATAAATACAATGGGATTCTAAAAAATCTAAATATTATGCAGTTCAAAGTCAGTAGCAAAACTTCCGTTAAAATAATCACCATAGCTATAATATTCAGAATCAATAGCCTTTTTTCAGTGTTCTTATTATATAAGTAGTCAAATTTAAAATATTGTGAAACTGAATTTAAATGACACAGAAACATTTTAAACATATTGCTCTTATACAAAGGCAATATAATAAGTGTAATGGCATTTACATTAGATAAAACGAAGTATATATTATAAGTAGTTCGCTCATACGTATAGTAAAAGGAATATATATATCCTATTGAAATGGCGATGAAAATCTCAATCAGAATTCTTGCCAGTATCACTGCACGAACAAATCCATTATAAGAACAATAATTTCTATACACGCACAAAGAGTTCTCAAATATTATAGTGTATCGCAGCATTTTAAAAATAATTTTATTATCGTTCCTGGAGAACGGAGTACGTACTGGAGTACTTCTATGTAATGCCACTATCGCAGTATTATTAATGAAATATGTCTAATTAAAGCGAACAGAAACGTAGTTACGTGACAGTTCATTTTGTCTAATTGAAAACAAAGTCAATTGTAGTTTGTTAAAGATTACCTTTTGATAATATGGCTTAATTCTAATCAATGGCATTACAGTACCTGGATAGGGGTTATAGGTAAAAACTAAGAAGATACTTGATGTAACGGCACTACAAATTGTTTTATAACAACTTATAAAACAATTTGTGTTACTTGTAATAAAACATTCTTACTAGAAATATATATATAAATATATACATATCTCCTAGTATTGCACTGGAAAATATATGTTTTTTTGTTCGCAGGACCACAAATCTAAACAATATTTCACACTAACCATTATTTAGCTGGATGAATACCATTACAATTGAGACATTATTAATCTACCAATCTATAACTTCACGCCAAATCCCTTGCGGGGTAGGCAGAGAGGACCGAGCGCCATAAGACGCGGTCCTTACACACTTCATTCGCTTCTTTAACATTCATAACTCTTTTCATGCATGCTCGCTAGCTTCTAGGACTCTTGACTAATGTCAATACTCTTGAATAATCCTTTTACCAAAACTAGTTGGAGAGCACATCCGGTTTATTGGTCTATGTGATAATCTGTAATATGAACACTATTCGACGTTATTTACATTTACGATTACAGACTAGATCTAAACATTGCGTTACGTAAACTACAATCCAATTTTGACATTAAGATTATGTGGTGTCATGACAATGATCTTGTTCTCAATGCTTACAAAACGAAACTTGTCCATGTAATATGCTGTTATTCAAAGTCTTACGATAACATAATACTCGTAATTAAATGTTTTCCTACAACATGAAATTGCAACGTTAGTGCATTTGAAGGAATTTCCTCACCACTACTTAACTTTGTATATAATTTTTGTATCTATCGATTATTCAACATGTGTTCGCTGGCTATAAATAATAAATAATTATCATGTATTTGGAAAGCCTACTCTTTTAATCAGTACCAAGATATTCCATGGCGACCCTGCCTTCGAACTGATTATATGAAGAAAGAATATATTTTTTTATTTTAATACTACAATTACTTTAATACTGCAATATCATGAAGTTTTCTTTTTCAACAACTTCCATAATATGAGATATCTAAGGAATTATATGAGTTGCTTAAAAATTTATATATATTTAATTAAATTAGGATCAGACCGTCGCGCTTCGAAATTAACTAAATTGAAGACGTACAAGGGCCTAAGTAAGATACGATTATGTACTTATGGTGCTAATCATACATACCTATACATATTATACACTAGATGATCACCCGTTCGGTCAAACTTGCGGAAACGGTATTGACGGTGGCCCTTATAATTTAATTAATAGATTCAGGCGTTAATATGCGAAAGTCAAATTTACAGGTAATTTGATCTAAACTACTTTGTGTGCTTCCGCTACCGATTAGTTCATACGTACTAGTACTGGTTGGCACCCACCTTTAGATGCATGTCGTCTCTGCGAGTGTTCGCCAACTAAAATATGAACCGCAGGCTCCCGCCACCGTTGCTGCCCTGGCTGTTCCAATCATCTCTGTGACACGTGTTTCGCCTCTCCACGAGGCGCTGTAGATGTACCACGCCAACTCCTCCCACGGTGTGGCCTTTGCAACTTCTGAGAGAAGATAAATGTCTCAAGAGCAAAGGGCACGCAGTAGGTGTAGGTTGGCGAGGTGCAGTGCAGCGGAGTCCTTCTACAAGTGTTGGGGTCAGAGTAGCGTTACTAACCACTGAGTCACCGACATCGTCAGAATATACATACGGATCGAGTCAAGGAAACCTCATCAGTTTTTAAGTCTGTTAAACATAAGGCTATGTGAAAGTTTGTTATTCGCGCCGTGGAAGCTGTAGCGGGAAGTAAATAATAATATAATTATCTACGATATCCGGTGAAATTTCCACTTTATTGTTAAAAGCACAGAGATGAACATTGATTAGATAGAAGACGGTAATTATTTAGGCTATGGTATACTTAATAACATTCCGTTGACGGAACTTCTTGGTTTAAAAACTTGGTTTAATTAACTTTTTAATGTAACCTACAAGGAGATCATTAATCTTTAGAATGCATTTTAATATTATCATCAAAGTGCCAAGGAAAAGTGATTAACCCTTAATGGTCGTATATAAAAAAAATAAACAAATATAAAAACGTTTAAGCGCCTCCTTTGGCAGTGGAACTGCAACGCGGGATTTTCTTGTATTGCGAACATATATATGGAATAAGCTCCCAGCCGAGGCTTTTCCAGTGGACTACAGCATGGAATTCTTCAAAAAATGCGTGAAGAGATTTTTAGAGGGTCGGCAACACATGAGTGATACCCCTGGTGTTGCGAATGTCCATAGACTACGGTGACTGTTTACCATCAGTCAGGTCGTATGCTTGATTCCAGCTTAGTGGTATAAAAAAAATGGTAGTATACGAAGGTCAATTAAGGTACTTAGAAAAAATAAATCTGTCTATCTGTAACTTCACGGAAAGTCCCTTGCGGGGTAGGTAGACGGAACCGAGCGCCACATGATTAGGTTCGCACACTCATCACTCGCTTATCATCACCTGTAATTAAGTATCACTTGCGTGATACTCTGCTCCTACCACCGCAACTTACCAGTAAGCTCCTAACTTACTGGTAACCTTACTCACACGCAGGAACACACCAATCCCCTATGGTGTTTTTTTTTGTATTAGTTCAGCATAGTGGCCCCTCTTTGCCTGATGGTAAGCGAAAGAGGAGCCCAAGTCGCAACTGCAACTGATAACATACTACATCCCGTATCCTGTCAGTTGACGCTGCCATGCTGACCCGCAAAATGCTTCTTCACGCTTCGTTTGAAGGATCCCATATTAAAGAAAGGAGGGAACACATGTGCAGACAAGGCGTTCCTCTTTTTAATGGTACGATAAAGATAGGAGTTGCCGAACTTTTTGGTACGCGAAAGATATTCTCAACCGTGGAACTATGACATCGCAAGCCCGCACGTGTGGTTCTATGACGGAAGGGTGAGGGTGGGATAAGGGAAAACAGTTCTTTAGAGCACTCGCCATGGTAAAGGCGGTAAAATACGCTTAGAGAGCCTATGTCCCTACGGATGTTCTATGTTTTTGGGGACCTCTTCGTCGTCAAATATGCGGATAGCCCGTCGCTGCAACCTATCGAGAGCCTCAAGAAATGTTGTTATTTGACTGCGGTTTTCTATGAGGTGGAAGTAAGTACTTCCCCAGACGGGCGGCTTTGATACGCCCTACCTCTATTAAACTACACACAGATGAATTCTGTGTGCCACGACGTATGTTAATATTGTCGAACTTTTAACTAAAAATCGGCGTAGCTAGCTTTCAGGTAGCTGATGTCCTACAGCAGCGTACTAACGTTGACGTATTCCAGGATGATTGGTGGCAGCTCATGTAAATCTTTCGCTACGAAAGAAGATACGTCGTCTGGATCTGTCAATTACAAAATACAGACGACGTCTTAGATAAAATAGTTTCTTCTCCATCTCTCCTGCGTGACGGCATCTCCACGGTTTTACCGAGCGACTTGAACATCAGCATCTTACTACTTCAAATCTTATTTTCACTGAAGGTACACTTGCAGATCCGCATTCGTTCAAGGTGGATGGCGCGTTGTATGAACGCCAATAACTCTTTAGCTGTGAGTTGTTCGGTGTGCCTTAGCCTTGTATTTGATAGTTGACAGATTTATACATTCTTGCTACTGCAACTGATCAATTATGTTTCTTTCGTTCGTTTTCCGTACTGGCCAGCTGGCACGTTGTTTAAAGAATATTAATTACCAGTCGAGCTGCTTATTGAATACCCTATATTTGTCATTTGCCAATTTGCAAGGTGTACGATGTGTAGGCGAATGAGCCAAACTTATATCCGTTAACCTATCCTTTTTCTTAACTATCGGTCTTTCTTTTACATTTCTTGATGTTTTGACGTTTTTTTACATAGGTACTTACTAAGATAGTTAACAAACCATTCTAATGATAATCAGCTACCGTTGCCTATGGACCTTTGTATCGTTGTTGCACTCATGCGTTGCCAACCCAGTGAAGATGTCTAGACGCTCATATTGAAGAACCTCAAAGCTGTTATTTCTCAGGAAAATCTTGACAGAGAGTTCTAAAACCTAGTGTTTATCTTCGGTTCTTTCACATCTATATGGAGTATATTTAGCACGCACCGTTATATTTTACAGACATATAATTTAAGAACTGAATGCAATATAGGCCACTAAAAATCTAAATTCAATGCATAAGACGCGAAGAAAGTAGATTTTACTTTATGTTTACTCAAGAATTGTTTATTATTGTGATGCCTTCCGTTGAATGGCGTTACCATTTGCTTGTAATTTGTCATTCATCCCTCTGTGACTTTAAAATCAATTAATCACAGGTTGTAATTAATTAACACAGCGCGTAACGTAGCCTTATATTGGTTTCATCACGAGAGAATTTAATTATTCGCGTTTGTGAAGGGTATTTGGCAACATCGTAACATTTTAAAACATTGAAGGTCCAGCGATACCCTCATTTTATACGGGCGAAGAAATTAAGGAGCTCATCCTACAACGTCTATCATACTCTTTTTATGTCTAGTATGCTGACGTATTCACGGCTGAATGGCTATAGAGACGGAGGCTCTCTTATAAAGGATGAAAATCATTACAAAAACTTTTGAAGAAAAAGTGAGTCCAATTTCATTGCAGTCTACGCCTATTGATATCACTGTTCACTTATATCATCACTATTTATAGAAAGGTTTTTATTTCACAAATTCTTAGTTAAGCATCATATCTTCACCGAATTATTTGAAATTATCAGAGGATTAAAATCGGATCATCGACAAATAATGACCTAAAGAATGTTGTTGAAAGATATTTATTACTTTAACAGAATAAACATTAGATAAATAACTTTAATGTATTACAATTCATTAAGCCTCGATGTCGGTGAACATAAAAACATACGCGTTGTATACATAATCCCCTTAATTCTGATATTGGTTAAAATTGATATGTTATGCTTTTACAGAACCGGGAACTTTAAAGTGAGCTAACCCTACCCGTAGGGATGAAAAGGTTGAATTATCCCTCAGACCACGCCTTTGGTATTTTTTGGAAATAAAAAATTGCAGGAAGGGTCAAGAAGCAGTTTCACCGAAATCAATATATTAAAAGTCTATTTCCGTGCGTAACATTACGTAATACAACGTATTTCATGCAATACGTAGAAAACAAATACCGTTAATCAGTTAAAAAAGTAGGTTTTGTTATATAATTATAACTGTCTTGTTTTGGTTTCGCAATAATTAAAGTCGGGAATAATACGAGTAGCAAGATACCTGAATAATCTTTAAGTGAAGTTCAGACAAATCACTATCCAGGAATAGTTTCCAAGCCATAATTCATAGACAGGTGTAATAAACTCTGGGGAGGTATAAGTTTGCAAACCAATGATTAATTGGACACCGAAGACAGGGTAATCCCTATTAGATAAGCATACTTTGTAATACTCTTAACTTGACCTTGTGGAGACTGGGTCACTTGTCTAACAACCGAGAAACTTGCGTGACAAGGGTTTGTTTTTGGGAAATATATTAAATGCGCACAAGCTACACCGGAGTTATTGTATATACCTACTGAGTTATTGTATTGGAACCAACTTCGTTAACAAGCCTTGTAGTTGGGGCATGACTTCTTTTTAATGAGTTAGATCAAGGCGTATAAATGGTTCCCTTCTTCTTCTTCCTAGTGTTATCCTGTTTCCTAATCCATTATTGGATTGGCGGGGTCCGCTACCTAGCCTAAAGATTTAGCGAAGATACTGTTGTTGACATGAAGCGACTGCCGTCAGACCTCCACTCCCTAGGGGGGAAACAAGACCTTTCTTAGGTCACACGTTTATGGAAATATAATTTCTTGGACGTGTGGGTTTCCTCACGTTGTTTTCCATCACCGGCGTGCAAGTGTTAATTACAAGTATGCACATAAATTCAAAAACATGAATTTAGTAAAGATAAATGATAAAAATCATTTAATTGCGTACTTACACTTTTTAAATTAAATATTATCTTAATAATTTTCCAGTTTCTTATTTTTTACTTTTAATCTCTCTTTTTTATTAATCTACCAGCATTTCGAAATTGGCGAAGAAGAAATGTCAAAAGAAACTTGCCAATGTGGGTCTTTTTTTCATCGTTAATATATATTACAATAGATATAGGTGAGTGTACATATAGTGAAATCAAGTGGTACAATTAAAGATATATTAATACATGTGCTGAATCATTTCCAAACATCCCAGTCAGTTACATATTCATCGATTCTGTAATAACCTTTCTTGCACAGAGTATTTTTGATGTACCTTTTGAACATATTGTCAGACAAGGACAGAACTGTTTCAGGTAATTTATTATAGAATCAAATACATTTCAACGCGCACTGTTTTCTCTTGCTCCTACAGTGTGATACAGTCAATAGGCCTGCACTACTGTGTCTTAGATTATACGAAACGTAACTGGCAGTGAGAGAAAGAGAAAGAAAATGTGTGCTCGCACCATTCTCTCTTGCCCCTACAGTAATATACGAAACGTAACTCCCTCTCTTTCTATCTTCACTAACTTATATCTCCTTGTCAACTTTCGTTTGCCTCGACCGATCACACTTTTCGTAATGCTCTCGTCCCGCATTCACCAGCTTACTCACCAAGTGAAGCGTGCGTAAAGAAGTTTTACTTCAAAAAACTGATAAATAAGAAATATGTTTGCGATGTAAGTGGCTTGCCATTATCTCAGAACCAAAGCTTATCTGTGCGGAGTGAACACCGCCGATTAGCGCGAAAGATTTGTTATTTATATTTCGATCTTACATATCTTAAAGCAATAATACATATGTACCTTATATTGATTTGTTACACGTTTTATCGATATTCATCATCATCACATATTTCTGTCGTACCGATCTAAAACATTGCAGGCACGAACACGACCGATACGACACGATTATGATTCTCGGTGATTATTTTTACTATACAAAAATCATGTCATTAAGTTTTCATGGTTATTTCCTTCATGATATTGACCATTAGGAGTATATTTTAACCAATAAGTTTATAAGTGCCGCGACATTGATCCGCGAACTAACCAATAAAAGTCGCGTGTTTTACTTTACCCCCCAACCCGTAGCGGTGAAAACTTTATCTCACAGAACAGTAGCACTTGTCGCACTAAAAAGATTTTATATAAACGAGTCCGGTTTCCATTGTAGTATAATTTGATGTCTTTCCACTCGACCTGATTGTTTCCGATGTATATATACGACACTGAAATATTTATTTCTTTTATATTTTATTGTAAAGAAGTACTTTCACCATTGACACCGAAAAAATAAATACGCTTTACGGCAGCGATTGCACACTAAAATTTACTTTTTAAGAAAATACATTTTGAAATCCGCGTCGAAATGTAAGTAACTTTTATGTGGGAAATGTTTACGGAATCCGCAAAAATGTAAATAATTACATACCAGCTCGTAGTACACACATGTGTGCTTCTCTTTCATAAGCATTTTAAAGAAAAATAGAGAAATTTTGCGGAGAAAGATCACTTTTTAAATCAAAATATTTCAACCAAAAATTATTTATGATAATTTCACCATAGATGACAAAATTCTATGTATGATAAAAAATAAGTGCGAGTGCGAGAGAGGAGAGTGATAAAGCTTCTATGAATTTGCTGTATTAATAGTGGGGATGGCAAATGCACAAATCACACGCTTTGTGCTGCTAGTATTCATATACTACTCGTAGATTAGCTGGGTCACATCTTTTTTACCACTTGGTATCGTACCTAGGGGTTATCTAAATACGCACAGCGTAAGGAAAAATCATATTAATCTCTAGCGTATAGAAATTATAAATAATTACAATGTAATACCTAATTGTTCACGTGAAGTAATGCCAAAATATCGAACGAATGTGAAAACGTTTGATTTGATGAAAAGATAAGCTCGCAGAACAGGAGCACTTACCGCACCAAAACGATTTTTATGTAAACGAGCCCGGTATCCATGTTTTAATGTCCACTCTCTCTGATTGTTTCCGATTTACATCAAATCCCAGTGGAAAATATGCGAGGCTAAAATATAATCTTTACTTTAATGTAATTGGCTACTTGATTCACCAGTTGCAGTCAAAAAGTTATTCCTGAGTAATAAAATACACTTTGAATTCAGAACAAGCGTTGTAGTCTATATTATGAGTCAAACAGATTACTTTTATGCACGAAATATTTTGACAACAATCTTGAAATATCGATATCTACGGGTCCGCAGCCTCTAGTAACAGCTCGTGGTATATGAGAACATGCTTCACAATGTTGTGAAGATAGAGCACTTTTAAAATTTTAAAGAATGATCTTCCATGTTAATTCCATTTTCAGTGTAGCAACCGCCAATTATTTTGTAAAGAAACAAACAAGATTTTTGTTAAAATATATAGATATTCGAAATTCAAGCATATGTGAGCAACTAGGAGCGCAAAAGTATCGGTACGTATTTTTGGAGGTCAACAGGAAAAGTGAGGCCGGAAGACGGAGCCTTGGAAGTTTCCAGTGCTTTTGCGAGCAATTTCCAGGAAACTCCTGCAAAGGTGCTACATTAACAAGCTCGGTAGCGCAATGGGTTAGTAACGCTACTTTGACATCAATACTCGTGGATTCGTTTTCCACATAGGAAAAACATTTGTGTACATGAACAGAACATGTCTGTTTATCTTCGACAGGGCGTTTTACGAGAGGTAGTTCACATCAAAGCCGCCCATCTGGGGAAGTACCTTCACCTCACAGAAAACCGTAGCCAAATGACAACGCCCTGGAGGTTGTTGCGTTCTTGTGTGTGAGTTAGGTTATCGGTAAACTCCTAAGGAGTTGCCGTGTCATAAGCAATGGTGGCATCGAGTAAGTGGTACTTAATGTATTACAAGCGTTCATAGGCTACGGTAACCGCTTTACATCAGGTGGGCCGTATGCTTGTGTGCCCTTCGACGTTCTATATAAAAAAAACATTAGCATAGAATGTGTACACGTGCAAACGATTGACCTTAACGACGTTTGCATGTCTAAAAAAAATATCGGCTAAGTTCGAGTCGGACTCGCGCCTGAAGGGTTCCGTACTATTATCTATAAAAACAGCAAAAAAAATCACGTTTGTTGTATGGAAGCCCCCCTTAATTATTTGTTTTATTTTAATTTAATTATTTATTCTTAAAGTGAATATATAACTAAATATTCTGTGAATATTTCAAGCGTCTACCTGTTGCCGTTATCAATATCAAGCAAAAACGAGCAAATAAATCACGTTTATTGTATGGGAGCCCCATTAAATATTTATTTTATTCTATTTTTTAGTATTTGCTGTTATAACGTCAACAGAAATACATCATCTGTGAAAATTTCAACTGTCTAACTATCACAGTTCATGAGATACAGCCTGGTGACAGACGGACGGACGGACGGACAGCGGAGTCTGAGTAATAGGGTTCCGTTTTACCCTTTGGGTACGGAACGCTAAAAACGACGCGTTTTATCTGAAATAAAATACATATTAAACTACTTACCTTTATTAGAATCTTATAATATTGAGATCGGCATTTCCGTTTTAATACATACATGCCTTTCTACCCTATACAGCTGTCACTTTCGTACACCCTTCCCCATTCTACTAAACGTGAGGGCCCTGCTGGGTTTAGCAGGTAGCTCCTTTGTTCATCATTGTGTCGAAATATGACCCAGGAAGAGTTAAAAACTAAGCTTCTAATAGAGGTAAGTAGTTGAATATGCGTTTTATGTCAGTTAAAACGTGTTTAATATACCACTAGATCATTTAATATTGAGACCGGCTTGTTATCGCCTGGTGGAACGAAGCGGAAACAATGATAATAAATCGGTTACTACCAATTTAATTAACCAAAGTCACTTAAATTGATGAAATTAATCAACTGGATTGAATAAAGTAGTAATGGTAAAATTATTGCATGAGGAAACCATAACTTCCCGGCAATAAAACTCTTGAAAAGTTTCAACTGATTTTCAATTTCCTCTTGCTAAAATGTCAACAAGAGGAAAGTTGTTAATCCAATTTTTTAACGCAACAGCAGAACGCTTGCTACCCGAAGTGGCTCTTCTTATTCCCGCTTCTGTCATAAGGGATTTGACCCAATCTCCTATGATGGTTCGCGAAGCAGGACGTGGAGATCCTCGTAGTGTCATGATATTTATATATTATAACTTGAATTAGTACGTCTTTCATTCAAAACCGTTATCATGTGGTAACAACTATGTCTCTTGAAGGGCGACAATGTCTGCCGATTTGCATAATTCCCTCACTCCGTCAATGGACCGTTTAAGTGACTTACAATTGAATGTAGCTATGTTTACATATTGATTATTCATTATGTTATGTTTTTATTTACTGGCACGTTATCTTTTGACCTCGACCTCTCTTTCATGTTTACAAATCGTCTGAAAGATATTCCAGATTCCAATGCTCCCTATCTATGCTCAACAACGTCAGGTCGTGAATCCGACGACCTGAAAAAAGCACTAATAAAACGGCTGTGTGACGAACTGTTTGAAAAACATTATTACATACAGAATAAATTGGTCATGTAAGTAGCAAGGCATCTAAGCCGATTTACTGGGTAATCTCTTTTGCTCTAACTCGACTTTGAATGACAGGAGAGCTGTGCCACCTACCATCCCGAAGTGCAGTAGCTCTATGCCGGAAATCTCAATTACCCAGCGAGATGTCCGGCGGGCGTTGTTCTCCCTCGACATTCATAACTCGAGTGGGCCATATGGCATTCCAGCAGTGGTGCTAAAGCTGTGTGCTCCTGAATTGTGTTTTGTGCTAACGCGCCTTTTCGTGCTTTCCTACTCCACTGGGCAAGTCCCGTCTTCGTGGAAGACCGCCAATGTGCACCCGGTGCCCAAAAAGGGCAATAGATCAGACCCATAAAATTACAGGCCTATTGCCATACACTGGATCCGCAATGGTCGCGTACTGTGCGGTACCTGAGAAGTTTTCTACAGAGAATTTTTAAGTTGTGGAATGAGCTTCCTGGCGAGGTTTTCGTAAGGGACTACAGTATGGGGCTTGAAGAAAGGCGTGAAGAGGTTCTTACGGGGTCGGCGGTGACACCCATGGTGTTACAAATGTCCATAAGCTACGGTAGCTGCTTACCATCAGGCAGGCCGTATGCTTGTTTGCTACCTTAGTGGTATAGAAAATAAACATAAATATTTTAGTTTTAAATATTTTAAAATCTGTTTGACAAGTACTCACTCACATCATTACTCAATTTGCCAGACAACTTTGCATTACAAAGCGTGTAAATTACAGATTTACGAAGAATTGTATTACAAGCGAAGTTATTACCTATCTCGATAAACGTCCACCAAGAATTGAGCCAATTCTGACTCTTCGTGATTCATCGGCTTTATGGTATGCTGATCTGCCCAGGTTAACTAACGATTCCTTCAGTTTATCGTCTTTGGACAAGACAGCCCGCAGCTATAACCTCGAAATACAGGCGGTCCCTGAACGCCGTAACGAAAATATTATTAATTTATTTAAAAAGCTTTGTGAAGTCGTTAGCTTTCCTATACAGGACAATAACATTCAGGCCTGTCGGAGAGTGGCTAAAATGGATACCACGTCTAAGCGTCCTAGAAATATATTAGTCACCTTGTCCTCTCCCATTCTTAAGGACTCGCTGCTGTCTAGCACTCGTAGTTTTAATAAAGCTAACCCTAGTGACTCACTAAGCTCGCGCCATCTTGGAATCACAGCTGAGAGTCAAAGAATATACGTTGTTGAACACCTGTCACCAGAATGCAAACAGCTCCATGCTGCAGCTAGGCGTTTCGCCGAAGATAAAAAATATAAGTATGTTTGGACGCAGTACGGAAGAGTATATTTGCGTAAGGATGACAACGGTAATAGCATCTATATTAAAAATCTAGATTCCCTTAAACATTTACAATAATATATATTTTATTATCGTTGTTATTAGTATTATATATATATTTTTTATATTATATATATAATCTTGTAGTTTTAAATTAAATTATTTCCTAATGTTAATTTTTTATCAAAATGTCAATAGAGTTCGCTCTAAACTTAAAGACATTTTTCTTTATGTATTGTCCTCCAACTATGATATTATCTGTCTATCAGAAACTAATTTTAATAGTAGTGTACTTGATTCTGAATTATTTGACGCCCGGTACAATGTTTACCGACGCGATCGTTGCAGCACCTCTTTGAGTAAAAGTGAGGGTGGGGGCATCGCCATTGCAATAAAGAAAAACATTGAAGTTATTCGACAATCATCATGGGAAAGTAATGTTGAAGACTTGTGGTTGTCTATTTTACCTAGTGGTCAAAATAATAAAAGAATAAACATTTGCCTGTGCTATTTGCCTCCTGACTTACCGCGATATCTGCTAGAAACATTCTATGATAATTTGTGCAAAGTAGTCTTAAGTCTTGATAATTGTGGGGAGTTTCTTTGTATTGGCGATTACAACACACCTGATTTGTCCTGGACGATAACAGGTGACTCTTGTCACATGATAAGCAATATTTCCCTCAATTGGAAGCCGGTATTGTTGGTTGACGCTATGGCTGTATGTCAACTCAAGCAATTTAATACCATACCTAATGCAAATAATCGATTTCTCGATCTTGTCTTGTCTACGCTGGATGTTCAGGTATACGGCGCTGATCCTCTCAGTCGAATGGATAAACATCATCCTGCCATCGTTGTGAATGTCGACTGTAACGTAGGTGTTGCTGCTAGATTTTTGAAACCGCATCCCCGTAAACGCTACAACTTTCACAAATGTAATTACGATAAAGTCAAAACGGAGCTTTCATTGGTCGAGTGGCCGTCAATTCTGACATCCTCTGACATTGATGTGGACTTGAGTAACTTCTATAACATCATCAATGAAATAGTAGGTAAATACACACCTCTTTCTAAAAACAAGAACTATAGCTGTCCTCATTGGTTTAGTCTTGCACTGCACACACTGCCTTAAACTAAAGGCAAAATACCACAAACTCTATAAAATATTCGGCAACCCACGAGATTATGACGAGTTCTCTTATTACAGGAACCTGAGTAAGCAACTAATAAAATCATGTTACAAAAAATATGTTTCATCAGTGGAGGATTCTGTGGAGAATGATATTAAGTCATTCTGGAGGTATGTAAATGGCAAGATAGGTATGAATTCGATTCCCACAACAATGAAGTACCGTGATACTTCTACATCTGACCCATCAGAGGTATGTGAATTATTCTCTGAATATTTCAGTTCCGTCTATGAATGCGATCCGCAAGTGGATAACTCTAACTCTACGGAGAGCACACAATATACTAACATACTCGGGTCTTTAGGTATCACAAGGGAAATGGTCTTAAATAAAATGAATAAGTTAGATACCAACAAGGGACCTGGGCCTGACAATATACCAGCCATTTTTATTAAAACATGTGCCAGAGAGCTTTGTATGCCATTACACATTCTATTTTGCAAATCTGTGCAAACTGGAAGGTTCCCAACACTTTGGAAAGTTACTCACGTTGTGCCCATCTACAAGTCTGGTGACAAGACTTTATGTCAAAATTATAGGCCAATTAGCATACTGTCCTGTTTTGCAAAAATCTTCGAAGGAATTGTATATGATGTTCTTTACAGCCATATAAAACCTTATCTTCACCCACAACAGCATGGTTTTGTCGCCCATAAATCAACTACCTCAAACTTGCTTGAGTATAAGAATTATCTGTGTAACGCTTTTGCCAAAAGACTTCAAGTTGACTCTATTTATACAGATTTTTCTAAGGCCTTTGACAAAGTGAACCATAGAGTGCTCTGTAAGAAATTAGCTGGTTGCGGCATTCATGGTAACTTGTTACGATGGATTCGATCTTATCTGAATCGCAGGAGCCAGATTGTTGTAGTTGGGGGTTACACTTCAAGGCCTGTTACAGTGAAATCTGGAGTTCCACAGGGAAGTCATTTAGGGCCTCTACTATTCGTCATTTTCATAAATGACCTGATTGAGAAACTCTCGTGCCCTTGTCTCCTATATGCCGACGATCTCAAAGTTTTTACCACCGTGTAAGACGTGTCTGACTCACATAAACTGCAAACTGACTTGTGTGTTGTCTCGGATTGGTGTGATCAAAATTACATGCAGCTTAATATAAATAAGTGTTTTGTCATAACTTTCACAAGAAAGCTCAACATAAGCGCTTATGATTACACCCTGAATAACAAAACGCTGGAACGCAAGAATGTGGTAAAGGATCTTGGTGTTCTATTCGATTGTAAACTTTCTTTTCACGATCACTATGAGTATATCGTCGAGCGTAGTTCGCGTCTGCTTGGTTTTATCTTCAGAGTAACAAAAGGTTTTAAAAAGACTAAAAGCTTTATCTATCTATATTACTCTCTTGTACGCAGTATTCTGGAGTACAACTCGACGATTTGGTCCCCCTTCTATGTTGTTCACAGTGACAGAATTGAGAGAATCCAGAGGCGATGCTTAAAGATTCTCAGTTACAGATGTGGCATGGGCCGTAAGCTGGCCACCTATGACGAACGTTTAAAGTACTTTCAGGTGACTTCTCTGAGCATGCGACGAAACTATATTAACCTCATACTCCTTTACAAAATTATCCATGGACTTATTGAATCTCCCACTCTTCTTTCACTGCTTAATTTTAATACTCGATTTAGGTCTCGTAAACGTAATTATAATGCATTCGCTCTACAGGTTTACTCAAATAACACCTCATATTATAACCCCATCGTTAGGATGTGTCGCCAATATAATGAAATTCTTATCTCCAATAGGGATATAGATATTTATCACTTCTCTCTGAATAAGTTCCGGCGGCAAATAAAGACTCATTTAAAAAAATAACATATTTGTGACACTATCCAACTTTTAACTGTTTATTGATTTTCTGTTCAGTATTATGTACTTCTCAAAATTGCATGCACATTGTGTAGTTTAGCGTATTTTAGTTTTATTTAACTCAGGAAATTGTAAAACATTCTAGGCATACGTTTTGTTTGGATTACAATCCAGATCAACACTATAATTTATCTGTTAATATGTATTTTGATGATTGTAATCTGTTATGTATGCTAATAATAAATAAATAAATAAATAAATTCCAGGTCACTTCACAAGATTTCCAAATAGAGGGTCACCAAGATGACATAAGTAGTGATATCTGGTTAGTAGTCAATGATTTTATTTTGTCTGATCGGTCAAGTCGAGGGTTGCATAGTTTGACTGTTCTGACTCGAGCTGTCTTTGACGCAAACAAATCGATCACTGGAGTCCCCATTTTTTCAAATATCATCCCTGTGTATTCGGAAGTAAATCCCATTCCAGAGGTCGGCGATGTCTGGACAGTTAATCGGCTTGATTGTTCAACATACCGATAAATTCTGAATAGTATCTGGTGATCGTCTAAGATACGAAGGATCCGATATGTTACCTCCAAAATAAATTGAGATTTCGTGCTCCCCTCGCAACGAGAGAGGGTCTCGACGTGCAACGAGAAAGTCGTCGAGGTAAACAATTACTCTGAGACATTTTTCCCGGAGAACTTCCGCTGGCTATACTCAACCTGAAGGGCAGACAAGTCATTTCTAGCAGCTCGTTTTTGTATAGCAGTCATAGAAAACACCTGTGTGATTGAACTATTGGCAAATTGAAATAGGCTTGAGACAAATCCACTTGGCACATCCAATCCTGGTGTTGAAGAAATTCGGGGACTCTGTACATGTGTATTTACCGGAAATGATCTGTCTGCATTTATGATTTAAGCGCCGCAACTTGAAAATAGGGCGGTGTGAACTGTCGCTCTTTGGCACTAGGAAAATACTGATGCTTGGAGAGAGGGTTGCCATTTTTAAGACACCTTAAGTTTTTATTTGTTTTATGGCTATATTCATGTCGTTCGATCCGGTGGTACAATAACGATGGCTATTTAAATCCGGCGTCCTTAAAGGTGACTTTCATTGGAACGGTATCCGATACCCGTTTATTATTTTTAAAGTTACCTCTGGAGCACCTATCTCTTTCCACCGATTTACATACGAGTATTTTGCGACTCGATCGGCTTGGAACTTGTAGTAGTCATTGTCCATATATTTTGCTAATTCTATTGCCAGCGGGTGAATGAGACCGTTTCTGTCGTCTATGAGGTCTGTTGTTGTGCGATCCGCGAGATCAATATGAACCTCTATTGTGGGAACTGCCCTGCGAGGGTTGGCTATTATAGTTATGTATAGCGCAAGTGTTGGTGCTAAAGTTCGAGAAAACGCCCTGCGAGGGCTGGCTATGATGGCAATGTGTGCCATAAGTATTGGGAACAGTATCACAGCTATGTGCCGTACTACCACGCGATAGTACAATATGACCTTGCCCCTGCGAAGAGCGGTGTGCAGAATAAGCGGGTTTAACTCGCGAAGCCTTCCCTCTGCTTACTTCACCTGCTTTGTCTAGAGTAGCCGCAAAACTGTCCCGTTGAAAAATATGCGTATTGGATGGAGGAATTCTATTCAATTTACTTTTAATCTATCGCATTCGGTACATATATCTACTTTAAATCTATCACACTTTAAAATATTGTCCCTTCTCATCTCTATAGCTTCGGCCCCTATGACCGCAAGTTAATTGTAATAAATCTGTGGATATCTGTGGATACTAAATGGAAATCACCCTTCAGAAAAGTTGTTCAATTTTTTCGTCAAGATTAAAGAGTATCATCTGATGTTCGAGACTCGTCGTTCGAGTTCAAGAGAATAATATATAGTCTCCTACTATTAAAAACTTATTTTTGTTTCAAAATACAAAAGTAAAGGCTGCATAAGATTTATCAAAGTAAGCTAAGTGGCGTATATTGTCATACGCTTTTACCTCCGTATTTGTTTTAAGGTCCGTAAATCCCGACGAATAATTATATATTTTTTGTGTTTCGACGTAACGTACATCAGACAACGCGTTACCACCATAACGCTAAATTTCGTCTAATGTTTTTAAATACACAAGTGGGGTTGAAGGTACCGTGGGATCTTTGACTCTCATTTCAATGTCAAAGGCAACATTGACACCGTCAGTATGTAAATAATCGTTATACATTTCTCAACGAAAGTATGATATATATGATTTGTTACATTATGGTAATCAAAGTTAGATATATGTTTTCTTAACTTGACTACTTCTTTCGACAATTATTCTAAAAGACCATCTTCACGCCTTTGTTTTGTGGAACAGCGCCGCCGTCGCTCACGTTCACGTTCTCGCGCACGTTTTTTCATTTTCTTATAATCTTGCGAAGATACAGGCGAGCCGGAAGAAGAAACCGAGCTGCTACTGGATGAAACTGCTCGCCTCTTATAAGAACGCGACTTATCGCCGCCCTATATTATAATGACCTATCAGCCATTGCTACACACACCTATACAGTATACCAATAGACTGTCTATTATGATTTTTTATACAACTTCGAGAGGCATGCAAGCATACGGTCCACCTGATGTAAAACGGTTACCTTATCCTATGAACACATGGAATAGATTAAGTATCAATCGCGCGATGCCACCCCTGCTGCTAACATACCGACTCCAGAAGAGCTTACTGATGACCTCACTCATACGCAGGAACACAACAACTCAGAGAGTTGTTATTTGGCCGCGGTTTACAGTGAGGGGGAGATACTTCCCCAGATGAGCTGATATGCCCCCCTACTTCTCTTAAAAACACGCAGACCAAGACAAATAGACACGTTCATGCACACAAAAGTTTGGCCCGTGTGGAAATCGAACGCAAGAGTGTTGTAGTCAAAGTAGCGTTACTAACCAATACGCTACCGAACTCTTTAACTTATCTGTATTCCTCGCGATATTATCCACAAAAGTCTTTAAATCGCTTTTACACCCAATATCAATTACTAAATTGAAGTGATTACTTTTTAATGGAATATATTAAAGTGTTTTGGCAAACAAATTTGAATAATTTCTAATTTATGTTAAGGTACATAGTGGTCGTCTGTATTTAGGGATATGTTATCAAGCCGTCCCAAAAGTTTCGGCGCTGTTCCTTCTGCCCCGATAATACCGCGAGGGTCCCCTTTCCATCAGACCAGATTTCGAGAGTAAAATTTGCATACAAACGTGTCATTTTATGTAGATATAGTATTACCATATCTACCGTAACGAATTTGAAATTCGTTTTTAAAGTACATTTTTAAATCGTGTCAGTGTAGCAATCGGAATAACTTTGTAATTATTTTATTATTTTGAAAGTAATGTAAGTCTTGAGTGACGTTTAAAATTACATGAATATTATTTCATACTTTATATGTATCGGTTTAAAAAGAAAGCCTTCAAGTGCGAGTCCGACTGGCACACCGAGTATTCCGTGCAAACTTGTACGTATGTAAATAGAACGTTCTCCACGGGAATATCGAGTCGCGAAGATTTTCCCCGTTATTATTTTCGCATTTTTTTATGACGTAATTATAAATTTACGGTTTTTGGATATTTTCCTTTACTTGTGATACAAGACATTGCTTCTTGCCAAATTTCTTGGTTCTAGGTCAATGAGAAAGGCCCTATAGGTTTTGATTCCCTTGCGAAGGTCAAAATATGCGGCATTAAATTGAAAATTGAAAAATATTTATTCAGTAAACACATATTAGTACATTATATTATAATTGTACCTAAGTTTTTTTTTAAGTATATAATACCTGTAGTAGGAGGCCCACTCTTCCTTAATTACAGTGTCTATATTCCAATAGAAACTACATAGAGCGACTGCCGTCAGACCCTTACAAGTCAGAGGGAAAACTAGATATTTCTTAGGTTAGGTCATACGTCTTTCGAAATGTAATTTCTTGGATTTGTTGTTATGGGTTTCCTCACGATGTTTTCCTACACATGAAGGAACATGAAGTAAAAATACCTTACTTTAGCGAGCTATGTATGTAAGGACTGAGTCATGAGACTTGGCGTGAAGATAGTAGTAATAGTATATTATATGAAAAGAGACGTTATAGGATTTTTTTTTTATACCACTAAGGTGGCAATCAAGCATACGGCCTGCCTGATGTTAAACAGTCACCGTAGCCTATGGACATTTGCAACACCAGAGGCGTCACTCATGCGTTGCCGACCCTCTTAAAACCTCTTTACGCATTTCTTGAAGAACTCCATGCTGTAGTCCCTTGGAAAAACCTCGGCTGGGAGCTCATTCCACAGCTTGAGAGTTCTCGGAAGAAAACTTCTCTGGAACCGAACAGTACGCGACCTTTGCGGTTCAAGCGTGTGAGGGTGAACTCCCCGCCGTCGGCGAGCGGTGCCGTTATAAAAAGTAGCTGTCGGCATCATTTCGAACAACTCTTCAGAACACAACCCGTTGTACAATCGGTAGAACACACAAAGGGAGGCAAAGTCTCTCCTTAAACTTAAGGGTTCAATACCGTGTGTAAGCTTAGGATTGAATTTAGTGATTCATTTGTTTTTACGCTCTTTCATTTTTTTTTGACATGGTCGGTTCACAATATGAAATATATATTATAGATACTATATCACGGGTTTAACCCGGTCATTTGATAGGTGTGCGCGGGAATTTGGATCCAACGCGTAGAGGCCGTTTGAGAAGCTTGATGTAATGCTATTATAGAATTGTATAGCTGCCGTGACCTTCTCCAGGGGATATCAATGTGACAATATACCCATGAAACAGGTCACGGCAGGTATTGGGACGATTGCGAATGTGTTGGAAATTATTGGACTATTAAAATGTGGTCTGAAAGTATTGGGCTATTACAGAAGAGGAACGAATATTATATATTATTATTATTTATATGTATAAAAAAGAAATAGATTACAATTCATTACCACATATTGCTTGTATCTAAACATATAAGAATATAATCAGAGAGAGCAGGATAACATTCGCTCGACATTCTGATTATCGTTTCAGCTTGAGCATTATCATTCTTCATCTATTTTAGGAGCGGTATCCTACCGCTCCTTCCGCAGGGCGCATAACATTCAATAGTCGGCCTCACTTGGAAACTAGTAAACATTATACTACTTTTATTTACGAAAAATGAGTAAGCTTATTATTTTTCTTTTTCTTTTTTAATCTAGTAGTATTTCGAATATGACCGTAGGCGAAAACGAAATGTCGAAAGAGACTTATCAATATTTTATTACAATGATAATGTCAAGTGGTAAAATAAATGGTTGCCTGTGCTGAATTATTTAAAGCATTGTCAGTTACATATTCATCAATTCAAAAGAATAAACCTTTTTACAGAGAGTATGTTCATGTTCCTTTTGAAAATATTGACTTAAAAGGATAGAACTATATCAGGCAATCTATTATAAAATCGAATTTAATTTACCTACTAATCCTAGCAAGCCGATGTACAGGCTCACGTGACATATTTCTTTTTCTAAGATTTTCACTAAAATGTGAAAACAACTTTATATTATATTATTAACATTAACACAATGTTATATTATATTATTAATAACATAATGCTGTCAAAGTAACTGAAATAGACTAAGCGCCTAGTAGGCACGTCCGTCAATTGTCTTAATCTTTTTACTGCATATGCGAAAAAGCTAAATTTACCACCAAGTTTAAGTATGTGGAGGAGGGGCTACTGCAATTCGAAGTTGTGTAGTTTTAAGAATCAGTATTTACAAATTCTAATTTGTTTTCCACAATGAGCAAATTGTACTACTTCCGCCATTTTGTTGCACTATGTAAAAATAAATAGGAACGTTAAATAGAACACCCCAGTGTTCTATTTATTATACGATATTAACATTACTGACTTTAGATTTAACCCCATCTATATCAACCGTCTGGATTCCACTATTTACATACTATGCAATCAATTTCTGGACTTCACCTTCAGCTGTATAATAGCTCAGCTTGAATAATAATGTCCGATGATCGATACAATTTGAAGTTGTGGAGACATCATAGAAAACTCCAATAACATCCTGTAATTTCTCTCTTCGTATATGATATCCGTATATCCTACATCATTTGAACCAAATTTCATTGAGTCTGGGAGTACTGGGAGTCTCATTTTATTAAGATTACATTACTTCATAAAAAAATGCATTTTTATTTGTAACAGAACATATGGCCGGACTAGGTAGACTACTACCTAGTCCGGCCATATGTTCTGTTACAAATACATAGACTACGGTAGACTACTACTACCGTATAAGAGGTTAAAATATGAAATTGCCATTTTATAGTAATAGATAGTTTTAAACCTTTGTGGTGTGAGATTTTCGAGTGAAACTTTTTTCACATGATACCAGGTATCAAGTAGGATATCAGGTTTTTGTTATAAAAAATGTGCAACATTTGATTTTCGAATTTCAATTGTTTTTTTTTATTCAGTTTAGACGAGAAAGATGGATACTTCGAAAATCCGAGTAATTTTTGAATAAGTGTTCCGATGCGGAATTAACGGGGCAGAAACGCTCGTAATATCAATTCTGCATTTGGAGAGGAGACTGCTAATGAACGCACTTCGTGCGTGCGTTTTTGGTTTAAATACTTTCGTAATGGAAACTTCGACTTGAAGAACGAACTACGTGGAAGACCGCCCACACAGGTGAATAACGCTGAATTGAAAGAGATGGTGGTAGGCGCTCCGATCAAACTAGCCATGAATTAGCGGCATGGCTTAACGTTACCTTATCTTCAATATTGACTCATTTGCATCAAATCAATAACATAAAAAAAATAGAAAAATGGGTGGGTCATGATTTGACTGCAGAAAGAAATGCTTATTGAAACTTGTGTTACCTTGTTGAATAGGTACAGATATGAAGGAATATTGGATCGAATTGTGACATGTGACGTAAAGTTAATTATTTACGATAACCGTAAGCGAAAAATGCAATGGCTGACCCCAGGTCAGACGCCGCAACAGTGCACTAAAGCAAAGCTTGTCAATAAAAAAGGTTATGGTAACTGTCTGGTGGTCTCTTCGTGGCGTTATTCGCAATAGCTTTCTCAGGTCTGGTTAATAACAGCAGACGTTTACTGTGCCGAACTTCGAATAATGATGGCGAAACTGGTACTGAAACAGCCCCAACTCGTGAATCGATTTTCACCATTATTGCTTCATGATAACGCAAGACCTTACACTGCACGAGAAACCGTTGTAACTCTACAGGAGCTGCAGTTAGAAACCTTACGTCATCCTCCGTACTCGCCAGACCTTGCTCCAACTGATTACTATTTTTTTGTGATTTGTACAATTTTCTACGTGGTAAAAAAGTACTTCCCAGGAGGCTGTACAAAATGCTTTCACAGAGTTTCCTTAATCTAGATCCCCAGAGTTCTATCGTAAAGGTATAAATAAACTTCCGATTAGATGGCAGCAATGTATAGATAATGAGCGTAAATATTTTGATTAATGCTACTGTATGCAGATGATGCCGCCCTATTAGCAGAAACACCATCTGAACTGCAAACATTTGTCACAATGATGAAAGACGAATGTATGAAGGAAGGCTTACTATTGAATGCTAAGAAAACAAAGATAATGGTATTTGATAGAGAAAAAACAAGAACCAATGTAAGGATTACGGTAGATGATGAAGTGTTGGAATAAGTGGATGAGTTTGTATATTTTGGATGCGCTTTCAGCAGGGATGGAAGGTACGCCGCAGATGTGGAAAGGCGAGTGAGTGCTGGAAATTGTGTGAATGGAGCGATGGGAAAATGGGTATTCGCAATGATGAGGTTAGAGGCAGAGTTGGTCGGAAAGATAACGTCGGTATTAAAATAAGAAGAGGCATGCTCCGTTGGTTGGGACATATAGAAAGAATGCAGGATGAAAGAATGACGAAGTAAATATACAATGCAAAATTGGAAGGATGTAGGAGCCGAGGAAGGCCAAGACTTACCTACCATGATCAAATCGTGTTCTATCGAAGGTGATGTCAGGAGCCCTAGAAACCGGCGAGCGTGCGTGAAAAGAGCAATGAATGTTAAAGAAGCGAGTGAGGTATGTAAGGATCGGATCACGTGGCGCTCGGTTCTCTCTGCCTACCCTGTAAGGGATTTGGTGTGATTTGGCGTTTTGATTAAATAAATATGTTACGTCTTAGAAAAAAACTGTTTTAATTTTTGAATACAAATTGGCAATTTCATACTTTAACATTAACTTTATATATATGTATATATATAAAGTTATATGTATATATATATATATATATATACATATAGGGTATATAAATTAAAGGAAAGTAGATTATTTCTTATTACATAGTGTTATTATTTTCGATGGTTTGGATTGGATTCCGACGGTGATTAGTATCCTAATATTGTATTATGTACTCAAAGAATTCCATTACTGGTTTATATTTTCAATTACAATGTAATTTTAAATAAATTTATTTTAGACCGATGTCATGATATGTAATAACAGGGACGATTTTATTCTCAGTGTAAACTTCGTCTGTAGTGAAGCTGTTGCTATCGCTAATCGGACGTAAGTAACATAATAAGCATCACTAACACGTAGTCACTATTTGCTGATGTAGCAACCCCATAGCGACTTCCTGGTAACCTCCCTTATACAAGCACATAACAATACCCAATAAGGTTATCATTTTTTTATAAAACGTCAGGAGATATACAAGCATACGACCCACCTGATGTCATATACATAGTCTGTGTAACATGGTCTGTGAATGCTTGCGATGTAAAAAGCTTCGCGTAATGCTATCCTGTTGCTAAGTCGGCAACACCATACGAGCTTCGCGGTAATCTCGCTCGCTAGAAGACAACAACCAGGGTTGTTATTTGGCCACGATTTTCTGTAAGGTTGTTACGATGTGGTGTTCTAAACTCTCGAGGGTATCGTGCCTAGTGGTATAACAGAGCACAACGACCTTTGAATTTAGAAAATCGTCTATTCAATGACGTATATCGACATAGATTATAAATATTTGGGAAGCTTCCAGAAGAAAAGTTCAAAATAGAGCAGCTAGATGGATGTAAATATTTATCCATTCACTCTGTATTTGTACCCTACCCTACCACTTTCTATAAACCCTTATTTGTGTAATACAGGGTACACCACGTGCAAACAGTACAGTGCATCAATACGCAGCGGTTAGAAACTTTTATTACCGAAAGGCCCACCTTCAAGCAACCGCCGCGTAACAATGAATTAATCTGTTTCCCCCGCCGCCGGCCGAAACATGAAAGAGTTTGAAAGAAATATTGTCTGGACCTTTCGAACTAACCACGTAAACAAAGCCACTGGTATTTGCTAGCCAATATAATATTAATTTATTACAATGTTGATTGAATCTGTAATCGGATTATTAGTTAATTGGTTCGATACGATTACGAACAGCATCAATCAATTACTACAGGCCTCTTCGGAATAATTTCGAGCAACATGAATTTATAATGTAGCAACTGTAGTTGCTGTACTATGTATGTTGATATATTTGTACACACATATCGTAGTTCATAAGTACCTATGGTTTTCATTAGGTAATGCATTACGAATCTGTTCATTATTTCAATCCAATATATGATCAGTATCCAATATAAGCTATAAATAATAATCGTTACATCCAAGTAATAATAATAGTCATTTTAGATTATTTCGTGTCGGTTTCCTTAATTTTATTAACACCATATTTATATTTTATCTAACTTTCTGTACTGTTCTCTTTCTGTACTGTACTAGATACATGGATTTCTCAAAAATAGAACTTAGTCAAAAATAGGTATACTTCATAATTAGGAGTTAGCAAAATAAATAATTATTTAGCGCTCTCTTTAAAATAAAATATAGATATTGATTAACAATTGCAATGCCCAAGTGACATATTATTTTTTTAAATATACTGTTGGAAATGTCTGAGTTTCTTTTTCGCACAATTATTGTACTTTAAATGTTGTTGTAAATGTTTTAAAAATATACGAAATTAGGGAAATAATTTTAAAATCAAAAATCCGCGACTACTGTTATTATTACTGTAATTCTAAGAAATACATTATAGTTAACAAATTCTAATGCATTATTCTCAATGAGAACATCTTCAGCATTAAAATAGCAGTAAGACGTATTAAAAAAAATTAAGACGTATCTAAGTGCCCGCAAGGACCCAATGGCAATATCGTGGTTGATGGCTGTGTTCTTCCTCTCCAGTGCTGTATGAACAGAAGAAGCTTATGAGCATTCACTGCATTAGAATCATCTACACGGCTACATCCAACATAGAAGTATATGAAAGGAACAGTCTGTTAATATGAAAATAAGGATTCGAAGGAAACACTCCAAAATGTAAATAGGTAATATTATTGTATAAATTTTGTACATATCATTATGTATAACCAAATTTGCTAATTCCACAGACTAAATAGTTTCACTAAACAATTTGGCAGTTTCGTTTCAACTCCCCGAGTCCTGTGAACAACCTGCAAAACAAACGTTATTTTTATAAACAGAGTTAACTTACAGTCTATAAAAACAGAGGTGGCAAAAGTGGTAAAACGGCAACAATCTGGGAGGGATTGTTTGTAGGTATGCAACCTGTCACACAATAAGCGATCGCACTGCGCCGGATAGTGCCCGCTTTTTGTAAGACAACTTGTGTATGCGTACATGAATGTTATTTTTCCACTTTCCCCACCACTAAGAGTTTCGGCTTTTAATCCATACTGGTAAAGAAATAATAAAATAGCCATTGACTTTTACATAACGCAGTGGTGTAGCCGGACCTGCTATTACAGAAGCATGTATTACAGACAGACAGGCAAAAAAAAATGACGAAACACTTTTTTTTACTTTTTATCTATATGCAATAGATGCGTTGTGCTAAAACTAGGGTATAGATTGAGTTGGAATTTTACGGGGTAATAGTTGAAATAGTGGTACTTTATATCTCGTTAATACTCGTATTTACGATTACTGGATAAAACAAGAAATACTAGACAAAGCAAGTGGAACTATCGGAGGCATATGGTTTGTGAATACTACTCCCCACATTTACCGATTTGCGGTCCTCTCAACAATTGTTGAGGTTGATTTGAAATTCTGTTACATATCGATTACACTCATATGTGTTTCATACATATTCGTCTAAGCTAAAAATGTGCGCTTCTTCCTTTTGGGGTAGGCCTTTTCCCATTTCAATATTTTCCGCATGAATATGGTAAGTATAGAAATGGATATAAATACAAGTACGAATAAGTTAACGACTTTAAAATTAAAAATAAATAGGGATTTAATATACCAGCAGCTCTGGATTTCAGCATCAAAATTTTTGCAAATAATATTGCAATTATGGACGTAAAGGTATATTACTACAGTCAGTTTTTAGGGTTCCGTACCCAAAGGGTAAAACGGAACCCTATTACTGAGGCTCCGCTGTCCGTCCGTCCGTCCGTCCGTCCGTCCGTCCGTCCGTCCGTCCGTCTGTCACCAGGCTGTATCTCATGAACGGTGATAGTTAGACAGTTGAAATTTTCACAGATGATGTATTTCTGTTGCCGCTATAACAACAAATACTAAAAAATGGAATAAAATAAATATTTAAGGGGGCTCCCATACAACAAACGAGATTTTTTTGCTCATTTTTGCTCGATATTGATAACGGCAACAGGTAGATGCTTGAAATATTCACAGAATGTTTAGTTATATATTCACTTTAATAATAAATAATTAAATCAAAATAAAACAAATATTTTATCCCATACAACAAACGTGATTTTTTTGCCGTTTTTACAGATAATGGTACGGAACCCTTCGTGCGCGAGTCCGACTCGCACTTGGCCGATTTTTCTTTTACTGATATTACCATGATACGAGTCAACGATTACATAACAATATATGAGCAACAATGTATATATAATATAAAAGCCCGAACTACGGTAAATAAATATTATCTTATCTTAAGATTTACTGGATTTTCTAAATTAAATTTAGCTTTTTTTCTTTTTGTCGGGATAGATTCTATCTTTCTCGGTATTGCATGTTATTGACACTGAGTTGCTATTTCTGTCTCTGAATCGGTATATCTCTGAATAGTTACATTAGTATTATCGTTTATTTGCTAGTCCTTCGACTTTTTGGTTTCAATAATTTCGTTTTTTTGTTTTAGCCTTCACACATTCACTGTTAATGTCCTCATCTGACTCATTTCCAACAACATTGTCTTTCTTGTCATGTTCAATTGCATTTTCGTCGTTAATTTTCAATGTCAATTTTGTTCTGTATTTTTTATTGCGAATATAACAATTTTCTAAATCTTCTTCTGTCTCATCCTCATCTCTCATCAATCATATCTTTAGGAATTTCTGACGTTGCAATGCCTATCTTATCACACCTACCAAACATTCTTTCGTAAGGGGAGCATTTAATTATCTCATGATAATCTCTATTTTTCATGTCCTAGATGAATTTCAAGCCCTCTGATCACTTTGATAACTGATTGGTTTCCGTCCACGTGCTAAGCATATTCTCTATGCCTTGATTAGCATGTTCCACTGATCCTTGACTCTGGCTGTGTATTGGCTTTCCATGTACGATTTTAACATCCTACCACATAGAACATAAACTGTCAATTACTTGGGTACAAAATTCCCGACTATTATCGGAATGAAGGATGTTAGGTGCTTCGAAAGTGGAGAAAATATCCATGAGATGGTGTGTAACTTCTGCTACGCGTTTAGTTTGAAGTGCAAGAAGGATCACAAATTTAGTAAGATCGTATTTTTTTATTTCGATCAGGGGTAGTTTATAGGTCTATGATATCTACTTGACAGCGTAAGTTCATTTCACTATGAAGTATGGCTTGATGACAATGCCCTTTTTCAAAGTCTTCTGTTTCTTTTGACAAGGTTGATAGCTTTAAATACGTCATGATAGCCTCAACTGTAATATGTTTGCCCTTGCAGTTACATTCCTTAAGTATCCTCGTCCTTTTACCATGTCCAACAGCAACATGCACTTCTTCGAGAATGTTGAACAATTCTTCATAACAAACCTAAAACTTGATTTATCCATTCTCTTCTTTCATCGGCGCAATAAGCTTTCTTCGTTAAAATATCATAGCGCTTTATACACCTGTAATAAATAGCTTCCTTCGTTTTCACTTTCTTTGTAATTTGTACTTCCTCTAAACACTTTGAGTGTTTATCCTTATCGAGATAAAAAAGATTATCTTTCTTGCTTTCTATGTACCAGTTCGTCCATTATTTTACATACAGCTAGTAAAATATAATCAAGTATAGAATTAAACTCACGTTCGAACTATAAATTACTTTAAAATATCAAAATCACACTCAGAAAACTAATTAACTTGCGTGTTCAAACGTGTTCAGTGATCGACTGAGGCGAGCTGAGGCGATAAAAACGATGTGGCGAACACGTTCTGTATATCTGTTTATCGACATACCGTGTATTTGAAGTACTATAACTTCACGCCAAATCCCTTGTGGGGTAGGCAGAGAGAACCGAGCGCCATGTGACTCGATCCTTACATATCTCACTCGCTTCTTTAACATTCATTGCTCTTCTCATGCACGCTCGCCGGTTTCTAGGGCTCCTGACATTTGAAGTAAATCTTAAGATTTACCTAAGTGAATGGTGGCAAATGCTCGAAATAAAAGACAATCACAAATCTTTTCAGACTTTTACCATAACTAGTTTGTTAATCTTAGGTTTTACTGGAAAATCTTAGTATTTGCCATAGTTCCGGCTTTACAATAACATATTTATCAAAAATACTGTAACTACAGACAAAGTAGATAGAGAATGCGAGCACGGCTCCACATGTTTAGGACCGGGTAATAAATAGTGTCTAAATCGGTACTTGTTGCTGTATTACCGTGATCTGGGCAGTAGTGCCGCCGGCGCCTGCGTCGTCTTTGACCATCACACGCGTCCACGCATGTCTCCTCTGCACAAAACGTATTATACGTATTAATATCATCAATTTTTAAAAACTAGAATTTAAGAAAATTGGCGTCGCTTCATACGAAACTATGACCATGCTGGTTAGTATTATTATGAAGTTTGGCAAAATATACGTTGATAAAAAAAACTATTTAATTTTACAAATCATTCATCAGTTTAATGCCTTATTTTCTCTCCTTTGTGAAAATAAAACATTAAACTCCTTTGTGTGCGGCAGTCCTTATCTTTCAAGCGTCTAAGAGCTAAAATAAGGTAGGCTTGTTATTTCTTCTGACGTATAAAACTTACCGTCACAACACGACGGATGCTCGGGTGGAGCGGCCTCGTCATCATGTCGGGCGAGCGCGCGCAGCTGGAGGGTGTACGCGCGCGACCCGCTCCCCGCGACCGCAGCAGGACCACCCGCAAACGTCGCATATGGACTTATTTCATACACATCTACACAATTATATTAGTATTATAAAAATGTATTTGAATGTAAATTAGCAATTAAAACGCATATTTTTATTAATCATCAATATAATAATAATTTCAGCAAAATTATTGAATTCGTGTTCGTTAATGTAACTATAGGCAAAATAATATCGTCAAATAATCCCAGGGTGTTTTTTAAAGTTAACCTGACGATATACTTTTTTAATTATTTTATTGCCAAAATGGTATGATCAAATTACTTGGAGGCAATTATTGGTAAAATTATTTTAGTTAAGAAATACTGGAACTCTGGGGTCAGATTTAAAATTATGGTTTTATAACATTAATAAAACACTGTTTTTGAAATGAATAGAGATAAGTAAATTTACAAATAAATTATTTTAAGAGTAGGCATAATCATAATAAAGAAGGATGGCAGGACGAGATCGTGGAGATAGCAGAATGTTAGTTCGTGGATGAAGAAAGCTGAGAATATGACAATTCCGAGTTTATTGCCTCCCCCAATAAATTCCAATCTGTCCTAGCCTCAGCCGATACCTTATTATAACTAGCACCTGTTGTATAAATAAATCATCCGTTGTAAATGTCATTTGATGAATAATGAAGATTATTTTAAAATATTTATTTTCAAACGCCTTGATAAAATACTCGATCACATACTGATCGTGGTTGTACTCACGCTACCTGTTTTAAGTTTGTACAATCAACTTGACGCTGCTTATAGGTGGTACATGTAGGTTTCCCTGAACTCAAAAATTTCTATTGCGTACCTGGAGGATCCGGTGGTAATTTCGGCGTTTGATGTGGTGGCGGCCTATAAGTGCCACACGTCGGCTTTTCTGCAGACGTCGAAACCCGCGCTATGGCGCCATCACTCCTAAAAGATCTTTTTATTAGTGTCATTTCAACTCATAGGCCTAATATCTGGAAAAGTCTATGGCATGAAATCGGATTTCACCCGTAATATTAATACGAGTAGTTTCTGGAGTTTATGACGAATGGGGGACCACGACTAGGTGTTCTATTTCGTCATTCTTTTCATACAGAATTCTTAAATCGGGTAATCGAAAGTCGATCCTTGAACGCACAAATCTCGGACGTACTATTTTATCCTATAACTTCATTGATTGTGTTTGTGTGACTCGTGGGTTCGATTCCCACACAAGACAAACATTTGTGTGCATGAACATGTCTGTTTGTTTTAAGAGAGATTGTTGTGTTCTTGCATGTCAATGAGGTCACCAGTGAGCTCCTAAGGATTTGCTGTATTTACAGCAGAGGAGGCATCGCGCGAATGATATGATACTTAATGTATTACAAGCGTTCATATGCTACGGCAGCCGCTTACATCAAGTGGGTCGTATGCTTATATGCCTTCTGACATTGTACAAAGAGGAAATAAAAACCCTTAAATATACGCAGATATACATTTTAGAGCAACTCACAAAGTTTATGCCGCGGCACATAGTGTACTGTGATTATTAGCTGGTTTACCGCACAAAAAATGGCCAGTTTATCAGAAAGTTAAAAAGATTATACCCACCTACATATAGATGAGAGTTACGCGAGCTTATCAATGATTGCTCCAAAATTTGATCGCTTATTCTTAGTTAACCATGCTCACATTTCTTATTAAGTATTTATTTTCATATTATATTCAATAATAATGAAAAGTATATATACTTAATCTGTCTGGCCATAAATACTGTTACAATTAAAAATAAACAAAATATTACATTTCAATTTGGAATCTGTCATTTTTATATGATTGTTCATTGAGTTTTCTCATTTTGGCGCTAATACATTGTACAATATTTTGCGATATTAAAATGGAGTGGGGTAATAAAGAGAAACGAATCGCTGTGATTGCATTACACAAAGTAGGTATGGAGCCAAATGTAATTTTTAAAACTCGCCATACGCTTGGTATTAGTAAAATGTTTGTGTACCGGGCTATTAATAGGTACAATGAGATCTCCTCTGTTTGGGACAGAAAAAGATCTGGCCGTCCACGTAGTGTTCGTACGAAAAAGGTGGTCAAAGCATTAAGGGAAAGAATTCGAAGAAATCCTGTCCGAAAGCAAAAGATTTTATCTCGGGACATGAAGATAGCACCTAGAACCATGTCGCGTATTTTAAAAGATGACTTAGGACTTGTAGCCTATAAGAGACGTACTGGTCATTTCTTAACTGATAATTTAAAAAAGAATAGGGTGGTAAAATCGAAATAACTACTGAAGCGGTACGCAAAGGGAGGTCACAGAAAAATTTTGTTTACGGATGAAATTTTTTTTACAATTAAGCAACATTTTAACAAACATAAGACCATATTTATACTCAAAGCTCTAAGGAAGCTTCCCAATTAGTCGACAGAATGCAACGTGGGCACTATGCGACTTCAGTGATGGTTTGGTGGGGTATTAGCTATGAAGGAGTGACTGAGCCATACTTTTGTGAAAAAGGTATCAAAACATCGGCACAAGTGTATCAAGATACCATTCTGGAGAAGGTAGTGAAGCCCCCTTAACAACACCATGTTCAATAACCAAGAATGGTCCTTCCAGCAAGACTCGGCGCTGGGTCGTAAAGCTCGGTCTACGCAATCTCTACGACCCGGCGCTGAATCAGAGCTAAAGACTGGCCGTCGTCTAGTCCCGATCTAAATCCGCTGGATTATGATTTATGGTCAGTCTTAGAGAGTACGGCTTGCTCTAAATGCCATGATAATTTGGAGTCCTTAAAACAATCCATACGATTGCCAGTGAAGAATTTTCCCATGGAAAGAGTGCGTGCTTCTATCTATTGATAACTGGCCTCAACGTTTAAAGGACTGTATGGCAGCCAATGGAGACCACTTCGAATAAGCTTTTTATATTTTAAATTGTTTTATATGTATGTATTAAACTAACATACTGTTAAAGTAATAAATGTTATTTGCAATAGATTTTTTTTTCTTTGTTTCAGTATTTATGGCAAGACTAGGTATATATTTCTATGATGTACATCTAAAATTAGTTGGTTCGGTAGATTTGCCTCGAACAAAAAGTTTACGGAACACTGCACTAGAGCATAACGTTATTTAAGTCCTTTTACCAGGTACATATTCACCTGTGCGCGCCACATGCATTTGCGGCAGCTTTGGGTCTAAAGGCAATAAACTTTACACACTGAATACACGGTCCACCTGTTTAGATTCTGGCTTCAAACTTATAACGTGTCTGGTTTTCGGATTGAGAATAAAAATCAAATAAATCACTGAAAACTGTGTCCCGTCACACGTCGTTTGCCCTTAAAGCTCTCCGTGAGAAGGGTTTTCGCCCGCTCAATTGTCGGGTGAGAGGCCTTGTGTCAGCACCTTGTCACACACAGATCATCAAACCTAACGATCCCCTTTATTTCAGTAGACAGTTCGCTATTTGCTATTACATTTTTCCGATTGTGATTTAATATGAAATTGCATTCAAAGTCTATGTTTTGTGACAAACACACAAGTTGCGATTAAAAATTACTGACAAATTCTACTGTAGGCCACTTCATAAGGCAACTTTTATGTATACCAGTAGAAATATATAAAATATATAAAAGTATAACTTTATATCAATGTTTTCTATGTAAATGTAAAGTGGATTGTTGTTGATAATTGGATATATACTGATCGGTCAATTTTTACAATTTTTTTTTTGTAATGTAGTTTTGATGATTAGCAATTAGTATTATCTATGTACGTTTAAAGCGGCAACGCTATACATGAAATATCACTCGCGACTTACCAAACCCGGCTACTAAACCAAAAATGCCTTCTCGCCTTTCTGCAACTTTACTTGCAGGAATATTAGAACCAGACAATGATCCATCAAAAAGGGCAAGTCTGGATTTTTTTTTTCTAGATGATGGTGTATGGTTGATATTCGACAGAAATTAGCCAGCTCGATACAGAATATAAGGGGCAACGCTATTATTATCTAGGTTTGTTGGCCCTTAAGCGTAATACAGTGCATCGTAGTGCTCACCACTGAATACATTGAAAACCCTCAGTGATGGGACTCGAGGAGAGAATCTCCTTCACTGACAGTGACAGTATCCTCCTGATGTATTCTTCTTTGCAGTACTGTTTAACTGTAAAGGTTATTTTTTTGAATCATGCATATATGTACCAACAAAAATAATACTTACCTCTTACGTCTAAGTAATATAGCTAAGATTGTGAGTGCGGCAAGCGAGAGAGCTGCACAAAGAGCCAGAAGTAATGCTAATTCCCCAGCAGTCGCCGGAAATGGTGCGTCTACTTCTTCAGCGAAACCACCTTCGACTGGAGATGTTGTGAATTCATAGACCTCCCGAACTAGACCAGCCTCGTTTGTCGCACGAGCTGCCAAACGGTATCGAGATCCAGGCGTCAATCCTAACAAACGTAATAATAATGAAGTCAACATGAAACATAGTAAAATTGGTCATCAAGAATTTAAGTCAGGATGGTCGTCCATATTAGATGTCAGAAAGGGTAAGTATCTGTATGACGTTAAGAATACTAACAATCGTTTGATAGAAATAATGAAATATTATGCGTTAAATGACATGACAACAATGCCTTTTGACTAATTTCGGTACTATTGAGCCCTTTGTGAAAATTAATAGATATTCTAAGATAGCAAAGGCCTAAGTGGCGGCGAATCAACCAATACTTATTCATAATTATAATAAAAACATGGGACGAGTATGTAGATAAACATTATTGATTGATTTCTAAAATATCCAATCCGTTTCAGAGGTAGAAATGGCACTGGCTAGTCATTAGCGTTTTGAATATGTTCTTAGTAAATGCATGGATTATTTACAATCAGGTAAATAAAGGTGAAACCATCCTCTGCTAAATTTTAGGCGAAGAGTATGTTTTGATTGGGTGAAGACATCGGAAGGCAGGGCAAGTGAACCTACTCCAGGGTCTTCCCAAGTTCTCAATCAATCTGTAAGGTTTGATAACTTGGGTCACTATATGGTATAAACAAAGGGATAAACAAACCTCTAACTTTTTGTCATAAATGCAAATAAAACTCTATGCAGTGAGTATTTTATACCTTACCATACGATATAAGTTTATATAATTTCCAACTAAAAATGCTTATGTTCACAGTTTTAAAATAAATCGTTTTTTTACAACCGAAGCATTTTTATAATATCTGACCCTATATCCCCCATTGTCATAATTACAGGATAGCCTGATGCAGTAACAAGGGATATATATATATATATATTGTATTATTTTACATTACTTTTTCTTTATGTATTATGACCTCGATTTAAAGACTTCAACAAAAACTTCCGTGCCTTCTATGCTTGGAAAGTAATGGGCTGAATTCAGCAAATTTGTCTAGGCAAATACTGTGTTATGATAATTCATACCTCCTAATATAACATCTCCTCCGACTGTTACATCTCTGACTCCTGCCACGCCAGAACCAGCCCACTCCAATTTCAAGGCAACAGGGCCACAACCTCCGTCACTCCATGCAGTCGTATCAAATATGGCATGAGTTGCATTCGTCCTTATCCATCTCCCATCAGAAGGGGCAACGGGGGGCCCTCCAGAAGTACGTGCAGCTAATTCAACACCTGGAGGGCCTCCAGCTGATCCGTAAGCTTTGTATGTAGAACCGCACCTGAGACTAGTTAAAGTAACAGGCCCTGGAGTGGCAGCTTGGATTCTCCACTCACCCTAAAAATTATTACTTTTTGAATCTTTAAATTATGTTTATATCTAAAAATACATTATTTCTTTATGGCACTAAAATCAAGATTTGAAAATTTGAAATTAAAATCCATGTCATCATGCAATATGGAAAGACGAGACCCATATAACAAGAAGAGCTTTAGATATGAACGCGAATAGATACAAGAGTGGCGAGAGTCGGAGTGGGTAAAATTAAGACTTCTATTTATATTCGCAAAACCTTACCTCTGGCGTAACAAGTCTCCAATGCAAGGTATAAGCTTTAGGCAAAGCGTGTCCAGGTGATCTAAGTGCCGGACGAAGTTCTAATTCCAGTTCCCTTGACCGAGCTTCCAATAATGCAAGAGCAGGTGGAGCTGGCGGCCGAAGAATTACTACTTTCCACGTGGCTGAATCTGATCCATGAGGATTCTCAACCAAACACGTGTAGTTATCCGCATGTGAGAGGTCTAAACCTAATATAAACAAAATATACAAAAGTAGTAAATCGATGGTTTTATGTTATTTCTGATCTGAAAAATTAGGGTGGATGTGGCATACAAACAAGTTATCAATTCGCAAACTAAATACTGTATGTATATCTTCACTCCTGCATCCCTTGGGGGGTAGGAACTGTTTTCCCTTATCCCACCCTCACCCTTCCGTCATAGAACCACACGTGCGGGCTTGCGATGTCATAGTTCCACGGTTGAGAATATCTCTTCGCGTACCAAAAAGTTCGGCAACTCCTATCTTTGTCGTACCATTAAAAAGTGGAACGCCTTGCCTGCACATGTGTTCCCTCCTTCCTACAATATGGAATCCTTCAAACGAAGCGTGTAGAAGCATTTTGCGGGTCAGCATGGTAGCGTCAACTGACAGGATACGGTATGTAGTATGTTGTCAGTTGCAGTTGCAATTTGGGCTCCTCTTTCGCTTACCATCAGGCAAAGAGGAGCCACTATGCTGAACTAATATAAAAAAAAAGGTAGAACCGAATGCTATAAGATGTGGTCCTTGCGCACTTTATTCGCTTCTTTAACATTCATAGTTCTTTTCATACTGTCGCTGGTTTCTAGGACTCTTGACATTACTTTCTGAAAAAACGCGACCAATTTAATCAGGGTAGGTGAATCTTAGTCTTTCTCGGCTTCTACATCCTTCCATTATCGCATTGTGTGTCTATTTCGACATTCTTTCACCTGCATGCTTCCTACCCGAACCAACGGGGCATGCCTTTCTTTTATTTTACCACCTACACTATCTTTTAGATCAAATCTCTATCTTATATTATCACGGCACATTTTTTACGCAATGCTCGCATCTCGACCGCATTTGTTCTACTTTCAGGCTCTGTCTGCCATACAACAAAATACTCCACTAATTATATCCGATAGCGAGATGTGTCCACATTAATATATTTATACAAAAGTAACTGTGTTTGTCTGACTATCTCATTATATCATTATCACAATTATAACCCTCGTAATGAGATTAGTTATGATGATAGTCGGGGTATTATTAGTCTGTATTTCATGAGTGGTTACGCAAGTTCATACACGTGCAAAACCAGCATTTATATACTCGTATATATCCTTCTTTGGTAATACTCCAACATAGTCTATATATTTAAGTATGCCATTAAAACGAAATTACAGTATTTAAAAAAGTAAAAATATGAAGCTATTTCAGTGACACTAAAATCATATAAAAAGTACACTTCATACAACAAAATAAAACAAAATATTTACTAATTTTAGACTTACTTTTTATTAACAGCGCATCTCCGTCAAGGTGAAAAGATGGGCGAGGATGCAACGGAGTTCCTCCACGTAACCACCTCTTTGCTGGAGGTGGAGCTCCGCCGACAACGCAGCGCAAAGAAAGAGAGCCGCCAGCAGCTCCCATAACTACCCCACCAAATGATGATATTCGAGCTGGTGCTGAATAATAAAAAAAAATTCTGAGTCTGAGGTGGACATTCTGAGGTGAAGCTAATTCCCCAGACGGATTACTTTGATATGCCTTACCGCAACACAATCCAGTAGTGATGATGTTCTACCTCTAATGAGTAAGCTAGATTTTACTAAACCTCATTTCTATGTATTGCTACTTTAGGTACCGAGCGGATGGTAGGGTACAGGAGCCGTACACATAGACTATAACAACCGCCGCTACACATCAGGTGGACCTCATGCTTGTTTTCCACCCGACATAGAACTAACAATTTGATTATGTATTAAAAACAGATGGTTTATTTCATGATAATACATTTAATGTACATAGTAGGTACATATAAAATGAACTCCTTGCTGAGGCTTTCTCCAGAGACCACAATATGAGGTTGTTTAAAAAATATGTGAAGAAGTTTTTACAGGGCCAGCAAAACACCAGTGACGCTCTTAGTGTTGCAGGTGCCCATAAACTATAGTAACTGCTTTCCATATGCACAGCACATATGCACGTTTGTCACCTAAGTGGTATAATAAGAATATCTTAAAAAAACTGATTTGTAAGGATCCAGTCATGTGGCGCTCGGTTCTCTCTGCCTACCCCGCAAGGGATTTGGCGTGAAGTTATAAATAGAGAGATGCAATTTGATCCAACTTGAAGGTTGGATCAAATTGCATGTAAATTTGACTTTCGCAAAATAACGCCTGAATCTATTAACTATTTAAATAGAGAGATGTTTAGAACAACTCTTTAATTGGGGTAGTCTTTAAGTGCATACACTTGGTAAAATTTGTTTAGTTATTGTAACTGACTCGATGACTGCAATAGCAAACAGTCACTTGAATAGCAATGCTCTGTATTAATTCATACAAGAAATTAATATTATTAATTATTGCTTTGTCAAGGAGGAAAACAAACATAAGGCCCACCTAATGTAAATTAGTAATATTTCCACCGCTGGTAACACAATAGCTCCTCAGGAAATTACTGGTATCATTACTCACTCGCAGGAACACAGTAACTCTCAAGTAAGTTGCTATAAGTTAAAACTACCTATTATTAACATTCAAAATGCAGACTTTTAATTTCGACGTGTAACAAAAAAAACAATATATACATTATACTAAAATTTAAGTACTATGTTCTAATAAGTCATAAGTACTGTAACATAGAAACTTTTCTTTTTTCAACTCTTTAATTATTTTGAATTGGGAACGCGTTTATTATGTTAAAAACTTCTTTCGATTTCCCGCCATTATACATATTTTTTCGTGTTTATTATCAAATTACAATATAGAGTAGGCTTACACCCCGTAAGCCCCGTTCGCATTTTGATTAGTGTTAAGTGCGAGTGTGAAGCATGTAGTTTTTCGTGTCAAGTGTTAATGTTTAAGCAAAGCTTATAAGTTCCTTAGGAGTACCCGTGAGGCCGATCAACAATATGGACGATGAAGTGCAGAGGGAACTGCACAAATGTGTTAAAGATATATTAAAAATTGTCTTGGATTGATCAAATCGAAGAAGAGATCGAAATTGAACGTATGAGACCTCAAAAACTATGGCAACAAAAGTGGAGAGTGAGGAGATCAAGTCGTGGAGCTAGAAGAATTAGCCGTGGAGGATCCATTGGAATATTATTGTCTAGACGTGTTCAGTGAGGAGCGCGCTGCGAGTGAGGGATGAAGAAAAGGGGGCGGGGGCGGTGGCACTCGTAAAAAAATAGAACTAGCTTCTAAATACTATTCACTTAACACTTTAAGCAAATACTAAACACTCGCACTAATCATTGCCTGTCCAAATAGTGTAACTAATCACTTAACACTCACAATTGACACTTGCACTTAACACTAATCAAAATGCGAACGGGCCTTTAGGAAAATTGCAGTGATTGTCTTGCACAAAGTGGCCATGGAGCCGTCAGTCATATTCAAGACACTTCAAAAGCTTGGTATCAGCCGTATGTTCGTATATCGTACTATCGACAGATATACCAATACTTTCTCTGTTGAACTATGATCTGTTTTGTAGGATATGGCCTGCTCGAAACGACACGCTGACATTTTGTCTTTAAAGAAATCTCTGGAGCAATCAGTGGCTAAATTTTCCATGAAAACAGTGCGTAAATCCATAAATTCGTGGCCAGACAGATTAAAGGCCTATATCAAAGCCAAAGGTGGCCATTTCGAATAGAATCAATTTTTTTTTTTTTTGCTGAGACTTCCATAAATATGTACATATATAAATGCATATTCATCTGTAACAGAACTTATGGCCGGGCTAGGTATATTATAAAGGACTTCGTTTGACCACTTAATTATGTCAGTATTGAATTAAGATAATCTACACACGATGACAGCTCAAGCTATGCAAAACCATGCGAATCTAACATAGCATCAGTGTATAACCAGATCTATGGTTGACTTTTTTTTATACAATTTCGGGAGGCATACAAGCATACGGTCCACCTAACATAAAGCGGTTACCATAGCCCATGAACGCTCGTAATACATTAAGTATGACTTGCGCGATGCCTCCTCTGCTGCTAACACAGCAACTCCTTAGGAGCTTACTGGTGACCTCACTTACACGAAGGAGTTGTTATTTGGCTGTGGCTTCCTGTGAGGTGGAGGTACTTCCCCAGATGATTGATGCGGCCTACCTCTCTTTGTCTGTACATGTTTGGATTATGGTCATCAAATTGAAAGCGATGTTAGCCTTAATTGAGTGAAACACTATGATACAACCTAAAGCCTAGTATAATGATAAGGTAGATAATTATTATTGTAACTATTCTTTTTTCATTCAATATAATATATCTTTATACAATGTCAGGAGGTACGCAAGTATACGGCCCACATGCTATATAGCGGTTGCCGTAGTTTATGGAAGCTTGTGACACATTAAGTATCACTCGCGCGATACCACCTAGACTGCTGCTAACACCGCAACTCCTATGAAAGCTTACTGATGATCTCTCGCGGAAACAGAACAACCGTCAAAGAAGTTATTATTTGGAAATGGTTTATGTAAGTTGGAAGTATTTCCCCAGACAGGCAATATTTATCTGATATAATGCGCCCTACCTCTCTTAAATATTTAACTGTTATGTATATTTATCGTTCAAATTTTACACATGTAATATTATTTTTAGGATGAAGTATTTATCATCAAGTGGCTTTGAAAACAAAAAAATCTTATGCGTAATAATTACAAGCTTATAATTTTATTTTATATTTATATATTATTTATATTTATTTTATATTATATTTATTTAGAAATCTTACCTAAGGCACTTGTTTGGCACGCAACCGCAGCAGAAGGGGGTCCCTCCCCAGCTGCAGTGGCCGCTCGCACCCACGCTTCGTACGTCCTACCAGTGCGAAGACCTCGCAACGACTTCATACATTCAACCGATCCACCTTCGGCTTCAGTACATACATTAACTCGAGATATATTTGGTTCTTGTGACCTGAAACATTATACTGCTAAAGAAAATGATAAATATGAAAAAAACTTGCAGTTACATTTTCAAATACATAATAAAACTTACCCTGACAAATCTTTTACATAAAGACTGTAATGTGTCAGCCTTCCGTTCGGTTCTGGAGGTGCTAACCAAGAAGCTCGAAGTGAACGTTCACTGAGGGCAATTAACTTCATACCACCTGGAGCACTGGGCACTAGAAGAAATTATAATAATGCTGAAATCTTTGGTAAAAGCACTCTCCATGTTTCTCTTGCACTTTGCCTAGAACATTCACCCGAAAAGATACAGTAGAAGTAGTTAAGATAATTGTTTGTAATAATTAAATCTACGTAAAATAAGTTAGTCTGAATAACAATAGGGTTCTGGTGTAATAAGTAATGTAAGTGTGTTCAAATAATTTAATAAAACTGTTAGGAATAACAGGTAAATATTGTAACCTGTAAAGTGTTGTAATTATCTTTTACAACTACGTATTGAAGCGTACTAGGTTTTGCAAAGACAAATTAAAGTCCCAATCGCAATAAATTGTTTGAATATGCGTTGTTGCGTATGTTGTCACTTGATATAATAAGATCTTTCACAAACAATTGTTTTTTTCAATGCCAAATTTAATAACTTTATTTTTTAATTATTTATTAGAGATAAACAGTCACATTAAAGGTATACTGTCATACAAATTTGTGATGTGAGACTTATAGTCTCCTATAGTTTTATATACTAATGCGTACGGATACCTAACAAATGAAACAGTTATTTAAGTGACAGAGAGGTTTTAGGGTCGGCAACGCATGAGTGAGTGACACCCCTGGTGTTGCAAATGTCCATAGGCTACGGTGAATGTTTAACATCAGGCAGGCCGCATGCTTGATTGCCACCTTAGTGGTATAAAAAAAAGAGGTTGATAAAATAAAATCCTGTAAAACACTCCAATAAGTCTTTCAACAATTCTATCAGTGAACGCTTGAATGTAGGAATTGAGACATTTTTAAATAAATAACCATCAAATTTATATTGTAATAATTGCACTATCGATTGATATAACCGTTTTCCACGTAGCAAGTTCTGCTGCTAGGTACAAAAAACATTTTTTTCCTAGTGCAACTTCGCTCATTTCTACAAGGCACACGAAATGAAATATTGTGCAATAATGAAGGGGCATCCACAAAGCTATTTAATATTTTGAATAAAAAATAGTATCAAAATAATTACGGCGTTGCTCTAAAGACAGCATATTATGACGTTCAGCCGAGGATTCACAGTCAGAATATTGATGGCCAGTTCTATTATCAAGTGACTTTAAAAACTTCTTTTGAATACTTTCCAATCGATCAATATGACACCTGAAAAAGATGCCAGACAGTACAAGCAAATTCAAGGTGACTGCGGACAAAGCTACTATATAAGATTTTAAATGTTAGAGCATGTTTGAATGGTTTCTCAAAATGAACCCTAACTGTTTATAAGCCTTGTTGATAATATTAATATTATCTATATCTATATGAGGGACAAATGGCAATTTAGAATCCATAATGACAACTAAGTCATGAATTTGCAATACTCGTGTTAATGTTTTGCCAAAAATGCTATAGGTAATCAATAATCATAACTTATTAGGTTAAATTTTATACTATAAATCATAATGGCATTTATCTAAGTTTAAATACATTTTGTTTTCAAAACAATATCTCTTAAAATCATTAAGATTATAAAATTAAGGCTACTAACGACTCTGAAAATTTTGGTATCATAAAGTAACAGATTTAACTTTTGTCATGCTTTTGTCGTTGAAATCTGGGGTTGTACACATACCAGCCCTGCAGAGTGTACAAAACAGTATAGACAAATTGTTATGTTTAAAGCGGTCAAATTCCTTACAATAATTACTTGCGGGTATTTGAATTTGAAGAGATAAGATAAAGAACACTGATTCTGCTCACAACTAGAAATTTAGTGATTTGATGAGGAAATTTTCTTTAGTTAAATTAAACTTGTATTTAAACAGGAATGTTTCAGATAACGTATATATATATATATATATATATATATATATATTAATGATTTGAGAACTTCATAATATTTTATTTTTATTATTTTTTCTAAACAGACGACAGAAAATATTTCAGTATCGATTAATTCATTGAGGCCCATTATATACTTGTTGCCATAACGCGCATGGCGGAATTCAACCGTCTGGGCCTCAACGGGTTAAGCTACTTTACTAAATACCCGAATCACGCAGCTACAGATATTATTAAAATCATGTTGATGGAGCCATTTCTACATGTGGGGCCTAACAAGATCGAATTAACCTATAGTGAGCAAACGAACCTACTGTGAACTATTTGTATATATACTGTATTCTTAATTACAATACGTGGCCGTGCCGTTCTTTCTTCATACTGTTTGATGATTTGATCTTTTGTTACAAATTTTTGCTAAAATACTTCCATCTAGTTACATATTATATACTTATTAGTAAAATTACAGAACAGTATTTTTTGATCATTACAACGTTTATATCATGAATTGAAATGATAAAAATATTTATTCTGAATGCGTAAAACAGGGAAATAATCAAAAATGTTTCCAAGATAAATAATGCGAAATTGAACCATACCATCTTCATCCGTCCTGCACACTTGTGGGGCGGATAATGGCCCATCTCCTGCTGCATTATGTGCTCGTACCCTTATTTCATATTCCGCATAAGGTGTTAGTCTAGATACTGTAGATTCTTCTCCCTGTGTACAAATAAAAGTATATAAATAGCAAATTAATATGTTTAAAAGAAAGATTATTAGACATAAATTTGTAGGAAGATATTTTTAAAAGTAAATTTCTAAGAAATACAATTGAAAGAAATAAAAGTAAATCTAACCTGGACTCGTAAATAAGCATCCTGTGATGGAAGCAACGGATCGGCATCACGTCTTGTGTATTGTAATGTATAGTGTGTGATAAGTCCTCCTCTCGAGTCTATGGTTGGTGGTCGCCACGACACGCGGAGAGAAGTCGACCCGCTGGATATACAAGTGACGCCTTCAGGACCTCCGTTAGGCGCTATAAGATTTAACAATATAAAGAAATATTCGGAACAGCTAGTAAAAGGGCAATAAAGCTAGAGCACAAAAGTGCTATCAATTTGTTCCGAATCGCTTGACCTAGATCGGAAAGGCCACACTCCAATTAAGCCATTTTGCATTTTGATGGGGAAATTTACGTTCGTCGGTTCACGTCGATAGCAGTACGGATTTATTTACGCGAAACGGTGACAATACTTGCAATTGTCTTGTTGGAGTTCAGCTCGCTGTTGGATTTCTGAGCAAACCCTATTACGCCAATTAATAAAAGAGTTGTTTCTTTATTCTTGACTTTCTAGTTTATTTAAATAGATGTTAACTATATTTTCGTTTATTTAAAGATTTTTTATTAGTATTTATGAATTTGCAATATGCTTAAATGCTTTGTTGGTATTATTATACATTATATATACCGTTTGCTGACCGCGTTCGTAATGATGACATAAGAAAGAGAGTTCGTGTGAAAGAGAGTGTCGATGTTAAGATAAGATAAAGCATGCTCCTTTAGTTCGGACATGTAGAAAGAATGCAGGATGAAAAAATAACGAAACAGATATACAATGAGAAAGTGGAATGATGTAAATGGGTCGTGTTTTATCAGAAGGCGATGTCAGGAGCTCTAGGAACCTACGCAAGGGACCTGGCGTAAAGATATACATACATAGACACATATATATGCAATTTTTTTCAGTCTAAAGTAAAACTTACGTGACTCCAAAGTATGACGATAATGTGGTGGTGATACAGGCCCGGTACCTGCTGCGTTGTAGGCTCGAACTGAAACTCCATATCGAGTTGCCGGTTTCAATCCACGTAAGGTGGTGCTTGTAGCATCAGCACTAGCGCCACTCTCAGATCCTGGACTGTCACTTAATGTCCCCTTGCTTCCTTCAGCAACTTCCCACCATCTGATCGTATAGCCCAACAATGTACCGTGCCAGGATTCTCTTGGGGGAGGCTAATAGAATACAAGTAAAAATGTAAATATTATCTCTCTTGTTTATTTGGCTAGAAAATACGGAAACATTAACGGCCTTATATGATAGGATCACGTAAGTTTCGACTGCCAAGAATAAATTAATTTTATGTATACTTTACGCGTTAGCACACATATTTTTTGTATTTTTTGCGTTTGTATGTCAATATATTTTTTTACTCGTAACGTGGATATTTTATTCATTTAAATTTGCTAAAATGGCAAAGATTGTTACATTTAACGTTCACTCAATCCGCTGTACATAACATCCATAAATTCCTACCTGCCATGTGACATGAAGCTCTCGTGATCTAAGTGCACGTACTGTGATGTCACGCGGTGCGCCTCCTGGTGCTAGTGAAATAAAAACAATTGTCACATACATTGATACCATTATACTTAGATTATATATATTGACTTGTATGAGTTACAATATTAGGGCTGTCTTTGTCATTCGTAGAGGAACTGATATGATGACTGGCATTCTTCATCGGAATAATTATTATAAACTTAGTGATTTTATTATTTAGTAGTAAAATTTTAGGAAAGGCAAGTTTAGTTCAATGTGAATATATTGCATCTAATAAACATTGTGCTATAACAAATATACAATAGTAAATGGTATAATTTCAATAAACTCATGAAACACTTCTACACTTTTTATAAATTGGTTTGTGAATTAGAATACTTAATGTCATTCCTATCAAAAATAAGGAAGACGTTGTTATGATAGATAGGCAATTAAATTTATAGGCATTCCATAATGATAAGGATTGTTCAATAAAGGATAATTCCGAATTATTACATTTCATAAATACCTACATGAAAAGTGTAAGGAAAATAATTTCAAATCAAATATTTATATTCCCACTATAAGTAAATTTTATCTAGCAAACTCACTATTGATATTCAAACTTTGCAATAATACAATGAGGAAAATTGTTATAATAACCTCTTTAACAAGTGGAGTATTTGAAGTGGTATATTTACCCTCTTCTCGAGTGGTGAAATGTAAAGGGGCGGTATATGGCGAGCCACCGACGTCGTTGAAGGCAGCTAGGCGGAGAGCGTATCGTGTGTCGGGTGATAAGCCAGCCACAGACGCGCCCGCCCGGCTCGGCCCTTCCGACCTATACCACAGATTAGGCAATATTTACTGTGTGACAGATATTGGAGTGTATTCATGTTAAGCGTTCTCCACATGTTTGTCATTATTTCAAAGAACTCAGTAAGATTTAAATAATATTTAACTTTTGGTTTAGAATGGTTTTGTGAAGCATAGTTTACTGAGATTTCTGGGCGGGGTGCTAGTTTTACTGAGTCATTTATTAGGATTATTAGGTAATATTGCTTCACGCTGCTTATATAGGGAGAAACCATAGTAAATTGATTACACATGTCAGTGACGACAGAGGCCAATACCACCTATAAAGGGTTATCCCATTATCCGTTTCAAATAAAGTTTTTACACAGAACGTACGTTTATATACCATATTATTCTGTTTAGACCTTTCAACGTCTCTTCAATACCAGTCGCACCAGCTCATGTATGTATGCTCTATCTTTAGATTGATTGGTACGTATGCTGTATTGTAGATTGATTGTCGTCCATACACAGCTTATGCCGGAATCCACTCAGAACCACAGAAGTATTCAGGTACTACTTGATGGCGCGCACCTAGTGGGATGTGCCAAGTTCATTAACTAAGGGCACAATGACAGCAATTTATAAGCCACTCTGCTCTGTAATCGCAACGACAAAATTGTCACGAACGTTTGTATTTGCGTAGAATTGGGTGGTGGGAGATTGTGCATGCAATAAATGGAGTGGGATCGCGATTTAAATGATAATTGCCTTACTCGCAACGTAAAAAATATATTGTTATTCACACCGGTACTTAATTAATTATTTCTAACATAATTTAATTCAGTGTAATAATAACATGTTCATAAAGCACTAAATACTTACGCGACATGAATCAAATCAGCATTAGTCAACGTGTGGTTGAGGACTTCAGGCAAGTCCCAAGTGTCGAATAGAGCGGGCAATGGAGCATCGAGCGCAATATTCGACAAATCCCGGGTGAGGGCTCGGTATTGTAAAGAGTAATGTGAAACCATTGAAGCTCTAGCTACTCTCCAAGTTATACGTGCTCTTCGAGACCACACTTCTGATACTCTTACTTCTTCAGGAATAGCAGGTCGTTCTGTTATCGGTAAGAATCATTGTCATCAAAATTGATAAAAAACTGCGATACAAAGTATTGGTGATGATTAAATTTTATATACTTATTTAGTAAACTCACCTTTTACAAATAGCTTAAAAGTTAATTCGTCACTTCCATAAAGATTGCGAGCATGACATCGGTATTCACCGGCGTGTTCCGGCCCTGCGTGTGTTATTGTTACTTCAGATATCATCGCTCCATTTCCTGCGTCCCTTGTTTCCACTCCGCCACTACCACTGTACGGCAAATGAACTCATTATTGGATACTTTTGAGTTTTTATACCATACCGAGAATTGAAGAACATCAAAATATTCTTTCTGTTGCAGCCGCTTTTAGTAAAATATAAAGACGAGACATTTTTTGGCATAACATGGCAGCATTATATTTTACTTATACAACATTGTAAGGCAAGCAGGGGCTTATGCTGATGTTAAGTGATTTCCGTAGTCTATGAACGCTTGCAATATAAGGTATATAAACAATAAGTATCACTCATGCTACCTCTGTTACTAACATAACTCCATACGAGTTACTGAGAAGGGGACATCGGTCTTGACTTTAAAAATGATAATCAACCACTTGCACCTTTTATATCATTATCCAGACTTAATAGTGCCCCAATTCATATCATCAAAAAATAAAACATATATAAAATCGACGATAATGTGGTCGACACATAGCGTATATTTTAGTATATTAGGGTCAGAATTCATAGTATGTTGCCACCCATATCGCAGGTAATAGTCGTTTGGTTTCGGTTTTTTGGGGGTGTGCGTTCCTATAATTCTCTACGTATTTTTCGGGGATATTGATTTTAGCTGTAAAAGTCATGGGGAGCCTATAACATACCAATGTTGTGATCATTTACAATATATTTATTTTATTATACTACGCCATAAGCTATTATTCTTCTTACACCTAAAACGCTATCACTGAAAATTTTGACAAAATCTGAAATAATAAGATTATGATATTATAAATTAATGTATTTGCTTCTATTTTACTTACTGCAAAGACAAAGGTCTTAAATCTTGCGTCCAGTGAATGTGTAGTTCTGGTTCACCTCGAACTGTGCAAGACAACCTTGCTGTGGAACCTCTTACAACCCATCTAGTCCCGCTTTCTCCTTCGCTTCTACTCAGTCTTGCAGGTTCTATTGAACAAAGATAGGTATTCGAATTTTAGTAAACGTCGATTGATCTTAAAAATATATATTTAATGTACAAATTTTCTCGTAATCTGATAATATAACAATCGTAATCACCTCGTATATCAAGATAGAAAATATGATGTAGGAGAGAGTGTTGAACACGCGCTGTGCATCGGTACCAGCCTTCATGTTCTGGTGAAGATGCCCTAAGCCACACGGTGCCATCAGAAAGTACTGAACCTCCACTTGTATCCGTTGTTTCTGACTGACCCCATAATACATGACGCCAGTTTTCTCCATCTACACCAACATCAAAAGTTACTATTTAATTTATATATTTAATTTTTATGTAATGACAGTATAGATAACTAACCTGCAGAATATTCCCAAGATATTCTTGGAGACGGCTGGCCTTTAGCTGAACAAGGAAGAAGTATTGCTCCTCCAGCAGATACAGAAGTATTCTGAGCTCGCCATACCCAAGTTGGTGGTTCTGATAGAAAAAACTGCTTTAAATGGTACGCTATATCTTGAAAATTTATAATATAATATAGTTCATAAATACCTTTAACTGTTAAATAGGCAGAGTGACTAACAGTTCCAAAATCATTTGTAGCTTTGCACGTATATTCTCCTGTATGAGCGGAAGTAAGATCTTGAATAATCAATATTGTAAAGAAATCCATATTTCTCTGTTCCACCTGCAAATGTATTATGCTTAGTCTTCAAGATCTTTGAGGGATGTAAGTGTCATGAGAAATTTACCTTTATACCCGCTGGAATAGGCAAATTATCTTTATGCCATGTAAATTGTATAGGCTTGTCACCCGATATTAAACTACATGTTGCTTGTGTACTCCCTCCCACCTCAAGTTCTTCGGGAAAATGGAAATCAGAGATCTTAGGTGGTTCTGTTAAAATAGAAGAAAAACTACTTAAATCATCATAATAGAGTTGAATGTAAATATAAGTAAAAGAGAATTTCGTCTATTTTTCTTTAACTTCATGCCAAATCCCTTGCGGGATAGCCAGGGTGCACCGAGCGCTACGTGACTCGATCCTTACGCACCTCACTCTTTTTCGAGCTCATATTTTCATTTAAGGGCAAAGTAGATACATAATCCAGCCACGCTCTTTCTTGCTACAAAGTATTCAACTTCCGCATTCCACTAGGCATCTCCTTTCAGTATTTTATACCTCTTTGCACATCCCCATGCTTCTTTTGCACTATCTACCATACTTTCTTTCAAAACTTTTCAGCAATCGTCCACATTTGCAAGTCTTTCGCTCATCAGATGTACATAGGTTCTCCTAACACTTTCATCTTGCAATTTTTCGCTCTTTCTCCTTTCATGATCTCCGAAAGGGATAGGCACCGCCAATGCATCCATTTCCTAAAGTCCCACAAACTGGCTTACCACCAGGTAGTGGTCCGTTTCAAGAGTAGGAACTCTAAAAGCTCTTGTAATCATTATAGTACTTCGGAGACATCTGTCTTTTAATATCAAATCAATGACACTTTTTTGGTCATTCCGCCTCCATGTATACGTGTGAATATCCTTGTGATGAAATAAAATATTCGACACGAGGAGGTATCATTCCATACATAAATTTAGAGTTGATTTACCTCTCTTACTACGCTACGTTCACTCTCTTATCTCCATACGTACCAAGAATATCTTTATAGCTGTCTAGCTTCTAAACTCGTTCCAACCTATCTATTTAATTCTGCACTCATAATCACCCTTTTATTCCCTTCAGCTAAATCCAGAACATCCCTCACAGACTTCCAAAACTTACGTATAGGAGCGTATGCTGCAAACAGATATACTCGCGTGATGCCCAGTTTTATACGAACCCAGAGAAGTCTAGACCCTACCAAATAGTAAACTCTTACATCAGTGGCTAAGCGAGGGAGTCTACCCCAAACCATAGACTATTACTCCTCTGGGTAGGTCATCGGTGTCGCTCCCCCTGCGCTTAGTCTTTGTCACACACAAAGCATCTAAACGTCTCTCATTCATTACGCCTATCAGTTAGTTCATCTTATCATTCAAACCATTTTTTTTTTCTAGTATTAAAAAAAAAAGTCCACCTCTAGCACGCTCCACGTGCCTATGCAGATTTCGGCTCTCCTCAATCCGCCAAAATTGGCGCTGCATAGTGGGTGGCGGGCCCCACCGCCGCATGAAATTACTTTGGGTTTTACTTTTTAATAGGCGACTTACTATGGATTTCGATACGAACTGCTCTACGTGCTAATTCTCCACTTTCAGTTCGAACTTCACAAGTATATCTTCCCGCTGCAGCACTTCTAATAGAATTTAGTCTTAGTACACCACGTTCATCTCCTGGTTCAACGTCGACCAAAGACCCATCGTCGCTACGCCATACTACCTCTCTGAAATTTATGAAACATGAATGTGCTGACACAATAAAAAAGTGCATGTGTTTGAAAAAGTGTATAAAACTTTGGTCAAATAATATCATCATCATCATCTGAGCGTTATTCCCGGTTACGTCTTACGCTTTCGCTTCAGAGCTCAGGGTCCGCTTTCCGAGTTTTATTTCTCCACTTACCGCGGTCTTCAGCATTCTTAACTGTGAGACAATTGGCACGCATGTTTCCAACAACGTCAAGCCAAAATTTCTTAGGCCTACCCATACTACCGCGGCCCGATGGAGGCGGCATTTGTTCCCCACATAATTTACCGGTTTTCGTATGACGTGACCGTACCAACTTTCGTGTCACTCCACACATCCAATGCAGCATACTCATCTCCTTGACACACAACTGTTGCTTGTGCCGCTCAAGTACTGGCCACGCTTCATGCCATATAAAAAGGACAACCTATCCCTACAGCTTAAACGGCATTTTAGGGTCACAAATGACACCAGCCACCTCACGCCACTTGGCCCAAGCCACAGAAATACGTGCCTTGTCATCGCAATCGATATTTCGGACGCGTGGAAGACAGCTCCCAAGTATCTACACCTTTCCGTGCGCTCTACCGTATCTTCGCCAATGCGGATGGGTGCAGGATCTATGGTATTACAGGCCAAGTTGGTCTTCGCTACAATTAGTCTCAGACCGCCGTTCTCTAGCGACCCTCTCCACGCATTCAAGCGTCACGCCAGGCGCCCCCTATCTGCGTCCGCCAGCATACATGAGCAGCCTCTATGGCTCTCGGATCAGCAGCAATGCATCTCGGATGCTGTCCGACACTACGTCTAATATTACGCTGAGCAGAAACGGGCTAAGGACAGATCCCAGGTGGGCTCCGACAGTGATCGGGAAGGGTTGCGTATCGCCCACAGTAGTCCTATCTATGGAATCGGAATTGAGATACATGTCTCGGGAAATGTCAATATAGACTTTAGGCACCCGTTTGGACCTCAGTGCCAGCCAGATCATCGCGCAAGGAACACAGTTAGAGGCCTTCTCCATGTCTAAAAACAGAAGATGGAGAAGCGTGTTCTTCGTCCTGTATTTCTCCATGACAACCCTTAGGGCAGAAACAGGGTCCATGGTCTCATGACCAAGTCGAAAGCAATACTGACACTCCGAGACAGTGCAATCCTGCCTGCCTGATCCGAGAATCAATTATTCGCTCGAAGAGCTTCATGGTGTGATACAAGATCTTTATACCGCGGTAACTGACATACTCCTGCAACGATCCCTCTCCTTTGAAAACTGGAATGATAGCACTAAATCTCCATTGGTCCGGGATTTTTTCGGTGAGGAGTATGCGGTTAAATAAGTCGGTTAGGATGCTCACACCACGGAGCCCCATCGCTTTCCAAGCTTCTATGGGGACACCGTCGGTTCCGACTGCCTTCCGATTCTTCATGCGACGAAGAACCCATTGGACTTCTTCAAGCGTTATAGGTGGCGCTAGTCCCTAATTAGAAGGGAGAATCAGTGGCTGCACCTCTTTATGCTGCTTATTCAGCAGCTGGTGGAAATACGAGCGCCAACTTTCCTTCATCGAGAAGTTGTCGCATAACGGGTTGCCGCGGAGGTCTCTTACACAGCGGCACTTGGATATTGGATTTTGTCAGATAATATTCAGTACATAAAGAAATAGATGTTATGAAATTGCCAATTCTAATACTACTAAGTGTGATGATGGATATACGATGGGCTTGGTGGCGGAGCGGTTAGTAACCCTACTTTGACATCAAGACTCGTGGGTTCGATTCCCACACAGGGCAAACATTTGTGTGCATAAACTCTTTGTTTTGGTCTGGGGGTTTTAAGAGGCTAAGGCGTACCAAAGCAGCCCGTCTGAATAAGCACATCCACCTCACAGAAAACCGTAGCCAATTAACAACTCTCCGGAGTATAGTCATGCGAATGAGTGAAGTCACCAGTAAGTCCTAAGTAGTTGCTGTGGTAGCAGCATAGGTTTTTTTTATATTTTATACCACTAAGTTAAGTCTGCCTAATAGTAAGCAGTTATCGTAGCCTATAGACATTTGCAACACCAGGGATGTCACTCTTGCGTTGCCGACCCTGTAGAAACCTCCTCACACCTGTCTTGAAGAACCCCATGCTGTAGTCGCTATGAAAAACCTCGACAGGGAGCTCATTCCACAACAAGAGTTCTCGGTAGAAAACTTCTCTGGAACCGCACAGTACGTGACCATTGCGGCTCCAGTGTACGAGGATGAACTCCCAGCCGGCGAGACGCGCTATTGTGAAATAGGGTTGTTGGCATCGTGTCGAACAACTCCTCGGAACACAATCCTTAGTACAATTCGGTAGAACACGCATAAAAAGGCAAAATCACTACTTAAACTCAAGGGCTCTATACCCTGTGAGTTTAGAATCATCAACGATCCTCACAGCTTGTTTTTGCATCGAGCCACAGTAAGTGAAAACGCTACTATTTTTATATTTTGAATACCGTCATAGAATTATACCGTCTTATTGGATTTGTTCACCATTCTATAATAACATTAATCATTTGAGAGTCAGAATCAAAAGGTTGATAGTACGATACGGTCTCAAAATGCCGTTCTTATAACCGAACGGAAAGCCAGCAGCTTTCCTAGTTTAGAATCTTGTCTCCATTACTATTTTCAAAGTACATCATTTATTGTCAGTTTTACTCTGTTCATATGTGTAATTTACAAATTTACGTGAGTAAGACAAACAGAGATGTTCATGCGCGCAAATGTTTGTTCTGTGTGGGAATCGAACTCACGAGCTTTGGTGTCAAAGTAATGTAACAGCGCGTTTCGCCACTGCTGCGCCACCGAGATCGTCATATGTTTATTTTTAAAAAACAAAAATGTATTTACGTATGATTATCAGTTTGTCTAGTACCCATAACACAAGCTTAGCTAACTTTGTGGCTAGATGGCGCTGTGTACTTTGTCCGACAATAATTATCTATATTATCTATCTAGCCGTAGTGTCAAAAATCTTGGTCTGAGTTGGATTTCTGAGATCGTAGGGCTAGCGAAACAGTAACTACACCTCTACTCTACATTACAAAGTATCTGTTTTGCCTAAATGTTGGCCTGCCTAATAATACACAAGGCAGGCCCACATTTAGGCAAACATCTCTAGAATGTCTTACGCAGCTGTGACATCTATTAGGTAAGCCTTGGATTAAACCATAATTTGTGCAGTTTCGACTACCTCGAAAGCCGACTCAACTTATTCGGCTGCAATAATTTTGGCCCAGTTGTGTGAGATTCGATTATAATTCAGTTTCTCCATAAGTTTATGTTCTGCTTAGGAGCGTCATAGTACATGTATATTACATGAAATAATACAACAATCAAGATTAGTATGTGTGTAAAAATTATTCATACTATTTTTCTTTAATCACGGGTATTAACCCCGGTCTTTTGATAGGCGTGTGCGGGTATATGGATCCAACGCGTAGAGTACCCTTCGAAAAGATTGATGTAATGTATTATACCCGCTGTAACCTGCTCTAAGAGATATCAATGGTAGAATATACCCACGAACAGGTCACAGCAGGTATTGGGACTATTGCAAATGTGTTCGAAATATTGAGCTATTGAAATGAGATCTGGAGTGATTATTAGTACTGGGCTATTACAGAAGAGAGACGGACGCCTGTCATAACTATCATATCTGATGTTACTTTCAGCAGGCGGTGGCTCGCCACTCACTAGATGGACCTCCGAAATGCCAGAGAAAGTCGGCCGGAGGCAACACCGATGTGAGTGACTCAGGGGTGTCGAGAGGTGTGCTGCGCTTTCTCCGAAGTTACTCGCGGCGTTATGCCCTTTAACACTTCCACCCCTGGAGCATATCACCTGCTCGAGCAATATACTCTATCAACTTCTCTCTGGACGGCCAATGAAGGCAAGCCAGAGCTGAGAAATCTGCGGGTCTTCTTGACTTTCCACTCCGACCGACGAAGACACGCCGGAGACGAAGGGCCTGTTTCGACTCTCTGGAGCACTCTGGTACCCGTAGTGTCGTTACGCACATGCTACAGGTATACAAGTGTAGCATGTTATTCTTACGATTAACGTCTACAACGCCTGATGATGCCTCGTGGAGAGGCGAAACACGTGTCGCAGCGACGACCAGGCCAGTCGTGGCAGCGACGGTGGTGGTGGGGGCATGCGGATTCTGTTCCAGATGGCGGACGACCGCAGCAGCCGAGGCAGAGACTACCGGAGCAGCCATGGCAGCGTCGGCATGTTGCACGTACTAACAGTAGTGGGTGGGTGCCGGCCGGCGCTAGGCATGCATACATAGCGCATGAACTAATTGGTGGTGGAAGCACACAAAGCAGGTTAGATCAAAGTGCAAATAATAATCTTTCAATATCTTTTAAAATGAGAATACCGATGGGCTTTCACGAATTCGAGTGGGTAATTTATTCCACAACTGGGCATACTAATATTATAAAGAAGGAAACTTCTTCTTTTACATACAATTCAAATGATGAATACTCTTACTTAAAAGGACCAAGGAATACTTTTTAGGCATGTACTATTTATTTTTTTAAAAATCAGCCCCATGTGGGTTACGCCACAATCAGTTTAATGTTGTTGTTTTTAGGGTTCCGTACCGAAAGGGTAAAACGGACCCTATTACTGAGACTCCCGCTGTCCGTCTGTCACCAGGCTGTATCTCATGAACCGTGATAGTTAGATAGTTGAAATTTTCATAGATGATGATTGATCATAGAAGATTTTTTTAGGGTTCCGTACCCAAAGGGTAAAACGGAACCCTATTACTGAGGCTCCGCTGTCCGTCCGTCCGTCCGTCCGTCCGTCCGTCTGTCACCAGGCTGTATCTCATGAACCGTGATAGTTAGACAGTTGAAATTTTCACAGATGATGTATTTCTATTGCCGCTATAACAACAAATACTAAAAAATAAAATAAAATAAATATTTAAGGGGGCTCCCATACAACAAACGTGATTTTTTTGCCGTTTTTATAGATAATGGTACGGAACCCTTCGTGCGCGAGTCCGACTCGCACTTGGCCGATTTTTTTTGCTCGCTTTGACTCGATATTAATAACGACAACAGGTAGACGCTTGAAATATTCACAGAATATTTAGTTATATTTTCACTTTAAAAATAAGTAATTAAAATAAAATAAAACAAATATTTAAGGGGGGGGCATTGAAATGATAATACTCACTTAATCGGATATCCAGAGTAAGGGCAATATATTGTTATGTCTGTATCAGTCTTCACGTGAATTACTTGCATATATCTAATATTAGGTGGTCCTGTAAAAAAATTAACGTCACTTTATCCTAGTTTTTAATGTCTACTCTTCTTCTTTTTATAAAAATACAAAATATAGCCGTAGATATGAAAACTAAAATGACATGAAAGTTAGATCGTATACTGTATTTAGTTATAAGCAGTACTCACAAGCACTATTAAAAAGCATTACGAGTAATGCATAGCAAAAATATGAGAGTAATATTTGTATCACTATGTTTTGTATGGTATTTTGATACGCTACATTGTTTACAAAACTCACCAAACACAAAAACATAACAAAATGTGCATAAGTGGGTCAAAAGATATATATATGTATATATTTATATAATTTTTTTGAAATAACTATTTATTTTTTACCTTTAAAAGCAAAGATAATGATGAAAATTATTGATAATTATTGATATTATAATAGAATTTATTTATATCATATAACACGTCAATAGACATTTTCATACAACGTTAAAAATAAAAGAGATATCATCAAGAAATGGTACTAATAGTTGGTACTTTTTGCGGAGCAGATCATTCACTGGCACTCAAAATAAAAAGGGTTCCAAAATAGAACTCTGGAGTGTCCAGATATTAACAAACAGTTTTTAGATCGAACTTCATTTGTATTGGCAGTTTTCATTCTAATATTTAAATAAGATGCAACAAAATTTTGAGGATCACCTAGCCTAACTCCCTCATGGTACAGTTTGAGTAATAATGTACGAGAGTAGACAAAATCAAATGCTTTAGAGAGATCACAGTGGACCCTAATTATATTGCGCGATCTCTCCTGTCCATTAAGATTAAGATTTGTGTTAGTATTTCGAATATCAAGTTATAAGAACGTGGTGAGTTCATTCGTTCTAATTATGAATGTTATATTTGAGATGATATCACATAGTAAATGGAAAGGATATGCTTAGACTCTTTGAACAAGCAATTGATAGCAGCGAAGCATACAGAACCTGTCTACACTATTTATATCATTTTCTCAATTTATGTCTCTATATATTACCGTAAACATTCAGTCTTGCGTGATGAGCATGAGATCCGCGTTCATTGGTGGCATTACAACCATAGCTGCCCCCTTCGTCTGCTGTTCGAATTGTAACAGAAAGAGTGGATACTATGGTTCCTTCTTCAATCCCAGGTATATTTTCAGCTTTTGTATTAACACCATACCTAAAATAATTTGATTATTCTAGTGAAATTCAACCAGAGAGATCTCTCCAGTAGCTTCGCTACCTATGAATATTAAGATGCAGTTGCAGTGCAGTTGCAAATGCCAACTATTTTCTACAACGTACTAGACGACGATGAGTTTATGGTAATGTTGAACCAGTAAGATTATCGCCAACACTCGTCAAATAACTTCAGAAATCGTAAAAAATATTGTAACATTGAAGACGCTTGGTTAAAAACATCTTCATGGGAATAGTACTGCAATGAGCTTATGACTTCAAAAGAAAGAAATCTAAAATTCAGCCACTCTTCGACCACCTCACAAAAACCGCATAACTAAGTTTAATCGTGAGGGATTTTTGAAATACCGTGCTATAGTTCAGTCAATATGGTATAAAAATAAGTCACATGGGGGGTTCCCCATGTGTTCAGCCAGCATTTTTTGAAAAAAAACCATCAGAATTGGATGAAACGGTGGACTCGGGGATTTTTGGGGTCGCTGATTACGATCCCGACTGGAGAATTCCAAAAATACTCCACCCGGGGTGTATTTTTGAATTTTATTTTTAGTATTTTTAACAGCATGGATTACGATGGCATTAGAGAAGGGTCCTCTAATTAACCCCCCATGCTGTTCAACCAGCATTTTTTGAAAAATCCATCAGAATTGGATGAAACGGTAGACTAGGGGGTTTTCGGGGTCGCTGAATCGTAACATTTTGTTCAAAAAATGCTGGATGAACATATGGGGGGTTAATTAGAGAACTCAGCGATCTCGAAAACCCCCGAGTCTACCGTTTCATCCAATTCTGATGGATTTTTCAAAAAATGCTGGTTGAACAGCATGGGGGGTTAATTAGAGGACCCTTCTCTAATGCCAGTTGACATTTTGAGGCCTATTCGGCAGTATTATTCAATTATTTTCTTAATTTTTATTTTTATTTATAAGTTATGGAAAAATAATTTGGGGTCCTTTTGTCTACATATTTTCCCCCATCGAATGCATCCTGTTTCAGCCTGATCGGTTGTTATTCAAAAAATTTTAAGTAAAAATACCGTATTGACTCCAAAACTGGGTTGAATTTAATTTTTTCTTATCATCAGTTGACAATTATTTCAACTGCCTTTGCATTTTCTTTTACTTATTTTCAATTGCAATAAGATTGTCATATTTAAATTTTTCAAATTGTGTAATATTGCACTGTGATAGACAAACAAAGTCGTGAATGAGTACATACTTATCTGGAGCAGCTGGTAACGGTCTACCGTCTAATGTCCACAGTATACGAGGAGGTGGTACTCCAGTAGCAGCACATTTTAGACTTATACTCTGTCCGATCCTCGTGACCGCCTCACTAAATGTTGACACCAACCTTGGCGGTCTGTCTGAAACCCAGTTTGGAAGTTGAAAATTCTATCACAATGAAAATTTATTTATTTAATAAAAATATAAACAGCCGTAAATACTTCGAAGAACTGTAGAAGTAGAGAAGAAGGTAGAAATATACTAGCATACGTTGATACAGATATATTACACGTAGGCAAAGAAAATCATTCTGTTAAAAAACCTGGTAATAGATTTATTGCTGAGACAAGGCTATATCTATAACAGAAATATTTTTTAACGAGGCCAAGTTAACACCATATGGTCACAGATACGTGAATAGAAAAATCCTCTTTGTCCATCTCTTAAAAGGTCCTAATCTTCTGAAGAAAATATGTTTATGGAGCTTCTGGCAAACAAGCAGCATACCTACGGTCAACCTAATATAAAGTAGTTACCCGAGCCTATGAATACTTGTAATGTAAGAAGTATCGCTTGCGCGTTGTCAGCCTCTCTGCTAACCGCACTCACTTTTTTTTTTTCTTTCAACACTTTCAAGCCATTATAAACAAGTTATAAACAGGTCGCCCACAAGCTTGTTTGCCACATGTTTTAGTTTTAAAATATATAATATTGTGCAAATATATACAGTACTAATATATGCTACACAAAAATATTACCAGCAATGAGTAACACGGCACCAGAAATAGCAGATTCCGTGTGATCGTGCACCGTACATTGGTAGAGTCCTGCGTGATGTGGTCGCACTGGGCCTAGGGACAAGCTAGATTGAGGTGCATGAAGAGGGCGACCTTCGTGTTGCCAGCTCATAGTAATTCCACCACCTCGTCCTCCTTGTACCGTGCAATTGAAATGTCCTGTTCCCCCAGTACCTAGTATCTACAAAGTCATTAACGATGGAAAAAACTTGAAAACATTATACATACAGAGTAGCGCAGATGATACAAACAACAACGGCACATTGTTTACAAAACTGTTTGCTGAAGAAACGGCAGGGGTATAAGCAGTTGGCGATGCTTACGAAGGTGAGTGCAACATGAGTTGTCATTGCGAAAAGCAACTGGTTCTCAGGTCCATGCTAAATACGCGCAACGATTGTCCTTGGACTTTTTTTATTGTGATTACGTAGCACATATTTTGGAGAAACTGAACACGTTTAAAGGAAAATGAAAAAATATTTGTGATAATGGGAATCTTGGGGATAAAAACTATCTATCGCCTACACCACAGCTGTTAAAATTTCAGCTTCTATTATGTTTTGTTGTAAAGTTCCGTTGTATAATTTCAGTGGTATGTAATTTTGTAACACGGATGCCAATTTTTTATATATACTTTTTTTTTGTAGTGAAAGGCCTTCCACTACTGAAAAGTATGGCCAGTTGCACATAGAGACTCTAAAACTGAATAGGATAATTTGTTGCATTTCCCTGTTCCATGACTTTGTTTATATATAAATATTCAGTTACTTCCCAGGGAAGGGATTCTCCATTCGTCGTGCGAAACCGGGGCAATCCGCTTAAAATATACAAAGAAAAAACTAATGGTTTAAATTAAAAAAGACGACAATAAAGTGCCATCTTGCATCGAAGAAAAATATCAAAGAATAAAAAACAAAGCGATAATATATTTTTAAAGCTTATTTATTATAATTTAACATTATTATTATTTGGCTAAAATATTTTTTTGCCTTCTTTATTAAAAAATCATCAGACTTTTTCTCGTCCCATCGATTATTTGTTTTTTCCCGTGAGACTGACATATTTTATAGCAATAAAAGTCTCCGACTTAACTAATTATTATTAAAATTAGTTTAATGCACGGACAGACAGGCAGACAAAAAAATAAAAATATATATAGGTAGATTTGGCTTCTGTACAAAATTATGAATTTTCAGATTGTGCTCAGTTACAGTTTTATTATATGTAGGTATGTCGATTAGTGATTACTCGCGAATTTGTCGGCGCGTATCAAATAAGACTTTTGCGGGATTTACAAAAATATTTTTTGTACGAATACATATAGATCAGGCAATGCATAATATTCGTTAGTCACCTTGTAAAATAACCCTAACAAAAATTTTATACACAATATTATTAACCGAATTATCCTATCTTATCTTACATATTTAAACAATCAATCCCTACATATATATATATATATATATATATATATATATATATATATATATATATATATACTCGATATATATATATATGTATATGGAATGTGGAATATGAAAAGAAATGGAAAAAACGCACAAAAAATGCGGATGATGTTACACACTTAATACATATGTGATCACAGGTCCCCTGATTCCTCTAACACATTCTCGTTTGCACATTTATTACTGTAAACAAACAATTCTTGTATATATATATATATATATATATATATATATATTAATATCATAAAAATTCCTACTGAAACTCGGTCGCCCAGGTACTTCTCATTATAATAAACGAAGATAAGATGTTCTATAAATAAATAAATATAAAAGAAAAGTATTGTATGAATACAGACTATGTTTTCCATTATGAAATGTAATGGCGTATAGCCAACTTTCTTTCTCGTTCGTCGATGGAATAACGCAGTATCATACTTACCAGAGGATTAGGAGACACAGCAACGGTAAGGGGTTCATAAACAACTAGTCGTATAAGTATTTTCGGCGAAGAGTCCGCTCCAAATGAGCAGGCGTATCTTGAAGCATGTTGCTCCCGGACATTAGGCAGAATAAGCGATCCGCCACGGACTGTGCCTTCGCTGGTCACCGCAGTCCATGCCCCACTGACATCCTGTCGCTGCCAACTAACGATTAAATGCAGCTATACCGTAAATTGCATAGTAAATGTTACAATATAAAGTAAATATTACAAAGTAAAAAGTAGGAGCACTTCATATAGGGACGTGCTTATTGTTATGCATTGCAATACTTTATTCGCACATTTCTTTTATACTCTGTAATAATTTTATATGGTGCACGTCTCTGGTGGTTAAACTTCAGTGAATATTTACAACTTTGTTGCTTTTTGAATTAATTATCTGTTTGTGCATAAGTTGTTACAACTAACAAATTGCTTACTAGCAATGGTAAAGAACACTTGAGTTTGATGTGACTGTTATCAGAAGGAATCCTAATACAACAATGAAGTATAATCAAAGCAAATGAACAAGTTTATTTATCCATATTCTATATAGTAACGTCAGTAGCGTAAACCATAAAGAAACACTGACCTTATACTTTGTCCACTGCTATGACGTACAATACAGGGCAGAATTGCAGTATCGCCAAATCGAGCTTCAATCGAATTCAATTCAATTTTATCAAGCCAACTGCTATCTGTTCGGAAGAAATATGAATTTTAGAATATTTAAAATTACAAAGTTAACACATAAAGCAGTATATATCTAGAATATAATTAGTTTTCTTTTATATATTAAATTAGCATTGGTAGGCTACCTAGCAGAAGGCCTAGAGTCTAGTTACTACCAATACAACTATGTTAGTATGATAGAATGTTAAAAAGAATCGATTTAAATTAAGCTAACTAAAGCTTGAGCCTTCTTATGCAAATCTATACATTTGAAAATATTATTATGTCTCTAAAACGAAAAGCCATTAATTTAGGGTACTTATACTTTAATACAACAAGCGTTTACATATGCGGAAAATACAAGTACTGCTTTATAGTTTTAAAAACTTAAACATGACAACTCGCCGCATTCCCACAGGACTCACAAAGACGAGTCAAATAAGCCCTAGATAAATGTATTGTTAACTAAAGAAGAATCATTTTGGCTAACTCTGACCTCCATTACCTTATCAGCTTATAATGTCATGGAGAATACACTTAATTTCAAAGTAAAACAGTGCGTGTATCAATGTGTACACGCGAAAGAAATGAGATTTCTGTAGGTTATCGGTACTTTTTATGAAATTCAATTTAGATTTTAAATACACCTACGTATAGTTTTGACTGTGTATAGTATGCTGTAAACATTCCGACAGCATTAGTTTAGTACTGAAGTATATGTTGACCAATTTAGCTATACTCATGAAACCCATATACACACTCACAGATTCTTCGCGTAATGGAACATTATTATTGTAACGTAACAAGCCAGCGTAACCATTACAATAATCGTAACGTTAATCATTTTTCCCGCTTATGGCGCGCCTAAATGTTTCACTTCAATAGCTATAATGACTGAAACTCCTCCTCCGACAATATATTAGCTCAATTATATTTTCACCATATTATTAAATTCATTTGAACCATACTCAAATAGAAAAGTTTAATTGCAGGTCGATCTAACAAACTCCTGTTATAAACAGGTCAGCTTTCACGTTGTCACGCCATTTATCGCGCGCTGTATCTCATCTTGCAACTGTCATAAAAGACCTTTTTTTTACACAAAGATAGCGAACTAATACACGATCTGCCTGACGGTAAGCATTTACCGTAGACTAGCCGTAATGACAGATACCTGGAGCGGTAGGGCATCCCCCTTCGTTATTGCACGTGTAAAATTCTTTCGCGCCTTTTTCAAAGTCCTTACTATAGTCTATTCGGAAAACCTAAGCAGAGAATTCTATCAAAATACTCCCTCAAAACATGACAGTCGGTAGGATACACCACGAGAGGCAAAGTCTCTCCAAACTCGACATTTGGAACCGTATTCATGCTTAATACTAATTGTTAATGGCAACAGTGTCTTATAAGTTCATGTTCTTGATCTTGAAACAGGGTCTAAATACGAAAAAAGAAATCAAAATGTAGAATAAAGTCTGCCGCTAAGTTTATTTTTATAGTTTATTTAAACAACTTTTTTTTTAACTTAGCTTACAATTTGTTTACCTTTTTCGATAAGAGAGTTTATTGCATCAATTAATTGTCAGGGTAAAAGTTATTTTTCGGCTTGAAACATAACTTTATAAGCACTATCACCTCCGTGCTCACACAAAGCATCCACCTTGCAACAGTAGATACTAACCATCCGTAGTAAGTTTCAGCGACACACTTGGTATATCGAGTGCAACGCATGAATATTCGGCTTGTATGTCAGCTTGAGTCAAGTCTAAGCCCAAAAGTAAGCCTCCAGCGCCCGCTATCCACCTCGATTCTGAAGATATAAAAAGTTATTAATCGTGGTAAAAGATAGCTTGCCACACATATCAGATTTAGGCCAATATATATCTTTAAACATTTCCATTTTAAAAAATACTACGTTAATTTATAACGAGGATTATTCTATAATCACTAATAAAGGTTTTTTTTTATATCACTAACGTAGCAAAAAAGTATGCGGCATGTTGATGGTAAGCAGTTACCGGACACTTGCAACCAGGAATGTCACTCGTGCGTTGTCGACCCTATGTTGCTAGGAACTTTCGCAAAGTTTAACCATAGATGGGACGAACAGCGATGGGATAAGCGAGCCCAGTGGAGAAGAAACATACCTATTGAACAACAGGTCTCTGGTTCGGATCCTGGCATGTTATACCACAAAATTCATATTTTTTTTTGTTTGATCGAAAACACCGTGAGAAAACCCACACACATTCAAGAAATTATATTTCTCATTGACTTTATAATAGACGTGTGACCTAACTTAAAAAAGGTCTGGTTGTCCCTCTGGCTCGTGGAGGTCTGACACCAGTCCCTATGGAACCTAAAAATTTTGCGAGGATACTGATTTTCCAAATAAGAATCCTCGCCACATATTTAGGCTTAGGTAGCGGACCCCGCCAATCCTATGCATTGGAAAACGGGATAACGCTAGGTAGACGAAGACGCAAGTGGCCCCATCATGGAAAATTTTACCAAAAGAAGAAAAGAACTTATATTATGACCGTGATACCATTTGTTACAAATACCATTATAATAGTGTAATCCAAGAGAAATCATAGCCCAGTGGATAAAGAGCAGCTCAATAAACCAGTTGGTCCTTGGCTCGAATCCTATCATGAACCACTAAATTTGTGTTTACGGCTTTATGTACATATTTGTAGTTATCACGAACTCGGCGATGAAGGAAAACATCGCGAGGAAACCCACACGTTCAAGAAATTGTGTTTCAAAAGACGTGGGACCTGACCTTAGAATGGTCTAGTTTTAACTCTTGAGCGTCGAAGTCTGACGGCAGTCGCTTCAAATAAAATATAGTATCTTCGTCAAAACCTTAGGCCGATCCTAATGTATTATGTTGTTGGATGTCGCTAAGTGCCAGTATACTGATATTATCAACTGATGTTATGCGGCTAACACCGACTCCAAAAATCGTAAGTAATTGTGAACAATTATTTATCGCTTTTTAGTTCATGGGTGTTTTGACGACGGTTTTTTTAGTTTAAAAACAATTTTTTATTGCTTTTTAGTGGTGTAAATAAAAAAAAACAGAGATTGAAAGTCCTCATCAAAAACCTTTACTGAAGGGAACCTTAAACCAAAACTTTATATGTGCATATATTTTTGTTATTGTTAATTTTTTCAAAAAGCGCTGAATCAATTACGATATAATTTATGAGACCACTTCTGAAGTATGACATTGCCGTTTTATAATAATAGATACTTTGAAATGACATTAAGCCTTCATGGTGAGATTTTCAAGTGAACCTTTTTTTACGTGATACCTATGAGGTATTTTTTTTTTAAATGTGCATCATTTGATTATCGATTTTTAATAGTTTTTTTTTTTATTCAGCTTAAACGGGAAAGAGACATACTTCGAAAATCCGAGTAATTTTTGAATACGAGTTCCGACGCGGAACTAACGCGGTAGAAGCGGCTCGCAATATTAATGCTGCGTTTAGAGAAGAGACTGCTAATGAACGCACCGTACGTTTTTGGTTTAAATGCTTTCGTAATGGAAACTTCGAAATGGAGAACGAACCATGTGGAAGACCCACACAGGTGAATAACGCTGAATTGAAGTCTCCGATCCGAGTGAAACTACCCAGGAATTAGCCGCATAGTTTAAGGTTACCTTACCTACAATATTGACTCAGTTGCATCAAATCAATAAGATAAAAATCCAGTTGAGAATGCGCAAGCTTGCATTACCAGAGGAACACCTGGCTCGTCAATTATATAACAATTCAATTTTTTTTTTAATTTATCGGCCATTTTGACCATGTTCCTTAAGAGATCTAGTTTTTTATGTTGAATCCGAATCTGACTCAAAATTCGAATGTTCGAAGAAAATCGACAGACAAACATATAGATTTCATATAGGAACGATGTTCCCGAATATGAAATATGGGTGCGTCATGATTTTGACTGATCTATAGAAAGAAACGCCTGTAGAAACTTGTGTTGCCTTGTTGAATCGGTATAGAAATGAAGGAATATTGGATTGAATTGTGACATTTTACGAAAAGTGGATTCTTTACGATAGCGATAAGCGAAAAATGCAATGACTGACCAGGCCATGCCAGGTCAAACGGCGCAACAGTGCTCTGAAGCAAAACGTAACAATAAAAAGGTAATGGTAACTGTTTGATGATCTCTTCATTGCGTTATTCACTACAGCTTTCTCAGGTCTGGTCAAGCAATTACAGCAGATGTTTTCTGTGCCGAACTACGAACAATGATGGCGAAACTGGCAGTGTAACAGTCACGACTCATGAATCGATCTTCACCATTATTGCTCCATGATAACGCAACACCTCACACTGTACGAGAAACCGTTGTAACTATACAGGAGCTGCAGTTAGAAACTATACGTCATTCTTCGTACTCGCCAGACCTTGCACCAACTGACTACCATTTTTATCGTGATTTCGACAATTTTCTACGTGGTAAAAAATTATCTTCCCAGGAGGCAAAACAAAATGCTTTCACACAGTTTGTCGAATCTTGATCCCCAGCGTTCTATCACAAAGGCATAAATAAACTTCCGATTAGATGGCAGTAATGTATAGATAATGAGGTTAAATATTTTAATTAAATAAATATAGTAAACGAATTTAATTTTTCGGTACAAATCGCCAATTTCATACTTTAACCCCTAATAATAATACAACCCTGAAATTTGCAAATTTTGTTACTAATGCACTGAATAATAAAATACCAAAATAGGCCTAAAAACTAATTCTAAATTCAATATAAGTTTTTTTTATGTCGAGTTTCACATATAAGTGAGACTTGAAACCGTAGCACCATACCTTTTAAAATTCAGAATAGCATTATTAGCTTGCATTACTTTTATACATTATTTTTTCCCTTACCGTCTTGTAGATAGACAGTACTACTATTTCAAATCATTAGACTATTTACCTTGAGTATCATAGTATTTAAATGGTACTTGACTTTAACTTACCAGAAGCTATGTACCCAGAAGCTAACGGTAAACCATCCTGCAGCCACGTTATGTCGACAAGCCCCACTTGCGGAGATACCTCACATCTTAGCACCACAGATCCACCGAACTTAGCTGGACAGAATTGACGAACGGAGTGCGATAACACGTTATCCTCCACTGAGAAACAAAACATAATATGCTTAACTTATTTTTGATATAAATAAAAATTTGCTTTCATAGTGGGAGGCCATTCAGAAAGCTAATGATAACAAAATCGAAGGATATAGTTTGGTGTTCTATCGATCGCTCTATTGTATTCATCCAAAATTTAATTATAAGAATCAAAGAAACGTCGAGTGAGGACTGTATCGCATCGCATAGAACTTCTAAAATGATTAAGACATACATTATAATTAGTATATATAAATATATGTGTGTGTTTGTGTATGAATTATAATGCGCTCAAAGAATATGTTACCCGTTGCGAAGACATATTTACGTAGAACTCAAGCCGTGTCCACGATACAGCTACACTCTGTAAAGTGTATACCGAAAAATTGTATACTTTCAAATACTTGCAATGTAGGAAGTACTGTTCGCACTGTTATACGGATTTTGAATTCAGAGTTTTTAAAAAAAATGTTTTTTATGATGTCACTTTTTATTTGAAATTCACAGGTTCAACTTATAATAAAAGGAACATAGTAATAATTTGTGGCAAGTGTTACCGCTTTGAATGTTGGGATTGAACTGAACTGTAACTATATGGATGTCATAATGCTGACGAGGTTAATCTAGCATACTCAGGTATATTGTATACAGGGTGTATATATAACAGCCCCCGGGGTTGAGACTAAACTTCCACCTGAAGGGTGAAGTTTATGACAAGGATGTTCGGAATTTAGCTGCTGGAGGTTTGGGAGATTCAGAAGCAACTTCTGATAGCTCTGTTACCTCTTGAACATCTGTCTCGTTTTTGAATCGTCTTTTATTAAGACGGTGACACATGCCGAGCTTAGAATATTTGTATACAAGGAATAGGATTATCATTAAGACAATTATTGATATAATTATTGTGGTATATGAATGGTATTCGCTATCTATGTATAAATGTGGTCTGGAGCTTATAGAGTCTAAGGTTTTTACTATGTCATTGGTCGCCTTCTTATGTTCTGATAAGAGAGAGTCTAAATTAGAGTTCCGCAAATTCAAAATTGGAACCTTTTGTTTAATAGTTTGGAATTTCTCGAAATTGCAACAAGTATCATTTATTATATCTATTTTAAAATTAACAGGCTGTATTTCAATCATTTTGGTTTGTTTAGGAATTAAGGTTAAATCTTTAAAATAGGCTATACAAATAACAGGGAGGCTTAATATGCCGGATCCGAAAATATTAATTTCAGTAATATTAGAACTATGACAATCTATAGATAACTTCGACTTATTGCTAATTACATACAACCACTTGTTATTGGACAGTGCTTGCCAGATCTCAACATGACCTTGGAAAAATTTCGTGTTGCATATTTCTGGTACAGAATTTATAGCCTTAACCATGATCTCCGATTCGCAGATCGGTGTTGCAGAGCTCAAGTGGATGTCGACGGTTTCACATATAAAAAAAATGTTTATATAAAATCTTACAACTACTTAATGTATTAAAATTACAGTATGAAGACTTATCTCTAGTTATAGCTATGTACTTAGTTGAGGGCATTATCGTAACATAAGTACTATTTTCTGTACGAAGTATGGCTGGAAATGAGATACTGTGATATAAATTATATTCTTTGGGTGACACAAGTGGAATTTTAAGAACGAAGACAATTTTGTTATCATTATAATAACTAGATGTTTCAGATATATTTAGTAGTAGGTAAATATTTTCTAAAGACAAGGCTATGGGAAACTGTTGGAAACTAGGTAGAAATCGATAATTTTTTACCAATTCATCAAATAGCTGTGCCGGGGTGATAATTGAGGTATATAAAATATTTGATTTACTGAACATAACTGCATTTACAATGTCTTCTAACTTAAACGATAACGTCAATAACCTACTCTCTAAAACATTAAACAGTTCACTTAGCTTAGACCTTATCCATAAATTATCCGCAACACTGGTTAAATTCTGCATACTACTTGACAAATTATCTATTGCATTATTTAATAGCTGTTCGTTTACATAACTTTTATTTATGGTTTCTTTAAATGATGACAGTGTTGAGGTGGTTATTAAAATATTTTCTTTGACCAATTTCGACAACTTATTTTGGTCGTCTTCTACAACTTGAATGGCTTTGCTATATCTAATAGCATCGTCCTCGTTCATTGTACCAAAAAGATGTTTAAACACGGTGCCCACTCCACCAAACCATGCAGACCTTCGTGAACGGGTTTCTATTAGGTGAGAAACCGAATCAAAATCGCGTAACATGTCATTATATCGAATTGACAAAGGTTGAATCATATTATGACACTCAACATCATTTAATATGTTACTCTGTTCGCATAAAGATCGGGCGGTGCCTATCACACCGTTCAGACTCTCAATGTTCGGTTTGATAAATGATATGTCGTTCGGAATTACTACGCTAAGGTGACTGTCTATTAACTTTGCTGAGCCAATAGGATCAAAATATATACCGGGGCTATTGGTTACGGGTTGAATGAAGTTTTCTTGTGCAACGGACAGGGCACTGTAATAAAATAATATAGTAACTTTAAACTAAATTTATCTATTCATTAATATTATTTTAGGACTAAATCTAAGATTCGTGACGTCGAGCCAGTTTGACCTCGTCAAAGTGATGAGTCACATGACGTCGATTTATTAGTAATGTAAGACTATTCCTACCATTTATTTTTACAACTTTATACGGACCTTTCCAAATAGGTGATAGGGCTTTGCGCAATCTAAGATGGTTCTTGAGAAAGACTAAATCTCCGACTTGATATTTAACAGTACGGGTGTGTGAGTCGTAATATGTTTTGGATGTTTGTTTAGATTTGGTTATATTTTCTAAGGCTTTGTCTCTAGTATATTTGAGTCGATGTTGCAGCATTTTCACGTAATCTGGATAAGTAGCATCTAAGGCGGATTCATACACGGAATTTGGAATGAAGGGTTTATGACCAAAAATTAATTCATAAGGTGAGTAATTAGTTGTGGTATGTATTGCTGTATTATATGCCAACATTGCTGTGTAGACATATCTAGGCCAGTTATCTTGATTTTCATTGATGTATGATTTTAAATATTCTTTTAACGTGGAATGGCTACGTTCTAACGCGCCTTGGGTTTGTGGGTGGTATGGTGAAGACCACAGCTGTTTAATCTTAAGGAAGGAACATGTCTTTTTAAATAGTTCAGCTGTAAAATTAGTTCCTTGATCGGTTAGTATCATTTTGGGTATACCGAATTGTGAGATAAAATGTACGAGACATTCACTGGTTTCTTCCGCGGTGGTACTTCTAATGGGATATGCTATGGAATATTTTGTTAAATCGTCTTGTAAAGTTAGAATATATCTAAGTTTTGCAGGGCCGGATTCAGGGAGAGGACCGACTATATCAAGAGACACTCTTTCAAAAGGAGCAGTGGAAGTACTAGTGATTTGCATAGGTGCTCTATTTATTTTACGAAGTGCTTTATTTGTTTGACATGATGAACATTGTTTCACGTAGCTCTCTATATCACTACGCATGTTTTTCCAGTAGTATTGTTCTCTAATTTTGTTAAACATTCGATTTGAACCAAGATGTCCTGCTACCGGAATATCGTGATTTTCTTTTAGGATCTTTTGAACTTCACTTTGATTTGGATAATAGAGTTTATTGCGGTAAATATGGACTTCGATACCAGTGTTATGGAATAGGTGGGTTAAAATGTTGTATATTTTAGTGTAAGCATGGCAATCAAAAGGGTTTTTGAAGTCTGTTACACCGATTTTGTCTATAGGTTTGCTGGATAACAAATGATTTCTGAGTTGTTTCAGGGACTCGAATAAATCGCTGTAGCTGCAAATATCGAAATGGTGCACTTTAGTGAACAGAAAATAATACACTTTGTCATTATTGCTTAATGATTTAAAGGAGTGTAGAGTTTTCTCACATTGAATAAAGGGTTCAGATTCAGGGTGATTAGACAAAATATCTTCGACATATGGAATCGATTCGTCAAGATCAAGGGATGTGGGAATAATAATGTTTTTATGAGGACATTTCAGTATGCTGTCGTTATGTTCAATTATAGGTGTATTATATGATGTAGTTGTTGTAGATTTTAGGAATTTGGAATAGGAGTCATTGAGGTCTGGGAAGTCATTTCTCGTTTCAGTATCAACATTAGGTGAGGGTGAAGATTGTTTACTTGGAGAGGGTGGTTGAGTAGTTGTTGTGGGTTGAATTGGATTGGGTATTTCATTATTTCCAAGATTGGAAAAATTAGGTAATTCGTTATTTTCAAGGAAATCTATACAAGGCAAATCATCACAGAAAGGTGTAGTGGGCAGTTGAATATCTAAATCTTCTAAAGTCATTGGACTAAATAGAGGAGAATCGAGGTTTATGTTTCCATCACTGATAGGTAAATTTTCTTCTGGACCTTGGGTAGGATTAGTTTGCTGTTGTTGATTTGAACTAGATTCGTTGTTTTCAGGAATTATTGGGTTTACAGGATAACGCGAAAGAGCATCAGCTGCTGAATTGAGTTTGCCTTTTCGATATACAATTTCGTATTCATACTCCTCTAGTTGGAGACGCCAACGTTGTAATTTACTACTCGGATCTGTGTGGTTAAAAAGCCATTTTAAGGGGCGGTGATCGGTCACGATAAAGAATTTGCGGCCAAACAGATAGGGTCTAAAGTTTTTACAACCATAAACAATAGCTAGCAGCTCTTTTTCGGTGGTGCTGTAATTGATTTCGTTTTTGTTTAAGGTTCTAGATGAGTAGGCAATAGGATGGTCTTTGCCAATAGGGCCTTGGGAAAGGATAGCAGAAATCGCGTAATTTGAAGCATCACAGGTAAGTGTAAACGGTTTTGTAAAATCCGGGTAAGCGAGAACAGGAGCTGTAATAAGTTTATTTTTCAGAGTTTCAAATGAGAGTTGCTGCTCGTTAGACCAAACAAAAGGTATGTCTTTCTTCAATAGTGAAGTGAGAGGTTTGGACAACTTGGAGAAGTCAGGAATGAATCGTCTGTAATAGGATATGAGTCCTAAAAATGATTTTATGTCTTTGGGACATTTCGGAATGGGAAATTCTTTTACGGATTTGATCTTATTTGGGTCTGGCTTAACGCCATCTTCGGTAATGACATGTCCTAAATATCCAACTTCTTTTCTGAGGAATTCACATTTATCAGGCTGTAGTTTTAGGTTGAAGGATTGTAGTTTTTGAAAAACAGCATTTAAATTTTCGACGTGAGAATGAAGATCATGGGAATAAATGACTACGTCATCAAGGTAGACAAAGCATCTCTCTCCTTGGAGACCAGTAAGGACATTGTTCATTAAACGTTGAAAGGTTGAAGGGGCATTCTTCAAACCAAACGGCATCCTCATATATTCGAAGTGGCCTTGAGGAACACTGAAGGCTGTTTTGCAGGAATCTTGTGGAGCCATTTTTATTTGGTGAAATCCGGATGCTAGATCTAGGGTGGAGAAATACTTCGAGTTACCCAATTGATCTAGGATCTCGGTAATGTTGGGAATAGGGTAAGTTTCGCCAATGGTTATATCATTCAGTCGTCTGTAATCGATGACGATACGCCATTTCCTTTGGCCTGAAGCGTCAATCTTTTTAGGGACAATCCATATAGGAGAAGACCATGCGGATAGAGAGGGTTGAATGATATTTTGATCGAGCATTTTTTGGATTTGGGAATGAACTTCTTGTTTGTGGATTTCGGGGAATCGATATGACTTCACATTAATGGGTTGATCAGAAGTAGTTCTGATCTCGTGTTGAATAGCGTCAGTTGATGTTAGCTTATCTTGAGGTAACTGAAAGATATCGGAAAATTTGGAACATAAATTGATCAATGCTTCGGATTCTTCAGGGTTTAGGTGTGAAACGCAGAGGAGCTCTAATACTTGTTGAGTTCTCACTAAACATGATTGGTTAGGTTGTGGTTGGGACACAGGAAAGGATCTGTAGTCAATAGGGTGTAAGGTAAGTTGCAGGTTAGAATTTAATTCAGTAGGGTTTTCAGATGTATTTACCACAGTAAGATTAATTCTGTTGTTATCTTTGACTTTAACTAAACAATTTGATAGTAATAGATTTTCGTTGACGTGTTGGTCAAGGACTAGACCTTCTTTCATCGATGGGTTTCTAACTGAACACTCCACTATCGTTTCAGAGCGTGGAGGTATAGTATAAATTAGTTCCGTAAAGTTAAGCTTTATTTTATTTTTCGCAAGATTGAGGATATTGCGGTTATAGTCAACGCTACATTGGTAGTGGGTTAGTAGGTTATTTCCGATAATACCGTCATAGGCTAAATTGATTTTATCGACAACGTGAAATTCAAAGGGAATTGATTCTTTTCCGAATGTTAGGTTCATATCAAAATTACCTAGGGTGAGTACGGGATCTTTGTCATTTTCGATGCCTTTTAATTTTAATTTTTCCCTTTTTAATTTCAGGTTTGTATATGACTGTATGGAGGATCTCTTCACGAGGCAAATAGAAGAGCCGGTGTCAACTAGTAAAGTAAGAGGTTTATCCGATACTGTCGTCTGAACTAGTATGTGAGGTAAGGATTTCTTTGTAGGGTCACAGGATATTTCATATATGTGATCGTTGTTCGTAACCCTGTCGTGGATATAGCTAGGGTCTTTGATAGGGATCTTAGAATTTTCTTTAAATTGGACGCGTTTTTGGGGCTGGTTACCCATGTGGTCCTTGGATATAGAAGATTTTGAACTTTGGACACTTGCTTGGGGCTGGTTACCCATGTGGTCCTTGGATATAGAAGTGTGGACTCTTGCTTGGGGCTGGATACCCATGTGGTCCTTGGATATAGAAGTTTTTGAACTTTGGACACTTGCTTGGGGCTGGTTACCCATGTGGTCCTTGGATATAGAAGTTTTTGAACTTTGGACACTTGCTTGGGGCTGGTTACCCATGTGGTCCTTGGATATAGAAGTTTTTGAACTTTGGACACTTGCTTGGGGCTGGTTACCCGTGTGGTCCTTGGATTTAGAATTGGTGTCATTATAGTGTGAAAGTTGTGAGAAGTGTGAAGTGAGGAGTTTGGGTCTCGCGAGACACCTTCGTGAGACCATTATTCGTTTAAATGTTCATTATTAGAAATGGGTTTCTCGTCACAGTAATTGGTTTCGTAGTTTTCATTGTAGTTATTAAAGTTGGTGTCGCCATATGAAGAAAATGATTGTGGTTCGTGGTCGTTTACAAAATGGACACGAGCTGGCTGAGGCCGTGGAAATCTTTGATTATAATTATTATGATGGTGTGTTGGATGCTGAACCTGAGGAGATTGCTGCGTTTGAAAGAAAGGTTGTGTTGTATTAGAGCGACGGTTATTGTATTCGCGTTTTCTACATATATCTATTGTATGTCCTTGGTTCTTACAATATCGGCAGAAAGAAACATTCGGGTTAGACGACTGGAGTCTAGCGTTCACATTATATGTTGCCGGTCGAAAAGTGTGTTCTGGTTTTTGTGTATGACGCGGTGACATTGAGGAGTGACTAGGCAAATTGCGTTTATACAGCATTAGTTGAATTTTCTCCTCTGATATTGCTAGGTTAATCGCATCATTTAAATTGTTAGGTGTTTTACCACGAACTAAATTTGAGATATTAGGTTTAAGACCAAGTAAAAACGTGTGAAGAGCTAAGTCTTCCATTGCAGCGATACGGCCAGGCAATTCTGTTTTCTTTCTATTTGATAATGTGACCTCCATAAGCAATTTTGACAGACAAGTTTCTAAACGTAATGCATATTGATTCACGGGTTCGCTTGATAACTGACGACATTCTTGAAGATCGGTCAATAAATGTGCATAATGCTTTTTTTCACCGAATTGAGTTTGGAGAAATTCGCTAAGTTGATGCCAAGTGTCGTACTCTTTAATGGCTACGGCTGATTCAGCTTTTCCTTCTAATTGAGAAAGTATGTATTTAAATAAAATTGGTTTTTGGGATTCGGAAGCTAAGCTAATCGCGTTGTCACAATTTGTCATAAAAGAATTTAATTTTTCGCGAGCGCCATCATACGGCTTTATAAATTTGAATAATACACCAATCTGAATAGATTCTCCTTTTTCGGATTTAACTGAACTATCTTTATTTGCCATATTAAAATCACGAAATAAAATGCGTTAATAAAATAAAATAATGAACAGTAATACGTTTCGGTGTAATGGGCGGCCGATGAAGTAACTTAATACGCACCGTTGTGTGGTGCAGATAAGCGCAGGTGCAATGATCGAGGAACTTACTTCTTAGAAATTAATGCACAATAGATTAGTATAAACAATGAATGAACTTTACAATGAATCAAAACATTAATTGCAATTAGTTGATGTCTGTAATAAAGTATTTACTTTTTATGTTTAATATTTTCACGAACACTTCTTTTATATATTTATTTTTTATTTTGACACTTTTGTTATGGCCTTGCACTTGCACTATCACTGTAGTTTAAGTATAGTTTGGTAACTTACAGAATTGTGAAGAGGTAGAAACACGGAGACATTTTCAGGATCTTTCAGCTTGACTAACACACAAAGATGAGTTATGTGTTTAACACGATGTTTTTCAGGAACGACGACGTATGGATTGGGCGAGTATGTGGTGACGACTTGAACAATATTAATTTGCTTTTTCAGAGATATATACACTTCTTCAGGAATTTTCAGGCTTTTCAGGAACTTGATGACGACGAATGTAGAAAAATAAAAGTTCTTGGACTGGCACTGAGTTCAATTTTGGATAGAGACGAATATTTCAGTAACACTTGCACTAGATTTTCACAGTTTTCCACAGTTTTCGTAACTCACGAGACGGAGACGGACCGAGGATACCTTTTTGTATCCCACCGCTGCCACCAAATTTGTTATACGGATTTTGAATTCAGAGTTTTTAAAAAAAATGTTTTTTATGATGTCACTTTTTATTTGAAATTCACAGGTTCAACTTATAATAAAAGGAACATAGTAATAATTTGTGGCAAGTGTTACCGCTTTGAATGTTGGGATTGAACTGAACTGTAACTATATGGATGTCATAATGCTGACGAGGTTAATCTAGCATACTCAGGTATATTGTATACAGGGTGTATATATAACAGCACGTTGTCTTTCACACTGCTAACACGTCAAACCCTCAAGAGCTTACTTCTAACATCATCCACTCATAGGAACAGAACAATCCTCCAGTGAGTTGGTGGCAGTAAGCAGGGAGGCTGCAGTTTTCAGTAAGATAAAGGTACTGCTCCAGTAGAGCTTTTTGAAGCGCCCTACCTCTCTAAAATCCTATGCTATGGTTATAATTAACCATATTACATACCAATAATAGTACCTACATAATAGTGAAGATGGAAGAAAACGTGCAATTGCAAGACGAAGGTTTAAAGTCCAAGCCGCAGGCGAGGAGGTCAGTAATACGAGTCAGGATATTACAATTTCCGCTGGGGCATCTGTAGTGTTTTACCCGAAAGGAATTAAATATTATTCTACAGAGAAATATATAGAAAAAAGTAATTGATGTTGGAAAAAATATTATTCATTTTTTTCAACATCAATTACTCTTCCTCTTATTAAAAAAAGGAAAGTTTAAAAGTAAATACTCGTAGTTTAGTGACGGTCCCATGGATCATTCACAAATCTTTAGAAAAAAACAAGTATCAAGAAAAGAGTCTACTTTGTCGTCTAATTTAAAAAATCGAACATAAAGATCGCTTAAGCAATGTACTATGAAAATCATTTTGTTTATATCCAGCCCGTAAATGTGATATTATGCATTTTCTGCATTCGAATGTAATTTGAATATTTCCGAGCACGTATTTGTTATTTCTGGAAAGCATTTGTTGGATGAGTTTGATCCAAGTTGCAAGCAAGTGCTTTGAAAACAGTGTGGGCAATTTCATTTCCACCAATGTTTATAGAGAATTTTTCTTTAAAAAAGCAACTAGATGGATATTGCTAACACTCAGTAAAAAAATATTTTATTTCATTTTATTTGGAAAATTTATTATAATATATTACAGTATCTTAAGTCTAATTAAATAACAATGTTTTTAAAGATAACACAAGTAATATGTTTTCGCATGAAGATGATACAGCAAAATAATAATTATTATTGATAATTTTACATTGTTCATATTGGAGCAAATATTAATAAAAAATGTAATCTCGAATAAGTAATTCTAGCCCAGTGATACTACGACTATTCAAGAAAACCTAGTAACAAAAAATCGAAATATTGTAATTGAAAAAAAAATGAAATACTGCAGAGTACAATGAGAATCTTTTCTTGGTTTAATTCATATTTCGAACATTCCAGCCCGAAAGTGATTTTGCAAATTCTTTTTTTGAAAGAAATTTGAATATTTCGTGCATTTCCGCACATATTTGAGATTTATTCTTTATTTTTCTTGTAACCTTACTCACAGACAGAGATAGGCATAACAATTATCTAGTAAGTTGTATATAAATTGACTGTGGTAATTATGACCTTATTATTGATTGAAGTTGATTGGACAGGTACCTCATTACCATACTTACCTCTTACAGTAAGTATGGTAATGAGGTACTTAGCTAATCAGGCTTCTTAATAAATAACATTGCGCCGACATCTTTGTTACCTCATCTGCACGTGTCGCATCCCACTGACTAGCAAGTTGGTGGAATGCACTAGGTGCAGATGATGTTGACGCTACTCTACTACAAGTTGGCGGTAGTTAGTTTCAAGTCATTTAATTAACGACATATATCTGTAACTTATCACATAAAGACTGAAGCCTCATGTGGCTTACATGGCCTCGAATGCGTATGGAATAATAGCTCGAGGTCCTTTTTATTGTAATTAAGTTAAGGTAGAAAAGTATTCAGTAGTCATTCTAAACGAACACGCAGGTTAAACAACCTCGACCGCAGCTTGTCTATGAATGGGTTTATCCATCTCGAGTTTCTCCGTGCTTCGTGAGCTAAGCGTTAAGCCGTCGGTCCCGGCTGCTGTCGATAGATGACAGTCGTCAAGCTAAGCCAGGGGCGCCTTAAAAACAATGGCTCCGCCAATCCCCATTTGAGCAGCGTGGTGGAGTATGCATAAACCCCTCAAGTTCACATTAATTTACGTTAAATAATTATTTGACATATCTTTTTATATTATAACGAGATCAAGAAGCAGACAGCCTTCCTGATGGTAAGCAATTACCACAGCTTATAGACACTTGTCCCTTTCATGTGTTTTTTGAATGTTCTACTCTCCTGGAAAAACTTTGTCTGGGTGTTCGTTCCACAATTTAAGCGTTTGCGAAAAAATACTCCATCTTACAGAATACTGCAGTTGATTAACAATTCGCTATATTACCTTTTATTGTAAGGAATATCATAATCAAAAGAAAAATCTAATGAAGACAGAAAAATCGTAAACTTTTCCTAACTGTATAATGAGAAACGAAATCGGAGCTTCTTTATGGAACTTCCAGAAACGAAACAGACAATAAGATGGGATAATAAATAAAAGAATAATTGCGTACGACGTGGCTTTGTTCCTCAAGGACCTCATTATAAGCTTCGTCAATCTTTCACAGAGTTTCGAATCACAATGTTTTTGTGCAATGACAGAAAGGAAAAATATTTACATTAGAAAATATACACAGACAAATCAAACAGCATCAGACATGATGAGCAGCCTCCGTGGCTACTCATGTATGCTGACGATATAACGAACGCAGACAGGGGGCGACTGCTGAAACGCGTGAATGTTTGAAGACGATCGCTTGCGCGCTAGCGGTCTGAAACTAAATGTAGCGAAGACCAAATCAATCCTACATCTATCATGACGAGCTTGGAGATGCAGCGGTTAATAACGTGACTGTGACACCAACTCTCGTAGGTTCGATTCCCACACAGTACAAATACTTATATGCATGAACATATCTGTTTGTCTTGGTCTGGGTGTTTTTAAGAGAGGAATGGTGGATCAAAGCAGTCCGTTCAGGGAAGTACCTCCACCTCACAGAAAACTGCAGTGTCTGCGAGTTCTGCGTGTGAGTGAGTTCAACAGTAAGCTCCTAAGGAGGTGGCATTGCGCGATCAATATATCACAAGCGTTCAAAGGCTACGGTTGCCACTTTACAGGTGGACCGTATGATTGTATACCTCCCGACGTTGTGTAAAAAAAGCACCTGCCATTGGTGAAGATATGATGGTGGGCACGGACCGGTCTAAATATTTGAAATCTGTCCTCCATGCGTCGAGTGATATCGGTTATGACATATAACAAGAGCTTGGGCAAAGTGGAGTGAGATAGCTTGTATCATCTGTGATCTATAAATGCCGGTTAAGTTGAAACAGGTTTATAAAGTCATCATTAGACCTGTCCTTTCATATGGCGGTGAAATCACAGAGATAAATTCGCGTGGCGTGGAGATTAATATGTTGCGCTGAATGTATGGAACACCGCGAAAAGAATTCTCGCATTCGCGGTAGCCTTCATGTTCGCAACATAGGAGACAAACTGTAAGAACGTCGCCTACACTGGTACTTACGATAACTAGTAATTAACATGGGAAACAAATGTTCAGCCGTACCACCTCCACCTGGTCCCGGTAGAGTGCTAGGTTCAAGATGTGCTGGCTTGACGTTGAAAAGGATGACATGCGTGCCAATGATCTCACAATAAGACCCAGACTCCGAAGTGAAAGCTTAGGATACGACCGGGATTAAAGCCCGGATGATGATGTTTTTTAACTGTCAGCAATAATTTATTATATTATATATTTACAAAACAAAAATCTAACTGGTTAACAGTCAGATTTTTTATTTTATACATATAAATAACCATTCTACACACTTGCTTGAAAACAATGTCACACATACATTCTCAAAACATTTCTCATTGTTTTACTTATTGGGAAACATTGACGGAATCGGAACAAGGGACGTAAATATTATAACATCAAAGTGTGGAATACTTTCCTCGGAACTCATTTGAATGTGATCAAGCTTCTTCTACCGTCCCATTTGTTGCCTTTCAATTCCCCTTTGTAGACGGCTTCATTGTACGGAAAAATATTAAAATATGGTAAGTACAATCTGTAACTTGAGCACTGGCTTCTGAAATGTCCATTTTTATTCGATATTGATTTTGACATTCGATTGTGGATCTTATTAATAACAACGTCGCATCTCATGGAGTCTAGTGGAATTATTCCAGAATATATAGAAACGAAACTCATGAAAAGGAAGAAAATTTATGGATATATCATAGTTGAGTTATTGATTTATTTCGACACGATGCAGTTCTCCGTATGTTTTGCATCTTCAACCAAGGAATTGATTATCTTTGTTTCTAAATTATTTCGCCTATATTTCCTGCGGCACGTAGACAGGCTTAAATTGTGGAACAGTCATTTTCTATGAACTAGTAATTAGGACGTTCTGCAGTAATTTTCGGAACATATAACTGAGATATGAATCATACAGTCTTACAAACTACTTACGTACTCTTACTATTTTTTCTGATTAAATTCGTTGTTAATTTGATTTTTTTACTCCTTAGGACTGATATTTTTAATTCCTTAATATAATTTATATACTTGAGAAAAGTAAATTTATAACAAAAATATCAGTCAGTGATCCAACAACAGTAGGAGCAAGATGAAGTAAAAAATAGTTTATGGTCCACCTAAAAACAATTAGTAAAAGAAAGTGACATGTAGTGTTATTTTAAATAAAATACATGACGTCTTTAAAGAGTTTCCATTTATTAAGTTGAATCATTTTGTGAATGACTACAGCAAACATTTCATTCTCTTTATGAATTTTAAGATATTATTTTACCCTTTACTAGGCTTGGGCCCTACAAGCACACGCTAAGATTAAAAAAAAATCATTTACATTAAAAGAGTTGTCTTCGAAGAGAGCACCAAGCATGTAACAAAGTAGAAATAATAATAATAAGATATTCGTTGACGCATGAATTAAATCTATAATCTTAAAATAACTGACTAACCTACCATGACCAAATTAGTCGTGTTTTATCAGATGGTGATGACGGGAGCCTCAGGAATCGGCGAGCGCGCATGACAACAGCTATGGATGTTAGAGAAGCGAGTGAAGTATATAAGGACCGCGTCTTATGGCACTCGGTTCTATCTGCCTACCCCTATAAAGGCCTGCCCTAGTAAAGGCGAGGGGCCTGGCGTGAAGATATACATGCATACCTTATGTAAAATAATGTATACTATTTCAGCTCCCATGCTTGTACCCTACCATATTAGGAGCAAATAAATCATTCGAGTGCAACCTCGAAAGCTGAGAAAAATACTATACAACCTGATGCGTAATGCGCAGCAAATTTATTTTTAAAGTTTTAAAAGTATCTACATCAGTTGTTCAATATCGATTCCACAAAAAGACGCAGTTTTAACAAAACAAAATTATTTTCAATAAAGAAAATGTCGGTTTCGTTATAACGAGGTTATTTTTCCGAGACGGGAGACATAATGTCGCTCAATCTTTAATTAAAACTTTCCAAGTCCGTCGGTGGAAAAGTAATTGGACTGAAAATATTCATCTTTTAAATAGCCACCTTATATTTGGATTTATAAGAAAAAGGAATATAATTAAGAAAACATTGAATATTCATATATAATGGTTTTGTACCTATTTTTTTACATATATACGTACCTTGTTTACAAATAACATATACAAAATGGTTAGTTAATATATATATATATATATATTTGGTTTGGTTCATGAGTCGTCCGTATTCATGACTTGTAAAGTTGTTGCGGAACACAAGCGCCACCTAGTGGAGCTGTACGGAGTTTTGGAGAGGAAGCGTGGGGGAGCCGGCGACCATTTCTGAATAGGACCGTCCCGGAGTGCGCTAGTCTCCATGGAACTGTATGCGTTTAATTGAATATTGACCGATAATTATTTCTTGTCTTGTTAATACGTAGTTAATCAATGGTGAACTGAATTTAATTGTGTCCGTAATCTTTTATTTTCTTCCTTCTTACGCCATAAAATCATGTCAGATTCTAATCCGGAGATTTCACAAACGACATATATATACTTTAAAGTAATAATAGCTTACGAAGAAACAATAAATAGCACAAAAGAGAGCTTATCCCTCATGAGACTTCTTGCAACCAATCTTTAAGTGTTACAGAGGATTGTAAATGCGTGAGAGTGGAATATAACTATTAAACTTACGTCTAATTTAAACTTTATTCAGATATTACATAATGTAAAATTGTAATTTTATTATTCATAAAATTGTTAGTAATATGTTAATGGTTCCAAGCTGTACAAATGACTTTTTAGTACAGATTTGAAAGTTCCTACGTAAGAGGAGATTAATTATGCACCAAGAATCCTGAAATGTGCTGAAAGCTTTGTATGACGATGTTTTTTTTTAATTATTCAATAACATCAAGCTTGTAAGTTTATGGTCCACCTGGTGTAAAATGATTACCGTAGCATTGAACACAGGTAACACAGAAAGTATCGCTTGCGCGTTGCCTACCCCTACTGCTACACAGCAAATATTTACTGTATACAGTGAAGGTACGTAAGGCTTGTAGACCGTCGCAATGATGATGTTAGAAACAGAGTTGGTCTGAAAGAGAGCGTCGGTGTTAGAATAAGAAGAGGCATGCTCCGTAGGTTCGGACATGTAGAAAGAATGCAGGATGAAAGAATGGCGAAGCAGATATACAATGCAAAAGTGGAAGGATGTAGAAGCCGGCGAAGGCCAAGACTTGCCTACCATGACCAAATTGGTCGTGTTCTATCAGAAGGTGATGTCAGGAGCCCTAGAGACCGGCGAGCGTGCAGAGAAGAGCAATGAATGTTAAGCGAGTGAGATGTGTAAGGCTCGAGTCACGTGGCGCTCGGTTCTCTCTGCCTACCCCGCAAGGGATTTGACGTGAAGTAGTAGTAGTGAAGGTACTAACTGAAGACACTACCTGTGACCTTATTTCTTTATTATAAAATGTTTCATTTACGAGTACTTTGCAGTACAAACCACGCGGATTCCGATCAATCAGTTCCATTACACTGCGTCGCTGTTGCAGAGCCAATCATCCCTCTATAGGCTTTTCAATGAACGTAACACTTCGCTTTGTCTCTCGCTACATTGCATTTTTTTTATACCACTAAGGTGGCAAACAAGCGTACGGTCTGCCTGATGGTAAGCAGTTATCGTAGCCTATGGGCATTTGCAACACCAGGGGTGTTACTCTTGCGTTGCCGACCCTATAAGAACCTCTTCACGCCTTTCTTGAAGAACCCCATACTGTAGTCCCTTGGGAAAACCTCCGCAGGGAGCTCATTCCACAACTTAATAGTTCTCGGTATAAAACTTCTTGTGAACCGCACAGTGCGCGACCATTGCGGTTCCAGTGTATAAGGCTGAATTCCCAGCCATCGGCGAGCTGTGCGATTGTAAAACGAGGCTGTTGGCATGATGTCGAACAACTCCTCAGAACACAACCCATTATACAACCGGTAGAACACGCAAAGGGAGGTAAAATCTCTCCTTAAACTCAAGGACTCAATGGCGTGTGTGAGTTCAGGATCGTCAACGATTCTCACAGCTCGTCTCTGCACCGAGTCACAAGGTCCTAGCTGGTATCCGGGTGCTCCCGCCCAAAGGTGGCTACAGTACTCCATATGCGGTCTGACTTGGGACTTATATAACATAAGTCTTTGCCCCGCGCTGAAGTGCTGTTTAGCTCTGTTGAGCACACCGAGAATTTTGCGTTTCGACCAAAAAACTAAACCGCAAAATAGTACATACCTATATACACGATTAAGCACTGCAAAATCAGATGGTTTTTTTATACAACAAGCACACAAGCATATTGCCCACCTGATGCAAAGTGGCTTCCGTAGCCTATGAACGCTTGCAATACACTACCTCTCCTGCTAACACAGCAACTCCTTAGGATTTAGGAGTTGTTATTTGGCTGTGGTATTCTGGGAGGTGGAGGTACTCACTCAGAATAGCTTAATGCGGCCTACCTCCCTTAAAACTACTCACATTAAGACAAACAGACGTGTTCATGCACACAAAAGTATGTCTTGTGTGAAAATCGAACCCTTGGTGTCAAAGTAGCGTTACTAACCACTCCGCCACCAAGCTCGTTATTTTCTTCGATATCAAAATTAATTTTATGGATAAACTGTTAACAATGATATACCATCGGCCCTTAAACTGATAGAAAACTCACAGACACCCGCGTCGTCATCATCTCTTTTTTTTTATATACTACGTCGGGAGGCATACAAGCATACGGCCCACCTGATGTGAAGCGGGTACCGTAGCCTATTAACGCTTGCAATATATTAAGTATCACTCGCACGATGCCTCCCCTGCTGCTTACACAGCAAAGGATCTCGTTGGGAGATTACTGGTGACCTGACTCACGTGCAGGAACATATCCACCCTCTAGGGAGTTGTTATTTGGCTGCGGTTTTCTGTGAGGTGCAGGTACTTCCCCAGATGGGCTGCTTTGATGCGCCCTACGTCTTTTAACAATCTCAGCCTGTATTCGTCCACTGCTGAACATGGGCCTCTAGAGTGGCACTCGTCTCAATCCTGTTAACCTGCATCCATTGACTCCCTGCAAACTTCTTGAGGTAGTCGTTCCATCTAGTCTAGGTCATTCGAGAACCTTTCTTTTCGGTTCTACGCACTATATGGCCGACCTTGAGCTTGATTATCCTACGGCCCATGTCAGTTACCTTATTCCTACTGCGGATATCCTCATTTCTGATTCTATCACACAGAGAAATCCCGAGCATAACTCTTTCCATAGCACACTGAGCGACCTTGAGCTTCCCCATACGGCCCCCATTTAAAGGCCACGTCACAGTTCCGTATGTCATCACACACTGTTCGAAGACTTCGCTTTTCAGGCATTGAGGTGCACACGCGCACGAGCACAGTGCTCGTCCAAAATACCTCCACAACCGCAACCAAATAAAATCTCATTGAAGGGTTGTTGTGTTACTGCAAGTGAGTAGGGTTACAAGTATACTCCTAAGGAGTTGCTCTGTTGGCAGCAGGGGTAAAAATGCACGAGCGATACTTCGAATATTGCAAGTGTTGATAGACTACGGTAAATACTTTACATCAGGTAGGCTTTCCGCTTGTGTGCCTCCCAACGAATTATAAAAAAACTTAAGAAAGCATATAAAAATCCCGTGTAATCTTACATTCAAGTTATATTTCTAAATTGAAATGGTGAATACCTACAATTTTTTCTAACGGACAATCTCTTAACAAAAACAAGGCTACCTTGTTGCTAAATGGCTCTAATTTCATTTATAATCCCTTAATTAAAAGTTTTCCCGTGAAAAACTCGAGAGGCTGCAGGCTGTTTTTATTGTATTCTATATTTCTCACGCCGTGTAACGGAAGGTTGATTGGCCCGTCTCAAATCAAAATTGTGAATTGTTTTACCCTGTTCCCGCACATCTGTCTATTAGACTATTAGTATTTATATTTTTTTTAGATGTACACAACTGCTCCCTATAACTATACGTATGGGCCTCATCATTTAGTATAAAGCAGTATTTACCCGTCAACTATTTAGTTCATAATGGGATAACTGGAGGTGGGTAGGCACTAATGCCTCCGAACAAAATAACCTGTATAATTGTGATAGAACTTCAGTTCAGGTACTTAAGTTCGGTTAATAACTGATTATACTTAAAGAGTTTAATTATTTTTAAGAGAGGTAGGGCGCATCAAAGGAGGTCGTCAGGGGCAGTACCTCCACTTCACAGAAAACCATGGCAAAATAACAACTATCTGAAGGGTTGTTTTGTTCCTGCGTGTGTGTGAGGTCACCAGTAAATTCCTAAGGAGTTGCTGTGTTAGCAGCAGAGGTGGCTTCGCGCAAGTGATACTTAATGTATTACAAGCGTTCATATGTTACGGTAACCGCTTTACATCTAGTGGACCGTACGCTTGTATCCTCCTCCCGAGGTAATATAAAAGCATACTTTTTTTGTTAAATTTATTTTTTTGTTAGATGCAATTTGATCTAACCTGCTTTGTGTGCTTCCACCAACAAGCGCAAGGCGGAAGCACACAAAGCAGGTTAGAACAAATTGCATGTAAATTTGACTTTCGCAAAATAACGCCGGAATCTATTAACTGTTTAAAAGTAATTAGAGTCATATATAGATTTTGAAACCTGATATGAACTAGATGACTGATAAAAACCAAGGAAACTCGATACTAAAGACTTCTGGCGACGGCAGGCGACGGTGGCTGCTGTGGCGCAGACGGAGCAACTTTGAGGGGTTGTCCCGCGGCGGCGGCGGCCTCTTCGCTGCGGGGCTCTTGTAAATAGATTTCGCTGCCTTTAATGTATCAGAGAGTTTGTCACCGAATACAGGAAGCGACAAAGTCTCTTCTCAATATTAACTCCGTATGTCTTTTTTATGCAACGTCGGAAGGCATGCGATTGTATGCAATATTACTCTTTTTTTATGTAAATAAATATATCTTTAACATTATGTAGCGTCATGATTCCAAATTCTCACTATTTCATCGTAAATTTTTTGACCGAATTTCTTATTCTGGGTAGGCACTTTGGCCTTATCTTCTTAGGAACCCGAAGAAGATTTCCTCATCTATAATCTTCTTCTTCTATATCTATATATATACACGAGTATAATATAAAAATGAATCGCTAAATGTGTTGCAAAGCGCAAATCTCGAGAGCAGCTGAACCGATTTCGCTAATTCTTTTTTTAGAATATTCCTTGAAGTACGAGGATGGTTCTTACGAAGAGAAAAATTTTAAAAATCGCCTAAAAATGTCTAAAAAGAACACTTTTCTATACTCCCATACAAAAGATTCGTAATAATACTTAAAAAGTCAATTTGAACTTTAATACCATATCATAAAGTTTAAGTGTTAGTGGAGAGGTTCCGGGAAGGAAAAACAATTGAGTGACATTAGTATCGTATAAATATTAATGTCAATATTTGTTGTCAATAATTATACGATGGGAACATTACTCAAAAACAAAAAATATCGTGTACCATAAAGTACTACAATAAAAATGAAACTTAATTTAGAATAAGTAAAAATAAAATTAAATATAATAAGTAGGTATCATAATAAGAAATCTGAAATTGTAATTTTCATTGTGATTTTTTAGTGACTATTAAAAGAATTTTAAGTGTTTTATAATTTTTATTTTTTGACATAATGTAATTGTTGAAACCCACACGCCCAAGAGATTAAATTTCGAAAAACATGTAACCTTGTCCTAAAACAGATCTGATTTTTATTTTCTGCAGTTCTTCGCCATATAAACTTTAACTGCGCCAAATTTCATACTCCTTCGTCCGCGTAATTTTCGTAAAAAGTGGTACAAAGTTTTTGCTCCACGTATTATAATATTGATGATCGTACTTAGTGAAGATAGTCTCTAATATAAATACTTGAACTATTGAACTACTTTATTGTCCGTTTTCACAGTAAATTCCAACTTAATACAATTTCTTATTATAAGCGACGAGCTCGGTGGCGTAGTGGCGAAACGCGATGTTAAGTTACTTTGACACTAACGCTCGTGGGTTCGATTCCCACACAGGACAAACATTTGTGTGCATGATCATGTCTGTTTATCTTGGTCTGGGTATTACATGGAGGTAGGGCGCAGAAATAGTCCGTCTGGGGAAATACATCCAGCTCACAGAAAACCCAAGCCAAATAACAACTCCGTAGAGGGTTGCTGCGTGTGAGTTAGGTAGGTCACCAGTAAGCTCCTATGCAGTTGCTGTGTTAGCAGCAGAGGTGACATCGCGCGAGCGATACTTAATGTATTGCAAGCGTTTATCGGCTACGGTAACCACTTTACATCAGGTTATAAACAATAAAAAAAAAGATACTGTTCAAAATACATATATTTATTCAATAACGTATTTACTTAAATTAGTTTATTTAAATTACATAGTTATTTTCGTATATACTATATGTACTTACTTTTTAAACAACAAAACTGACTCCACCGAAAAAATCATCAATTTATGTACTTTGTTCTTCTATTGCAGTTTAAAATAAGTGATCAAGTTTTTTTTTTCTTTATTTTTATATTCTCGGATTTTTTACCATATACTGCGCAAATTTATTGACTACTCGAATCCTGTTTCTTTTACCTTTAGCATACAAAGTAAATTAACGTTTTAATGTATACCTTAACAAGTGGACAAACGAGCGAGTTTCATTACCTTGCCGTAACACAGTCTCGACTAGTACGGAAGGTAAAGAAATGTTCATATTTGTATACCCACATGATAATTGCTATTAAGTTAATATAAATTGTGAATTGTTATATCATTAACGGTGTACAAACAAATAGTTAGTATGCACAATAAACTATTTTTGATTTTTTTTTTAATCAGGTGGGACGTATTCCCTCTGGGCGGTGGAGGTCTGACGGCAGTCATTCAAACATCTATTATTTCACGAAAACCTTATCTAATCATAATAGACACGGGGTAACGCTAAGAAAAATCTTTATATGTAATAGAGAATCATTAAATATAATACAATTTGGGGCAAGGTTTTAATTTGTTTTTGTGGTTCATAAAACTAAAGCTCGTCAATAAATACTAAACAAAAATAATCGTTGAAATAAAAGAAGAAAATAACATTAAACTATTTTGTCTCAGCTATTGAACTGTTTTTTCTTTGCCTATTATTTACGAGTATGTATTTGTAGTATAGAGTAGTATTGTATTTACGCAATAACAGTCTAAATTTCATATCGCTGCTGTTACTGTACAGCTATTTGATATCATCGCTCCACTTACTTGCTACATTTATTTGTAATGTACGACATCGCCCTGCAATAGTTGCCAAGTAACTACACACTAAATTAAACTAAAATGTTTAGCAAACAGGAACGGGGTGCAGGGTTGCGTATATGTGCGTATTTTTTTGCATACACTTCTTTACTCACTCGCTTCATTAACATTTTTTTTTATATTCGTCGGGAGGTATACAAGCATACGGCCCACCTGATGTAAAGCGGGTACCTATTAACACTTGTGATATATTAAGTATCACTCGCGCGATGCTTCCTCTGCTGCTTACACAGCAACTCCTTGGGAGCTTACTGTTGACTTCACTCACACGCAGTAACACAACAACCTTCTAGGAAGTTGTTATTTATATATTCATGTTATGTATGTATTCTATTCATGTTATACAAACATTTTTCATCGTGAAATAAAAAAAATATATTTACATAAAACACATTTTTAAACCGCTTGACGTCATAATACCTGGCTGCAGCAGCATGGGCCTAGAGAGAACAGTTCCGGCGCGATTGGAAGCTCTACACCGAAGAAGAGCACTTCCTGCGCCGCTTCCAGCATCCAGCAGTGACCGCCGAGCGCCGACTACCAGTCTCCCATCAGAAAGAACATGTCTGTGAATAAACAATTCAGTTAAGATATAGGTATGAAATATTATATTAAAACCAGTTGAGAATGCGCAAGCTTGCATTGCCAGAGGACCACCTGGCTCGTCAATTATATAACAATTTAATTCTTTTTTTTTTAATTTTGTCGGCCATTTTGACCATGTTCCTAAAGAAATATGATATTGGTTTTTAAAACATTCCTATTCTACTTTTTAATTTACTTTTCGAATCTGAAATAAAAAAATCATTTTTTTTTTAATATGTCGGCCATTATGACCATGTTCCTTAAGAGATAGGAGGTTGGTTTTTCAGACATTCCTATTCTACATTTTTATGCTGAATCCGAATCTGAAGTCAAAATTCGAATATTCGACAAAAACGACAGATACACAGAGAGACAAACGCACACACAGACAAACATATAGATTTCATATAGGAACGGTGTTCCTGAAAATAAGGTTAATGAAATTCGAATACGACACGAGAATGTATATATGTATGTAGAACAATAATAGCCCAGTGATAGAGGAACCGACCTATTGAGCAACAGGTCCCGGTTCGAATAGTGGCATGTACCGCTAAGTAACATTCATTCGTTTCTCGATAAAACTGGAAATGTAATCAGAGATAAGTAGCATAAAGATTCACCTACTGCAAAAAAAACTCAATTGCTTCAGCGCGGTTCGAGAGAAAATTGAGTCCAAAATTTATTCACAGCTTTAAGTGATCCTTTTTGAGAGCTTTGTTTTGTATATATATATGACATGCGTACATGTACATATATATGTACAAAACAATGCTCTCAAAAAGGGTCCAGAACGAGTCTGATAGTCTTCAAACATAATAATACCAATAAAATTTTATTTAATTTTCTTTCAGAGCAATTTCCAATAACTTCTGCTAAATGGGAAATTTATCAAGTGAAGAATACTAAAACAACTAACTAGTACAGTTACATAACTTTATCACTATACTAAATCACTACTCATACTAAATTAAAAAAAGCCCGTGAGCCTAAAAAATATTTTTTGGAAGTACTATATTGAGTTCTTGCTAATGTTATTTTCGTTGTAAGGAATGGTTATGGTAACATATCGACATAAGGTTTACGTTGTGTAAATCTTAAGGGGATGTTAAGGTTGAAAAACACTTTAGGAAACATCGTATTATTTGGAAAACAGTAACAATATTTCGTTTGTATCGTATTTTTTTTTTCTACCTATTTATGCTACCTTAATTTTCAAGACCTATTAATTATTATTTTTTTACAATCGATAAATGCCACATTAATTGAAATCTATTCGACCGTTGCATTTATTTGAGAATATAAAGAATCACATAGCCAAACGTCGAAGCACGCAAACACTCAAGTTGTACTTTAGTGTCAACAATTGTGTAAGAAGAAACGTATTCACAATAAAAAGTATTACGAAAGCTACTTTTCAAACAAACAACCTATACTATCTATCTACTATAAAAGTAGTACCACTGATACTATGAAAAAGGAAAAAATCGACAAATAAGAAATTTGTACTATAATGCCAAACGAAAAGGTGCATTCTCAGCATCATATTATAGTTATAGAATATTCCAACGCTATTTTTGTCAGGTCATTAATGATACCGGATTACGATAATTATTTATCTATACAATAATCTTAAATACATATGCAGAATGTAGCGTCGTCGTGCCTTACCATAACCCTTTGTACCATTTGCTATCACCATTCAATTTACAAGTAAAGATCTTTTCACTTAATGACATGTAGAATACGGGCATGTTATGCCTATGTCTACAATTGTGACATCTCTTTATGAACTTTCCAACCGGAGTAAAATACATTTACCTCATGTTAAAGATAGTGCTCTAAAACAACGCTTTAAAACTTGTTCTAAAACTAAGCGCTTTATATGTGACGTAAAAGACCTTCTATCCTCGGGATACTTGATAGCATTTAGCATACAGAGAGCATTCATTCAAGAACTTTTCTTTTTTCAGCAGTGACACCAGTTTCAGGCAATAAGCACTTATCTGAAGTACAAAATCAACATTTTACGAAATCATTACTCTTACTCAACAAACTCTATAACATACTTACTGAAGAAAAAAATGTTGGGAATTCCCTACTATCAAATTAGTATTTTTGAATTGTTTTGTCTATCTGTTAGTACTTATAACACTTAGGTTTAGTTTTTGTTTGTCACTTGTAGCATTTTATTCTAACGATTAATATTTACAGCGCCTGAGTATACCTCGTGGGAAGGCGAAACACGTGTCGCAGAGACGATCAGGGCAGCCATGGCAGCAACGGTTATGGGTACATGCAGTACATATTGCAGAAATGACCGGAGTAGCCATGACAGCGACGGCATGATGCGTCTACTAACGGTAGTGGATGGGTGCCGGTCAACGCTAATTCGCATAAACTAATTGGTGGCGGAAGCACACAAAGCAGGTTAGATCGAATTGCATATCTGTTAGCATTATGGAAAATGCATCACGTAAAATGGCTACATAGATTTGAACATTTTTATTGTACTTTTTATTGCATATCTAACATACTGCTAAATTACTTGCCACGTGTATTTTCACACGTGAGAAAATCTCCGTGCTACGAGGTCCCATATAAAACAAAGGTCAGGTTTGTTAGGTAGTTTCCATCTATCTAGACGACGGACATAACAACTTCATTTATGGCTCATGAAAAATCTAAGTTGTCGTATCTGTGCAAGACAGTCTTGTAGCATGATACGAGAGTATATTATGTGATATAGGCCGCATATAAGCGAAGATAGAACTTGCCTCATAAAACTGTTACGACGCGAATGGTGAACTTTAGCCTTAACTAACTTTCTCGCCCGTAATTTGATGCTCGTAAAAGGAGCAAGTCGAAGGATTCCGAATTTCTTATAAAACTAAGTAAATGAAGTTTGGAACGTAGTTTTTTTGGGTGCAATAACTGTATGATCTATTCTGACATCTTAGTTATCAACTTAGTTGTTCTAAGAAATATTAATAATACTTAAGCCGTTAATTTTGTTATAAGTTTTAACTTCATATATTAGTCTGATTGTTTGCTACACATTTCACGAATCAATTTTGGTGTTTATAATAGTACATATCCCGAATTTTTGCATTCCTTTTAATTTAAAATTAATTTCATTTTGTAGTCACTGAACAGAAACCTGTCATGTTTGTGAAATTTTCATCATACAGTATGTAGAAGCTGAACTGATGGCAGACCTAAAGAGGTTACCTCTTTGAATTTAATGGCAATTTACTCCTCATCATCATGTTTTTTTAGGATTGATAACTTATTTCAAACATTCTTTTTCACTTTCATAAAATTCAAATAACCATGAAAGGCGGTCTTTATTGTTGTTACACGCTATGAAAATGCTTCCCTTTAGTTTTCCTAAAATAAAATAGGGAAACTAATACTTCGACGAGCTCGGGGTCTCAGTCGTGAATGACGCGACTTTGACACCTACGCTCGTGGGTTCGATTCCCACACAAGGCAAACATTTGTGTGCATGAACATGTCTGTTTGTCTTGGTCTGGTGTTTTAAGAGAGGTAGGGCGCATCAAAGCAGCCCATCTGGAGATGTACCTCCACCTCTCAGAAAACCGCAGCCAAATAACAACTCCCTAGAGGGTTGATGTGTTCCTGCATGTGAGTGAAGTCACCAGTAAGCTCCCAAAGAATTGTTGTATAAGCAGCAGAGGAGGCATCGCGCGAGTGATACTTAATATATCGCAAGTTATTAGATCAATTTGGTCATGGTAGGTAAGTCTTGGCCTTATTCGGCTCCTACATCCTTCTACTTTCACGTTGTATATCAGTTCGTAAATATTTCTTCTTGCATTCTTTCTACATGTCCGAACCAACGGAGCATGCCTCTTCTTATTTTAACACCTACACTCTCTTTCAGACCAGCTCTGTTTCTAACATCATCATTGCAAATACGGTCTACAAGCGATACGCCATAAATTTTGCGCAACGCTTACATTTTGACCGCGTTTATTCTACTTTCATGCTCTCTCTGCCATACCCATCTTTTGCCTCCATAAGTAAGCGTCGGGACCAGCAGCACTGCATTATGTATAGCGAGCTGTGCCTTCTGGCACAACCTTTTAATGCCAAGAAGTTTTCCCAACGCTCCATTCTCACTATTCCCAGCACTCTTCGCTCGTCTTGTCACATCAGCGGCGTACCTTCCATCCCTGCTGAACGCGCATCCAAGATATACAATCTCATTCACTTGTTCCAACACTCCGTCATCCTTACATTGGTTCTGGTTTCTACTCTTTGAAATACAAATTATCTTTGTTTTATTCGCATCTTTTAAAAATAAATACATAAATATGCATGTTTTATGTATACTTATATGAATAAGAATATTAAGCAAATATACACAAAGACCATAAAAGAAATGACGAAAAAGAAATAAAACAAAGAAAAATAATGATAGTTCAATAACATTAAGAGAAAGATAGTTAAGTAGATATCAAATGGCAAAGCATTCCGTGCGCCAACTGTTTCGGGCAAAAATGAATTAGTATAGAATTCAGTGACGTGGTACAGTTGAAGCTGAAACTCTGAAACATAATCATATTTACGAAGTTCGAGTTACGAATACGAGTAAATATCTACAGAATCAGTTTTGAATACAGACAAACTTATTTAATTGCTCTTCAGTATATACCATATAGACAGCACAGCGTAGTCGAATATGGGAAATAGCAAAGATTGTGTTAGAGTAATTTCAATTATTCATCGTATAATTAAAATCGCCTATTTTATTATTTTCAATTAACTTATATTTATTTGTAACAACTCAAGCAGATGCGCACTCGTACCCACTACAGGCTGCGGCTGAAAATCAGTGTTTTGCTCTTGAGCAATCTCACCACTGAGCTGTGGCCCATTCGTGTTGCTGCAGCACACACATACCTTTGTGCATCATAATTATTGTATTATTGTTTTTAGACTTGTTGTGTATTACATTTGTTTGTGTGTGTTAATCAGTGATCGAATAAACGTGTTATCTAGTCGTATCTATCTATCTATCTAGTAATTTTGGTGTCGTCAGCGGAAAAATTTCGTTATCTTCTGAGAGATACAGACACGGCAAACCGTTTTCTACTAACTTCAGCAATCAACGCTTTCCAAGAACTTACAAAATTTCATTTCCTGATAATTACACTACAGATACTCATGTACACACACCATATATACTCGTAGTATTTGGAGCAGTGATAGTCCAGTGGATAAGGTACCGGCTTATCGACCACCAGGTCCTCGGTTCGAATCCTGTACCACTAAATTCATGATTTCGGATTTATTTACATATTTATCACTTACTTGGCGGTGAAGGAAAACATCGTGAGGGAACGCACACGTCCAAGAAATTATATTTCGAAAGACGCGTGACCTAACCTAAGATAGATCTAGTTTTCCTTCTGGGTTGTAGAGGTCTGACGGCAGTCGCTCTATGTAAAAATCAGAAATCCTTAGGCTTAGGTAGCGGACCCCGCCAATCCTAATGGATCATGCAAACCGGATAACGCGAAGAAGAAGACCATACATAATATTTGTAATTTTTCGACATCAATACTTCTATTAACAACGTAATATACATTGATTTTAGACTGATTGCAATATCAATTACTAATATGGGCCTAATATGGGCCAATCTTTGAACTTGTACACAAATGTATAATTTTTATTTTTCTTAAATATTATCAAAAATAGTATATTAGTCGTCCAAAATGTTCAATATGTCAAGAAAATTGTATAGTTTGAACGTGTCTTCAGCTATTTATCGCAATCCGCTCCCTCTAAGTCAAGTGTCACCATTATCATTTGTTCGCGCCCACTTACCTTACTTTAGAAGGTTATTTCCCAGAATACAGTAAAGTACTTTATCAAATATACATTTAAAACTAAATAAGCGTAATATTAATATATAAAGTATTTATATTAATACTGGAAGAGCCATGATAGCCCAGTGGAAAGAGCACCAGCCTATTGGCCAATAGATACCCGGTTCGAATTTTGTACATGTACCGCTAAATCGGGCGAAATAAAACCGGCGGTGAAGGAAAACATCGTGAGGAAACCCGCACGTCCAAGATATAGTATATTGAAAGACAACTAGGAATAATCTCGTTTTGCTCGTTTTGTTTTGTAGAGGTTAAAGGTGGGGGGTATTTTTAACCGACTTCAAAAAGGAGAAGGTTGTGTACTTGAAGTCAAAGTCAAAATCTTTTTATTCCGTAAAAATGGCTACATTTGTTTGGAATCGTCACAATTTTTTTCCCTACCGTGCAGTTGAGTTTTAGAGATTGGCGATGATGATGCTAGTAATGATGATGGTGAAAGAATCGGTGATATTATGGATGAAAGTTGATTTTTCTGAGAGATAAACTTTTTAATGTAAAAAATTGTAATAGTTCTGAAGTGTTACATTTTTAATGTAATATAAATTGTCATGTTTATGTACGATAGCTCAATAAATGAATATTGTTTTTTACCACATACATGATAGTACTTTTATACTGATAAATAAAGCAATTCGTGCGAAATTATTCCCTAACCATTCCAAAATATTCAAAAATGCACAACGTTAATGTTCAAGTTTTCACTTCTGCCGGCACTCCCGGAGTGCAACCCTTTTTTTTGTATGTTTGTTACGCTATCATTTCGCCAATTATCATTAGTTTTTTGCTTGATATGTCATACTTCAGAGATGGTTCCGTATAAGTTTTATCGAAATTGATTTAGTGATTTTTGAGAAAATTAAGAAAAACATAAATATATACACAGATAATGTTTTGATTTATGGTTTCCTTCAGCAAAAGTTTGTGATGTTTCAATCTTAGTTTTCTTTTTACACCACTAAAAATCAATTAATAATATCAGTATACTGCCACAGACTCCAAAAATAGTAAGTAATTATAACCAATATTTTTCGCTGTGGTGGATGTTTTTGAAGGCGGTTTTTTATTAATTAAAAATATACGAGTATCTTCCATTAGATTACGCGTTCGGGACAATCAAAGTACAGATCAACCAAGGTCCATCCATCAGGGTTGAAAATCATTTAGACATGTATAATGAAAATAATGTGTTGATATTTAAAAAAAAATACAAGTGACACACGTAGGTACGTAATAGGTTTTTTTAGTAATAACTAAAATTAATACTAAAATCAATAATATGTTGCATAAACACGCAAACATTTTGTTGTAATGACATGAATTGAAATCTATTTAAAAAATACGTAATTAGGAAGTTGTACGTTACGAGATATCTTCAATAATTGTTAACCGATTAAAAAGAACCTTTCTAGATCTCTTTTTAATTGGAGCCTATTACCTACCTACCACCCAATTAGGTCCATAAAGAAATAATGAAGTGACGAATTTAAGTAAGTTAGCTTCCTAATTTGGTAAATACTGTTTTGATTCGTATATATGTTTGCTGAAGTTACGAATTTATCAAAGTCGATGTGGGTTTTAAACTTTTATAATTATTAATTTTACAATTATAATTTGAAATTACTCAGTCAGTATTAGTCGTTTATTTCATAATGATTCCGGGTAGAATAATATTGCTTTTTAATAGTAGATAGAATATTGCGTATTATGTCTGACGGTTAAACTTACCTTTTATTTCCTGGACTATCGAGTGGATGATCGCCCAAACTGACATGACCTCTTTAATAATGTCTACGCAGCTTTTAGAGGATTTGGACCCAAATCCGACCTTCAATATTATAATAAAATCCGTGATTCTAAGAAAAAAAGAGACCCGAGAGATGAATATTAACATTTAACTCTCAGATCTCCATGTATTTTTACGTAAATTCTTATTGTTCGACACCAGAAGTGATTTTATTTGTGCATACTCTCAATAACTGTCTGTTCATCTTGCTCTGTTTCTTATTTGAGTGCGATTTAGAATAAAAGAAGAAATATTTTATCGTCCTACTCGAACAACGGCGAGAAAGACCTTTATTGAGTGACTGTTATTGTTAGGTACATAATTTACTTTATTGAGTTTACTTTGAATTCAAATCACGTGCGAACTTACGATTTACAAAAAAAATAACATTCTGAATGTACTGACTGCCTACTCGTAATATATTTGGGTAACACCAAAAATTTTTAGAAAATCAAAAATAGAATATTCCTCTCGAAGCGCCGTCGCATGCGGTGAAATTATTGACAGAAGCAGTGACCGTCCACTCTTCTTTAGCGATCTCATCGTTACCTTTTTCGTACGCAGCCACGGCATCTTCAGAGTTCATTAAGTGGATTAATATGAACCTTTCCAAAATATAAGACAAACTCATAGGAATCCTTTTGGGATTATAAGGAGGATGGCACGCTAATTCCACACTAATATAGACTAATATTCGATTTATCCGTCTGACGGTATAAGCTGCAGCGTTGTCCTGATAGAAAAGGATCCTGCGTTTTAAGCGCTGCAGTCAAAGATTTTCCAAGACAACTAAAAAAAAGAAACTAAAATTCTAAAAAAAAATGTCAAAAAAATAAAAAAATCACGAATCAAATTTTGTATTTATCTACATAATTATAATTATCACTATTTATATTTTAGTTCTAAAAATATATGTAATACAGCAAGCTGTTACTTAAATTAGAAGGTATCTAATTCATAGTTTAAATTCTTCTAATTCATACTAGTCTAAAAGCACTACAAATAGTCCCCAAACAACCATCATTGACAAAATACTATCCTCTGCATCTGTAGCAACACATTTTTACTTAAATATTAGCTTCTAACAGCGAGAAGTTCGATCATACTTAAAAGAATTAAATATCATAACTTTTCTAGATGTACCATCGATAATAAATACATGAAATTCTTCCATAGAAAACCACATATTAACATATACGAGTATACGTATTGGAAAATTTATTCACTTTCTAATGTAATAACTAACACGATTTCAGTTACCTACACTTCAATGTGAACTAATCACATACCTCATCTTCACACATTGCACCTTTAGTAAGCTCTAACAGTAGTAGTCTAGTAGGCTCGCAACTTCGCTAATTAATGCCACATTCATATTCTAGAGGAAATATTCAAGTCATACTCGCAGCTTCATAATACGGAGTCGGAATTCGCCTCGGGTGTTGGCAGTAAATATTAACTTACTCGTGCTCGTATCGCTTTCTTGTAAAATATAGGTGAACTTCCAGTAGTTTATTTAATGGACCCGTCGTCGACTTTTGCGTTAACTTCGCTAACTCCCAATTTCTCAACTAATCTAAAGATCGATCAGTCGATAAACTGTGTTGGAGTTTTGTGAACATTGTGCTTTTAGTAGAATGAAACAAAGAACCCTTTGTGCGTTAAATATGGCTTGTTGAAAAACTGTCCATAGTATTTATTTTGGCATTTCGTTTATCAGTATTGATAGAGTAGAACTTAAACCTCTCGTTCTTATTGAGTGACGGTGATAATGATACGTATTTGAAAACGAATACTACTTCTTGTTTTATCATATGACATCTGGTGACAAACAAACGTACGGACGGCGTGAAGACGTTGCCGTAACGCTTTGCTACACCCTCTGCAATGCAACAACTGGCCAAGAGCTTACTAGTAACTTCATTCACTAACAAGAATAATACAATTTTCTTGAGGTCGTTATTTGATTGCTGTCTTCTCTAAGGTGGACATACTTTTCGAAGCAGACAATTTATTAAATACTGCCGGGTCCTACTTCCTTTACTTAATAGCACCATTTATCACTTACACAAGAAATAATACTTATTGAGAAAATGATTAAAGAGAGTTTTAAAGTAATGGAGTACAGATATATTTGTCGCTCAATCAAAAAGCAGAAGAGTGAAGTAACTTCTTCTTTCCTAGAGTATTGTTATGACTTGTGAAATCAACAGAAAGCTTCACAGGAGATGGTAAGAGCACTTCCTACTTTTTATATACAGATACATCTAAGATCTAAGATACGGTAATGGCTACGCGTTAGATGCACCGTATACATGTTTTTTTATTTGATACCACTCTTTTGACTAGCAAACATACGCATTGCATAGAAAGGCAAATATCGTAAGCCTATGGACGCCTGCAATTCCAGAGGCATTACTGGCGTGCTAAAGCTTTGTCTATTTGCTGCCTTAGTGGCAAAAGGAATTTATTTCATTTCAAACATCAAATTTGTTAACATCTTAGAACGTTTCATTCTTACCTTAAACCAGGAATGGTGGTCACCAGTTGTCCTTCAGTAGTGACCCAGTGTATGTCGGGTGCGGGCTGACCAGCGGCGCGGCACGTGGCGTAGGCACCGCGCGTGGCCGGCCACAGCACCCGCGACGGGGGCTCCACTATAAAGTGAGGCCGCTTATCGCTTGTGCTCAATATTCGTGCCACCGCCAGTGTGATGAATGTCCAAAATATTATTTGACCTGGACAAAAATATATTAGAATTATTTACATGTATATAACACTGCGAGCCGTATGGGAAAGCTCAAGGTCGACCAGCGTATTATGGAAAGAGCTATGCTCGGGGTATCTCTGCATTATAAAATCAGAAATAAGGATATTCGTAGTAGAACTAAGGTAATCGACATAGCCCAAAGGTTAAGCAAGTGTAAGTGGCAGTGGTCCGGCCACAAAGTGCAAAGTTACTTTTACAGTCTGGTTCTACAAACTGAACCAGACTGTAAAAGTAACTTTGCACTTTTTTTTAAGAACATAATCCTATAGTTTCTAGAGCAATCATCGGCAGGGAGTATATTCGATAACTTAATCATCATTTGTGGTAGAAAATCTCTCTGGATACCACAGCAAGCCATATTTTTCCAGTGTGTGAAATTGAATTCCTTGTCAATTGCGACGCATTCAAACGCTGCATTTCTTGATCCTTGGTTAACATTCAGAACAATCCTGTCCCAATAATCATAGTTTATAAGACCTGCCCAATACCACTTTCTTCTTTAAAGCTGAGTTTTAGTTACATTTATCCGTGCGGTGACGGAGAAAAAAATACTAAAAATCATCGCCCCCCTCATCTTCTGGGTATCGTAAGAAGCGACTGAGGGATTTCCTGAGATTCCAGCGTCTCAGCCGGTGGTAGGGTAAATACACACCTGGTTGGCTACCAACCGTACACACGGTGAAACACCCGTAAAGTGGCACTCCAGTACACCGGTTACGTGCTTGAGAAGAATTTCCTCGCGAAAGCCGGGGTCTGACTGTTTATACGTTCGGATGTATGTTGTCGCCGTCCGCGCTGTCTAGAGGATTCCTCCTTTCCCGTCCTCAGGGTGCATGTAAATCTGGGCCTATACCGATCCCATACTAGGGACACGAAGACGACTCGGCTCTTTGAGTACATTAGCCGGGTAGCAGATGAAGCGCAGGAGTGGTGACCCTACTGGTGAGATAGTATGTTTGGGGGACTTTAACTCTCGCCACGATTCCTGGTTGGGATCATCCATAACTAAACATGCAGGAAGGACCGCGCTCGCGTTCGCTCTTTCGCACAGCCTGACGCAATTGATAGACTAACCTACCAGAATACCAGACATGGTCTCGTGTAAAGAGGGCGCAACTGCTAACCACCCACCCTGCCGGCTACCGGGTTGAGGTCAGAGCGCCCTTGCGCACATCTGACCACTACTTAGTGTCCAGCACAGTACCAAGCACAGCTCCACCACAATCCACAACGGTTAAGCATCGTGTCTTCGTCGTCGGCACTTCACTTCACATCAACTTACTCATCCCTCTGCAGGGATATGGGCCTCCCTTTCAACCGAAGGGGTTTAGAGCATACTCCACCACGCTGCTCAAATGTGAATTGGCGAAGGCCAGTGTTTTCAAGCCGCCCGGGGCCACTGACTTTTTTTAACGACTGTCATCTATCGACAACAGCCGAAACCGACGGTTTAACGTGCCCTCCTAAGCACGGAGAAACTCGAGATAGATAAACCCATCCATAGAAAGGCTGCGGTCGACATTGCTTAACATGCGTGTTCGGTTAGAATGCCACGCGCAATGACGCCATCGAGCTCTCAAATCTGGTACCACGCCTCAGATACCCGTATTGGGACGGCTTGCGCGACTACTTTGCTTCCGTCCCATGGGGGCAGCGCTGTTTCAGCGAGAAAGATCTTACGGCGAGCGTTGTGGCAATTGTTGACGAGATCGGCATTGGCATGGACGACTACATTCCTCGCTTCGATGTCGTCATCCAAAGCCGGAGACACCATTGGTTTAATCGCGAATGCGCTGAAGCTGTTAGTAATAAACAGGCGGCGTATCGCGCTTGGACCAAGGGTCGCGCCCCCAAATATCCGAATATGAACTTGCTGAAATCAGTTTACAAGACAGCCACCAAGGTCTGCAAATCGACGGGTGATCTCCTAGTATATATGACGCACCTAGTCGTGGAGACATTTGGTAAACATGGCGAATCTATGGCAGTCAGCCTAGATATCGCCAAGGCATTTGATCGGATCTGGCACTTCTCTCCAAACTTCCAGCATACGGTTTGCTCCTTCAACTTTGTAAGTGGATGGCTGGCTTCCTGCATGAGCGTAGAATCCGCGTCCTTACATATGGATGCGCTTCGCGATTTTTGCCAGTGAATGCCGGTGTCCCACAGGGCTCCGTCCTGTCGCCCACCCTCTTTCTTCTTTCTTCTTCATATAAATGACGTGCTGTCACTTTGTCAATATTCATTGCTATGCAGACGACAGTACGGTCCATGGGCGATATTTCGATCAGCCTGGTGCTGGTCGGACATAAATCGGCGAGAAGCACGAGAGTCTTGTCGTTGCGCTGAATCCTGTTTTGGATCTCATTAGTAAATGAGGTTCCAATAACCCGGTTGAGTTTAATGCCGAGAAAACTCAGGTGTGCGCGTTGACAACGAAAATGTACCCATTCCATCCCACTCCCAGTCTTCAGGGTGCTTCCCTCAATATGCGAGATAGCCTGAATATGCATAATCTTAACCAACGAAATTACATCGAAGGTCTCCTCTTATCAGTTTAAAAAAAGTCCAAATCCAAAATAGTGTGCGCCGGTTCTTCACGCCGGACTAGCTTTGCCTGCTTTATGAGACTCAACTCTTATATTTATGTTAGGTGACAATATAAAGAACAAATTCTTTATGGGGTCGATTAATATTTTATTTTAATTTTAATAAAAACCGCAATCGCGTTTTTTCTCCACTCCCGATGGTTGACTGGTAGAGAATGCAATTAGCATTAAGTCCGCCTTTTGAACCAACTGTATTGTGGTCAATAAAGTATTAAATAAAAAAATAAAAAAAAGTTCGGACCTGCGTGGAGTATTGCTCGCATTTCTGGGACGGCTCCGCACAATATCTTCTCGAGGCTCTCGATAGGTTGCAGCGACGGATTATCCGCATAATCGACGATGAAGAGTTCACCAAAAACCTAGAACCTCTGTAACTTCGTAGGGAAATTGGCTCGCTTAGCATATTTTACCGCCTGCATTATGATGTTCTCTGAAGAACTGTTTACCCTTATGCCACCCTCCCCCTTCCATCATCTAACACACGTGCAGGCTTATATTGTCATTATTCTTATTCTTATTATTACTATTGGGAACATCTCTTCACGTACTTAAAAGTTCGGCAACTCTTATATCTGTCGTACCTTTTCTCTTTCCTACAATATGGGATCCTTCAAACGAAGCTTGAAGAAGTACCTTGCGGGCCGGCATGGTAGCGTCAACTGATAGGACACTGTAGTCCTTTGTCAGTTGTCGCTGCAATTTAGGCTCCTCTTGTCGCTTATCATCAGGCGAAGCGGAGCCACTATGCTGAGCTAATATAAAAAATCAGAATGTACTTTTCTCTAATTATTTCAGGTAAGAAACTCTGAACACAGTTTTCTACACCGCAGGGATTACGGCTCAGTACCGTAAATCCGACAATACACATTTGTAGAAAACTGTCTTGAAACATTGTGGTATTCTACGGAGAAAATTTTCCCCAATGTTCAGAACGTCACTATCCAATATCGAGATTTATTTTTCGAATAACGACTAAACTCATTTGTTACTAAGAATATTTAGAAAAATTTAACAAAAAAGTGTAATTACAAACTACCAATATTGCATTTTAATTTACTCCGCTACATGTGACTAAGAGATATTTATTTCCAACCGTGACTTTCAGGTGTGAATTGGCGAAGGCGGATCGAACAGGTTTCGTTATTTACAACATTAGGCTTTTTTAGACATAATATAGGTTACAGTGTCATAAGGATTCAAGCTTGGAAGCTCCGATGTACCAAAAAAATTAAATTAAGTAAAGTATGGTTTTAGATTTTTAAATTAGCCACGTCGACACTAGTCTAAATATGGAGTTCGAAGTAGTAGTGCAGTAAAGTAATATATTAAATACAAGTCAGTCTTCAAATTTAGTATAACAATAATCTCAGCTCCGAAAGGTTATAGCTAATTTTCTTCACTCCATGCATGGGAAGTGGCAAGAAAACGCCAATACTATAGTAATTGAGGAATTAAATACATATAGAATTCCAGTCGCGTACACTTAGGCAATATTGCTCCCTCAGTAAATGGAACATAAGAGAGACCAATATTGGAACCAGATAAAGGTCGCTTTGTAATATTTAAGGGTTTAATTACGGTTTGCGGCTTCGCTTACTTGTAATTTGGTTTCTTGTAGTACCTAATATGCTTAATTGTCTATACCATTTACTTAATGCTGTAGGGATGCAAATGAATTGTTAAAGTGGACAAAATTAACGAATATATAGTTTTCATTCATAAGTCCTACTCTATTAGGCAAACACATGGAATTGGTTTGGATTATTCTCACTCACTCACTTCAGTTCTTCTTCTACAAAGCTCAAGCACAGCCCCACGTAGTACACCGTCATGTTTGTTATCTGTTGTTGTTGAGGTATAAGGGATATCGACAACCCTAGTACGTTTGCAAATGGTATCAAATTCTGAGAAGAAACTATTCCTCTGTTTCTGTGTTTCTTTTATACAATTTTATAATTGCTTTATATGATGCCCACAGGCTGCTTCTACAATTTAAGCATTCCCGGTAAATTTAAATAAAAAAGGGAAAACGACTTCTTTGGATTTATTTATTTATTTATTACATCTGTTTACATTATTGCTTTATCTTCATTGACACTGAATTTAATTAAGTCTGCTATTTGATTTCACACCTTACAGTAGAATTTTTTTACCAAATTTGCTTGGGACCGTCAAATGTAGTTTACAAAAGAAAATTCAAGTACAGGAAAGTCATGAAGGAGACAAGAAATAAAAACTGAAATCGGATCATATGTGAAACAATACATATAATACCGGCCCAGTCGAAGGTTCCTTAGGTACCTGCCACAATTTGCGAAGTTGCTTTTTTATAAAATCATATTTTCCTTTTTCCCCAAGAATTTTTAAGTTGGTCGACTATTTCTCGTTAACTTATAAAACCTTCTTAGCTTTGATATTTTTTATTTTACTTTCGTTATATATGTATATGAGTATACTACAGCTGTAATTTTTTCTCTTATACAAAAACAAATGTTACCATACCAGTTAAATTATCATTTTTAAGTTAATATTTCACAAACGAATCACGGAATCGAAAATTGGTTTTACACAATCGCAATATTCCACTTTTGCATTGTATATCTGCTACGTCATTCTTTCATCCTGCATTATTTCTACATGTCCGAACCAACGGAGCATGCCTCTTCTTATTTTAAGACGACGCTCTCTTTCAGACCAACTCTATTTCTAACATCATCATTGCGAATATGGTCTACTAGCGCTACACACCTTTGCCCACAAATTTTGCCCAACGCTCGCATTTCGCGTTTATCCTACTTTCATGCTCTCTCTGCCCTACCCAGCTCTTGCTTCCATAAGTAAGCGGTGGGACCAGCACTGCATTGTGTATAGCAAGCTATGCCTTCTGGCTCAAGTTTTTACTGCCAAGAAGTTTTCCCAACGCTCCATTCACACTATTCCCAGCACTCACTCGTCTTTCCACGTCTGCGGTGTACTTTCCATCCCTGCTGAAAGCGCATCCTAGATATACAATCTCATCCACTTGTTTCAACACTTCATCATCAACCGTAATCATTACATTGGTTCTGGTTTCTTCTCGGAGCGTCGAGACAGACGACAGACGGTCACAGCAATATATTAAGGGTTATTGGTTACTCCGGAACCCTAAAAAGATTTTTTTTTTTATATTTATAAATAACTTTTTAAATAATAATTACGGCAACACTGTACAACTTATCCAGTAAGTATTTGTAAAACAATACGCACATGCCGTGGTGAACAATATTGAGCACTAACAACATTATATTGACATGTCCGTCGAGTCGAGTTTTAGGCAATGATCAGGTACTTTAACGCTAAGGGCCGTGCAGTATTTGCAACATAAATTTTAAAAAATACGTATATTTATTAATGAATACTTCCTGTCTCCAAAATGAATAGAGATCGTACTATGATTTTTACATATTTTGAGACTTAATGGCGTTGTATACTTTCGCAGTATTTTACGTAGTAGAAGAAGTCACCGCTACGGGTCGGTGGGTAAAGTTGAACACGCACCTCTTAGAAGCTAATTGGTGATCTCAACCCAATAACCCTCCAGGGAGTTATTATTTTGCGTTTGAGGTTTTGTGTGAGGTGAAGGTACTCCCCCACGACCTGCTTTGATGCGCTGTAACTCCCTTAAAACCCATGCGAAGACATACAGACATGTTATGTTCATGCTCATAAATGTTTGTCCTGTTTAGGAATCGGACCACCAGCGTAGGTGTCAAAGTAGCGTTACTAACCAATGCATCACCGAACTCGTCAAAAACATGGCGTCACTATCGGCTTATTGGTTAAAATTTCCTCCCATTGGTCAATGGGCTCGCTGAGATATTTAGGTGGCACATTACTACGTTTTGTTGTGTGCGGGGTAACTTTATGCGCCGTTGAGTGGTTCATTTGATTGTGGTATACAGAACATAGTCTCAGGAGAGTGTTTTGAAAGTTTCGCTAATAAAATTCGGTGGGAGATAAAGTTCTTTAAGTATTCTTTAGCTTGCTTGACTATATTCGTAATGAAAATGAAAACCGCACATTACATAACTTTGTTGTTACGAGATTTCCTGAGACTTTACATGAAATATAGAGGGCAATGAATTACAACAACTTCGCTGAAATTTATACCAAAACTTGATACGAGTTTCTTCAGACACCGACGTTTTCTTCGCTAATGGTCATTTCGGAATTGTTGTTAAATTTATAAAAAAAATAATGAAAACTAAGAGAAATGAATGGAAATACACTTTATTTAAAAAATCGTAAATCATTTTTCCATTCCTCCCCGCTGCCGTTCTATTTTTAGGACACTATACGTGAAATTTTCCTTCGCAATTTAATACATTTTTTTCTACTGTTTCTAATAAAATTTGTATACAAAACAAGGGATATATATATTTTTTTATTATTTTACGAGTACATTACTTTCTTTTATATATTTACATTTCCTTATATATTATAACCTCAATTAAAGATTTCAACAAAAAGTTCCGTCTTATCTATGCTTGGAAGTAATGGGTTAAGCACCCATAAGGTTCAATCTACACTAATATTATAAAGGGGAATGTTTGTATTTTTGTATGTTTGTAACGAATAAACTCAAAAACTACGGGACCGATTTCAAAAATTCTTTCACCATTAGAATGCTACATCATCCTTTAAGGGGAACAATAGGGGGGTGGAAGTTTGCATGAACCGCTGAACCGATTTAGATGAAATTTGGTATGGAGATAGTTTGAGTTGTGGGGCAGGATAGTTTTAATTTGACTGTCGTTTTCTGTGAGGTGGAGATACTTGCCTAGACGAGCTGCTTTGATGCGCCTTACCTCTCGTGAAAGCACCTAGATCAAAACTAACGTTTGTGTAGGTACATAGCTATGTGTGAGAATTGTACCCACGACCGTTGGTGTCAAAGTAGCGTTACTATCCACTGCGCCACCGAACTAATCATATGCCCGGAGTAATAGATATAATATAATTCAGAGCATTATATATTGTTATATTACAATAATACGTTCACAGTTTACATAGTCCGCAAAGGTAAAGTTATCTCTAAATAGATCTCCTCCAGGCAAAATATAAATTTAACGTTTGGAAGTTTTATACCATTATTTTTTAACTAAACGTATCAGTACTACATTTACATTTTCTGATATTATATGCAGTGTAGTAATAATAATATATCTGTGCTATAAAATATATAGTTTGACTCTGAATCTTAGTGACAGATATACAGATGGATGAATTACTTACGGAAGTGAGGTGGGGCAATAATCTTTTTTTTTGGCATGGAACACTAACAATTCTTTATGTATCAGAATAATTTAATAACAGTAACATTTTATTTTCTAAACGAAAACTACTAAAACATCAGATAAAAAGCAAGATTTTTTTAAATTTTAATTGTGGTCTTTAAAATTACAATAAAGTATTTAACGCGCTAACGACAGCGAAATGGAAAATGTAGTAGAACCGCATGCGAGTGCATTTGAGGGTTATTTTTAAGATTTAGTGTTATGTAGTTCATAGCGGACCATAAACATAAATCAGCAAGAGCTGTGCGAGCGTCTATCGAGCGAACTGCCATTTTATTTACTAGCGCTCCGTCCGCCGCCGAACCACTCGTCGGAGTGCTTTACAAAACGAAGTTTCGTAACTCATTAAATTTGGATTTGCTTGAATAACAACAAGCAGAGTTAATGCAAATGCATATGTATTTATTATTTTATAGTACGGTTTTAAAATATGATATGCTTGTATGTATTATTTTTTATTTGGCAACACACCAGTCACTCCCGCCGTGTTTCAAATGTTCATATAAAGATAAAAATTATTTATTTAATTAACCTTATGAACTGGCGATGATGTAGAGAGTTTTTAAGTTTAGAGAGACTCACTTCTCTCTGCCTAACCTGCAAGATACTTAGCGTGAAATATATAGGTATAAATTAATTAGACTTTCCATTCCCCATATCCCGCGAAGGCCCTCGCGGGTACTTAGACAAGGCTAACTATAAAATAATAAATCTTACTGTAACGTATTCAGTTAACATACTTTTTATTTTTCTTTTTTTTTTATCTACCAGCTATAATAACTGTATATTATAATAGCTGATAATTTATTATAGAACTAGCCTCTGCCTGCGGTTACGCCCGCGTGCCCTACATCATCCTACGATGATTTGAAGACCAATACTGTACCTACCGCAGTATTTCTTTGTAAACAATATTTTTTGTTCTTCCTTCAGGTACTAGAATCACTAGGCTGCTCCGTGAACTCCTAAAATATGGGTTTTATTATTTGTTTTGAAGAGTAATTATAACAAGTTGATACACGCAGGAAAAACAATTTTCCATTCAAACTTTACACCTCATTTACCCTCTTGGGGGTTAATTTTCGAATTATTCTTTGTTAGTGCACCTCTATATCCATTAAAGAACATATATTCTAAATTTAATGGTTTTATCTTTGGTGGTTTGGGTTGTGCGTTGTATTCCCATACAACCTACTTCATCCCATTTCACCCCCTTAAGGATTGAGTTTTGAAAAATCCTAAAATAGATATTTCATTATTTGTTTTACTAGGGGTAGTAGTTTCGGAAAACCTTTTCTTAGTGGATATGGATACCTACACTTCACAAAGAACACACTCTTCAAATGTCATGTCTCTAGGACCAGCGGTTTAGGCTGTGTTTCGATATATCAGTCAGCCAGGACTTTAAATTTTATATGAATAGATCAAATACAATTTACGACAAAAGACATACCAGCCTTAGGAAGCTGATGTTCCGCCATACAAAATTATTCCTGCTTCTAAAATATTCAAAGAGTTTTCAAAACAACTTTATGTTTTACGTCTATACATTACGTAAATGTACCTACTGAAAACATTACATACAGTATATGTTCTTTTTCTTTATCACGGCAAATTATTTGAAATCATCAAAATTAATTTAATAAAAATAGTTACAAAAATAAAATAGTACTTAAAATACAAAACTAACAAAAATAAAATTTTCTTTATTGGTTTAATATTGTTGAAATATAAATTATCGGAGTCTCCTTTTAAGCGTATTCTTTAAGGCATTACCTGTGCCAGGAGGCTTCGTTTATTCTACAATTATTAAGAAAAATATCGATCTTGACCTATTAAATTTAAATTGATTGTTATATAACGGAAATCATAAATAAACTGCCAAGTTAACTCAAACTATTATAACAATAATAAAAAAAAATACTAACCTGTCATTCTTCCCACTACACACCAACGTATCTGCATCTAAATCGTACATATCACGAACAGCACACTGCACTGTCTCATAATGTTGTTTACTTAGAACATCGTTTCAACGAAATTGCGCGAATTGAGAAACTTTTCCCTCCATTCGCAAGAAGGATCAACACGTGGCTCTACGCCTGAGGGTACACATCGACTGACTAGACGGGGCGCGCCCGCCCTTTCAGCAACCTTACACGCCTTAGGCCGTCCGTAGTGCCAATTTTCATAGCGCGACTTGGATTTAACGCTGCCTCCAGCAATAATGAGATGCCTATTGAACAGAAAATAATTAATTTATGTACTGGACTTCGACATATTGTTTTATGAACTTCGAATTCATTAGTCTGCGTTTTAATACTAATTTAGATGGCTTATATGTATTCAATTGATGTATATCATTTTATTAACACGCAATTTTATACGGTTTATGTTGTTAGTCGTGGAGTTAGTAGATGCAGAAGTTTTGGAAATAGTAAATAAAAACGAACGAACGTTATTATCGTTTTTATTTGTTACTTGTTAAAAGTGTTTCTCATTATCCCGTTTCCTTCATCCATTATCCATTAGAATAGACGTTGTCCGCTACCTTAGCCTAAGGATTTAGCGAATATACTGGTTTTTACATGGAGGAACTGCTGTCAGACCTTCACAACCCAGAGTGAATACTAGACCTTTTTTTAAGTTAGGTCAGACCTAAAGTCTTTCGAAATATAATTTCTTACACGGGTTTCCTTACGATGTATTCCTTCACCGCCGAGCAAGTGATAATTACAAATAAGTACATAAATCCGAAAACACGAATTTAGTGGTACATATCAAGTTTCGAACCGGGAATCAGTTAATCAATAGACCGGACCTTTATGGACTATCACCACTGTTCTTTGTTCTAAGTATGTCTATATATCTATCGGTAATATCACGGCAAGTTCCTTGCGGGGTAGGTGGAGAGAAGTATAAGCATGACTCTCTGTTAATATATGTATATCGCAGTATGTGTGACTGTATATATCCATTTTAATTTAACTTATAAAAGGATTTTTGTATGTTAACATTGGCATTACAGGAATGTTTCATATCTTCCAATGTTGATGCGATTGATCTTTCAATACGCCTCAAGACAAAAGACTGTTTTAGTCCGTAGTTCAAATTTGAGCGCTCAGATGTTCGTTCGTCTTATTTCTCAACTCCATTCAAATGGAAACATTTAATTGCAAGTGGCTGGTGGTCGCAATACCATTGAAATGGCTGCAGCTATAATCCAAACCACACCGCTATTCTGCTCGCAATAGTCGTTGAAATGAATATGAAATTACTCTCCCGCTGAAGTATTTAGGAAATGGAACCAGTTACCAGTTCGGTATGGTTTTGCGGATGTCGCAGTACAATTTCGAAATAAAATCAAAATAAATTCGTAAAGAGAATACACCTTTGCGCTGTTTCGTAATTGTACAGAGATAAAATAAAGAGAAATAAGAATTGAAACCACTACTTTGCAGTTTTAAGGAGCACTGAAAAGTAGAAAACAAGTTAGCGATTCGTTTATAACTCTTACACTGAATTTTAATAGAAAGTGGTAAATTTATATGTATCAAACAACAAAGTTAACTTGCTAAATAACTCCTAAACCAAATAAGTTAAAAATCTAATCATAATGCTTCGACACAATTTGTGCTTAATTGAAGAAGTGATGGTCCAGTGGATAAGGCCCCAATTAACCCCGGTTCTAATCGTGGCATGTACCACTAAATTCGAGTTTTGGATTTATGTACATATTAGTAATTATCACTTGCTCGGCGGTGAGGAAAACATCGTGAGGAAACCCGCCCATCGAAGAAATTATTTTTAGAAATACTGTCTCTTTTTCAGTGGGTTGTAGAGGTCTGATGACAGGTCTCCATATTAACATCGTTTAATGTTGGAGTTTATTACTATTATAGAGAGTAAAGAATTTAATTGTCCATTACTACTAGCAAATATCTCCACCGGCATATCTTTTCAACTTTTCAAAAATATAGTAATGAATATAGGTACTCTTGTACAATTAGTAATGATCAACTATAACATCTCACATGGCACGCTTTTAAGTCATGCATCAGAAGTCGGTCGTTTTTCTTGCTGACAGCTACACCTATTTGAATTGTGTTATGTATTGCTATATTCACTATCAACAAAGCACCAACTTTGAGGCGAGAGCCATGATGAAATAATGACTGTAAGACTAGAGGCCACCAGAAATGGTGAGACGTTTTCTCAGGGCTGAGTACAATTATTCTTTTACATTCCATTCTCGATTGTTACACAGACTGTAAGTTCATGCGATTCTGAAGCTTACATTATCAAGATACTGTCACTGCATCTGATCGGTAACACAGGTGATTTACGGCCTGACTCGGTTGAACATCGCACAGTGAATTTGTTAGAGCTATTCAGCAAGTTAAAGTAGCCAGAATGTCTGGCACTTGGCTCCTTAGTTTTATAACTTTATATTTAGCTATAAATTTGATGCAGATTTTATGATATCATTATGCATTTAGGTACTTTATAATTGTTATGCGTTTTTAGAAGAAACTTAAATAATACGAGCGTACATTTTTTTAAATCTCCACATAAAAAAGGAAAATGCAAATTTATTGACGGAAGAGAAAAAGGATACATTTTTTTTATAAATAAATCCTTTGATAATCTTGAAGAAAAAAATTTGCTTATTTTTCCGTAACTAAAGCTTTGTTTATGAAGTAGTCGTTGATATATACATACCCGAACGTGTAAAACTAAACTATCAAACAGGCATCTGTACGGCGATAATTACGGTCAGAAAGCAAACAAAAGTTCAATCAGAGTAACGTACGAGTATGTGAATAACGATACGCAATACGAGCACAAGCCAAGCATTAGGTCAGGACTTTGCTGCTGAGCCGTCAGCGCGGCAGTAATTCGCTTGGGTCATGTATTAGTGAAACGAACTAAAAGGTGAATGTAAATTCATTAATCATCCGGTAAGATTACATACATTAATGTAACAGATTATTGATTTATTAAATATTACGTTTCAACATTTCTCTTGGTGTGTCCTTTCTACTGCTGACGTAACGCAGAGCGGCGTGTTATCTTTTTCCACCTTTGTTATTTTTACTCTTTATAAATTCCATTCCATCAAATCTTCGTTCCTTCTCACATCTTTATGCAGATAACTTGCAGTTTATTCACATACGTAATCTGTCTAATACAATCACTGAAGTAAATAAAGATCTTGCGCGTATAATCGAATGGAGTAAGTCTATAATGGCCTTATGGTTAATCCTGGTAAGTCCCAAGCCATTATTATCGGCAACATCCGTCTTATTTCCAAATGTGACTGTCCCTAGAATAATATTTGATAATGTTCATGTTCCTTATAGCGAGAGTGTCAAAAACCTTAGCATTTCTTTTGACAGAACCTTTTCTTGAACGGTGCAAATAGCCCACGTTAGCAGGAAGCTGTTTGCACCTACTGGCTTCCTTCGACGGTTGCGTGATTTTCTCCCTATCGATACCAAAATTTCACTTGCATAGTCATTGCTACTCGCTATTCTGGACTATGCTGATTCTTGCTACCTTAGCCTCACTCAAGACCAATTAAACAAACTTGAGCGCCATTAAAATCTCTGTATTCGATTTATATTGGGGCTTTGCAAATATGATCACGTTTCCAAACTTCGCACTCAGCTCAAGTAACTCCCTATCAGGTTACGTCGTAACTGGCACATTATCTCTCTTCTTTATTATATTTGTTGTCTGGAAGAAATCGCTTTAGCGATAAGACCGCCTATTGTACATTTGTTTTCTTGTTCTACGTGTGTTCTGTATGTATTTCTTATTGGTGGAATAAAGAATATTCTACGTTACTAATTTTAATGGGGAACAATAAATGTTACTTAAAAGAATAACATTATTATTATTGCATCTCATTTATTTACTATTCATCTCATTTTTCATTTTAAAAATACGGAGCGGAGGCGAAGTAATTATATTACATTATTATTATTATTAACATTTTAAAACCCTATCTACTTTATTGAAGGTGAAATTATTTTCGAGAAAGATATGCAACAAGCCAAGATTCACCTTCGTGAATTGCTCCAGTTTTATCAGAGGGTAATATCAGAAGTTTTAAGATTTGTTTAGCGTACATAAAAAGTGTAATTATAAGCGCTCTGCTCTCGCTGTATATCCTGCCAGAAACTTTGTGTAAATACACTGATGTATCGACAATCTTCAACTCCACTATTTAGTTAATGTGAGTTACCCCTTTTGATAGTTAATTTAATATTCCAGTGTCGTATCTATTCACATCAACCTATCTACCTAGGCCACACTCTATGGATGCAGTACTTCATCATGAGTAGTTCAGAGCATTCTCCCCTATGCTGTTCTCAGGCAAAAGTCAGTATTTGCTAGCCGCCCCTAGTCTATTGTAAATAATTTTGATATATGTAAAGAAAATAAAGAAGTGGGTCGCCTCAATTGGAGTTGTAAAACGCAAAGGAGGACAAGGAAGGAAGGAGTATCTAGTAAGGCAACGAAGTGTATCCGAGTACAGGACCAGAGTACGAAACCGATCCAAGTGCAAGAAGATGTAAGACAGGGCGATGTTATGTCCCCGAAACTGGTCACCGCAGCATTGGAAAATGTCTTCAAGTTCTTGGACTGGAAAGGACACGATATATATATATATATATATATATATATATATGTAGGATGGGTGACTGAATGCGGAGTATTAAACCTTTGTGAACTGTTAGAGATGTTTGTGGTTGATTGTGACATTGAAGGAATTAAGAAGAATGGGTGTAGAGAGAAAGACGAAAAGACGTATAGGTGGCGAATTTTGTAAATTAATTAAAGACGTGTCGTTGTTCCGAAAATATAAGCTTTATCTCGTTAATTCCCTATTTTATTTAACATCATTGCTACAATTTTGGGGGCTCGTCCGGGATATACGAGAAATAAGTGGATTATTTTTTTTACAACGACGAAGAACGACGCCATTATACGAAGAACACAAGATGATCGCAGCGGCTTGCTGAAGAAAATTTTGTGACGAAAGACGGAAGGAAGTAAATTTTTACGACGGAGACGAGATTACAGAAACGGCTTAAGATCTGCTTAAGATGGCTGATGAAAAGAAAGAATCAAAAGATCAAGATTCGCCGCTACCAGTCCTACCAATCGACTGTGTGTATGGGATTGCAAAATTTTGCGGCGATGATCATTCCTACTCATCCTTAAAATGGGCTCAAGATGTCGAGGATAATGCCCAGATTTTTGGATGGACGGCTCAGCAAAAATTGATAGTGGCTCGTAGGTCACTCACGGGCACGGCTGAGCTCTGGCTCAAAACCGAACGCACATTTCGTACGTTTGAGGAACTTAAAAATGCGCTAATATGTGAGTTCCCCGAGAAGGTTGATAGCAAAGCTATGCATGAAATGATGGCAGCTCGTAAGAAGAATCATATTGAGACATACTATCAGTACATGTTAACGATGAAAGAGATGGGTAAGAGAGCCAAATTCGAAGAAAGTGTGATAATTCAGTATATAATTGATGGAATTACTGATATTGAAATAAATAAGTCAGTTTTGTATGGAGCTAGTTCGTTTTGCTTATTCAAGGAACGGTTGGCTATTTACGAAAAAATTAAATCTAAAAGCAGTAGATCTGTGTTTACCGAACAGCCTAGAAAAACACAAGGAGGATTTCATCGCTGCTATAATTGTGGTGAAACGGGCCATATCGCTAGTATGTGCAAGAAGGGTGTGAAATGTTTCCGTTGTAACAAGTTTGGCCATCTTGGTAACCAGTGCACTCTGCGAATATTGGAAACAGGAAGCAGCTTGTCGGCGAAACAGCGTGCAGGACCGGAACGTGTCATGTTTACAAACACCAATGACAATGATGATGATAAGAGCGACCATAATGTAAATGTCAGTATTGCCAACCACATTGACAAGACGTCAGGAAAAAATATAAACAAACTCAATTTTCATCAAAATTCGACGAAGAGAGCCATAAAATCAGTTAAGATATGTGAAAAAGTTGTAAATGCGCTAATCGACAGTGGCAGCGATGTTAATTTAATATGTGACGATTTGGCTAGTGATATTTGTGTACAAATAGGTGATGAGAATTTGTATTTATCTGGATTAGGACGTTCGCATATTCGATCGTATGGTAAATTCCGAACAAATATTATTATTGATGGACAGTGTTTCAAGGATGTAGTATTTCATGTAATATCGAGAGATTGTATGCCCTATAAATTAATACTTGGACAAGAATATTTACAAAATGTAGTCATGGTTATGCGTGAAGGTTCAGTGTCGGTGTATAAGCAGGATGAGGAACGATTGTGTCGTGTGAATCGTTGTGCGAGTGATTTTGATGTTACAGGTGACATAATCTACCCTGTTATCAAAGATGAGGTAATGCGAATGATAACAGAGTACAAGCCAGCGCATACGAAGGAGGCGCCAATACAACTCAAAATCGTATTAAGAGATGACAAACCAGTGGCTCAGCGACCCCGACGATTGTCACTCATTGAGCAAAAGATAGCGGAAGATCAAGTGAGCAAGTGGTTACAAAATGGTATAGTCCAGGTGAGTTACTCCGAGTATTCTAGTCCATTGGTACTTGTGAAAAAGAAAGATGGTTCAACCCGTGTCTGTATGGACTATAGAGTATTAAATAAGAAGATAATCAGAGAGTTACATCCAGTACATTACATGAGTCCCAAAACAAACGAAGCAGAGAGTAAATATTCAAGTTATGAATTGGAAGCATTCGCTGTAATAAGAGCAGTGAAGAAATTTCGTCACTATCTTTATGAAATTAATTTTAAAATTGTCACTGATTGTCAAGCTTTTCAGTTGACATTGAAGAAGAAAGATGTAACCCCTAGGGTGGCGAGATGGGCACTGTTTCTTGAAGAGTATGGTTATGAAATTAAACATCGAGCAGGTACCCGAATGCGCCATACTGACGCTCTTAGCAGAAATCCGCATGTGGTATTGGTGACAAGCCTTCACGATGGTCTGAGGCTAGCTCAAGAAGCAGACGAGGAGATCAATGCTGTGCGCAAGTTATTAGTAAAAGACGGTCAATATTGTGATTTTTGAATGGATAATGGGATTTTATTCAAGGGTGAGCAAAAGCAATTAGTAGTTCCAAAAGGTATGGAAAAGGAAATTATAAAGAGAGTGCATCAGAACGGGCACTTTTCTGCAAAGAAAATGAAAGCGTTTGTGACGGATCGAGGAACCGCATTTACTAGTACAGACTTTCAGAAGTATTGTGAAGATGAGAATATAAAACATGTCAGAATAACAACTGGAGTACCAAGAGGTAACGGGCAGGTGGAGCGAATTCATCGTATACTTATTGCAATGTTAACAAAGCTCTGTTTAGAAAATAAATCTGTGTGGTATAAGCACACAAGCCGGGTTCAGAGGGCTTTAAACAGTACATATCAAAGGAGTATAGGCACAAGTCCATTTCAGTTACTGACGGGCAGAAAAATGAAATGTAAAGAGGATGTAGAGATACTAGATTTACTACAACAGGAGGTTATTCGTCTTTATAACGAAGATAGAGAGAATTTAAAGCGGAATGCCAAATTACAAATTCTTAAAGTTCAGGAAGAGAACAAGCAAAGTTTTAATAAGAGAAGAAAACCAAGTTCGAAGTATGAAATTGACGATATTGTTGCGATAAAGAGGACGCAGTTCGGTCCTGGTTTCAAGATGAAGTTAAAGTTTCTTGGACCGTATAAAGTAGTAACGCTCAAGAGAGATGACCGCTATGACGTGAAGAAACTTAATAGTGGTACTGAAGGATCTATAAAGACTTCTACCTCTTCAGACCAAATGAAGAAGTGGCCAGAGGAGGAAGACTTCGATTAGGTAAGTTTTATAGTTCTCAGTATAAGAAATGAATAAGGTGTGTTTTATGTTTTACGATTTTACGAGTATTATGTTTTATGATTTTATTAGAGTAGAGTGTTATGTTATTAACTGTATGCGTAATAAACCCTCATCTTAATCTAGTCAGGTAGGTACATTTTTGTTAATGTGATGATAATGATGTTAATTGTAGGAGAAGTAAATCTTTATGTACTTTTTATTAAGAGTTAGGAAGATATATTTTATCGTGGTTGTAAGAATTTACTATGGTACGTACGTCGCACCTGAGGGCAGGTACGAATGCAGGATGGCCGAATGTAGGATGGGTGACTGAATGCGGAGTATTAAACCTTTGTGAACTGTTAGAGATGTTTGTGGTTGATTGTGACATTGAAGGAATTAAGAAGAATGGGTGTAGAGAGAAAGACGAAAAGACGTATAGGTGGCGAATTTTGTAAATTAATTAAAGACGTGTCGTTGTTCCGAAAATATAAGCTTTATCTCGTTAATTCCCTATTTTATTTAACATCATTGCTACATATATATATATATATATATATATATATATATATATATATATATATATATATATATATATATATATATATAAATATAGATATATATATATAAATATATATATATATATGTATATCAATGGCGAATACATCACTCACCTTCGATTTGCCGACGATATAGTTCTCATGGCGAAATAGCTGGATAGACTTAGCGCTATGCTCAATGACCTCAATAGTGTTTCCAACCAAAAAAGATAGGTCTCAAGACGAATATGGAAAAGACTAAGATCATGTTGAATCTCCATTTTAGACTTATGCCAGTTACGGTTGGACGCACTAAGCTCGAAGTTGTTGACGAATATCTAGGGCAAGTTATTTAGTTAGGTAAGGCTTGGTTCACACGGCATTGTACTGCACGTTTGTTTGCAGGATGAATCTTACCGAATAAATAGTGGCTCATACATTGAGTATAGAACCATTCACACGTCGTTTGTACTGCAAATAATCGTACACCGTTTATTCGTTTAAACGAATACTCAACGGACTTGTCAAGCAAAACGAATGAACTGTAACGTATTCGGTTTGCAGTGGCACATAGTATAGCTCTGTCTCGTTCACATGGCACGATGTTCATACGTTTTTCATCGAATAGCAAACGAACAAGCGAAATTCCCTTCAAAGTCCAGCCTCTGTTGAATCTTCCTATTCTAACTATACAGAAATTGATTTTAATGACTTTTAATACGAAATACGAAGACATTATATTGGCCAAATAAAACATATTTTCATAATTTTTTTACATTAATAAACCTACATTAATAATTTCCACCTGTGTATTTTTATTTGTGTACTAACCTTAAACAGATGGCTAATTTCATTTTAGTACTGATGCAATTCCGCATATTTGTATTTGTTTTTGGCAGGCTTGAATTTTCCAGTCGATTTAATAAGTTTTCAAAACTATCAATAGACATCCGAAAGTAATTAAAAAACTTCTTTTCATCGTTTCTAAGTTTATCATATAACTTCTCAAATATTTTAGTACGCACTGATTCTTCATTTATAGGATGTACCCAAAACCTTCTACTTTGTCGGCGGCGAAACCTTTGGCGTCTTCGATTATACCAATATAAAAGTACCTGCAACTAAGCGTGGATCCATCACTGACGTCTATTCACTGTGACAACTGTGTAAAGACTGCGGCTATTCGTTTTTTACACGAATGAAAATCTACCGTGTGAACACCCAGGTGATTGTACTTTAAAAAAACGAATACAAAGAAAACGTGCAGGATAATGTCGTGTGAACCAAGCCTAAGTCTACTTCGACCGAGAGGTCAACAGACGGATACAACTCGACTGGGCAGCATTTGGGAAACTTCGACACATCTTCTCGTCCGAAATACCTCAACGCCTGAAGAGCAAGGTCTCCGAACAGTCTCTGTTGCCAGTGATGACATACGGATCCGAACTGCGAGCATATGGCGAAGCACAAGGTCGCTCTGCGTGCTATGGAAAGAACTATACTCTGCGTGATAGAATCAAAAAAGAGGAAGCAGTAGAACTAAGATAACCGACATAGCCCACAGGATAAGCAATCTCAAGTGGCAGTGGGCCGACCACATGGCTCGTAGAACCGACAACCGCTGGGGAAGAAAGGTTTTCGAATGGCGTCCCTGTTCTGGTACTCGTAATGTGGGATGACCCCGATGCAGTTTGTAGGGAGTCGTTGGATGCAGGTGGCACAGGACCGAGATGAGTGGCACTTTAGAGGGGAGGCCTATGTTCATCAGTGGATGAATACGGGCTGAGATAATGATGATGCTGACGATGATGTGCTTTACACTGTACTAGAAGATGCGGTCTACATAAAACTAAGATTCCTATACATACACAAATAAAGTTCTCAATACATATCAATCTAAATTTCGTCCCTCTCTTAGTACTTAATATCACTGAACATATTGGATACGCGATTGACAGCTAACAACTTACAGTAGTTGTACTACTAAATTTCAGTAGTGCCTTCAACTCTGTAGATCTTAATGCCTCAATTGGTACTATTAGTGCACTTAAGGTCTCGACTTCTGCAATTTCAAAAGTATTAATTGAAGATGTATTTTGTCTGTTAAACTATTACTATATTTCAAACAAAATATACGTTTGTGTCCATTATTTTACAAAACGTCCCGCATAGCAGATTGGTTGAAAGAGATCTCTTCGGGAGATAAACTCGCCCTTGCAAAACATCGGTTATGTTATTGAGTCTAATTCTGTATAAATAAATATTAAAAGATCTCTAATTGCGACGATAAAAGGTGTTGGGTTAATTAACATGCTTCTATATAATTATAATTCACTTTGTATTCTACATAATACAAAGCGAAATACATGATCGTGAACTTTCTTCAGTGTTCTAAATCAATGTAAGAGGAAGTACGCACGGTAAAGTTTAATAAAATAATAAAGAAAGCGTAACCTCCGCATACGAATATAATGCGAATAAAGGTATGAATACAAGACATATAGATTACATTGAGGGCACATTAAAGCCGTGAAAAATGTTCGACATCGTCGCGTCTGCTCGCAATCCGCCTTATTACTACAATATTCGTGTTCAACATAAAAGACAGAACATTTTCCAGTTTTATGAATACTTAAGGGGTTCATTCTAATGTCAGAAGAACAATGATATCCTGGTCCAATTTATAATTATACGAATATGTACAAACATGTCATAGAACAGAGCTTTGTATCAGTAAATTATCTATTTCAGTGGATTTTATTTGAGAGCTCGATGGCGTCGTTGCGCGTGTCGTTCTAATCAAACACGCAGGTTAAGCAACATCGACCACAGCCTGTCTATGGATGGGTTTATCTATCTCGAGTTTCTCCGTGATGCGGAGAGCACGTTAAGCCGTCCGTCCCGGCTGTTGTCGATAGATCACACAGACAGTCGTTAAGCTAATTTAGTGGCCCTCAAGCGGCTTGAAAACACTGGCCTCCGCCAATCCTCATATGAGCAGCGTGGTGGAGTATGCCCTAAACCGCTTCGGTTGAAGGGAGGCCCGTATCCCTGTAGTGTGATGAGTAAGGGTTGATCAGATTCAGTTCTGCGCTCAAGCTTGTCGTAAAAGTGCGTGCACCTGCAATTTACATTAAGGCAAAGTGTAATACATGTACGAAAATAGTGTCAAAAAGAAATCCAGGAGTGCAGTGTCGCAGGTGCAACAAACGTTTCCATAATAATTGTGCATCAAGAACCGTGCAACAACTGGCTACCTTATCTGAAACAGAAGCGGTTGATTGGAAATGTCGTGGATGTTTGGGTACTACAAAACCTAAAGGCATTTCATGTACCCTCCCTGATTCTGATGACGAGGATGAGAATATCGACGCAGACACCAAAAGTACAACAGATCAAGCCCAAAGCCATAACCAAATGCTGGCCGATATAAGAAGAGAGGTACGTGAAGGGATTCGACAGGAACTACAGAAAAGTATGCAGTTTATGTCCGATAAAATTGATGAAAACGAGGAAAAAATGAAATCACATGAAAATAATATTAAAATAGTACAAAATCAGTGCTCAGATCTACGAAATACCTGTAAAAAATTAACATTATAAAATGAGGTGTTGGTATAAAAATTAAATAATATTGAACAAACTCGTTTAGCTAATTATATAGAAATAAGTGGAGTGCATGAAGATGTAGAAAATATTAATGAAATAACAAATAAAATTTGCACACAATTGAATTAAAATTCTGATAATATACTCGATACATATAGAAAGAAAAAACATCTATCGGGAGGCAAAAGGGACGTGTTTCGTCAACTATCGTGGTTTCATTGCGTAAAGACAGCTGTGCTGCATGGCTGGAGGCAGCTAAGAAGATCAGCATCGATAGCAAAGATATAAGCCAGGACGTAAGTTCTAAAATATTTATACACGAGGCACTAACCCCGTACACTGCATATCTTCTATGGAAAACTAAATCAGAGCTTAAGTATACTGAATTATGCAAATACGTGTGGTGTAAAAATGGCCAAGTCTTAGTGCGGGAAACGATAAAGAAAAAGCACACATAATACGTGCATTGAAGGATATTGAGAGAGTGAGATCCGACTTACAGAAACAATAGAAATTTAATGTATATAGAAACGTGATAACCTTATAAAATAAAAATGACAGTCATGATCACCATTTTAGTGAAGCAAATTATAATAACTGGAACGAGTTTATGGAGCAAATACCTACAAACAGGAACTCATTAATTACATTTCATACCAACATACGATCAATGATTAAGAATTTCGACCATCATCAAATACATAATTCATACAAGTATACAAATAATTCATTTCATAGTTATTACAGAGGTAAACATAACAAATGAATGCAGCGGAATGTTTTGCCTACCGGACTACACAATATACACGGAGCCACGAAACGGGCGTAGAGGAGGAGGCATTATCATATACGCACATTAAAGTGTTACTTTCATAAGACAATCAGTGGTTACCCAAAATATGGAGTGCGTATTAGGTGATTATGATTTTATAACTAGTGTGTGTGCAGTGTAAAGATCACCTAACTTTAGTAAAAGCCGTTTAATACATGAGTTATCGTGTTTACACAAATATAAATCTACGAAACAGTCCTCTATAGTAATAGGTGACATAAATATTGATTAAAAATAAAACAGACAACATAGTGGCTCAATATCTAGACTCAATGTATGACGCGGGTTTCGAATCCGACATAAATCAATATACTCGTATTGAAAAAAGTTAGATGCCATATCCAAAACGTGCATAGATCACATCTTTGTTCGAGAGAGTAACTCGCGGGACGAATGGGCGGTGGTTGAGTACATGTGTAGTTAATAATTCATTGGCAGATCACTTCACAGTCGGATGTGCGTTCACTGATAAGTCACGCTGCTCAAACGAATATAAAATCGTTAGAAGTGTGAACAGAGACCAAGTCTAAAAGGAACTGCGTTATATAGACTGGTCCCGAGCTTTAAGTTTAAATAACCCTAACAATATTTTGAATTATATTGTCGATATTGTTAAACACATATACGAAAGATGTACAAGTTCACTTCAGATTAAAGTAAATAAAAGAGAATCATGCCCAAAAAAATAAAAAATGTGTGTGAGTGCGGAATTAAAATCCCCACTCACACACATTTTTTATTTTTATTGCTTATATATGTAAGCAGTAGTATGTATACATATATATGTAACTAGTTTGGCCATAAATATTGTTACATAGTAACTTTTATTTTTTTGCAACTCTTTAATTATTTTGAATTTGGAACGCATTTATTATGTTAAAAACGTCTTTAGATTCCCCGATGTTTTACATATTTTTTCGTGTTTATTATCAATTTACAACATGGAATGAGGTGTTAAAGAAAATAAGATCAGTGGTTACCTTTCACAGAGTGTGTATGGAGCCGTCGCTCATATTTAAGATACTTCAAAAGCTTAGTATCAGGCGTATGTTCATATATCGTTCTATCGAGAGATTTACCAACACTTCCTCTGTTGAAGACCATAAAAGATCGGAAAAACCTGGTGCTGTTAGAACTACAAAGGCTGTTAATGCTGTTAAAGCCTGAATGCGGCGAAACCCCATTAGGAAACAAAACATCATATCGCGAGAAATGAAGATTTCCGCTGGGATGCTGTCGCGTATAATAAAACAACACCTGACGCTCGGCGCTTATCGTCGATATACAGGACATGCCGTAAATCAATGAACATACAGTTGAAGAGAGTGGATCGATCAAAACGCCTTCTATCCCGATATGCAGGCGAAAGGCACAGAAATATCGTATATACCGATGAAAAAAAAAAACCACATTGAAGAACACTACAACAAGCAAAATGGCAAAGTGTACACACACCAAGCCGCCCAAGTGGTCGAAAAAGTACAACGTGGTCATCATCATGCGTCTGTAATGGTTTGGTGGGGGATATCTTATCAAGGAAGGGTGAAGACTGGACCTCGTCTAGCCCAGATCTGAACCTCTTACCCGGATCCTGCACAAAAAATTGTAGTCAGTTTTAGAGGATATTAGAGCCTGCTCGAAACGACATGCCGATATTATATCTCTTAAGAAATCTCTGGAGCAAGCAATAGGTAAATTTCCCATTGAAACAGTGCGTAAATCCGTAGATTCGTGACCAGAGAGATTAAAGGCCTATATCAAAGCCAATGGTGGCCATTTCGAATAGAATATCTTTTTTATTTTTACTGAGACTTCCATAAACATGTACATTTAAATTTTACTAAATTTACATTACTTAATAAAAAAAAGTAACACATATTCATTTGTAACAGAACTTATGGCCAGACTACGTATATGTATAACTTCACGCCAAATTAAGCGTTTAAATTAAAAGCGTTACGCTACAAATTTATTTATCCTACTTTCATGCTACCACTACCATACCCAGCTCTTGCTTCTATAAGTAAGCATGTGTTAGTTACATGACATATACTTTATAACTATATTTGATAAGGCCTTCTTAATATTATGTGTGAAATATAACATTTCATTCTTTGTAGAATGAAATTCCTGCTGTTATTTTCTATGGCTGAGAGTATAGAAAATTTCAAAACAGGATCAATAATACACAATATATATATTATAGGATCAATAACACACAAAAAATGCCCCTTGTATTGCAATCATTAAGCAAGATAATGATTCAATATTTTCTATCTTCGTGGTATAAAACCGACGTAAACTTTATTGCATTTTCCTTTAATCACATCTTTACCAATTTCATTATTTACATATTTTATCTCTTATCATCAATCACATCTATACAAATAACCGGCGTCGAATCGTTAGTCCATTGTCAATCAATTGAATACAAATCGTTTTGTAAATAGTACAAGGACGTTCTTCAAATTATTATCGGTTCGTCCTCTTATTGAATCAATACAGAATAGCAAAGATTTGTCCGTCAGCTGAATCGAAAGTATTAATTCGTTAATGCGTATGTCTCTTTACAATCACGCACGTAATCTCGATCATTTGATAGCCTCTCGTTGTAGAGTACCTCGTAACGTAGCGTAGCGTAGCCTTTCGCGTAGAAACCTTTTAAGCAAGTAGTGACCAGCTCCAGGGGATATTGGTGGTGCAAAACTCCCATGCGATGGTCTCGGTAGGTATTGGAACTGTTACGAATGTAACAGCAATTGTTTTGCTATTGAAATGAGATCTGCGTGGAGAATACATTGTCTCGGAAAGCTATATTCGAATCGGAATCGAAAAGTTATCTGTCAAAATAAATTAAATCTGAATAGAAGCTTTTCTTTTATAAAAAGTTATATGAATGTTTGTTGAAAGCTTATTTAGTTGTAAAATACATATGCGCTTCTTGTAAGTAAAGATTTTACTTTGTTTATGTTTATAGTTCCAAAGGTGCATAATAGATGGCGCTGTGCAGTTAATGTACGCAATTAAATGGCGCTATTAAGTTTTATTCTGTTTTTATGACCCTGTGCGGTCAAGTGTGTGTCTTCGTCTACTCTTTTTGAAGATAGATCAATATACGGGTTAATTGGCAGCAAGTATTTTATTGCCATATGGTACAAAAATTCACCCGCATCATCACTCCACTTTGTACTTGGTTGTACAAAAAATTGGTCCTTCGAGCCGGATTTGGATTAGTCGGAAGGTGACGCACGGGAGTAATTGTGCGTTTTTGCGTCATTGTGTTTGGCTGGGCAAGTGGATCGCTTGCGCAAACTGGCCAAGGTTTTCAGCTGCAGCAAGGTGCAAGGAGGTGCACCAGACCATAGCAGACAGTGCCGAGGCGGCACCTGTCAGGAACACGGCAAGGCGAGGCGAGGCGAGGCGGAGAGGAGTGCGGGGCGCGGGATGCGCCTGCACATGCTACATACAGTCCATTAAGTAAGGTGATACCAGGAAAACTTGTGAGTGATTTTAAACCTTATTACATAGAAAAAGTTAACTTGAAAAAAAAAAAATCATAGTGAGATTGGTGATAATCAGTAGTGCTACATTTGAAGAGGAATTTGAACTTTATTTATTTGGACATTTTAACTTTAACGTTTAACTTCTAAATTTCAACTTAGAATAATTTTCAAATTGTTATCATAGACTTAGTTAATTTTAAGCAAAATAGTGGTCAGACGGGGAACCTATGCCCGATTTTTTTTGCACTCTGTGTCTCTAAAACACTTAGAATATTTTTAAAGAAGTTTCATTAACTTGTAAAATTTTCATTGTTGGGTTTGGACTTAGAATATTTTGTTGTTGTCAAACACTTGTAAAATTTTTATGATTTGGTTTGGGACTTGGAAAAATCTCATTGGAGTCAAACACTTATAAAATTGTGGTTTGTTTTTAACTTGTAAAATTTTCATTGTTGGGTTCGGACTTAGAATATTTTGTTGTTGTCAAACACTTGTAAAATTTTTATGATTTGGTTTGGGACTTGGAAAAATCTCGTTGGAGTCAAACACTTACATATAAGATTGTGGTTTGTTTTTAAACCTATTTTTGCCTTGAGGTGTCAGATAAAGAGTAGTTCTGTACATCTTATTGAGGAATAATAACAACTGGTGAATTCATAATTAAATAGGTAAATTTATTCATAAAAAAAAATGGAAGAATTAATTAAAGTACAGATTAATACACATAGTCGCATTTCCAAGGCTCAACAAAATTATAAAAAGTCTCCGAAAGAGCGAATAACGCAACAATACGTAGAAATTAGACTAGAAACTTTAGATAATTTATGGGATAAATTTAATGACATGCATGAAAATATTGTAAGGCTATGTAAAGATGAAGAAAAAGAAAGGTACTTTAAAGACGATACGTATGGTTTAGTTGAAGAAGTGTATGTGGAGTACAAAACCGAGCTTAAGTGTGTGCTGGATTCCTTTCTTAAAAAATTTGGTAAAATTGGTACAAAGGTAGCAGAATCCAATACTGTGCACGGTGTAACTTCAAACATTCGGTTGCCACCTATTGTAATACCTACGTTCACAGGTTTTTATTCGGAATGGACCACATTCCGTGATTTATTTTTATCATTAGTGCATACCAACGCACAGTTGGATGATGTGCAAAAAATGCACTACTTAAAAGGGTATCTGTCCGGGGAACCAGAGCAGCTACTCAGACAGATTCCCATTTCTGAAGCAAACTATGAGAGAAGTTGGATGTTATTGAATTCGAGATACAATAACAAAAAAATATTGTGCAATTCAATTTTGAAAACATTATTAAGTCAGCGCAACATCAGTGGGGAATCGGCAGCAATGCTGAAAAATTTGATTGATACCACAACAGATTGCTTAAGCGCGCTCACAAATATTGGGGTAGATGTGAGCTCGTGGGATGTCATCGTAATTCATTTGGTAACATTGAAGCTTGACGTGGATTCCAGAAAAGAGTGGGAAATCCACGTCAGCAATGTTAACGGCCTGGATGAACTTCCAAGGTTTTCCCAATTCACAGACTTCTTAACAAGACGATATCGCGCGTTAGAATTTCTGGAACCCAAGTCAACAGCTTCAGGTAGAATTCCAAATGCTCAGACACATGGTGTAAATAAGCCTAAAGTTCTTCACGTAGCGAACCTGGAATGTGAATATTGTACAGGTAATCATAAAATTTTTAATTGCAAAAGGTTCGCAAATGACGACGTTGATAGTCGTAGACAATTCATCGAGCAAAATCGTTTATGTTTTAATTGTTTTGGTCACCACGCGGCTAAGTTTTGTCAAAGTGGTTCAAGTTGTCGAGTTTGCAAACGGAAGCATCACTCGTTGCTTCATTCTAACAATAATAACTTTGAAGGTCCAATTAGGTCTGGGGATTCATCCAACGCTAATATTAGTTCCGGGAATTCTAGTAAGGTTTTCTTATCGGCGTCTGATGAAGGTAGCAAGGGTTCATCTGCTAGTGAGATGGCGGAATCATCCAGCGCGATAGATAATAACACTGTAGTAACTTGTCATTCGTCAGGGCAGTTTCCTGTCCTTAATCAAGTACTTTTGGCCACGGCTCTGGTTAAAGCCGAGTCATCCAACGGAGAACATCATCTTATTAGGGCATTACTTGATCAAGGTTCCCAAGCCTCATTTGTTACTGAAGCAGTTGCTCAAGCCTTAGGTATCAGGAAGATACCAGTACAGGGTCGTGTATCTGGATTGGAAGGTAACGAAAATGTTTCGGTAAAATACATGGTTCAGTTAAAAATTCATCCCAGGTTTGATTCTAACATAGTAATCACGCTTCAAGCATACGTCCTTAAATCCATTACGTCATTTCTTCCAAGTAAGAAGGTAGTTGAATTGGACTGGATAGAGGCAACTGATATGGTTCTAGCTGACCCCCAGTATCACATACCTAATCAAATAGATATTCTATTAGGAGCTGATGTGTATAGTCAAGTTATCAAGAGTGGAATCAAACGGGGACGAGAGGGTTCGCCAGTAGCGCAAAATACGTCACTGGGTTGGGTCCTCTCAGGCACTATACCACAAATTCAAAATGGCAACATTGTTGTAATGCATGCCGTCAAGGAAAACGATGATTTCCTGAAAAGGTTTTGGGAAATGGAAGCCGATCCCAAGAGTTCATCAAAAATCTTGTCAGCTGAAGAAGAAGAATGTGAGAGATTTTTTGCACAAACAACTTGCAGGGACTCGCAGGGTCGCTATATAGTGAGGCTTCCATTTCGTTCTCAAATCGAGTTTGAGGATTCAAGGGAAATTGCGAAGAGAAGGCTGAGGTCATTATATACAAGGTTTGGAAAAAACGTGACTTTGAAGGAAGATTATTCAAAGGTGATGGAAGAATACCTACACTTAGAACATATGGAGGTAGTTCCTGTCGAAGAGAGGAATAGGAAGGGAACATTTTATCTTCCTCATCACGCGATTATACGGAACGATAAAGACACAACTAAACTTAGAGTTGTATATGATGCATCATGTAAGGACAAAAATGGTACGTCCTTAAATGATAATCTCATGGTAGGGCCTAATCTCCAGCCGGAATTACGACATCTACTGATGAGGTGGAGGATGCATCCTATCTGTTTGGCAGCAGACATCATAAAGATGTATCGTCAGGTGAAGGTGGCTCCACAAGACGCAGATTATCAGCGGTTGTTGTGGGATGAGCAGTGGAATAGAAAGGGTCAGGATAAAGAAAAACTTCAAAAAACAAATATTCAAGAATATCGTTTATTACGTGTAACTTTTGGAACAGCTTCAGCTCCCTACTTAGCGGTGAAGGCTCTTCAGCAACTAGCTTCTGATGAAGGTGCGCAGTATCCAGGAACATCTGAAAAAATATTAAAGGATTATTATATGGATGATCTACTCACGGGTTGCCAAACAGTAGATGAAGGGAAATTAATTTATGAGGAAATGAAAATGATATTAAAGAAAGGAGGATTTGAGCTTCAAAAATGGATGTCAAATAGCAATGAGCTCCTAGAAAGTTTAAGAAAGGGAGAAAAAGGAAAGAATGTAGGAGAAGAAATAAACTTAAAAACGGATGAAATAGTCAAGTTATTAGGCATTACCTGGAATCGAAGTACAGATGAATTTCAGTACACGGTGTCACTTCCTCTGCAGACGGGACCTGTAACAAAAAGAAAGGTTTTATCAGACATTGCTAGATTATATGATCCTTTGGGATGGCTCGCTCCAGCTATAATCACAGCAAAAATTTTTATTCAACGGTTGTGGCTAACAGGGTTAAATTGGGACGAAGAACTTCCATTACAATTATTACAAGATTGGTTAACTTACCGAAAGGATTTAGAAAATCTTGAAAACTTCAGTTTGCCTCGATGGATGTATACTCAAGCTGACGATCGATTGGTAGAACTTCATGGATTTGCCGATGCTTCGAATGCAGCGTATAGCGCGGTGGTGTATTTGCGTGCTATCGATTCAGAGGGCAATGTTCACGTCAGCCTAGTTACCTGTAAAACAAGAGTTGCTCCCATTAAACAGATATCGATCCCTAGGATGGAATTATGTGGGGCTACATTATTGTCTAAGCTACTGAGAGAGGTATCCGAAATTTTAAATATCAAGCGGTCACATATCCGTGCTTGGTCAGATTCAGAGGTGGTCTTGGCCTGGTTGCGTGGACATCCTAGCAAATGGCAGACATTTGTAGGAAATCGGGTGTCGGAAATTTTAAATACTTTAGACTCAAGTCAATGGTCACATATTTCCTCCGGTCAAAACCCTGCAGACTGCGCGTCGAGGGGCTTGAATCCGTCGGAATTGTTAAAGAATTCATTGTGGCTTCGGGGTCCTTTGTTTCTCCGTGATCGAGTTATAAAATATTCGAAACCGAAAATTAAGGAAACGGGTTTGGAAATGAAGAAGGTTCATTTCACAGAAGTGGATGAATTTATATGGAGCAAATACTCTTCTTTAAGTAAGCTGGTTAGAGTAGTTGCTTATTGCAGGCGTTTCCTACGCGTAAAGAAACAAGTGAGCTCTAATCACTGCAGTAACTATCTCACAGCAGAGGAATTAAAAGAAGCCACATACACTTGCATTAGGAAGTGTCAACAAGAGCATTTTGCACAGGAAGTATCTTTCTTACAAAGGAGCGAACCTAACAAAATAAAGGGTCCTTTGAAACCTTTGAATCCCTTTATTGACAGTTTTGGGCTGCTACGGGTAGGAGGGCGCTTAGAAAGATCTCAGCTGAGCTCCGACATGAAACACCCCATTCTACTCCCAAGGAAATCGCATTTCACGCAACTGATTGTCGGGGATGCTCACTTGAGAACTCTGCATGGTGGACAGCAACTAACGTTAACGTATCTGCATGCCAAATATTGGATTTTAGGTTCCAAATTGGTGGTAAAATCTTATGTCAGAAGATGCGTCACCTGCGTTAAAGACAGGGCGAAAACAACAACTCCTTTAATGGGGCAACTTCCAGCAGCTAGGGTTACGCCTACTAAACCCTTCAGAAGTTGCGGTATTGACTACGCTGGACCAATCAGTGTGCGGACAACAAAAGGTAGAGGTCACAAAGCTTACAAGGGTTACATTTGTCTGTACATTTGTATGGCCACTCGAGCGATACATTTAGAGGTCGTGAGCGACCTTACAACTCAAGGCTTCTTAGCCTCTTTTAAGAGATTCGTTGCGCGTCGGGGAAGATGCACAGATGTATGGAGCGACAACGGCACTAATTTTGTGGGTGCTTCCAGAGAATTACAGCAACTTTTCATTGTAGAAAGGTCAAATATGCTGCAGGAGGTAGCAGAGTCCTTAGCCTCCGAGGGTATATCTTGGAACTTTATCCCGCCACATTCACCAAATTTTGGAGGCTTATGGGAAGCCGGAGTTAAGTCGGTAAAAACTCATTTAAGAAAAATTATTGGGGACTCGACCTTAACTTATGAGGAATTGGCTACAGTACTGGCTCAGATAGAGGCGTGTTTGAATTCTCGGCCTCTGTCACGACTTGAATCTCACTCTGGTGATATAGAGGTTCTGACACCGGGACATTTTCTGGTGGGTGAACCCTTGGTTATTTCACCCGACCACGACTTTGAGACTCCAAATGTCAGTAGTCTTCGTAGATGGCAGTTAACACAGAGGTTAGTGCAAAATTTTTGGCGACGATGGTCCCAAGAATATTTAACACAATATCTACACAGATACAGGTGGTCCTACCAAACCCCTGAACCACAAATAGGAGATGTAATATTAGTGAAAGAAGGTGACTTACCTCCCTGCAAATGGCTTCTTGGTCGTGTGGTGACTAAACATCCTGGGTCCGACAACATCACGCGTGTAGTCACTTTGCGAACTAAGAATACACTGATCAAAAGACCAGTGTCAAAAATTTGTATACTTCCTATAACGGAATAATATTAGCATAAATTTGTTACTTGTTAAGTTTTATTTATAACAGTTACCATTTGCCAAGGACCATCAGGTTAAATTTCTTTGGATATTTGTTAATTTTATCGCATGGTGGGCGGTTCCGACTTTAGTTAAGGACTATATGGTCTATATCGTCCTTGGTGGGCGGTATGTTGAAAGCTTATTTAGTTGTAAAATACATATGCGCTTCTTGTAAGTAAAGATTTTACTTTGTTTATGTTTATAGTTCCAAAGGTGCATAATAGATGGCGCTGTGCAGTTAATGTACGCAATTAAATGGCGCTATTAAGTTTTATTCTGTTTTTATGACCCTGTGCGGTCAAGTGTGTGTCTTCGTCTACTCTTTTTGAAGATAGATCAATATACGGGTTAATTGGCAGCAAGTATTTTATTGCCATATGGTACAAAAATTCACCCGCATCATCACTCCACTTTGTACTTGGTTGTACAATGTTAAAGAAGCGAGCTAGGTGTGTAAGGACCGCGTGTTATGGCGCTCAGATCTCTCTGCCTACCCCGCAAGGGACCAATGAAGATATAATAAGTGGTCAATACACTTAAGTGATATATATAATATGTAATATTGTGTAAAAGGAATTATTAAAAGCTCTATTAGTACAAAGTAGGGTCGAAAAATTTGTAAAAATTTGTAAAAAGAGCAAATCAGTACCTCCATTGTACAAAAGACCACAGCTGAATAAAAATTGGAGGTTTACGTATACCTGTGGTGAAAAACATCAGAAAGTTAACAATTAGTTGTTCCTTAGCAGTTCAGGCAACTTTCGACTGATATTCCTCATGTTGCAAGCGCCCATTGGCTACTACGGTGACCTGAAACTAGTATTTTACTAACCATCCGATGTAGTAACAAAAATACTAATAGAGACAAAATTGTCGGTACCTCATTTTTAACCTGCATCCTGATTATGAAATTGTAATTACCTCATTTTTAACCTGCATCCTGATTATGAAATTGTAGTTACATCATTTTTAACCTGCATCCTGATTATGAAATTGCCATTACATCATTTTTAACCTGCATTCTGATTATGAAATTGTAATTGCATCATTTTTAACCTGATCAGATGTCAAACGACAACTATACGAACTTAAATAGTTGAAACTATGTTATATTATCTATACTAATGTAAAAAGGGAAGAGTTTGTTTGTTTGTTTGAACGCGCTAATCTCCGAAATCACCATCTTGATATGAAAAAATATTTTTAGGAATTTTTGATGATGGTTATAGGCTATTGGACATTACGATACGACTCATAGAAGCCGAGGAAAATGAAATAAAGTAGAAAATGCGGCTTTTACCGGGCAATCGCGCGGACGAATTCGCGGGATGCAGCCAGTTTAATATAAAAATAAATGCAATTTGATCCAACCTGCTTTGTGCGCTTCCGCCACCAATTAGTTCATGCGGCCTAGCGCCGGCCGGCACCCACCCACTACTGTTAGTGCGTGCATCATGCCGACGCTGCCATGGCTGCTCCGGTAGTCTCTGCCTCGGCTGCTGCGGTCGTCCGCCATCTGGAACAGAATCCGCATGCCCCCTCCACCACCGTCGCTGCCACGACTGGCCTAGTCGTCGCTGCGACACGTGTTTCGCCTCTCCACGAGGCATCATCAGGCGTTGTAGACGTTAATCGTAAGAATAACATGCTACAAGTGACAAATCCATCGCAGTGCCGTCCCTTATATTGAATTGAGGGTGGGGGTGGATGGTGTGAGCGAAAAGATATTTAATAGTGGGGAATGGTTTACGTCAGTCTGTTTGTTCATGAGAGTAATTTTAGAATTTTTATGTTTATTAATTTCTAATTGCTCCCTAATATTTAGTTTTAAACCTTTGTCTATGGTGTGTAAAATTTGATATGTAATGGATTTGATATGTATGGAGCAATTAGAAATTAATAAACATAAAAATTCTAAAATTACTCTCATGAACAAACAGACTGACGTAAACCATTCCCCACTATTAAATATCTTTTCGCTCACACCATCCACCCCCACCCTCAATTCAATATAAGGGACGGCACTGCGATGGATTTGTCACTTGTAGCATGTTATTCTTACGATTAACGTCTACAACGCCTGATGATGCCTCGTGGAGAGGCGAAACACGTGTCGCAGCGACGACCAGGCCAGTCGTGGCAGCGACGGTGGTGGAGGGGGCATGCGGATTCTGTTCCAGATGGCGGACGACCGCAGCAGCCGAGGCAGAGACTACCGGAGCAGCCATGGCAGCGTCGGCATGATGCACGCACTAACAGTAGTGGGTGGGTGCCGGCCGGCACTAGGCCGCATGAACTAATTGGTGGCGGAAGCGCACAAAGCAGGTTGGATCAAATTGCATGTAAGTTTGACTTTCGCAAAATAACGCCTGAATCTATTAACTATATAAAAATAAAGCTGAATCTTGTGCCCTATAACAAAATTTTGATGTTTCTTTCATTAATCTAGTCTTAGATCATCTAATACAGCATTGGTAAAGACTTGCTAAAGATTTGATGTGAAACTGAGAAGTTATAAAATAAAAAATAGTAATAAAAAAATCGGCCAAGTGCGAGTCCGACTCGCGGACGAAGGGTTCCGTGCCATTATCCATAAAAACAGCAAAAAAAAAAAAAAAAAACACGTATGTTGTATGGGAGCCCCCTTAAATATTTGTTTTATTTTGATTTAATTATTTATTCTTAAAGTGAATATATAATTGAATATTCTGTGAACATTTCAAGCGTCTACCTATTGCCGTTATCAATATCAAGCAAAAATGAGTAAAAAAATCACGTTTGTTGTATGGAAGCCCCCTTAAATATATATTTTATTCCATTTTTTTTAGTATTTATTGTTATAGCGGCAACAGACAGACGGATGGTGACAGACGGATGGACGGACAGCGGAGCCTCAGTAATAGGATTCCATTTTACCCTTTGGGTACGGAACCCTAAAAATTAAGTCAGACTTCGGTTAAGTCAATGTCAAATAAAGCTACTGTTTTAATAGATTCAGCGTCCCTTTGCGAAAGTCAACTTTACATGCTATTTGATCTAACCTGCTAGGCAACAATTAGTTTATGCGATCTAGCGCTAGCCGGCACCTACACCATTAAACACACCTCTGTTAAGTATATTGTCACTTACTTAATATGGTTGGTACTGCGATAGATTTGTTATTTGTAGTACGTTATTCTAAAGACTAACATCGACAGCGTCTGAGGATACCTCATGGAGAGGCGAAACACTTGTCGCAGAGACGACCCGGGCAGCAACGGTGACGAGTGCAAGCAATTCTTGTTTCAGATGGCGGACAATCCGCGGGCGGCGGAGATAACAGCAACAATCTAAACAGAGACGACCGGAGAAACTATGATAGCGACGGCTTGCATCACCTAACCTGGTGGGTGGGTGTCGTCCGGCTCTAGTTCCCATGAAATAATTGGTGACAAAATCACACAAAGCAGTTTAGATCATTGCATGTAACGCTACTATGGCGACTACTATGAAACTATACAACGTTATAAAGTATAATTAAATTATTTATTTTATTCTGTCTATCATATCTTCACGCCTGGTCCTGTGGGGTAGGCAGAGAACAAATATATATACTTATACATACATGCTATCCATCATAACTTCACTCCAAATTCCTTGCGGGATAAGCAGTATCGCATTGTTTTTTTTTACAAAGTCGGGAAACATACAAGCATACGGCCCGCCTGATGTTAAGCGGTTACCGTAGCCTATGAACGCTTGCAACATATTAAGTATTACTCGCGCAATGCTACCTCTGCCGCTAACATAGCTGCTTTTTAGGAGTTTTCTGGTGACTTTACTCGTACACAGGAACACAACAACTCTAGGGAATTGTTATTTAGCTGCGGTTTTCAGTGTGGCGGAGGTACTTCCCCAAACTTGCTTTGATGAGCCCTACCTCTCTTAACATTACATTTGTTTCGTTGTATATCTGTTTCGTAATTCTTTCTTCCTGCAATGTTTAATTCTAAATCACATTACGTCATTATCATATAATGAAAATGTTCTCAATAATAATCTCAGCGACCAGCGAAATGTCATTAAGTCAAGTGCTCACTAGTGCGTTGCTTTTGTCGAGTACTGTAATCTTAGTTGGCGTAAGAGAGAGATGAATGCCGAAGACCTCTCCAAACACATCCAATTTAAAGGGTTACAAAAGAACTATTCTTATAATGAGACATGTCGTTATAAGGATAGTAAAACACCCATTCATCTCGTTCTTTACAAATATTTAAACTACAATTCTGCAATAGTGTCACCATCCAGTCAAAATGTTGTTTAATTTCCCGTGGAACTTCGAAATAATATCATCTATTAACGCATATTCACTTCATCCTTAACATTGCTCTAAACTCGGATTAATTTATATTAAATAGGAATATATTAATTCCTGTAATCAACCAGATCAAGAGTACCATAAACCGAAGAGCATGTATGAAGGGAATAATGAAAGTGGACGAAGCGAAACAAGTATGTAAGGATCGTAGCAAGTGGAAAGAAGTGGTCTCTGCCTACCCCTACGGGATAGAGGCGTTATTATATGTATGTATGTAATAAACGAAGTAATAAAGCTTGTGGACTGTACAATACTTTATGTAATTATGTTTAATGGAAAAATCAAACAACATATACAAATTACTTCATCACTTCAGAATTTGAATCTTACTGTGTATATAAACACAGTCAATAATGATCTTTCTTATATTGCTAAACTGGCTAGTCGTTGGCAACCTCGTATCACGTCTCCAGAATATGATTGTAGTGTATTTTTCAATTCACAAATCTCGGTTACTATATTACTAGAATCTGGAACGACCGAACTACGGAGATAGGCGAGTTTCGGCGGCTGATTCAGAAGCAAGCAGACTCATCGATAAACAATGAAGTTACCACTAGTATCGTGATTATTAATATCGTATATTTGCCTACACGTGGACCAAGAAAACCGCACACTTATGGCCTCGCTCTCTCTAGCTTAATTTCTTAATTTGAGCAATCACTCTATAAAAACTGCCAGCAATTTACACAGACAGACAGTTACGAATATATAAATTTGAAAGGGACTATATACGAGTATTACAAAGTTGCAACGAAAATTTAAATTACCTTTAACTATATGTCCGCTTAGCTCGTAACATATTTAACATTTTAAAAACCTTTTAGGTTACACCTAATTTACGTGGAACCAACTTTTTGAAACTCGAAACATGTTGGCAGGGAAGCGAAACATAACTTTTAAGTAGATTAAGAAATGAGTGATAAAGTATGTAAAATTGTTTTTCAAGTGAATTATGTCCCTCAAACTGTGGTCCCTGGGAGCTGCTGCAAAGTCAAGAATAACGATACTACAGTTCCGCACAAAACTTTTGCATAAACCTGCACTTAACGTTGGAGCGGCGGTAAATAATATGTTTTTGAGATAGCTTTTACTATTTATATCCCCCATATGAAAACTTCGTAGCACTTACTCCATTTACCAATAGATACGCGATGTACGAGTTTTATGTTATACGGTGCTTGATTCTGGTCTCTGATATTGAATAAAATCAAATAGGAGTTTTAGAAACTCTTCGTCGTCATCGCAAATTTTGTGGTAGCTCAATTGGACTAACTTTCGACCTGTAATCAAGGGGTCGTAACTTCAACTCTTACCAAGACGGGGAATGGTTTTCTTTTATATTCAACTCCTGACGCGCTCGGTGGCTCAGCCGTGAATGACGCGAACTTGATACCAACGCTCGTGGGTTCGATTCCCACACAAGACAAACATTTGTATGCATGAACATGTCTGTTTGCCTTGGTCTGGATGTTTTATTAGAGGTAGAGCACTTCAAAATAGCCCGCCCGGCGAAGTACCTCTACCTTACAAAAACTGCAGCCAAATAACAACTCTCTAGAAGGTGTGCTCCTGCGTGTGATTGAGGGTACCAGTAAGCTCCTAGGTAGTTGCTGTATATGCAGCAGAAGAGGCATCGCGCGAGTGATACTTAATATATTACAAGCGTTAATAGGCTACGGTAACTGCATTAGATCGAAAAAATCCACATGTAAGAAACAATTTTTCTTTTATTCAAATTCGTTTATGCTAAAGGGGAAAGATATATTAATTTCAAAACATAAAAATAATATATATACCAGGTTGGGTTAATATAAAACTGGCTCCATTACGGTTGTATGGTTTATTATAACGACATCACATGGATTTGGAGCACTGTGTTTGGGCAGTGCCCAGTGCCCGTCCCAGGTTTGAATCCTGGCATGTATGCGTCCTACCTTACTTTCGCCAGAGCTTCTTTTGTTAATAGGGTGCACCACGTACAGGTGATATTAGCATTGACTCTAAAATTGATGACGAGACATTTATACCCCTTTCTTGTTATATTTACCTTAATTGTTCATCAATTAATTTTTTCATTTTTTTTTTTCGGATTTCGAGTGAATGGGGAAGCTTTTGTGAAATTTTGAAAGCAACTAGAGCATAGCGTTAATATCAGATAACTATACAATTCAGTCATTTATAAATCTTCACGAGCTCGGTGGCAGAATGGTTAAATAAATAAATATTGTTGGACAAATTACACAGCGCCATCTAGCCCAAAAGTAAGCGAAGCTTGTGTTATGGGTACTAGACAACTGATAAACATACGTAAATACATTTTTTTTTTTTGTAAATACATACTTATTATACACAGAAAATACCCAAACCAAGACAATCAGACATGTTCATGCACACAAATGTTTGTACTGTGTGGGAATCGAACCCACGAGCGTTGGTGTCATAGTAGCGTAACAGCGCGTTTCACCACTACGCTACCGAGCTCGTTAGTAAAGCTACTTTTATACCAACACTCGTAGGTTCGATTCCCGCACAGGAAAAAAAATTTGTGTATATCGACATGTCTGTTTGTTGTGGTCGGGATGTTTTTAAAAGAGGTAGGATTAATCAAAGCTGTCCTTCTCCACCTCACAGAAAATTGTAGCCAAATAATAAATCCCTGAAGGGTTGTTGTATTCCCGCGAGTGAATGAAATTACCAGTAAACTCCTAAGGAGTTGCTGTGTTATCAGCAGACGTGGCATCGTGCGAGCGATACTTAATGTATTGCAAGCGTTCATAGGCTACAGTAGCTACTTTGCATCAGTTGTGCCATATGCTTAAGTATGCCTCCCGACGATATATGTAAAAAAAATCTTTAAAAATCGGCCAAGCGCGAGTCGGACTCGCGCACGAAGGGTTCCGTACCATTGTCTATATATAAAATCAGGTTTGTTATATGGGAGCCCCCTTAAATATTTTTTTTTCTGTTTTTTAGTATTTGTTGTTATAGCGGCAACAGAAATACATCATTTGCGAAAATGTCAACTGTCTAACTATTACGGTTCATGAGATACAGCTTGGTGACAGACGGACGAACGGACGGACGGACAGCGGAGTCTCAGTAATAGGGTTCCGTTTTACCCTTTGGGTACGGAACCCTAAAAACATTGTCATACAAAGCTTTCAGCACATTTTTCATTCAGTTAGAGAAGATGCCTCTGGTGTTACAAATATTCACAGTTTTACCATCGGGCAGTCCATACGCGTATGTGCCACTTATGGTACATGAAATAAATCTTGTTAATTTTTCAGACACCCCCCTTTACCTACCTTCTTAACCGTACCGTAACAGGAAGTGTCTCGTCAGTTAAGTCTCCGAGTTAAACTTAAGTTCTTTCAGTATAAACCAATTGCAAATTCAGCCTGCAATCATGTTTCGCGCTGGAACTTTTCCTAACTCCGTAGTGCAGTTACCGTGACGTTCAGCTTCATGCTCGTGAGAACTACCATGTTCAACTTCTGTATGGAAATTCTGCGATTTAGTGCCGTTTAGCTTTGTTAAGTTAAAATATAGTAATAATGTAGTACTGAGAGCATGAAAGTAGGATAAACGTGGTCGAAATGCGAGCGTTGCGCAAAATTTGTGGCGTAACGCTTGTAGACCTTGTAGTAGTTGGTCTGAAAGAGAGCGTCGGTGTTAAAATAAGAAGAGGCATGCTCCGTTGGTTCGGACATGTAGAAAGAATGCAGGATGACGAAGGAATGACGAAGCAGATATACAATGCAAAAGTGGAAAAATGTAAGAGCCGAAGAAGGCCAAGACTTACCTACCATGACCAAATTGGTCGTGTTCTATCAGAAGGTGATGTCAGGAGCCGGCGAGCGTGCATGAAAAGAGCAATGAATGTTAAAGACGCGAGTGAGGTATGTAAGGATCGAGTCACATGACGCTCGGTCCTCGCTACCTACCCCGCAAGGTATTCGTGAAGTTATAGATAGATGTAGTACTGACACTTCTGCTATGCCCTAAGGGAGCTTGCTTCAGGAGCCCTTGAAAAAGGCGAACGTGTATGAAAAGAGCTATGAATGTAATAGAAACGAGCGTGATTTGTATATTTCTCTCTACCAGCAAGCGACTTGGCAAAATTATATTGATACATAGATAGTAACTGTTTACTTCTCCGAAAATATTAGACATATTTTCTGTGCCACCAATTTTTTTTTCATACAACGATGGGAGGCATACGGCCCCCATATGTGAAACGGTTCCGTACACTATGAACGCTAGCAAAATGTTAAGTATCACTCGCGTGATACCTTTGCTACTGACAGTAACTTTTTAGGAGCTTACTAGTAACCTCACTCACTCGCAAGAACATAATGACCCTCCTGAGAGTTGTTATTGTAGTTGCGCTGTTCTGTGAGGTAGTTCCCCTGAGCGGTTACTTTAATGGGTTCTACCTCTCTCAAAAAGACCCAGATTAAGACAAACAGCCATGTTCAAGCAAAAAAATGTTTTTCCTGTGTGGGAATCGAACCAATGAGCATTGGTATCAAAGTAGCGTTACTACCCACAGCGCCACCAAGATCATTGAATGTGATATCCCATTTACCATCAGTCTTCGGCAATTTGACCACATTTCTCCCTACCCTTTCAAGTTTAAATGGCTTCCCGTTCGTCAGCGTAAATGTTTAGGGCTACTTTGCACAGTTTACTCAATTCTTTTTCATTCTCTCCCTTCATAATATGCCTAATGCAAACATCTATGTGACTCTCACAACTTTTGACTTCAATGACACTACTATTTTCTGATAATACCACCTTTCCTTTTAGACTTTACATCCAATTCCCTTATATCGGATGCGCGATACATTTAAATTAAAAAAAAACTACACTTTTAATACTCATTATTTTATCTCTAGAGCGTATTATAGGACAACAGCTAAAACAATGTAGCATAAACTAACGCAACGTAGCTGGGTAATAAATTTAATAGCGTCTTAATTTCGAGCATTAAGTGCTCGCTTTGTGCGGCGTCTTGACTAGAGAGCTATTTGGAGAATCTTGTTGTTGTAAAATGTCAAGATTTTTCGAGGTCCACATGCGTGCTAGTATTTAAAATGATATTTCCAAAGTTATTGAACCTGCATTGCAGAAAAAGGTTTAGAACGACATTTCCATAGATTAACTAACATTTACAGCATGTAAATGTTAGTTAATCTATGGAAATCCGGTGTTCTGGTGCCAGGGCCCTGAATCTGGAGGATAGCGGGATCTGAAGCACAGTACTCCGCTGGCTGATTGCAGAAAGGCTGCCCCGCCATCTTGCGAAAAATCCCGGGGGTGCGCTATCATGCCGGTCGGCTAACGAACGAGAGGGCCCGGTAGATCCCTCTAGTGTCCGTCACAGCGCGTACTGCGGTCCAGTAGTGCCGCGTCCAACTGCCGTCCGACCTCCATTCTCCCATTCGACGACACAAATTATGGAAAAGTTCATTACAATGCGAAAGATTAAACAGCGGATGGACGCCCTATCACTTAAAGTGCACCACTCTAACATCCGTGGTGTAACACTCAAATCTCTTTGTAGTCCACCACCACCTCGAGGCTGAAAGGCCTCATTTGCTGTTTCTTACGGAGACACAAATCACATGTCCACCTGACACGTCGTACGTCAACTACCCGACGTCTTTGTGTGCGTTGCCACCCCAAAAGGAGGAGAATGGCTTTACAGAAACATTGTGTAAAAGAAATAAATAACTTGTAACTTGGGTGCCAAGCGTTGCCCACGGCACGAAAAGAACCGAAGAGCAGTAAGTGCCGCAACTCCAGTGATTCGGCTCACATGACCGAGAGGTCGGTGGAGCCATGGAAAGGTGGTGGGACAATGATGATCCGACGACCTATGCCGATGCCATTTCAGGATTGCAAAGCACCAGATCTCAGTGCTAAGAAGAGGACCTCTAATATAGCCGCCAAGACCTGCAAGAGAGTGTTAAAAAGAGCTCGTTTTGATCATATTGGCCACATAAGGTCCAAACTTGCTTCATACCTGTCTAGAAGCAAATCGTTGGTTGGAGTTGGTCACTCGCCAAATCGATCGAAACGAATTTTTGCCGTCCATTTTTTCCGGGTACCACTGCAGAAATCGTATGGATCACTGGCTCATTCAGCGAGTGAAAAAGCAAATCTTTTTGCAAACAACTCACATCTCGACAAAAGCAGTCAGCCACCACCCAAGCTACCTCGCTGCGATTTCGTAATGCCAGAGGTCCGTGTTTACCAAAAATAGGTGCTCAAAACGCTGCATAGTCTGGACTTGAACAAAGCCAGTTGACCTGATGGTATACCTGCGATAGTTCTTAAGACCTGTGCACCCGAGTTGACTCCTGTCGTTACACGCCTGTACCGTCTTTCTCTGAAGACTGGTTTGGTTCCCAGGTTCTGCAAGCTTGCTAATGTCCAACCAGTGCTCAAGCAAGGGAGTCGCGCAGATCCTACCGATCGATTGCAATCATCTTCACACTTTCTAAAGTTATGGAACGCCCAACTTCTCGGCTACCTAAAACATAATGACCTCCTCAGCGATCGTCAGTATGCCTTCCGCCGAGATCGATCGACTGGCGATCTTCTGGTGTGTATGCCACTCATCTCTGGGGTGAAGCCATTGAGAAGCATGGTGAGACCGTCGCAGTCTTACTAGACATCTCGAAGGCTTTCGACATGGTCTGACCCGCTGGATTACTCAGCAATCTTCCAGCACATGAGATACCCTCCAACCTGTGCGATTGCATTTCAGATTTCTTGACCGAAAAAGCCATTCAAGTTGTTATAGGTGGCTGCTCTTCGGATCTTTTGGCTATTAATACCTATGTACCTCAGGGATCTGTTCTGTATGCAACTTTATTTTTGCTGCATATCAATGACCTGCTAAGACCCGTTATATTTGGGTATGCGGATGATAGCATGGTTGCAAAGAGATATATTTCCGATCCACGTACTGGCAGGGTCGAAACTCAGTATTTCAGAGAGAGGTTGGTTGAGTGCGTAAACCTGACTTTGGAAAGAAAGTTCAATATGTCTAAAATCCAGGCGTGTCTTTTCAGTGCGTAACGGAGTCCCTTTCATCTAACTCCCACTTTCGAGGGTGTATCTTAAATAAATAAATAAACCTGGACCTTGATTTAACATCCAGTCTCAATTTCAGTTGCTCCATTGAGGCGAGAGCAGCAACTGCAGCAGCAACTTCACATCGGAATAGCTTCTCAAATTATACGAAGCTCAAATTCGATCTTGCATGGAGTACTGTAGCCATCTGTGGGATGGATCTGCTAAGTATCAGTTAGCTGCCCTCGACTCTGTTGAGCGGCGCGCGATGTGATAAATAGGTGAATAAACGCCAACAAAGGTGAAGTCCGAACACCTACTTAGGGTGGCTTGCTTGTTGGTATTTTACAGAATTCACTTTGGAGAGTATGCACACGAGCTTCTTCACTTGACCTGTTGAAACCCGGTTCTACCGTTACTCTATATATGTGTCGTAAGCAAGTGCCATATACATGGCAATCGGGACTCGACGGGTCCATCTTCCCCCTTCCGCTATCGGAATACAAGATGAACACCCGGGTTTCACCCCTATGCCGTTGAGATTCCACACATTCGCACGAAGCGATTTGCTTCTTTTTTTATAATGCGAACGGCTAAGGAATGGAATGCCCTGCCCGCATCTATGGTCCCTGCGAAATACAACCTGGGTCCCTTCAAGTGAATGGCCACATTCTGGGTAAGCGCGCTCCATCGTAGGTCTCATCATCACTTACAATCAGGTGCGATGAAACCAAGCGCAAACCCATACTATTAAAAAAAAAAACATATCTGTGATCAGTGACACTCGGCCCATTTCAATGTATATCCTAAATAAAATATCTAAATTCAGGTATTTAATAAATAAATAATAATAAATATTCTTTATTTTATATAATATTTACAAAGGTTTATTGTTAGTACCTCCTTTCAAGTATAGGAACACCTGCATTAGGAGGCACTGCGAAATATTACCCAAGAAGAAATGAATAAATCCATTTAGAGTTATGAAATTATAACCATTGTTACGTTCAAATGGTACATACATATGCACAATTATGTGTGTGTTCATGCGTGTAAATAGTTGTTCATATGTTAATGTACGTGTATTAGTGGGGGTGCACGTGCATGGGGTCTCCACCTAAAGTGCGACGTGGTGACAAAATGAAAGTTATCAATCCCTGAGTCGAACTGAACTATATTTGATTAATGCACGTATTATAAATAGTTACAAAGTGTAATAGCAATATAGAACTTACAATAGGTAGACACTTAATATAACCCTTACAGCATATTTTATTGCCGTGTCTCATTTCATGGCCCTGAATCATTGTCAAAACTGATAAGGGAATAGACCGAAGCAGAAAAGGCTATCTACCTATTTATAACTTCACGCCAAATCTCTTGCGGGGTAGGCAGAGAGAACCCGATCCTTATACACCGCACTCGCTTCTATCACATTCATTGCTCTTCTCATGCACGTTCGCCGGTTTCTAGGGCTCCTGACATCACCTTCTGATAGGTAGGTAAGTCTTGGCCTTCCTACATCCTTCATCTACATCCTTCCACTTTTGCGCTGTATATCTGCTTCGTCATTCTGTCATCCGGCATCCTTTCTACATGTAATAATTACCGGATCATGCCTCTTCTTATTTTAACACCGACGCTCTCTTTGAGACTAGCTCTGTTTCTAACGTCATCATTGCGAATACTGTCAACAAGCATTACGCTACAAATTTTGCGCAACGTCCTACTATCCAATGTCCATCCTACTTTCATGCCTGACCCTTCTCTGCCATACCCAGCTCTCGCTTCCATAAGTAAGCGTTGGGATCAGCACTGCATTGTGTATAGCGAGTTGTGCATTCTGGCTCAAATTTTTACTGCCAAGAAGTTTTTCCAACGCTCCACTCACACTATTCCCATCATTCACTCGTCTTTCTACATCAGTGGTGTACCTTCCATCACTGCTGTAAGTGCATCCAAGATATACAATCTCATCCACTTGTTCCACTTCATCATCAACGGTAATCCCTACATTGGATCTAATTTCTTCTCTTTCAAATACTATCTTTGTTTTCTTTGCATTCAATTGTAGGCCTCACTCCATACTATTGTCTTTCATCATTGTGGCCAGTGTTTGCAGTTCAGATGGTGTTTCTGCTAATATCACAACATCGTCTGCATATAGCAGACAAAGTAATAGTACACAAATAGCACCCATTTGACATTGATTGACATGGTTATTGCATTTCTGGTCGCCCAGGTACTATAAATTACAGAAGAGTATCATAATAAGTAGCCTAAAGCTATCTGGCTATAAGCCAAAAATACAACACATGAATTAGACGTGCGCCCTCCGGATATCCCTCTCCGCCCAGTTGATGCAAGCTTTTATAGGTTACAGCACAATGAAACATACCAAGCACTTGGAACGTACGTAAACATGACATAGACAATATACCTAGTCAGGCATAAGTTCTGTCAAAAACTTTTGATGTAATTAATGATACACTTTTGATAATTATGTAAAAAAATTATATGAAATGAAAGGTAATTAAATGTAAAATAAAATTTTATTTACATTATTCGAAAAACCCTCCTCCATTTTGAATACATGCCCTTAATCGACGCGGGCAGTCATCGATCGTATCACGCACCACATTTATATCTATTTCTGCCGCTGCTTTAATCAGAGATGCTCGGAGAGACTTTAAATTCTGATGAGGTTTAGCGCAGACTTTCTCCTCCAAATTTTGCCATATCTTGTAGTCCAATGGGTTTAAATCTGGACTAGAAGAGGGCCAGTATTCATGCCCGATGAAGTCAATTCCACGGGCGGTCAACCAGTTTTGAGTGCTTCATGCCTTATGAGCTGGTGCAGTCCTGTTAGAACATCCAGTGTCTGTTTTTGAACATTGTTTGAGAAAGAGGTTCTACAATGTTTGTTAGGACAGTATTTTGGTAAACCACGGCACTGATTTTCACACCCTTTTCACAGAAAACCCTATTCAGTTAAGCCTGAATATGAGACTCCAAGCCAAACAATGATGGATGAAGGATAATGCCCTCGCTGGACCCTCGGAATACGCGCGCTCGCTTCTTCACAACTGTGGGCACACACCTTATCATTTTGTTTGTTGTAACTTTCTTCGACGGTAAAAACATTTTCATCCGAAAACTAAATTTCGCTGATTCCTTTGCTGCGTACCGCCGTAACAAAGCGCGGGATCTTTCCATCCAAATTTTTTTCAAACGCTCGTTCAAAAAATGTTCGGTTTTTTTACGATGAGCTCGTAGTCCCAGGTCTTCATTTAACACTCTTTTGACACTGGTTCTATTTAATTCCATCTGAAGAGCTAAGATTTTTTGTTTACGCACGGGATTTCTTTGGATTCGCGACTTCGCTGCTTTGATGACCGCTGGTGTCCTAACTGTGCAAGGTCGGCCGCTTCTCTAACGATCTTCGAAGCTTGAATCTTTAGTATATCATTTGATTGTGCGATAAATAAACCGTAGTATTATTTTCTATTTTTGTAAAATGTTGAAAATGTCTTTTGGCGCGTAATCACAGCGGTGCAACGCGATAACCGCGTCTATACCTTCCTTCTTCGACTACTCCATATTTGAAAATTTTCGGCAAGCGGGAACATTCGATTTTTAAAATTAGTCAAAGTATTTCTGGCCAGTATTCCAAAATTAAAATAATAAGGTTTTGACAGAACTTATGACCCGACTAAGTATATATATGTACTAACTCTTCGATGTATAACAGAAAAATGAGTCCTAATGAGTAAGAAACATACATAGGTCAATGGTAAGAAATAATCAAGGGCAGTAAAAGTTAGTTAAGAAATGATTTTTGAATTGAATGTTTTAATTTTTTTTATACCACTACGGTAACAAACAAGCATACGGTCTGCCTGATGGTAAGCAGTCACCGTAGCCTATGGACATTTGCAATTCACTCATGCGTTGCCGATGCTCTAAAAACCTCTCCACTCTATCCACGCTTTTCTTGAAGAACCCCATGCTGTAATCCCTTGGAAAAACCTCGGCTGGAAGCTTATTCCACGACTTGAGAGTTCTCGGAAAAAAAAATCTCTGGAACCGCACAGTACGTGTAGTGTGAGGGTGAACTTCCCGCCGTCGGCGAGCGGTGAAAATGTAGCTGTTGGCATCATATCGGACAATTTCTTACAACAGAAACCGTTATTACCGGAAGGAAACGAATCAAAGGATTGTTACATTTGAAGTTTAGACTAATTTACGTTTCATTGTTAGATTTTATTTGATGTTTGAAAGTTTACATTTTTTTTTCTATTGTATATTTTTCTATAATTACGTAAATGTGATCCTGTGAAAATGTTGCGAAACAGAAGTTACAACATTGACAAAAAGTTTCTTACAACTGTCTACGTATATATTCTGTATTCTGTAAATATTTTTGAAGATCTTTTCTCACTGGATACACAAACTCGCTAAGTAACATCTATGCAAATGAAAAAAATATAAAAGTTGCTATTCCGTAATGTTTGGACGAGTACACCAATGATAAATGTTGAGCACACGTTCGCCGACGAACATGGGTCGGCTTTTAGCGAGTCCACATGGACCAACGTTCGGAAACGCGCGGAAATGGGTATAATGAATTCTTAGCTGTCCTATTTTTATAGCATGCCGGTTTTCTTTTATAGAACTTTGCCCTTACTTAAGATTTTTGTATGAATAAGTGTAAGCAGGGAAGTAGATTGCTTATCACTTCCGCAATGTTCGTATACCCAACTAACTCTTCGATGTATAATGTGTACATGCGAGTGAGTGTAATCTCATGAGGAATTTCTGTGTAGGCAGCTAGTTAGCAACGGTTTGAAACTTTAATATAATTCCTAGCATTTATCAAACAATTTGTCTCCAAACGGACCAAGCACTGCGTCGTAGCTGCCTCACTTAATCTCAGCCCAAACGTTCAGGATCCATCACCATTCATTTCAGATAGTCACGTGTGTACACCAGCATACAGCTATGACGACGACTACTACTACTAACGGACCTAAATCACAGACTGCCAAAACGTATCAAGTTCTAATCAACACGGTTAGCTCTTGGGAGGGTATCACGAGAGACTGTAACCAATAACACTCGCGTGGTACCAGGTCAATGCGATACCTATATTCGCACTCTATCGATCGTCCGTTTCCGCCTCTGACCATAGGGTCGTCATTCCATGGAGAGGGACAACAATGTTCTGCTTAGTCTCTGTCACACAAGTAATTTATCCGACTCCCATTCATTACTTCCATCAGCCGCATGCACCTAAATTCTCATCGGCGAGGTTGTATCAGTGCACATCGCCTCCAGGGCGGTACTAAAGCGCACTTCGGTACACTATCGGTGGCAGGGTACGCTACGAGCACGTGGCTCCTTAATATTATTTCTGGAAGGAACATCATCAAAGGATATTTGACGAATCTGCCTTCTTCCTTATAGACAACTAAAAATTCGGTGATCTCGTGAAGTCGTGTACGCGTATCCATATTCATAAATCCTTTTCAATAATACATGCTAAATTTCTAATATTGAATAAATCACTTTAGGCTATGTTATCCAGTCAATTATTATAATGCATATACTTACATAACAGAAACTTCACAAAAGCCTTTTTGTGATAATAATAATTCTGTGTTTTAATTTACTTTGTTTTACAACCAGCAGTACCTGTTTTAACATACGTGTGTATAGCTAACTCGATCCATAGAAATGCTATAGGAACTTTTTTCCAACACGACAAATATCTCGGAAGATTTTACGATCCATTTCGCTAGATCTTCCTTTAAGCAATGCGCAAATAAGATTAATATTGCGCTATCAAATACCTAATAGTTTTCCAATGGAATTTTCAATGAGGCAAACAAAGGCGCACTGTCACTATTAGACGCGGATTGTGTGCAGTTGTTCAAAGATAGTCCGTTGTTGCGATGTTCATTTGAACACAGCATGTGACAGCGACACTTGCGATCCCAGTGTTGTTGTTCCAAGAGTGGCAGCTTTATTGTTCGTAGAACTCCGTTCACTAAAAAGGATCTAAGTTTAAGAGTAAACATGGAACGCTCGGCGACAATGAGATATCCCTATTCCGATTGCGAGCATCGTACACAATAGCTTATAGATTGTGTACTTTACAATTGTCACATACTTATTTGTTATCATACGTCTTGGAATAAGGACTAGGTATATTTGTAGGAATTTCAAAAGACAACTTCTAAACATAAAAATTGCACATTATTATGTTCCTGCCATGGACATAGACCAGACCACATTTCATGAAAATCTAAAGATATTATGTCCGCAGTTATTTGACATTTGCTTCTTACCGGGATCCCGGTATCGTGATGAAAGAACCCTATTTCTTCGTCCGTGTCTCAGACTAACTCTCTCAGATGTTATTATATACAATCTGGTCAGTATGTCAATATATCAGACAGACAAACAAGCAGACTTATGTAATTATGTATGCTATTGTAATACTCGTATTAGTGTATAGTTACTTAATTCCGCCATTTTTTTCAAGTCCAATATCAATATACTGATAAATATTTTTTATACCTAATTTATAGTACTTACCACAGTCTATGAACGCTTACGAATCAAGTAGTAGATATCATTCGAGCAATATCACTCCCACTGCTAACGCAGCAACCTAAAGACATTACTGGTAGCCCCACCTACCCACGGGAACACGCTGCCCTCCATGGTGGTTATTGGTTACGGTATTTTTATAAGATGGAACTATTTGCATAGGCGTCTTATGCCCTATTTATTAAGCAAAAAGAGGTCGTTAGTCGTTATCAAAAACATCCAGGATAAAAAAAAGACAGCCACGATAAAACCTATCTATGAAAAGTCTGCAGTCAACGCTTTTTAACTTCCGTGTTCGATATCGCAACGATATTATCGAGCTCCTCAACTGAATAGAAAATCTCCTCAGATAAATAGAATAATGAATCTGTTCTCTAATTAAGTAAGATATTGAAACGAGTGAAATGAAAAAAATTCTAATTAATCTAAATTAAAATTAAAATCCAGAATTTTGATATTGGTTTAACGAACTAAATCAACAAGATATTAAAAAATCATTACCTGATTAATGACGAATACGCATTAAAGAATGTCCCTAAAACAAATGTAGACGTATACATACTTCCAGCCAGGCTTGCAAAGGACTACGCCGGAAATGAAGGTTGTCTACAGGGTGGTGCCATTTCCGGTGGACGGCCGGCCCGGAACGCCGCTAAACAGGGGGCTCTATTATCGCGGATGCTGTCATCTCGGATGCTCTCTCGCGTCTCGCCTCCATTGTGAAGGGGCCTTTGTCTACGCTGGGTGTGTTTGTCACTTGTATGGGAGTAAACATGCATTTCGATGTACAGAACTTACTATCATTATATTTTGATGTTGAATGCGAGAGATATGCCAGCAAAAAGGCATGTTTATGTTTGGTGTAGTTTTTATATGGTGGTGCATTATTGAATTTACAATTTGCGTAGTTTCTTTTATGAAACTCTAAGAGATAAACATAATTATAATCGGTTAAGTAGGAGTCGGGTTTCGGTCTATTAATATCCGTATTGCATCCTGCCTTTATTTTTTTTTTATGCAATATCGGGAGGTAAACAAGCATATGAACTACCAATGTGTAGTGGTTCCGGTATAGGTTATGTACGCTTGCAATACAGATATCGCCTTTTAGTGCCTCTCTTGCTGCTAGCTACTTCCTTACCTCAGCAGCTTATTGGTAACCTCACTCACTGACAGGAACAGAGCAACCCTCCAGGGAATTGTTGTTTAGTTATTTATGTGAGGTGACGGTTTTTATTCAGTACGGCTCCTTCGATCGCTGCTCTGTGCCTGGGGTAGGTAAGGGACTTAGCGTCACTTACACTTCAATTCCAGGGATTTACTGGTGAAATAATCGTGAGGAAGCACAAAAAACTAAATTTCCAAATATGTGTGACCTAACCTAAAGATCTGAATTTCTCTCTGTAGTCTGGAGATTTGACGGCAGTCGCTCCATGTCAAAATCGGTACCTTGCCGAGTCCTTAGGCTTAGGTAGCGTACCTCACGAATCCTAATGGATAAGGAAACGGAAGAACACTAGAAAGACGATATCGTTCTAACTACCATGTACCCGAACTTTGTAAATGAACAATTTAGTAAGTATGTCAATGTACAAGTTAATAAATGTTTCTCAACATATCGCAGAAGAAACGGAAAGATTTTTCTGGCATAGCTTTTCAGAAATTATGAAAAATCCTGAATGCTTAATTTAATTTCTTTAAAAAGGATTTTTCTTAACATACTTAGATTTTTTATACCCCCTAAGGTGAGAACTACTGTTAAACCCCTTTAGGTCTTTATTGAGCAACTTCAATCTGTAGTCCATTGGGGAAATTTCGGCAGGGAGTTCATTCAACAAATTAAGATATTACGGCTCAAGTCTAGGTACTCGTACTTCTGATTTGATTTTTTTAAAACCAGCGTCTGGAACAAGCGTACGACTCACCTCATGTAAATGGTTACTGTAGCCTATCAACACTAACAAAACATTAAGAATTACTCGCACGATGTCTCCTCTTCTGCTACCACAGTAACTTCTTGGGAGCGTGTTACGCGGTATAAGGAACGCATGGAACCGTCACTGCATAAGTTTGATATTTCTATACTTTCCTTTTGCTCTTAGTAATTTACAAATATGAAATGTATTGATATGTATACGATATTCTTTAGAACCAGACACAATCACACGCCATTGGTACATTTTACCTATTATTAAACGAGGCTTTGGCAAAACAGAGCAAAGCACAGTTATTTAAGCGGTCCCCACACTGCTCCGCGCCAGGCGACGCGGTGCGCGGGTCTGCATTTTTTACGTTGTAACAAGTTATTTCAGTTTGTATCAACAAAAGGCGCGGCACGCATACTGATAACGTACTGAAAAAAAAGAGTTAATACCAGAGCATAAACCATTGTTTAGTAGACAATTAAAATTAAACTAGTTTATGCAATTCCACCAGCAACAAAATAGTTAAGATCAAATTTCTTGTAAATTTGACACTCGCAAAATAACGCCTGGATCTAATAGCCATTATTTTGTAGTTTCAATATTCTGCAACGTGCGCCTACAAAAATATACCTGCAGAAAATAAAGCAAAAGGCCATTATTTTCGTGTCTTGCAAATCTCACTTGCATGCTGTGGCAAAATCGACACGGATCGGATCCGGTATCCTAAGAGACTTTATATTATACAGGGCGTTCTTGTGCTCCATTAAGCGGCAAACAATGCGCATATTATATACGCTCTCTTTAACAAAGCTACATTGTGGCTAAAAGTATTGTTGATATATGGTATTATATCTTTTATCTATTTGGTAACCACTAAAGTTTTTTCATACCATGTCAGATTTTTCATACTAAGTTTTTTTTCATTTGACGTCAACAAACATTTGCAATTCAATCACCACTATGTATCAGCTAATGCAACACCTCTTTAGCGATTTCAGATGGCCATACTCGCTCACAGGAATACAAGATTTCTTAGGTAAAATACCTAATTATTTCTTCAGATTTTATCGCTCCTCACTAAGATTGTTAAGGCGATAACAGATTCAGAGCTCTCGGAGAGGCGTTTACAGAATGAGTACCGCGCGCGCTTTTAATTCTATTCGATTACTGAGATAAATCAGTACAACGTAAAAAAAACGCAGACCCGCACATGGTGAATATGGTGCAGAGCAATGTGGAAACCGCCTAAATGAAATGAAATCCTTTATTGTCACTCACAATATCGTAACATTGCAGTAAGTTTAACATAAACTAGAACTTCCATTTGATTTAATTATTAACATTTTATGACATAATTGTTGTAGTTACAAATTGTTATGGCGATTTGTGAGAGAGCATGATCTGTACTAGGATACTCTGTGTTACATACAGCATTCCATCTCCCCGCACTGGGCACCTCGATTGGACAAGTGTATCTCTCTGTGTATTGTGTGTGTGTGTACGCGCGTGTACGAGTTCGTATGTATGATTACATGTTTGTGTGTGTGTGTGTATGCGTGAGTATGAGGGAGTGTTAGTGGGTGTGTGTGTGTGTGTTAATTAGTTTGTTTATGACAGCACAATAAGTATTATTGAATTATTTTTAACAATATTTAAGTTTCATCATACGATTTAGTTTGCAACATTTTTGTGACCCTTTCTCCACATTTGTAACGGGTGTCAGGGTATATGAATGTGTAATAGCCGATTCAATTTATTGTAAAGAAAACGTCCTAAAAATACATGTTGTCGTTTAGCGAACGGCGATGCAGGCGGAGTTGCTCTAAAAACTAAGTCTTTCCTCCGTTTTTTGATCTTGCTGGAAACAAAAGTAGTTTTTGAGTGACAATGTATTATAGATCTTATACACACATATCATATCTTATACACTTGCCCTGTTTCTTTTGCCAGAGACTCGTTTATTAATAATGAGAATGTCTGTGTACCCACAAAATAATAAACTATTTGACTGCGCATAACGACACCGCACTTACAAAAAAAACACTTGTGTTTTAGATCGATTTCGAGATTTGAGCCTACATACCTCTACGTTCTACTTTGCCACCCGACCCATAGCGACGAATTGAGTTAATACGTAAAATTGATCTCATCGGCTATTCGTAATTTATTTCCTTGACATGTCTACCTGATATTGTCTTTGACTCAATTGATTATTGTGAGTCATCTACTCTCAAGAGTTTTATAAGTAAAAGGTAAGTGAAAAATTTTTCTTCAGTAAAGAGGACATTTCTGTGCCTTTCACCTGCGTATCGGGATAGAAGATGTTTTGATCGATTCACTCTCTTCAACTGTAGGCAGGTTTGTATCTACGATAAGCGCCGAGCTTCAGGTCTAGTTTTATTATACGCGACAGAGTCCTAGCGGCAATCTTCATTTCTCGAGATAAGATTTTTTGTTTCCTGATGGAATTCTGGCTTTAACAGCATTTGTAGTTCTAACAGCAGGCAGTCGCTCTGATCTTTTATAGCCTTCAACAGAGGAAGTATTGAAAAATCTGTCGATAGTACGTTATACGAGCATACGTACATTTTTTTATAATACCCACTTTGAGCAAGGCAATAACTGCAACCCTTTTTTCTTTAACACGAAACGAATATGTAAAACGGTTGGAAATCAAAAGAAGTTTTTAACATAATAAATGCATTCCAAATTCAAAACAATTGTTGAAAAAAGAAAACTTTCTTTGTAACAGTATTTATGGCCAGACTAGTTATCGTACGTTTTTAAGAGCTCAAGTAACGTATGGCACTATATGCTATGACGGCTTTGTGCTCTGTGATAGACTAGGAAATTCGTACTAGTACAGGCAAGGGTGTTGTACTCTGAGTATTATAATATTATAATGTTTCAAACATTTTATTCCGTCACAACATACGTATATGTAGAGATGTAATGTAATAAATACTATTATGGCAAAAAGAGCCTACTAAGTCATAATTACGAATTTATAGAGTACCTTACCCAAGTCATTATTACATATGTATAACTAGGTATACGGGTAAAGTATCTACCTTACCTTATCGAATTAGAACAACATGTGTTTTTCGTCGCATTTATTGTGAGATAAAGATATGTACGCTACTTATAATTACTCTGCAGTCACCATCAAATTAGATAACACTTCATTAGATATACAGGTAAACCTAAAAATGTAATAAACTGCTTACTAAGTATGACTTAGTAATAAACTGCTTACTAAGTATGACTTAGTAAGCAGTTTATCATATTTTTAGGTTTACCTGTATATCTAATGAAGTGCTTGATAATTTGCACTAACTTAAATTTGATGTTGAAATCGTTCGTTCGTCTCTTTCTGTTTGTCATAGTTTCATTTCATTTTATGACTCTGTCGTTTTATGACTGAGTGTAATATACATGCAATTTGATATAACCTGCTTTGTGTGCTTCCGCCACCAATTAATTCATGCGGACTAACTCCGGCCGGCACCTACTCACTACCGTTAGTGTATGCAACATGCCGGCGCTGCCGTGGCTGCTCCGGTAGTATCCGCCTCGGCTGCTGCGGTCGTCCGCTATCTGGAACAGAAACCGCAGGCACTCGTTGCTGCCATGACTGCCCTGGTAGTCGCTACGATAGGTGTTTCGCCTCACCATGAGGCGTCCTCGGGCGCTATAGATGCTAGTCGTTAAAATAGTCAAAGTCAAAATCTTTTTATTCCGTAAAAATGGCTACATTTGTTTGGAATCGTCACAATTTTTTTCCCTACCGTGCAGTTCATGACTAGGTGAGCACTGATAAAAATACTGCCAAAAAAACTCAGGCAGCTACTAGCTTAACACGTAGCTTGTTATTACCGGAGTAATCTGGCAGCGACGATATATTGTATCTACTAACGGTAGTGGATGGGTGTCGGCCGGCGCTGGTCTGTATAAACTAATTGGTGACGAAAGCACATAATATAGGTTATATCAAATTGCATGTAAATTTGACTTTCGCAAAATACCACTTGAATATATTAACTATATAAGCGTAATTTAATAACTCTCATATCGCTACATAGATTCAAGAGGTAATCTAGTTTTTAAATTTCTACGTTGAAACTTACGCGTATTTCAATGCAATAAATAAGTGTCCGCGGCGCTATATCCATATCTAGTATCTTATACTTGACAGCTTTTTTTAAAATAGATTTGCAAAGCTTTATAGTATTCTTTGCAACACGTTAAAAGTTGAATAACATGGTGCAGAAATAGTTTCTATAGTATATTTCTATACTGGTCCTATCTATATGTCCTTCCAAGCCATTACTGAAAAAAAGGAGTCGTTGTGAGTCACCACTATTCTAGATAAACCAAACTAAGAAAATAGATCCGTAATAACTTTATAACCTCGGATATGTCAGTGGTAATGATTTTAACGTCGTCTATCCAATTCTAAGTAGCATCTACAAATACAAAAAACTATGAATCGGACCCAAGAGGTTGAGGTACAGAAGTTGAGGTACAAGTTATGGTACATAGGCGATAGCATGGCGTATGTCTCGCTGCCACAGCAATTACCCTCGTCCGCTTTACATCAGCCGGCCCACACATAACTCCTAGACCCTTCGTCTTCACTATACCTCAATGGGTCTTGTACAATTTTTTCAAGTCCTCAGTTATGGCAGTGTTCTAATATAATTACTTTGTGACTCCACATCAAACAACGTAATTGAGTATGTAGTTATTTTCGGCAAAATGTTGATGATTTTTAAATACCTATACTAAAATATGTTTTGCACGTGCAAAACAGTGCTTGCAATCTTATGGGTGTCGGAAAAGTGGATTAAATTGCACTGTAGCTTGTTTAGATCGCAATGGTAACAGCTGTACTAATCCTTCACCAGCAATCCACATCAATGAGATCGACGACGACGACAATAATGAACAATATTGTAATAATTAACATAGTTGACAATATTTTTCTTTTGTAACTTATAATTTTTTTGCGAAATATTAATAAATTAACATAGATACTATGCAAATATAATTTATTAAGTATAAAATTGAAATCAAAGAATATACCGGGCAAGTGCATGTCGGGCCACGCGCAGAATAGGGTTCTGTATTTGCTTCACTTTGCTAAAACTGATGAAAATGAAACCACAGCGCGATGTAATTTCTGAACAGCGCCATCTAGTGTAAAATATTGGAACTAAAATTATGGATGGAATTCAAATGAACTATGAAGTTGCCTATGTATCGCAGCGGGGAGTTCTACTACTTGGCCATTCAAATTAGAAACTAGGGAGCAAAAGGCTTAGTGCAGATAAGTGCAATGTATATTCGATGACATTTGTACGTTTTCATAAAAGAAAATACATTTTACATGTTCGTCGACTATTACTCGTTAACCTGTAAAGCCTGCTTAGCCATTATAGATTTCCTTTTAAATTCACTATAATTATGGACTACTACCATGATTTTCTTTTACATTTCCAAATACAACAGTTTCACTGGCATGGGGGGGGGGGGGGGACACTTGAGTTTAACAAAAATTTACACTTTAATATAAATATTTCGCTAACGGATCACTATATCGAAAAATGATCTTCCCAAACCCTCAATGTTTTTACAAAACCTATCTAACGACTCCCCACACCATGAGGTGTCAAAATTATCAATTAAAATATTAAGCTGAAATTTATATCTCCTATTTAAGTAATAACAATTCTGAAACCGAAATCTGAATCAATGAAATCTGAAATCAATATTAATTTAGTAAAATGTTATGGCTTTTATAGAAACGCATATTTAGATAGCAATTAGCGCATAGTCCGATTCCTACACAGAACAAACATTTGCCATGTGTGCCTTAACATCTCTGTTTGTCTTGGTCTAGGTGTTTTTAACAGAGGTAAGGCGCATCATAGCAGCTTGTCTCCGGAAGTACCTCTACCTCACAGAAAACCGCAACCAAATAATGACTCCCTAGAGGGTTGTTGCGTTCCTGCGTGTGAGTGAGGTCACCAGTAAGGTCCTAAGGTGTTCCTAAGAGGTGGCATCGCGCTAGTGATACTTTATGAATTACAAGCGTTAATAGGCTAATGTAACCGCTTTACATAAGGTGGGGCGTATGATTGTATGCAATTCCGACGTTGTATATATAAATAAAAACTTATTTATTTCAATCGTGAGGATCTTAAAAACACTAATCCGGTTTATTTTTAATATACGCGTAGGTACTTAAAATATCTCAGTTGAAATATAAAAACTATTCGCATATTTATCTATCAGTCAATATCTTCACGCCAGATTCCTTGCGGGATAAGCAGAGACCCGAGCGTGACAAGACGCTGTCCTTACAGACTTCATTCGCTATAATATTTATAGCCTTTTACGATAGCTCCTACATCTTTTCACTTTAGAGTTGTAGCTATATTTTTAGGTATTATTCTATCCCGCGGACAACGAAGCATGCCTTGTCTGTACACCAGCGCTCTTTCAGACTAAATCTTTTTCTTACAACGTCCTTGTGTACACAGTCAGCTAGCGTTACGCCACAGATTTTACACAATGCTTACATATCGACCGTGTGTATGTCACTTTCATGATCTCAAGTTCGCAAGAAGTCAAGAAGTGAAAAACAATCGCTGTCTGAGATTGAGGAGAAAACAACCCAAACTTGCAATATGTTTCAAATACATGATTACTCGCCATACATGATATAAATTAGGTTGATATCAAATGTATCAAGAAAAAATGTGAGGCATGCGGTTTGGTAGAATAATCAGTGAAAACTGGTAAAAGATTTACATTTCATGGGAAAACATTTGATACAATATTTACAATCAGATATAGAGTTTCTCCCTATACATCACTATTGACAGTGATTCCAGAAACCAAAACGAGTCCATAAATTTTTAAACAACAAAATATTTTTTATTCATTACATTATGATAACGCTGTCTTGCAATATTTTAAAGAGGCCAGAATAATTGATGATAGCACCAAACAATAAAAAAGTGTACACATACCATTCTATATTCCGCGAGGTAAGCACAATTCTTTGAATAAAAGATGAATCATAGTTGAGTGGACTTTACAGACAATTGACTTTAAAGAGTTAATAAATTCAGGCGTTATTTTGCGAAAGCGAACCTTTCAAAAACCTGGAGGTAGCGTTGTAGCTTTTTTAAAGTGAACCGGTATTTAAATCACCAGCCGCCTAAGCATTGGACCAGGCTGTATACGAATCCTATATAGACATCCTTACAAGATCGATCGAACCATGGGCGTGACTTGCCACCTAATGGTACCGCAGAGCTAGGATTAAAAAGTTACATACCCTGCAGAATCGCATCGGCGACAGCGTCGGCACAGGCGCTGGCATCATCCAGCGAAAAGCAAACCCGCCCCCAGGGGTAGGAGGAGAAGAAAATGCGCAGCCCTTCCCAATCCGCCGACCTAAAGTGCCACACACAACGGTAGCCTGCTGTACGCGGTCGCGTTGGGAATGCAAGTGCCACCTCACTATTGACGGTCGCAACACCACGGGGATGTACTCGCGCGTTGCCAATCTAGTGGCCTAAGGCTGTTTCGTCACAGTATCCAGTAATTTTTCTACCATATCTCACCCTTCAAACGGGAACACAACTATATAAATATAGATGCATGGCGGTAGCAATAGGTGAGACAGAGGACCCACGCAGACGACTTTTGTACAAAGTCTCCCTCTGGTAGAACCTGATAGTTTTCAGGGTGAGGGGTCAGCAGAAGATCTAAAAGGGAGGGTGCATGTTTCTCTATGTCTCGCACCCGATATGACTCCTGAAATCTGCGCGTCATATAATAGACAGGTACCTCCCTTCAAGTCTGCTAAGGCTTCGGTAACAGATATCCTCACCAACGTAAGCGCAGACACCGGATCGTGGCACAAAATTGTGTTCCACTTTGTAGCCAGGGTACCGCAAGTACGAGACGTCATTAAGAGAGGATATCTGTGTCGCCGTCAAAAAGAACATGGCTGGCTTAGCTTTCTCTAGGTGCTGATGGACAGCATTGAGAGTCCCCTGATGTTACATAGGCGGCGGTACCATTGTCGTCTTACTCCGTTTGCCCCTGGCAGAAATACAGAGCGGCGTAGTGCCCGCCCCAGAATACGTCTGGTGGCCTGAACGAAGGTACTCAGGGAGGGATTTTCCTTCACCAACGATGACGGTACCCTCCTGGGGTACCTTTTCTTAAAAAGCAATGAAATGCAATACGAGCTTGACGAGCTCGGTGCCGCAGTGGTGAAACGCGCTGTTACGCTACTTTGCTACTACCAACGCTCGTGGGTTCGATTCCCACACAGTACAAATATTTGTGTACATGAACATGTCTGTTTGTCTTGGTCTGGCTATTTTCTATGTATAATAAATATGTATTTACAAAAAAAATGTATTTACGTATGTTTATCATTTGTCTAGTACCTATAACACAAGCTTCGCTTACTTTGGGGCGAGATGGCGCTGTGTAATTTGTCCGACAATATATATATATATAAAATAGCATGCTGTATCAGCAATATCAGCATGCCACTATTTCACGCCGGTTTACTGTGAGAGTGTGGTACCCCCGATCGAGCAGACCCAATTACGAGCTATTGTCATTCAAATAAAATTCATTCGACATTTCAAATGAACGTTCGTAATCCTAAAAGCAAACTAAATGGTATTCTATTATTATTAATTTTCCTTCACTTTGCTCATAAAATATTAAAGACACTTAAAATTACGATGTACTTGTGACAATTTTCTAAGCATTCATTAATAACAGAAGCGAGGAGCAGTTTGTTTAACGATAAGGCGCGTCCTTTATCTAAGCCCTCGTAAAGCCCGTAGATTCGACCACCCAAAGTGCAAGCATTAATGGAATTAATATCGGCATGAATAAAATGGTGGGCATTTAATCATGGCGGAACAATACGTTTTATGCTGTAAATCGACCGTAAAAATGTTTTCGATAAATTTTGTATTCAAATTTTTAGAGTGCTTTCGGATTTTCGTTTCTTTTTTACATTAAACTAGGTTTTTCAATACACAGGATCATAACATATTTATGGCACCACCGCGATCCCTCCATGCACATATTGAAAAAGTAAAGAGTTATGGCAGTTTTTCATACATAGAGAGGCTCAAACCCAGATTGTTACAGTGTGCACTCTATGAGATTAAGTACGAGTATAATATACTTGGGCATATATATTAGAATATTTAGTCTTCAGATTTAGCACAATGTATGCTTAATGTAATCTGTTTAACGTTATATTGTAAATTTTTCCTTGCTTATTAAGGACTCTATGGGTGACAGTAGATCGCGCTAGTAGAAAAAAGTTGCAAGATTCTAGGACCTCGGTGTCCTCCTGTTGTTGCATTCCCAATAGTCCTAGTATATGCTATTGCTTAAAATTTAATTCTACCCCCCCCCCCCCCCCCCATTCACTGTCCGTCTGTAGGAGTAACAACATTACCTATATTGTGTCAATATTAAAGATATAACGATAAGCACTGAAAAGTGCCAATATGGTAAGAAGAAACATGTATGAGCACTGAAAAGTGCTAGTTGAAGCCATGTCTCGGAGGCCCCCGTGTCTCTGAAAATTACTCTCTCTCCGGTAAACAGTGATTAGCCACGAAGTGCGAATATACTCGTAATTATTACGTCCGTAGTGCCGACACATTGGCTAGCTTGCAATGCTCACCTCTCAAAAAGATGGCCATACTTTTTGGTCATTCATTTCGGCAACTGATCTACTTATTAAATTGCCTCACCAACCGGCAAATGGACATGTAGAAGTCAGAAGGTTGGTGGTGGCCTGTTAACCAGTGACTCTTAGCACTCCTTGTCCTCCCGTAGCTACGACCGCTACCTTGCTGCGTTGCTGTCGTATACTGTGAGACGTAACTTTCAGAAACCTCCACCACCAAATAAATAAACGTGAAGATTTGTCACGGACCGTCGTAAAACTTCGTCTTTAACTCTTTGGTGGTGGTTATGATTCATAAGGGCCTATCCATACCTTATACATTTAGCGCAAGTATATGTCATTTGATTTGCTGAAGATTTGGTGATAATTACTAAATCGCTGGAGGGTCTCAGTCAGATTGTTATTTATCTAATTGCTACTACTTCTTTTAGCCAAGAATAAGTTGTGACAAGTGAAAAGCGACATACACGTATGTTGACCGCGTTTATTCTACTTTCATGCTCTTTCTGCCATATCCAGCTCTCGCTTCCATAAGTCAGCGTTGGAACCAACACTGCATTGTGTATAGCGAGTTGTGCCTTCTGGCTCAGGTTTTTATTGCCAAGAAGTTTTCCCAACGCTCCATTCACACCATTTCCAGCCATTCACCATTACATAAAGAAAAATATATTTATTACACATCAAACACATCTTCCAGTAAAATTTGCACAATTACTTCATGAAGCATGTGAAATTTTAACATGTGAATAATCTTTCATCAAAGAGAGGCGAAATGAAATGTTTTTGACATGACGTATCATCATTTATATGATATCATCAATATTTAATATAACGGTAAGAGGTCGGCGATGAATAATAGATGGTGGCAACTATGCGTATCGCTGCATGATATTTAGTGGGTATTTTAGTTTCCTTTCCTTTTTTTTTTTAATAATAATTTTAAATATATCGTAGTATATATTAGTTTAGTATCAAATCAAATCAGATTTATTCAGTATCAGGTTCTTACAATTCTGTGTTGCGATTTAGGATTTCTTTTAAGTAAATAAAATACTTGTGTCAGAAAATCCTGCCTCTCCATAACTACTCATTACATCAATTAGAGTGATATCAGTAGGATACTTAGTACATAATCTAAATTTGATTACTTTAAAGTGAAGTGTGTGTGTGTATATGTGTGTGTCAGTGTATGTGTGTGTCAGTGTATGTGTGTGTAAGTGTGTATGGGCTGTGAGTGTGTGTGATGGTTTTCGCGCTCTATGTGTGTGTAGTAGGTACCAACGACATTATATGACCACTGAATTGGAATAGCAGGTTATTAGAATTTTCTTGTCATACGAGTATGACACAATTTTATATAAAGACTAAATTCTATCTAATTTTACAGCAGGGATAGGTGATTTAGCTGCGAATACTATTTAAAAGTCATTTAAACTTACCTAAGTTCTTTTAGCACAAAGTGACAAACTTCGTCTGCAATCATGTTTCGTGAGAATTTCGAAGTTAGACTCTCCGCAACTTTGTAGAAGGCACCGTGTCGCTTAGTGCTACATCAGTGAACAGTGCAGTACCTATTACCATAGTAAAAGGAGGGCAGTAACATGGTAAACATATACACAAACGCGTCATTACTGGACCCAGAGACGACTTAGATCATCGTTATAATCAGTCCATATCCATAGACACACAGCCGATGGATGCAACCAGCACATGATTGATCCCTGTACAAGTCTAAGGGGTAGCATGTTCAGCAGTGAATATCTTTCGGCTGAAATTATGATTCTCTCTAAAACCGCGGCGTTTACCCTGGTCATTTGATAGGCGTGCGCGGGGATATGAATCCAACGCGTAGAGGCCCCTTTGAAAACAATAATGTAATGTATATGTAATGTATACCCACTGTTTCCTGCTCCGGGGGATAAATTATGATTATTATTTATCTACCCACTGCTGTGTATAGATATTATCCATATGGTTATGGGATAATGTACCTACGGGGTAATATAAGGCGGGCTACTACGATTACAGATACACAGGTTTCTGATTTGGTGGACGAGTTATCAAGTACTATGATTCTCCGTTAAAAATTTCCATGTTCCTTTATTCCAAAGATTAAAAAATAAAATTAGACCACTTTGCGTAGTTCCTACCTATACGAGTATAGATACCCATACTCGTATAGATGCGTATATATAAGCGATCTAATCTCCAGATCTTTCCATTGCTCGATGTGTTATTTTCAACGTGGATCAATCATACGGTAAAGATCTATGTTTCAGCACATATATTATTTTAATCCATTACAAACTGTCGCACTGATCACGCAACAACCCTGTTGTTTTCCCTGTATAGTCGTAATCTTTGGGTCGGCAACGTATGAGACACCCATGGTGTTACAAATGTCCATAGGCTATGGTGACAGTTTACCATCAGGCAGACCGTATGCTTATTTGTCACATTAGTGGTATAAAAACCTTTGCATTATAGCACATTTTTTTTTGTTTGCCCAACTGTAGAGCCGAAGCCGGAGGTCGCTTCGAATATCTTCCCGTTCGAAAAGTCATTTAAACTTGTAAGGCATATTTTTAACCCCATACATTGCTCAAAGTACCAGAGCGTTGTCATTGCGAGCGTGTGCATTGAGCTATTATGTATGCTATTGTCTCGGGAGTCTCATCATCGCAAATACAAAATGGGGTGCGAGCCAAACCTACTTTGAAAAGGTAGGCGCGGAAACCCCCGTGCCCTGTAAATAATTGTGCCCTAAGGATATCAAGTCGCATACTTCCAAAGATATTGTGTGCCTTTTTGACGTCATCTACAAAAATCTTTGTAGTCAATCCAGCCGAAGACTCGTTGCACCGCTGGATGCCAGAGTCTCTGATATATTGCTTGGCGAGGGAGAGAGGGAACGCACCATAAACAGGAGCTCTTTTGTACTTAAGAGCGGGCTATTTTGCTAGCTCGTCTGCATTCTCATTGCGGGGTATCCCTGCATGTGCTTTATTCCAGACCCATTTAAACTCGCCACCAACGCGCCGTAATTGTTCGACGTTTATTCGAATCTCGTTTGTGATGGGGTTAACTGTTGATGGATCCGCAAATGTTTCCAAAGCTGACCTGAAATCACTGATGATATATGCATGTGATGGCTTTTTAATAAGCACCTTGGTCGCACCCAATATTACGACTAGTTTTTACATACTTTTTATTTTTTTTGTTTATTGCTTAATACATTATATATATTACTCTTTTATACATATCTGTCAACCCTCTCAAGCTATACATAGCTTATCCGTGGTTGATGAGTCACTTACATTATAGAATAGAACAATAAAAACAAACATCGGAAACCAAACAGTGTACATCCGTGCACCAGCCGATTTCAATTCGTTGAAAATGATGATCTGCATGAAGCAACCAAGAAGTTCTTCATGCAAAAGATCACTCGTATCCAAAATTATTATTAATAAATATTACTCTGATTATGATTACATTCGTACATGCAACAGTGCTATCGTACGCACAACACATTATTAACATTTATACCCACACATACTATTACCAATATCCTCCACACAAATATGTACGCGCGCAATACTTATTATACTTATCTACGTATTTTCTGCAATGACCATCGATTGTATAGAATACCTATTGAAGTTGTGGTAATTTCGGCCAAAATATATAGGCAAATAATAATAATAGGCAAAAATCTCCATACAAGAAATTGTATTTCCATAGACGTGTGACCTAACCTAAGAAAGGTCTGGTTGTCCCTTCGAGTTGTGGAGGTCTGATGGCAATCGCTCCGTGCCAATAATCAGTATCTTTGCCAAATCTTTAGGCTTAGGTAACAGACCCCGCTAATCCTAACGGATTAAGGAAGAGGAAGATTAATTTAACTACATATGTTATACAATACAATGATCTACAAAATAGTTTTACGCTAAACATTTTAAACCAATTGAATATACCATAAGCATACATTTAGGTGTTCTCCCTATTTACATCCGATGAATCTGTAAATCTGCGCCGCAAATGATACGGCCCAGCTTATCTTTAAGCCTAATTTGGCGCCATTCTGAACCATCGGTAGTTCTCGAGTGTGCAATCTTGCATTGAAAGGCTCTGTGAGAGAGGCAACACAAAGAGGCTTTTATCGTTAAGCGGACCGCGTGAAAATGGCGCTAGGGGCTCCAAACAAATCCTATGCGATAGATATAAGTAGGTTGCAATAGATTAATCCACCGTTTTTATACAAAAAGTATAAAAAGATGATAGAAGACAAAAAATATTTATTAAACATTTACACTTTTTTTTAATAAACCCTTAATTATTTCCCAAAGTGTGGTTCTTCGACCTTTGCCAGAGATTATTTCAGAAATGCTACCAGCTAAACTAGCTAAGGAGAAATTACGAAAGGATTGTCTATATTATCTAGTTAGGGGTGAAATGGTTCGCTTTCATCTTTAGAGTCAACGTCAACCTCTACTACTCATGATGCACCCAGCTAATAGTCAATCGAGGGTCTTGCGAAAGAGAGGCCGGACATTAGCTAGACTAAAATGGCGGCAGTCTTTTGTATTGTGATGCACAACACAGAAGACCGAAGCAAAATAACTACTGTCAGGAGGTTTGTAGTGTTCACATAAGTGACGTTACCTGTAAGTCGCTGAGAAGTTGTTGTGTTAGCATCGGGGATAAGTCGTTTTACGTCATCATATAGTTATCCCAAAACTTAAGGGAAAGACTCACCTACCATGACCAAGTCGGTAGTGTTTTGTGTGAAGGTAATGACTGAATCCCTACGGAGAGCGAGCATGAAACAGCTGAATGTTAAAGAAGTGAGATGTGTAATAGAACGCTCGGATCTCCCTACCTACCCAGCAAGAGAGTTGGCGTGAAGATGTGAATTGATAATTATTATCCGCATAGTTATATAACGATGATGTCAAATGGTATCTGTGAGTAAGATATACATCAATTCTTTATATTCAAGAGGTTGTTAAGCAAGGATAGAACTATTTTGGGTGAGTTATTTTAGAATCGAAACAAGATATCCCGTTCGTAGCAAGCTGATATTTCAACTTACGCAATTTATAGCTGTGATATTTTACGAGCACACATGATTTCGTCATAAATAAATTGTAAAGTAATAGTAAGGATCTATTTCTGTGAATAGTTCCTTTAGTGAATTTGATGTAATTTACTTTATGTTCCCACTCCGCCAGCTACAAAATATATTATGTGTTTAGAATCAATTTGACGAGCTCGGTGGCGCAGTGATGAAACGCGCTGTTATGTCACTTTGACACTAACGCTGGACGGGTCCTTTATCTTGGTTCGGGTGCTTTAAGAGAGGTAGGGCACATCAAAGCAGCCTGTCTGGGGGAATACCTCCATCTCATAGACAACCGCAGGCAAATAACAACTGCCTGTGATACTGCGTGTGAGTGAAGTCGCCAGTAAGCTAAGGAGTTGCAGTGTTAGCAGCTGAGTTGGTGTTACAAGCGTTTAAAGACCACGGTAATCTCTTTACATCAGGTGGGCCCTATGCTTGTATACCTCTCGACGTATAAAATAGGAAAAAGAGATCTACAGTGATTGTCTCCGTGAGCTGCGTGTCACGGTGATGAATACGCTGCGATCGATGTGAGGAGTGACGTAGAAGGATTGCATGAAGAAGTCCCGCATTCACGGTAATTTTCATGTCCGTGACATAGCAGACAAACTGCAAGAGCGTCGCCTACGCTGATATGGCTACATCTTATGAAAACCGGCAAATTACTTGGGAAGTTTAGCCATGCCACGTCCGCCGGGTCCCGGTAGCAGGGGTAGGCTCAATCAGTCCTGGCCTGACGTCGTAAGGGATGGCATGCGTGTCAATGGTCTCGCAGTAAGGGATGCCGAAGACCGCGAGAAGTGAAGAAATAGAAGGCAGAAAGCGAGGGTTTAAGACGCGACTGGAACTAACGCCCGGATGGTGATGTACTGTACCTCAAAATTGTAAGCCGTTTCCTTAAATCTTTGCGGTTACAGTTTTGTCCTTATATATTCTTCCTTTGCCCTTGAAGACCTTTGTCATTATCGGATGTGCAAGCTCCATTCGCTTCTACTTCTCGATCAAACTTCACAACTGAACATTCTTTATATTGACAGAAAAAAAATTTTTTTTTTCTATACAACGTCAGGAGACATTCAAGCATACGGCCCGCGTGATTTTAAGCGGTTGCTACGGTAATCTCTTTACATCAGGTGGGCCTATGAACGCTTATAATTTATTAAATATCATTCTCACGATGCCACCTCTGCTTCTAACACAGCAACCTCATTCACACGCAGTAACACAACAACCCTCTAGGAAGTTGTTAGTTGGCCGCGGTTTTCTGTGAGGTAGAAGTACTTCCCCAGATGGGCCGCTTTTATGTGGACCATCTCTTTTAAATTTACGGCTATTAAATATTTAGTTTATAACATGCTATTCTAACGATTAACGTCTACAGCGCCTGAGGATACCTCGTGGAGAGGTGAAACACGTGTCGCAGCGACTACCAGGCTAGCCATGGCAGCGACGGTGATGGGGGCATGCGGTTTCTGTTCCAGACGGCGGACGACTGTAGCACCGATGCAGAAACTACCAGAACAGCCATGGCAGCGTCGGCATGTTGCATCTACTAATGGTAATGCGTGGATGCCGGCCGGCGCTAGGCTATGAACTAATTGGTAGCGGAAGCACACAAAGCAGGTTAGATCAAATTGCATGTAAATTGTTTTACATTACGGCATGTTCTAATAATTGTTTAAGGTCATCATACATAACTGTACCAACTCAACCGATTTGCAAAATAATTGAACTCTACTAATGATGTTTCGATAATTAATTTACGGCACCGTCGAAAATTACAATATTAATTTTAATAATTCTCACCGCACCACCAGTACTAATGAACTATTAGTTGGTTACTCGTAATATATAATAAATATAATCTTCACCAGAGGGAGACTTTGTACAAAAGTCGTCGCGCGGGTACGTTTATCTCACCTATTTCTACCGCCAAGCAGCTGTATTTTATATAGCTGTATTTCGGTTTGCAGAGTGAGATACAGCAGAGAAATTAGTAGGTACTGTGACGAAACAGCCTTAGGTCACAAGTTTGGCAGCGCGCGAGTAATATCCCCGTGGTGTTGCGTCAATAGACTGCAGTGACGGCTTACTATCTAATGCGGGCCGCATGCTTGTTTGCCAATCTAGTTGTGTGAAAACAAAAATTGTAATAACCGCATACCATGTGTGTATGTTTTGTCTGAACATAATTTACTCTATAGATGTTCCGCATTTAAATTTATACAGCCGAAAATTAGCTTTGAATTTATTATATCTGAAAAAACATTTGTAAACTCAGTTTAACTGGCTCGTGGTTAATATGCAATTCCAAATGGAAATGTGTTTGTGGAAGTGTGGGAAAGGAGGTCATACTTTACTGATCTAAGATACGCATACGGTTTAAAATAAACACTAGTTGTCTGTTCCAGCCAGACAACGAACTCCGTTCGCTTCGAACGCAATTGCGGCTAAGCATACGGGGATTGTATAATCATATTTACACTTGCGTACCTGTCGCTTATACAACGGCACCCGATACAATGATATCTTAAAATAATCATAAGGAAGTACAACTTTTTATTGTTATTATATTTTAAGAGAGGTAGGGCGCATCAATGCTGCCTGTCTGGGGAAGTACTTCCACCTCACAGAAAACCGCAGCAAAATAACGGCTCACTAGAGGGTCGTTGTGTTCCTGTGTGTGAGTGAGGTCACCAGTCAGTTCCTAAGGAGTTCCTGCGTTAGCAGCAGAGAAGATATCGCGGCGAGTGATACTTAATATATCACAAGCGTTAATAGGCCACGGTAACCACTTTAAGTCAGGTGTGCCATATGCTTGTATGCCTTCTAACGTTGTATAAAAAAAAACACTTGTAGTAGTGTTTATGCATATAAAAACAATAAAAAAATCACGTGACCTATTCGATGTCTCATCGATTGTGCTTCACAAAACCATTTGATAACAGTAAATGCTCGTAAATATTACATATAAATATTTTTATAATAATTAATAGGCATCACATCGGTTTGGCATCACAACCTATTAATCGTTATGTAAATATAAAAGTTGCCGGGAATAATAATAATTAAAAATTTTAATAGACCCACATTTGTCATCGATCTATTTCCTATTTATTATATAGATACATCGATTATTAGTCTTTTAGATGACGTACCGACAACAAATATATTTTGGCACGTGCCAAATGAGATACAATTATTACAGGGAGCAAAATTATTTCCATTCGTACTTTTGAGTGGGAGGATGATAGCTCTGCCCGCGCCTCGGGCTATTGAAACCGTGTACGGTAAATTCATTCAAAAGCCGCAACGCAAGGTACTCCGACCGCTTCATTCTATACTTGTATAGAGAATAATATAGACTTCTCTCTTTCTAACTTTTAGTAGTCAGAGTAGATCCCTACAATTAAATATTTAATTACGCCTGAAGAAAAATGCGAACAAATATACTCTTCCGTAGTATCTTGCATCGTTTCAGGTACTTACCATTTACTGAAGCGTTAAATAGTTTGGCGAATTCTTACACTACCGCTCAACGCCATGTACTCGTGCTTGAACGTAAGCTAGCTGATCAACGTTTACGTCAAAGCTATAATTAATTTAAAAAAACCTATTATTAAAAAAAAAAATATCTCTAGTGTCATCACCTGATGAGCTCGACGGAGGTTATATAATTTAGCACCACCACCCGGTAGTGAGTAAATAAAATAAACGCTGCAATAAATTGAGAATACTCGTAGTTCTGCCCGAAAGTACTCAATGCTACAATAGCGTATCTCTCAATGATATCTTACACACCGATGGAAGATGGCTTCTAGCTGATTTGTTTCTGCTTTTACTCAATTTCCGCTTTTTTCCAATAGTTATTTCGAGACGAGCTCGGTGGCGCAGTGGCGAAACGCGCTGTTACGCTACTATGTCACCAACGCTCGTGGGTTCGATCCCACACAGGACAAACATATGTGTGCATGAACATGTATGTTTGTCTTGGTCTGGGTATTTTCTACGTAAGTATGTATTTACAAAAAAAAAATGTACTTATGTTTATCAGTTTTCTAGTACCGATAACACAAGCTTCGCTTACTTTGGGGCTAGGTGGCGCTGTGTAATTTGTCCAACAATATTTATTCTTATTATTATTATTTATGGGTGATTTAGCTAGTTCTATTATAAATAAAATTATGTTATCGAGACCACTACTCAATTAATTAATATTTTTACGAGAACAATTTGTGTAAGAAACGTTCTACATTTAAACAATTGCTCGATTGTGGAATCCATATTTACGCATGCCTTTACAAAGTCAAAGTCAAAGTCAAAATCTTTTTATTCCGTAAAAATGGCTACATTTGTTTGGAATCGTCGCAATTTTTTTCTTACATTTACAATTACAGGTACAATAACGGTGATACAGGCACAGTTCGCTTATTCAAGCACTTGTAAATGGCGACTGACAAAGTCATCAGTCGAACAGTATCCTTCCGCGGAGTTATTAATTCTGGGAGATTTTAATGCCCACCACACCGGGAGTCTTTGCATATTTATATATATACACTAATGCGTGTATTAACCATGAAGTTTCTGAATAATTATAGTGGTGGCGCGGTATCTAAAGTTCTTATTTAAATGAGCTTAGTTGCACATATTCTAACACCTTAGTTGTTATATGGTAATGTGTGCTGCCACAACGAGGACACGAAGCGTCTGAGAATACAAATGATACGTCGGCAGTGAACATTGTTTTCTTTCAATTAATTTCATACAACGTCGGGAGACATACACGTATAGAGCCCACCTGATTCAAAATGTCACCGTAGTCTATCTAAGCCAGTAATGTAGAAAGTCTCGCTAGACCGTTTCTTGTGATATTTAAGAAGCAGCCTAGAGCAGTGATAGCCTAGTGGATAAAGAACTGGCCTGGTGACCAACTGGTCCCCAGTTCGAATCTGGCATGTACCACTAAATACCAGTAAAGACACGTAACGTAACCTTACCTAAGACCTGGTTTTCTCTCTGGGTTGCGGAGGTTTGGCGGCAGTCGCTCCATTTAAAAATCAGTATCTACAGCAAATCCTTAGGCTAAGGTAGCAGGCCCCGCCAATCCTAATTGATTAGAAAACGATATAACGCTAAGAAGAAGGGGAGTTTAAAAAACAGCCTGATTTGAGAAGACTCCATTCAATAAAATAGAAAACTGGACTCAATTAACAATTGCTTGGAGACATGTTGAGTACCTTCCTATAAATGAGTGAAATTACAAGAAAGCTTGTGAGTGATGGAACGGGTATTTATTACGCGCTCCTACAATAATAGCCGGTTCCTGTCATCAAGAGAACTCGGCTAACCAGAGCGACCTCGAGGTGTTGATCGATCATGTGTTATCTGAGTCCTGATGTTACTAAAATCCTCATTCATTGTCGGAATGGTGGCTGTGTTAAACTCACATACTAATAAACCCCTTGACTGCTCATGAAGGCACCCCGCCCTCTCAAAAACCTTGTGTTTTAACGCCTAAATATCTGTTACTGACCAATGGGTGAATATTTTGACAAATAAGCAGATGAGTGCCGCGATGATGATCCACGAACTAAGAGAGCTGCGCGTTTTACTTTACCCCCCATCCCGTAGCTGTGATTTCAGTTACTAGGTATTGGTCTCATCGGCTCTCCAGGGTTATTTCCTTTATGGTTAAACTGTTTATCTTTCTGTTCTTGTAATATTTAAAGGTTACATCTTTAATGTTTATAATTATAATAGGAATGATCACAGTACAAAGCTGCCTGCAGGGCTTATCGAATTGACACTAGAATGATACTTCTAATATTAATACCTAAAGTATATATGTTTTATAGACATAAAGTCTGGGGCCTTCACCCTGTATATCTTTGAATACTTTAAATATAAGTAAAAAGTTATGTAGTATCTTGTTTAGTAACGTAATATAATAATCTAATATGATCACTTATTGTTTTCAGATTGTATAATGGCAGAGTGAAATAATATAATTCATAAAAGTAATAGCCAATTTCATCGACGAACAAAGAAAATCCTTTGGCTATATATATTCCGCCTTTCTGTAGCTGTTCCCATCTGAGCCTATGGGTATTTGTATTGTACTCAAAAAGATGCACGAGATTCTCCAAAAAGGGCGTCGTAGTCGGTAACGCAATTGTGTTTGATATTGCAAGCGCTATACGCTTATTGAACACCGTAGTGGTGTAAAAAAGGCTCTGTAACCACATCATTACAGATAAACACTTATTGCGTGTAGTCCATTTATAGACTAGTAAATACGACCCGTATGATTACTTGACGTAAATGGTATAAAAATAAACCAACATAAAATTTAAAACAGCGATCGCCATTTTAAAAATATCTTATCCCATGCAAAAGCAAGCATATCAGGAAATTCTTTTCATTCACTCAAGTCCCTATATAAAATCTAAATTTTATTTCAGAAACACGTTAAGAAAAACTAATAAATGTTCGTCCTTTTTACAAAACTCTCGAAACTATACTCGCAAAAACATATGGATTTACTGATGATTAATTCAAGAGATCAGACTTCATACCCTTTTCTAATGATATTATTCACTACATTACGAAAATCCGTACAATTCTTGTAGATTACTTCCACACATTTATTTAAACATATTCACCTGTTACGTCCAAGGGACTTGATTATAAGCCGACGTTCAAGCATACACTGCATAATTTTTCGTTGCTGTTTATAAGTGTTTTTGGAAATTGTATATTTTTAATTAAATGTGAGGAGACACCAGGAACAATGTAAGGATTACAGTTAATGATGAAGTGTTGGAACAAGTGGATGAGATTGTATATTGTATTTGGATGCACTTTCAGCAGAGATGGAAGGTACACCGCTGATGTAGAAAGACGAGTGAATGCTGGGAACAGTGTGAATGGAGCGTTGGGAAAACTTCTTGGCAGTAAAAACTTGCGCCTCGCAATGATGTTATGCATCGGTGTTAAAATAAGAAGAGGCATGCTCCGTTGGTTCGATCATGTAGAAAGAATGCAGGATGAAAGAATGACGAAGCAGATATACAACGCAAAAGTGGAAGGATGTAGGAGGCGAGGAAGGCCAAGATTTACCGACCATAACCAAATTGTGTTCTATCAGAAGGTGATGTGAGGAGCCCAAGAAACCGGCGAGCGTGCATGAGAATAGCAATGAATGTGAAAGAAGCGAATGAGGAGTGCAGGATCGGGTCACGTAGTGCTGGATTCTCTCTACCTACCTCGCAAGGGATTTGGCGTTGAGTTACAGATAGATAGATAATTTCCTTATAGTGTTATCCCGTTTTCTAATCCATTAGTATAAGTTAATATAAAATTAGATATATTAAGAACACTTTAAATTTTTTGAAATAAAACATACTTACAACAAGACCCGTACCTCTTTAACCTTCGCCTGGGACTAAATAGCTATGCTCGTAGTATATACTCGTATATACGTGCTTCGTAGCATCACGTGCTTAGTACTGTTACTTGTGATAAGAGTTATTTCAAAATTTGTATGCCGAGATAAGCTAATGCGACGAATTTTGGACTATGCTACTAGAATATTAAATTCCGCAAGTGAAACCACTTTTTATATATACCATTATTTTGTCGTAATAGGTCCCAGCTACACATATTATCATATTTTTGATAACAGAATTAGCGATTATATCATTTTATGCCACTTTAACTAGCGCTAATACGATCTGTTTGCTTATTTACTTTTTGAACCGCATACAAGTGATTTTCTGTTTGACTTCTGCTGTACTAATATTCACTTTTGTTCTAACAACCATTTTATTATTGATGTTCCCTGACACTAATGTGTCCTGTATCCCTGTGTGTGCCCTAATGATACATCTAATCACCTTTTTTTTATGCGGGTAGTAAAGAAAGTGCACATCTATTGAAATGGTTCTGATTTTATTTGATATAATGTATATATATATATAAATTATAGTAGTATCATTTAATTAAACAATTTTTAACGGAAGTATCGCGTGTTTTATTTATTTTGTTGAACCTGATGTTTCGAACGCTTTGCAGCGTCCGTAGTCGCAGGAAGACTAATAGTATCAGTTTTTTCACCTCATATTTTATATTCACGTATTAGTTAGGCGCTTGATTACGCCGTCAGTTAATTTTCTCAAGTCACCTTTCAATACATTAGTAAATATCACATCAACTTTAATACACACTATGGATACACTAACTCAACCCAAGAAAAATATGGAGGAGGTGACGCAATTGTGCTGAAAGATGTCTTCATTCGAGAGTGCAAATGGTGACTGCCAGTCACCTTTGGAAACTTATTTGGAAAGCTGTGTCACATCTTAAGGCCCAAATAGAAGTAGTCATGCAGAGTTTGGACTGTCTGGAGTCACTTCTTCACGGAGTTGCAGAGAAATCAGGGTAGGGTATTATTTCTGACTTCATCAAGACGTGTCATACAACCCTTCAATTACCTAATATTAACATCTCACAAAATGGACTCTTCAAATAGGCCACGACAACAGCAGAATCTGAAACATTGTATGGGATGCCACAAAATATTTTAAGTGCAGCGGTATGACTATCTCGAAATTCCTGACTAGCAGCTGGTAGACAGTCTTTGTAAGAGCTCGTAATGTGGTGCTATGTGGCAGCTTATCATCAACGCATTTTCTTCATTTTTATTGTTATCGACTCATTTATATTTTTTTTATACCACTAAGGTGGAAATCAAGCATACGGCCTGCCTGATGTTAAACAGTCACCGTAGCCTATGGACATTTGCAACACCAGGGGCGTCACTCATGCGTTGCCGTTTATATAAATTCTAAGTACCATTTAACTTTTTATTACTTACTATTTGTATTTATTCGTTTTTTTTTACTTTTTATATGCTTTTGCATAATGTGATATATTTTTTTCTCATCTTAATAGCTGCCGGCGAGTGTCTAATTGATAATAGATAATCGTCTGCGTATGGATATTCCTATGCACACATATTACATACATAATATTGTGGAATTCACTCTCTTTGCACATCAGGGGGCACGGCAGTGCCCCCGCCAAGTCGAGCGCGAAGCAAACACTGCCGTACCATCCTTTACTGGAACCATTTCGCCGCATTTTCAGGCCCCTATTTGAGAACCTCTGGATAAGACCAGAACGCAGAAATTTTCGTCATCCAGTAAGCTATAATCACATACTTAAAATCCAAAATTTCAAGTCTGTAGGTCATTTAGTTCCGAAGTTAAGCGAAAGCAAAGTTTGGCATTTATGACAGTCACTCATGATCATCAAAATAGAACTAGTACTTCCCATAAACTCAGAGAGCTGAAATTTTGTACACAGTTAGGGTTTAATGGCCACATAAAGGGAAAACTATAAAAACTAGGATAATCGAAGATCTGGAGTACCTGGTGACCCTGATTAGAAAACACAAGAGCCCAACCAAACTATTAGAGATCGACATACCGCCTTTACAAAAAATATTCAACTTGGTGGGCCGCTTCATTTGATGTCATAAATCGAAGGTCTGAAGTATCTGATGAAGAACCCTCAGCTGGTGTCAGCTGTATTAGAGATATGGTAATGCCCCCTTCTACTATGAGAAAAAAGTGTGTCAAATAAGAAAATCTAATAAAATAAATCAAACGTTTTTACAAAAAGAAGTGAAATCCCACCAAAAACATTCTGTAAAAAACTAGCCAAGTCTCGATGGAGCTGCTTGTTTATCTCTAAAAAGTAATGAAATCTAATTAAAGTCGTGCCAAGTCTAAGGTTCCTTACTGCGATTTCTTTATTATTATAGTTAATGTTGTGTGACTTGGCCGTTGAAGGGTACACAAGGGTACAAAACCAGGTGCTCCATGACACCATTGCACCAATCTGTCGCCAGAACCGCTACCCATTGACGATGGAAAATTGACAATTGGAAAACATTGATTCAATAACCAGTCAATTGTAGGCTTGATAAAGCTGCGGATTTCAATAATACTTATGTATAGGCGAGCCTGAAACAAACAGTATAAAAAATTATTTCCAGTACAGACGGACTTCTAATCATTGATAGAAAGAAGTCCGTCTGTACGTCTATTTTATGTTAGATCGGCGGTCGATTTGACGCTCCAAAAAGAAGAGAGCAGAAGTCAGCATTATCAATACTGAATGCATGTGTTGCACAATCAACGACAGCCTAAAATGAGACACTAGCGTCCAATTACCAACACCAGTATGGGCTATTATCTCGCTTAACAAACATAGGTAGTTACAACAGATATAACATTACGTGTAAACAAAATTGACTTGTACCCACTAACGTATAAAGAATGTTCAACGGCCAAGTCACACAACATTAACTATAATAATAAAGAAATCGCAGTAAGGAACCTTAGACTTGGCACGACTTTAATTAGATTTCATTACTTTTTTGAGATAAACAAGCAGCTCCATCGAGACTTGGCTAGTTTTTTACAGAATGTTTTTGGTGGGATTAAATTGTCTCCCACCATTGAATCGTTTAAACTAGCTTTCAAAAGCTCTCACACGGTGATCTTGGTGCTTTAGACTGATTTTATATTTTTTATTTTAGTTAATTTCGTTTCTTTCATTCTTTCTTTTTTCTATCATGTCCTTAAACATCTATAAATAATATATTCTATTTTATCGAGTTACTTTCAATTTTAGTATTTATTTCGACATTTATTACGTTTTATATATTTTTTTTTATTCACGTGTATTATCCCGGTCGGTCAGATAGGCGTGGATTCAACGCGTCGAGGCCCTTTTGAAAAGATTTATGTTATGTTGTATACCCACCGAGACCCGAAAATATCTAAAAATATCGATAGAACCATATATCTATGAGCAGGTCACGGCAGGTATTGGGACTATAATAATCTATTTCGTTTATGTTGTACTACCGCGCCACTCGCCTACCTAGTTCCAATTAGACACCCAAAGGTTGACTGGAAGATATTCCGTATAGGAATAAGTCCGCCTTTGTATATTTATTCATGTGTAGCATTTTAATTTACATTTTTCATTGTTATTTTATGTACAATAAAGATGTAACAAACAAATAAATAAGCACCTATAGAATAAAAAATACGCCATATTGAAGCTTGACATATCGTACATACTCGTATACGTAAAGCGAAACATACCAACGGGACATAAATACGCCAATCTAATTGGTGTTCCCTTGTTTCGCAGACAGAAATTTCATAGAAATTCAATTCACAGAAAATGTTCCATATAATATTTACTTCTTGTACGTTTATTTCGAATATTATTGTTTTGACGTCTATTTACTTGAATGAAACATATTTCATAGAAACACAATTTCATGAATTTTATAATCACATTTTTTTATTAAAATGATCAATCAGCAGAATTTTTTTCAACGAATATTGTTCTTGTTTGATGTATTTTTGTATGGTAAAACATTGAATTGAATGAATTAAACACTAACACAAATATTAAAATTGTAGCGATAACTGGTAATCAGTGAGATCACGAATTACCTCCTCAATCCTTAATGATCCTTGGACTGTGGCAAAATACCAGTGTTTCGTTTGTGTTAATCATATGGAATGGTGTACACACTGAGCCACAGCCTAATTACATTAGTGCAAAATATGCGTGTTGTAGGTACTTTTGATATTGTGTGTTTTTCTGTATAATTTGTATTACAATGTACATAAAATCTGTAATTTGTTTTTGTTTAAATGCAAATAAATGAAATATCTATCTAACTATCGTAATATTATAGCAGCCACCCCTCGCGATAAATGGGAATTTTTGTAACATCATGGGACTTCACTCCAACATCAATACGGTACACCACTATTTGGAGACAGCGCGGCCGACCATTATTTTCCTCGCGGAGCACAGATATCCTCACCGGCCATACGTGCAAATGGCGACTGACAAAGTCATCGAGCAGTATCCGAGGATTTATTGATTTTGGGAGTCTTTAATTTCCATCATACCGAGTGCCTAATTACCCAGTAAGATCTGATCTCTCGACCGGTTCATTCTCCCACGAAAACTGCAGATATAGAGAACCATGCAAGCTCTCTACTGAATCGTCTGCTGCACGTCCGGAAGACCGGATTAATATAACATTTCAGTGAAAGCGCCGCTTGGCTCAACATTGTCTCATCCGGACCCAAGTGCACCAGACGTGATCCATCTCGGCCTACCGCATGAATTGGACAAGGACATTGAATACTGAGCAACTGCAGTAGCTGCGGTGATATTAGATGGCATGGAATGTTACATTCCCAACCGCTTAATGCTGCCGTGGGAGTTAAAAAGCGACCGTGGTTTAATCGGCCTTGTAGAAAAGTCTATCTTCTTAAATAGGCTGCCTACGAGACTTTGACCATGGCGTGTGCTAGTGAGGATCCTGCTAGATCATGTCGCGATACAGTAAGAGGGTGATTGCTAAGTTTGCGAGCGATTTGCAAGCCTTTCTTCGGGAAGCCGTGCTTTTAGGTCGCTTGCTAAAGCTGCTAAAACCACATGGTAGCCATATTACAAATGAGAAAGCCCATTTACTAAGAATCTCTTTGCTTCTACCTCGAATTTGAATGACGGGGGAGCTGTGCCATCTGCCATCCCGAGGTGTGGTAGATTAATGCGAACCAACGAAATGTCGGAAGGGCGTTACTCTTTCTATCTCTCAACATTCATAAGTCGAGTGGGCTACATGGTAAACCTACTGATAATTTAATGTAAACCTATATAGTTTCTATCTGAGGGAAGAAATAAAGATATATTATTATTACTGAAGCTGTGTGTAGTTTTCTGAGTCCTGTTCAGAACTAACACGCCTATTTGTGTTTTCATCCTCCACTGAACAAGTCTCGTCTTCATGGAGGTATCGCGCGAGTGATACTTAATATATTTGAAGTGTTAATAATAGGCTACGGTACCCGCTTTACATCAGGTGGGCCGTTTGCTTGTATGCCTCCCGACGTAGTATAAAAAAAATGGAAGACCACCAATATGCGCCCGATTTCCAGAAAGGGCGATAGATCAGATCCATCGAATAATATTGGTCTATTTATTGGTCTATAGCCTCCCTTCTCTCCAAGGTGATGGAGTGTGTGGTAAACACACGATTGCTGGCATATCTATAGGATCACAACTTGATCAATGATCACCAATACGGCTTTCGCCATGGTCGTTTGACTGGCGATCTTCTAGTGTATCTTACACATCGCTGTGCCTCAGCAATTGATAGATAATTATTTTATCAAAGTTACCAACGTAAAGGCTGAGTTGCGTAAGCCGTGGTCACGAGCGGACTGGCGGTGCGTGGCGTCGCTGACTGCGCTCGGAGGTGTTTTCTTCAACTACCCTCGCTTGGTATTTGTATTTGTCATAGTCACACACGACACTATTGATGACAACGGGCGCATTCGACGATAAATCGCAACTTTTAATTTTCCTATCACTTACTTACTTACGTAAAATTCTACCCTAACCCAACGCTAAGAATTTTGCCATTTGCTGTGTTTCCTAAGTTCCAGAACACGCTCCTTACATTTACGAAGAGCTTTAGGATCCTCGGTATCGAAATCTCCAGCAATGTTCAGTACCGTAGTCACGTGGAAGGGAAGATCAAGCCAGCGTCCAAGAAACTTGGTATGGTTAATAGAGCCAAGCAATACTTAAGTTCGGGGCAAAGACTTATATAAGTCTCAATTTATACCGCATGTGAAGTAATGTATTCACCATTGGGCGCGGGCACCTGTATTCTATCTAAGACCTTGTAATTCGCCGCAAAGACGAGCTGTGAGGATTGTTGATAATTATAAGCTCACACACGGTATTAAGCCCTTGAGTTTAAGGAAAGATTTTGCCGCCTTTTGCGTGTTCTACCGATTGTACAATGGGTTGTGTTCTGAAGAGTTGCTCAATATGATGCCAGTAGCCTTATTTTACAATCGCACCGCTCCCCGACGGTTAGGAGTTCATCCTCACACACTGGAGCCACAATGGTCGCGTACTGTACGCTTTCAGAGAAGTTTTCTAGTGAGTACTTTTAAATTGTGGAGCTCTCTGCCGAGGTTTTCCCTAGGCACTCAGGCTTCTCCAAGAAAGGCGTAAAGAGATTTTTACAGGGTCAGTAACGTAAGAGAGACGCCATTGGTGTTGCCAATGTCCATAGACTACGGGAACTGCTTGCCAACAGGCAGGCCATACGCGTTTTTGCCATCTTAGTAGCAAAAAAAAATATTTGAGTATACCTTCAATATAGTCATGAACAAAAATGGAGAGATTCAACCAACTTCGTAGTGTCGATCTTAGATATCGGTGTGCGATTAACTACATGGTGTCAATTTTGGATGTCGATATCATAAAAATTAACTCTCATAATTATTCCCTAAATACAAATAAAGTATAACTTCAATAAAATTATGGAAACCAAACAAAAGATATCTATTTTGTTGGTATCGTTTATATTTCAATACTAATTGGGTCCCGTTTGGGGACCCAACAAGGGGGTATTATTCCATCTTGTTAGAATAACTTGCTTTTTTAACAATACACAAAATATGAGACATTTGTTTGAAAAGCAGCAAATCCTTTTAATCCTCGTAGCGTCAACATGGAGAGCAAATATACAAAGACGACCTGTATTTGTGCTGAAATTTTTCTTCCGAAAGTCTGATTCAGCAGGGATTTATAATTTTCGCGTCTTAAAAATATTCGTCCCATGATATTCGTTTGTTTGTAGAATAATTTTTATTAAAGTTTGTGCCTGGTTTTCCTTTTAGCTGGTCTTATTTCAATATGAAATCAGCTTTTGGGTCAGTTGGCAAGTTAAGATGCACTGAGTTTTTAGAAGCAATTGATGACATTGCAATAAACTTATATATTTTATATACCACAATTAAAATTTCTCGAACAAAATAAATGTCACGAAATGACTCTAAATTTAATCTTTATTCGCTCAAAAGTTATAAATTTATCTCATTTTATTTTCAAATTCTAAACGAATATTTAACATCCCGTAATACTGTTAAAAATAAAGGATTGTAAATTAATTGTAGATTGGCCAAACATAGTAAAGAACTCAAAAATTTTGTCCCCTTTACATAAAACAGAAGTATATATATATATATATATATATATATATATATATATATATATATATATATATATATATATATATGTTGATAATGTAGTTATAGCCCAGGCAGTGATAGTCCAGTGGGTAAGGAACCGCCCTATTAAGCAAAAGGTCCCCGAATCCTGGCATTTAAAACATCAATTTAATGGCATGTGCAACTAAATTCGTGTTTTTAAATATATTTACGTATTTGTAACCCATTAGCAAAAATGTGTCGGAAGTACAATGAAGTCTCAAAAGATGGTGATCTTGACATCTTTAGTAACCGATTAAATACGTTTAAAAAGTCATGCCTAATCATCCTCAGCTCTGCAACTTAATCATGACCCACATAACAATGTATCTAACTGTCAATGTCACTGGCCGCACACCAGATTTTTTGGAGATTCAATTAACAGTATATCCAACTTATAAATATTGATTTGTTGGTTCTTAGGGATATTTCTGTGGCATGTTGATTCTTAATCCGCTAGTCCCTTTGAGCATACACGCTTAGGGTACTGAATTGGAAAATTAACTTTTGTGACCAGAATTATGTAACACTGTATATATTTAGTACCTGTTGTGTTGCCTTATTAAATAAATAAATTTGTAATTAGAACTTGCTCGGCGATGATGGTAAACGATGTTTTCTCACGATGTGAGGAAACCCGCATGCCCAAGAAATAGTATTTCGATAGACGTGTGAGACGTGTGAACCTATAGAAAGGTCTGGTTTACCTTGTGGTGGTCTGACGGCAGTCGCTCCATGTCAAAATCAGTATCTTCGAGTAATATTTAGGCTTAGGTAGCGGACCCCGCAAGTCCTAATGGATTATGGAACGGGATAACGCTAGGAAGCAGATATTAATGTAGTCGTTGCAGACTTTGTTTTGGTTAAGGGTAACAACTTACGAAATAATTGACCCCATGTATATGTGGTATTGAAAACAACATAACATTAGAATAAGCTAAAGCTTGTTATAGATTTTATTGTTTCATTTTAAGAGCAGTAGGGTAGGGTCGGTAGGCGCGTCATAGCAGCATGTCTGGGGAAGTACCTCCACCTCACAGAAAACCGCAGACAAATAACATCTCCAGAGGATATACTGTGTTGGCAGCAATGGTGGCATCGCACGAGTGATATCTTATTACAAGCGTCCATAGGCTACGGTAACCGCTTTATCAGATCGTATAAAAAACCAGTTATGAATGCGCAGTTATATAACAATTCATTTTTTTTTTTATTTGTCGGCCATTTTGGCCATATTCCTTAAGTGTTCCTAAACATTACTATTCCACTTTTTTATGCTAAATCCGAATCTGAAGTCAAAATTCGAATATTCGAAAAAAACGCACAAACAAACGCACACACAGACAAACATATACATTTCATATAGGAACGGGTTCCTGAAAGTATAAAACAACATGAATCAGTCTTGAATCATTAACGCGGTTGAAACCATGAAGCGCAGCTAGTTATTAAAAAGCTTATGTTATAGGCAAAGAGTATTCTATGTGCGTACTGTGAAAATCACTTTCCCGTTGAAATTTTATTGCTTTTATTGTTTATGTTCGCTCTCTCACGCTATTATAGCACTTTGGGTGTGAATTATTTGGCAAGTTGCTTGCAAGCCCATTAGAGGATTTATGTACTGGCTCCGCAATGTACACCGTATGAAAGCCCGTTTATATCTCCCGACATTTATTTACATAACGTCGAGAATCAACTAGCATACAGTCACCTGCCATGCGATTCTGTAAGAGCAAACATCCTTACATCCTCGGAAACATCGACTGTTATAGCCTTGAACACAAAATTGCAATTCCTTAGTGTCGCTTTTTATGGTTGTGCGACACTAGCGCCGCAAGGCTGCGTTTGGAATTGGAATTCTACAAGGCAAACAGCCTCGCGTACGCTTACAGCCTTATAGAATACCAAATAAAAAGCCGTGATCGCAGTAGACGATGTCAAAGCTGTGACATCTGTGATCACAGCGACGCACACAGCCATTACGAGTCGCTTAGAGAATTGCATGGCTGATGAATTATCATATACTATGAACGCTTGCAGTATAAGGGGTTATGCTCCTGCGTTGCCACCCCCACTGCTGACATAGTAACGACTGGCGAAGGTCAAGAGCTGACTTCTACTACTTATTTATATATTAAAATTTATAAAAAGAAGTTGCAATAACTAATCCAAATTATCCTCAGAGATCATGAATGCTACAGTATGATGGTATCATATATGTATGTATAAATTCACGCCAATCTCTTGCGTGGTAGGCAGAGAGAACGCGGTCCTTACGCACCTCAATTGCTTCTTTAACATTCATGGCTCTAAAAGTTATACAACGTCGGGAGTGATACATGCATACGGCCTACCTGATATAAAGCGGTTACCGTAGCCTATGAACTCTTGTAATAAATTAAGTATCACTCGCACGATGCCTCCTCTGCTGCTAACACAGCAACTCCTTAGAAGCTTACTGGTGACCTCACTCACATGCAGGAACACAACAACCGTTGCCACTTATGACATGACATCCGCGGCATGACTGCAGTAGTCCGCAAATTAATATATAAACAAGCTTTTATTTCCATGGTGTCAATGTTCAATTTACCCTGAAATAGCGAGTAGCATAAACTTTGAAGGAATTCTTACCTTCTCAATGTCTTATTGAATTAAATTATCATATATCTACATATCCTGCACCTCACAAAAAACCGCAGCCCAGTGACAGCTCCCTGGAGAGTTGTTGTGTTCTTGTGAATGAGTGGAGCTACCAGTAAGCTCCTAAAGAGTTGCTGTGTTAGCAGCAGGAGGGATAATGCGCGAGCAATACTTCCTGTATTACACTTTACATCAGGTGGGCCGTATGCCAGTATGCCCCCCCCCCCCCCCCCCCCCGACGTTGTATAAAAGAAAGAAATAACATTAAATTAGTGACAAAATTTAAATAAAGTATGTGAATGCCTTCTCAAACTGTATAACCATTTAACCAACTTAGTTTTAGCTAGTAAATATACCCAAAAAAACCAAAAAAAGAATTATCTCAGGAATAGCAATCACGGGTTCTACTCAATATCGGGATAACATATTTCTTTAATAATTCTTCACCATATTTATTGGCTGTTATTGGGGTTAATACCGCCCACTTTCAGAAATACTGATGTTGTAGCAACCGCTTCACGTCACGTGTGCCATCAAACCTCTAAAACCCAGAGGAAAATCAGACCATCCTTAGGTTAGGTCTTTAGTTCCTTATCCTTAGGTTAGGTGCGGAGACCCTCACGATGTTTTCCTTCACCGCCAAGCAAGAGACAATTATAAATATGTACACAAATACGAAAACACGAATTTATTGGTACAAGCCCACTTCAATAGTATAGAAAAACTAGCCATTACTTGCCTTGGCCTCATTTCAGACTGGGGTTATCGTAACCGTCCCGATTTCGCACCTCACAAAACATATCAGCTCTTGCTTAAGGGAAATTTGCAGGTTCCGCCGCGATTCCACTTCAATGGAGTATCAGTTGCAAATAAAAACTCGGTTTGGTACTTGGGATTACTGTTAGACAAAGGTTTTATAGTTAATAGATTCAGGCGTTATTTTGCGAAAGTCAAATTTACATGCAATTTGATTTAGAGTTAACAGACTACTGTACGCGGTTCCATATATTTCGACAAATAAATACACTGCGACTTTGTCATACCTGGGAAAAATCACTGACAATATAGTTCACATATTTAGAAAAAATAACATACATGTTGCTCTCAAATCCCATAATTCACTCAAATCACTTTGTAACACTAAAGATAAAATCCCGCCCAATAAAAAATCCGGCGTCTATAAGCTGTTCTGCAATGAATGTGAACACGTTTATATCGGTCAAACTGGTCGTAACTTTATAACACGGTTTCACGAACACGTATCGGCATATACAAACAATCGCCCAGAAAGGTCACACTTCGCCGAGCATCTCATAGACAAAGGACCTAACTTATCCCCCACTAATACATATCAAATTTTTCACACCATAGATAAAGGTTTAAAACTAAATATTAGGGAACAATTAGAAATTAATAAACATAAAAATTCTAAAATTACTCTCATGAACAAACAGACTGACGTAAACCATTCACCACTATTAAATATCTTTTCGCTCACACCATCCACCCCCACCCTCAATTCAATATAAGGGACGGCACTGCGATGGATTTGTCACTTGTAGCATGTTATTTTTCCAGATGGCGGAGCAGCCGAGGCAGAGACTACCGGAGCAGCCATGGCAGCGTCGGCACGTTGCACGTACTATCAGTAGTGGGTGGGTGCCGGCCGGCGCTAGGCCGCATGAACTAATTGGTGGCGGAAGCACACAAAGCAGGTTAGATCAAATTGTATACAAAGGTTTTAATTACATTGAACACATAAAGCAGGTTAGAGAAAAAAAAAGAACTTTTATGCGTTAATTCGAATTTCCATCTCGACGTGGGGCTTAACTTTTAAAACGTTAAAAATTATTTACACAGCCACATATTTAGGATGTATTACGTACGGTTCACCTGCATTGGCTATAGGGTATGGTAGCCCTATATATATATATATATATATATATATATATATATATATATATATACCTAGCACCTATGGTAGCCCTATATATATATATTATATATTATATATATATATATATATAATATATATATATATATATATATTATATATATATATATATATAATATATAATATATATATATAGGGCTACCATAGGTGCTGCGCGTCGCGCATAAGTTGCTGCAAAGTCAGCGGCTCGCTTTAATATTCTTATGTAAATCGTATAGAACTGTGAGCACCGAGGCACTACCAGTGCTGGCAGGCGTATTACCAGTTGACTTGGAAATTCAACGCCGGGCTTCAATGTACTACACCTCTAAAAACATACACCCTTACTTTATAAAACGCCGCGATAATGACAAAATATTTAGATTGTTCAAAGCAATTGACGAGGTATTTGAAACTTTACTGTCGGAATGGTAAGAAAGATGGGAAACTTCTACTAAAGGACGCCACTTATATCTGTTCTTTCAATCAGTGCGAGACAGATTAAGTAAAGAGTGGTTAGAAATCGATCATCCTGTTGCGCAATTTTTAACAGGGCATGGAAACTTTAGGACGAAGCTCTTTTCGTTTAGACTTGTGTCATCGCCTTTATGTGAGTGTTCTACAACAAATCATGAATTCAAGCAAACAGCACATCATGTTCTCTGGAAGTGCGATCTTTGGCATCGGGAGCGAACGATATGTTAAATTCCTTGCGTGTCACATCCGGGGTAGTATACTATTCTGATTTGGTGGCAACAAGGGAGAATTACCAGGCGTTTAGGCGGTTCTGCACACTATATTATTGGAATCGATGTGTTAGGTTACAGTAACAACTCACAGTTTAGGTCCCAATAGTGTTAGATATTTGATAATCCGTGGTGCACGGCAGTTGAGCTTCACTTGATTAGCCATCTCTTTGAGGTTTTAAATGCCTTATTTGTCATATTGCTGTCTCTCACTTTGCCAAGAGAAGAAGTCAATTCCAAAACTTCCTACTCCTACAAATTTCTTCTGATTAAATTCGTTGTGAGTTCCAAGGCAGCTGTAGTTTAACCCCCGGGACGGCAATGGACTTCACTGTTCATTGCCTTTTTTGTGGTCGCCGCTGTTAATTCTGGCTACACAGGAGACACAGTGGTGGGTATGAGTGGTGGGCCTGTCCCGAAAATAAAAATCCCACTTCAAGATTCGAACCGGTCAACAGTCTGGGTTTTTTTCCACTAAACTACCACTGCCCTCGTTAATATATGACTCAAATAGTTCATAATAAAGAATCCGAATATGTGAATAGTCTCAAACAGACTACGGAAGGCCCGTGACCTGCTTACTTAGTGTTACACCTCTCGACTTTTTTACACCGCGACCTATTTTCACTGAGCTACCTAAAATAAAAACATGGTAAAATATACTTTTGTGTGCTTTTTCTATTTCACTACGAGTACTGAATAAATGAAAAGCTTTTGAAATGTTGTTTTTATTCAGTAAAAATCTTTTTGCCAAAAGTAAATGGGATATTGCATTTATTTGGATACGCAAAAAAGCGAAGATATTAAGTGTAAAGGAATATTTTTTCATTATTAATGTGAAATAAAATAATTTATTTTTTTATTTATTATTAATGCTATAAACCATAGGTTTCCAACGGAGGCGGTACCGCCCCCCAGTGGGCGCTGGACCTTTTCGTGGGAGGTAGCGGGTTCAAAAGCAAATGGGGCGCGTTATGACAGTCAAGGAGGTGGTGGCGGCGTACCTACCTAATTAGAAATGTAATATAATAAAAACTTTGAATATACCTCTATTTTCATGAAATTTTTTTATCCAGCCGTCTAAAATGTTTATCTTATTATTATGGCGTAAATAAACATTAAAACATTTAAATAGGCATTAAGTATAAACTATTTAATTCGGTTTAGGAATGTCGGTAACAAGTCTATGCAAGTTGGTAATCAAAGACGTGATTTACGTAATCAAGCACGTTCCGACAAAAATACGGGAAATTGAAACAACCTGTTTACAGGGCAAGTGCACCGGGCATCGCAAACAAACAAAGGCATACAAGTTGTTGGGTGCTCGAAATCAAATCTTTAAAAGGCTCTTCTAGTATCTTATTGTTTTTGTGTGCTTCGTCAGTGATCCATACTCGTATGTGACTGATAAAGTAAAGAAGTCATTATAGCCATTAGTTTTATAATTTTCAATAAATCGGTTGAAAAGTTAATGTCATAAAATCGTAACAAATTGTGAGTTCCAAAATGTCTGAAACTACGAATAAATGTCGGAAGTACAATATTGAGTATTTGAAAAATGGATTTACGCAATTTATAAACCAATTATTATTATTATTTTGTTAACTACGTGTTTAATTTGCCTAAAAGTTGTTTCAAAGAAAGAGATAAAGACATGAAGCCTTCTAGGCTCCAAGAGCATTTGAATAAAATACATGGTGACAAAAAGGACAGAATTATCGTATTTTCAAGGAATTGAAAAGAAATATTTTAAATAGCCAAATCAACTATATCAAACCTTTTTGCATCGTGTTCTAGACAAGAAAATGATGAACTACGAGCTTCATATCATATTTCATGATTAATCGCAATTGCGGAAAAACCAAACACAATTGGTGAGGAATGAATTATGCCGGCAGTCAAAGAGGTAATCGAAACGTCGTTATTTTATATGTATAGAGTATGATTCGTGAATACGTTAGGAGTGTATTAAGGTGAATGTTCGTGTAAGAAGCACGTGTATTTGAGTAAACGTAATGTGATTTTGTATATATGTATATCAAACAATAATTTATGCGGCGAGAATATTCTATGATAGCAATTAAACCACAAGTATAGAAAGTATAATGAAGGTGTTTGTTGTAGACAAGAGTAATTTATTAATTTTCATAAGTTAAAACACAAGTTAAATATTTTAGACCCTTGTCCATATACATTAATTTACATATATACTCGTACAATAGTTCATATACACAATATACAATAATTTATGACCTAGGCTTCCTAGCCAATCGTTATGATGGGGAAGGTGTCTGTTTTACGGACGTAGACTTTGCCATATGCAGTCCAACAAAATCTGCACTCTTTAGATTTGGCCAGGTCTCTGGTCAAAAAATGGAGACGCACTCCTTTTTGGGTGAGTTGCTCAGACACAAAAATAGGGGTGTCCTCATTAGATCGGAAACCCAATTGTTTGGCACACTACTTGGACTTATTTTTAATATTATTTTTAATACAGTGCCAAAATCCCTTAGTTGCCATTTTTACTTACGACGGAACGAATGTAAATATGTATTTGGAACGTTCTTCTTTTTATCGACAATCTGACCGGCAAATTTTTATATTTGTTAAAAAAGTAAACATGTGATTTCTTTAGTAAAATGTACTTTGCTTGTAATTTTTGTTTTACTTCAAATTTTGTAGGAATGGTAAAAAAAAAATCAACACCTCACGAAAATGTTTAATTTTTTTTATTTTTCATGCAAAATCTGATCTTTAGTTTCTCATTACTTACTTATCAAGAATACAACCATTTCTTTTTAGCTAGCTCCATGGGACGGAATTTTTAATATAAACATTTAAAAAATGTTATCCAATACCACTCTGTCACATTTTTGCTTCTTAAGACCAAAACCTTTTTAATATTATGAAAGTCTTCCAATAAAGTAACTTGAAAATCTGGTGAACACCTTTATTGTTTAGCATGTAATACTAGAAAACGTTATTTTTGTAAATATTACCAATAAACTGGATCATACACTACTTGGAACTTAAATTATAAGAGGGACAAAATACACAACAGTTTCTAAGATTATCTGATTCATGTCATTTGTCTTGATAACTTTATTTTTATACAAAGTAATCTCTCATATCTCACGAATGCAATATTCACGTGTACCTTGCTCATGCAATTAAAGGTGATACGACATAAAAGGGATTAAATTTCGCTTTCAGGGTTAAGTTTCCTTTTTTCACGACACCGTCGCTGTCTTTCGGCCGCAGATAATGCCATTTTTCCATTTACCTGATGCTAACACCTTAAATTAACAAAATAATCGACGATGTAATAACCAACATAAGAAAACTAACAATCATCTATTATGAAAATGAACTAAGGCTCTAAGGTCCATACAAAAAAAGACCACTCCGTCACATTTTTGTGATAGAGGTGCCACGTGACAGAGGTGTAAAATAGCAGTGTTCGAGATTCTCAGCATTCGCCTAATTATAATTTATGCATAAAACTGGGCATATATGAAATATTTATCAGGAATTAATAAAATAATATTAAAACACAGAAATTACAATAATATTTGGAAGTAGTAACTTCCGTGACAGAGCGGTCGCTAAATAAACACACGCATCTGCTTTTACTGTTTGCGAGCGACTGACTGGTATTGCCGGGGTGTAGGGACGCATAGCGTGGGTCCAGAGTAGAGAGGACTATGCTCTTGTCTAGTGACCATGGTCAAAATTGCTAACGCACATTATTTTGTACCATAAAATGCGTGACAGAAGGTAGCAACAAAAATCATATATGTCGGGAGACAGCTAATAAAATATTTTTTTATTTAGTAATAAAAACATTAAAAAATATTTCTTCTTATTAATTTTATAACAAAGGTTAAGTAGTTCAGTAAATGTTTTTGGATAGAAACTTTCAATGTGATTTTTTAGTATGAGAGCAGTTTGTTTACATGAGTGTGTAAAGTAACCCATATGACGTGGCCCTGATACTGCTGGAATGCAGCCTGTAGTGACCTAAAATGATCGTCTAGTTTGTTTCATTTGTTTAGAATTTTAATTATTAGCGTGAATCTATAAACATTAAGAGCGGTTCAGGGAATTGATGGTTAGCCGGTTGTAGGCACGCTATTACGGCGTGTATAACGGTTCTTTGTGGAATACTTGACAGGAGCGCCTGAACCCTTTACTGACCAGGATAATGCTTAGGTCTTAAACCTTTAGCTAGCCTCAGCGTCTGCGCAGTCTTTTAACTGGAGGTCAGGAAAATTTCCTCTGACTTTTGCTATAATCAGCTTACGCGATTAATATAGTGACTTCTGTCATTATACCAATCTCGTAGAATTTTGCATAATTTTTTGATCGCTGCGCAAATAATTTTACTTATTTTGAGTATAGTGTACACTATCATTAATTATCCTTACAGGATTATTGTGGCATATTTTATAGGCTGGGCAATTTCACATGTGAGTTTAAATGGTCTGAGTAAACAATTCAGAGCCGCTAGCGAATCCAGTTGAGTCTACAGAAATCGGGCTGTGCGTAATTTTTGCCGCAAATCGGCTCACCTGGAGAGCGGTCTCCAGATGAAATAATAGCATGCACTTATCAAACCCGCGAGCTATGCTAGAATAATACTATAAGCTAAAGGTACTCTGCCGCCGCTAAAATTAAAAAGCGCATATAAATGGTGTCCCTGGCTATCACAAGTGCGCCATTCATAAACGCCAGCAAAATAAAAAGCCCTTCGCCTCAGCGAGATTGTATGAATGCGTCATCCAGTCTCACCTACCCAGAGGTACCTTGCAAAACAAAATTTAACTTAGCCACTATGCCACAGATTTAGGCATAGGCGTATGATTTTACTTTACTTCCGCACGCAGATCCTGGGGAAAAACACTACACAGAAATTGGGATAAAATAATGCAGAATTTCAGTATATCTTAAGGCTAAACTTAGCTTTCAGCAGGTCAACTTAGTTGGGCTGAGCTGCGGTCCCGCGAAGAACTCGTGGTCCCGTACTGTGCAGCGTGGAGTCGGCGACCGTAGGCTGTCCCCGGCGGTGTTGCTACGCTGATCTCGGCGCCTTCGCGTGTCGTGGGGAGTTCGAGTACTCGACCCTTTGTACGCGTATTATTTTCGACAAGAAGTATCTCTAAACCGAATTAATTATTATGATAAAAGCCGCGACGTCGCACGACCGCACCGCGAGAACTCCGGAATCGAATGGCCAATAATTATTATGATACGCGCCACGATGTCGAACGTCCGACCCGCGAGAACTCCCGAAACCGAATGAATCGTCCAGCCGCGCGCCTCCATACCCCGCTCCACCGCGCCCCCGTCTCAAGCGCTGGGTGACGCGCACTCTCATTGGTCAACTCAACTATCGCGTGGTAACAGTGGCGGCTTCCCACGCCCAAGCTGGCGACTCATTGTCGCCGTTCTTTTCATGCACGTGCAAACCTTTTAGAGCCCCGTTCATGTTTCAATATGATACAATAGATAGGCCGCCTTCCTTTGTCTTCGCCCGTCTTTTGTTATCGATAGCTTTTAAAAATTGCTTTTGTGCTTAATTTGTAGACGACCGCTTTCCAATTTTATGACATCCGGACGGCCTAACTAATTGTTTTATTTTCAATGCTCACCATGCAATTTACAAATTCCTGCCACCATGCATAGCATTTTTATGATATTCATACGACATGCGGTTATAAATGCCCGAAAATTAGACGTATGAAATGTCCAACCCCCCCCGCTGTCGAGGGGGGGACATACAACCCCTCGAAGTACATGTATACACAGCTAAGTTCGCTATCAATTCCACAATATAACTCATCAAATTATAATCTACGTTGTATCATTACAGAACCTTCCCCAGATTTTGTGAGTTGGTGTCCCCGATACTCACTCGTCAAAATCTTAATCTCATATGTACCCTATCTTAAAATTTTCTCTCCAATTCTCTCTGAACCAGCTCTTAGTGCCACACCCTGACCTCAATCGTTCGATAGCCCTATTCGTCTATATCATCATTGCTCTTTGTTCTAAACTACTAACCATCGCCCTTATGCTTTTACTCCATACCTAACGTCCTGTTCATTTATTTACCTCCTTACTTAGAATCGTCACTTCCTTCTTTCGTATAAAATATCTGGCTAAATTCACCGCATTATAATTTCCAACAATCTTATTAGATTCTGGTTCCATCAGACTATAACAGTTTTGATACGGTACGCCCACTATAACAAATGGCCCCTTATATAATAAGGAAAATTTCCGCGTTATCTTATGTTCTTTGTCCGATCGTACAAAGGTCTTCACCTTCACATAATCACCTATTCGGTAAATGACTAACCTATGCCTGTTGTCAAATTGACGCTTTCTGTACATGCTTGTCTTCTCCGCGGTTTTCAATGCTTTTCCGTGATTAATCTGTGGTTCGTTAGCTAGATATCGTTTCGTCCACTCATCACCTAACGCACTGTCAATAGTTAACAACTCTTGCCTCCCAAACGCTAGTCTGTCGGGTGCAACCCCTGTAGAACTATGTGTAACGTTGTTATAACACCTTTCTACATCGCTTAACATATTCACCCAACTTCTGTTGGACCCGAAGCAGTATGTCCTGATCATTCTTCCTAACTCGCGATTGACCCTCTCTACGCTATTCGAATTTGGGCAATACACTGAAGTGTGCGTCACCTTTATATCTAAATTACGTAAACTTTCAATCCACGTCTTTGAAATGAACTGTGGTCCTCGGTCGGTGATTATCGTCCTGATAGGTATCTCCTTATGAAATCGTTTTGCGCACGCAAGTACGCTACGCCCACTCGCGACCCTTAATGGATACAACCTTACGACCTTACTGTACACGTCCTGCATAACGTATATGTACTTGTAACCAAACTTACCCGCAGGTAACGGCCCATACAAATCCCCGAAGACCTTTTCTCCTAAAGCTTTAGCTAAAACTGGCTGGCATGGTCCTATTGCGTTACTAACGCTGGGTTTTGCCTTTTGACATATGTCGCATGTGCGGATTACGTCACGAACTATCTTGCTCATGTTAGGAAAATAATAACGCGTTCTCAGAATAGGCATTATTTTATACTGCCCAAAATGACCTATTTCCTCATGTATATGAATTATTAATTCCTCCTGTAGTGACTTTGGTATGACTAATAGGGGTTTTCCCTGCGTAGGTATGCTAAAGTACAATGTCTTCCCGACTAATTTGTAATACTTAAAGCCCTTAACCTCTAGACTGGCCTTCCCCTGACCTAAACAATCTTTGATATGTTTTAACTTCGGATCATCGTTTTGCAACTCGGCAATCTGTTTTAATTTTTGTAATACCGTGCCACGACTAGCCGTCTTAAACCAGTATATGTGCGGCTGTGCAGTGTTACCCACTTTTTCCGACCCTGCATCTCGTATGTGCCTGCTCAGAATGTCAGGTATAATGTTATCACGTCCCTGAATATACTGTATTTCGTAATCAAACCGTTCTAAGTACATTATCCATCTGGTAATTCGCGCCCCGAGCAATTTCCAAGACTTTATAAACGTCAGACTTTTATGATCTGACTTTATCACGATTTTGGCTCCTCTCAAATACGTTTCAAATTTCCTCAATGTATAAATCACAGCATAGAACTCCTGTTCGCTGACGGACCACCGTGTTTGCGGCCCTTTGTATGCGTACGAACAAAATCCTATTATTTTCTCGAACCCGTTCTTATCTAATTGGTAAACATACCCGCCCAGACCTATCGAACTGGAATCCGTCTGCACATAATATACACTACCGAACTCTGGCTGTGACAGCATGACGCTCTGTGTAAACGCTACCTTTAACCTATCAAACGCGTCCTGTTCCTCTGTACCCCACGTAAATCTTACTCTCGCCTGTAACAATCTATACAATAGTTCCGTTAATAACGCAAATTCCCGTATGAACCTACGGAAATAGTTTACAAACCCCAAAAATGAACGTAATTGTTTCACTGTCCTCGGTGCAGGATAATCTGAAACAGCCTCTACCTTCGCCGGGTCTAAACTAACTCCTTCAGTGCTTAAAATGTGCCCTAAAAGCTTCACCTCCCTAGCGGCAAAATTACATTTCTCTAATGAACAAGTAAATCCGGCTTCACGTAACTTGGTCAATACCGTATCGATCTGACGTATGTGTTCGTCTAGGCCCCCATCCGTGAAAATAGCTAAGTCGTCAAGAAAATTCCAACAGTACGTTCGCACTTCCGGCCCCAGTATCAAATCCATCGCCCTTGAGAATGAGCCCACGCTTGTTTTGAGCCCCTGTGGTAGCACATTATACACATAACTCTTCCCTTGGAACACGAAACCGGTATATTTCCTAGACTCGTGAGCCAATGGAATCGTAAAATACGCGTCCTTTATATCGATTACAGCAATATAGTTTATTCTGGAACCTGATTGTAATATATCACTCATGAGCGGTGCGCTCTCCGTTTCCCCGGCCATTAATCTGTTTAGCTCGCGCGCGTCCAATAATATCCGAATCTCTCCATTCTTTTTCAACGTACACGTTAATGGGCTACTGTAGTCCGTCGCCTGTCTGCTAATTACACCTCCCCGTTCCATTTCGTCTAACCTTGCCTTAACTCTTTCGCGATAAACATGCGGTATGGTGTACGACCGCTTAACAAAAGGTTTATCGTCCTTCATTCTAATCTCGTGTATATACTTGGTCGTGCGACCAATCTTATCGGAGAATAGCGTGACATGTTTCGTTAACACAGCCGACAGCTTAGATTTATGCTCGGCTGACAACGATGTCCCTTGTACGTACTCAACTATCTTACCCACCACCGATTTCTCCGAATGTTTTTCTAACGTACAACATTGGATTTGACCGCGTTCTCGCTCTTCCAGATCTATCTCACAAATCACATTACCATCATTAATAACGAACTTCGTTCCGTCCGTACATACCAAACCTCCTCGCGCTAACTGTATGAAATCAAATCCTAATATTAATTCCTTAGGTAGCTTCCTTAGAATCAACGTGGGTGTATCGATGGTACACTCACCTATCTTGATAGGGACTATGACCAAGCTTCCTAACTTCTCTTTACTAATACCAAACGCCCCGGCGATTCGAACAGCCGGTATAGGTATCTCAGCTAACTGGCTCAAACGTCCCTTTACTCTTTCAAAACAATCTTGTCTCAGGCACGTCACCTCACTCCCAGAATCAATCAAACCCTTTAATTGAATCTCACCTATTTCAACACTCACTTCCGGCAACGCTAGCCTCCTACCTTGCTCCTGATCCGCGTCTAAGACATCTATATCTCTAAACACTGTACATAAGGACTTATTATGCCTATTCATGCTTTCCACCTCTGAAGTATCTGCCAAACAGACTCGAAACTCCTCCGCCCTATGTGTTAACAACTGTGTCAACTCTTCTAAACCCATATTCGTTCCCATGTCACATATTTCATATAGCTTATGCTTAGCGCTTTCGTTGTTCGGCGCCCAGCCTAATCGCATTAAATAACGTAAAGCGAATCCCCCCCCCCTTCCCCCGAAATTAGTTTTTTGATACCGCATCAGCTTTTTCCGCTGTTGCTAGGCTCTTATTCGTCTCACTAGCTCGCGGCGCATCCAAAGCTGGTGTGAATTCTATCGGCCTCAACTGCGTCCTATTTTGCCTAGTACTATTGTTATACAAACCCCGACCTCGCATATTCTGTCCGCGGTTAGCATATGGGTATCGTCTTTGTCGATTCGTCAGATGATTATAGCGAATCGTATTCACCCGCACTGACCCATATCTCGTAGTCCCACGACTTGGTCTGAACGTCGCGCGACCTTCAGATGTACCGGCTGACGTCACTACGCTCGCCTCTTTGCGTACGTTCCGTTCCAAGTGACGCAGAAACTCCACTGCATTTTTAACTGACATACTCTCATTCCTCGCGAAAAATGCTACCTGTACATGCTGAGGCAATTGCCTGAATATGGTATTTACCTTTTCCGTCTCGGTAAAAGGTAAAGATAACCCGTATATTTTATTTAACTGGTCTGCAAAATACTCTTCCATTGTACCTACTCTATCGTCGTATTTCGCGGTCATGAACCGTTGTCTGATCAACTCCTGTTCACAGTTACTCCAAAATACTTGCTTGTAATCCCTTTCGAAGTCGCTAAAGCTAGCCCAAGAATCCCTATAAATATTCATCCTTGTCTTTGCGCTCCCTATCAAACTCTCTATAGCAAACGCCAAAGCTTTACCCGAACTAAAACTGTTCCCAGACATCTCTATGTAATTCCTCAAATCCCTTAGAAACAGCATAGGGTTATTTGATTTTTGCCCGTCAAACTGTGGTAGTTTTTGTGACATCTTAATTAGACACACCTGTTTATGCTCTGACTCATTCAGCACAAAGTTTTCGCGGTTAGTGGTAGACGGCACGCTCGCTTCCGAATCTGACGTAACGGAGTTACTCGCTCTAGCCTGCTCTAAATTCTCCAAACGTTGTAAAATTTTCGACAGTAATAGAGTCATCTGACTCGTCTCCGGGTTCGAATTTGTTGAAGCATTACTGTCCTCAGTACCTTTCGACTGTTTGCTGGTCACACGTGGCTTCCTGCCTCGGCCCATTTTACTAATCGGTAGTTCGATTATTAACTTATATATCCTACACGCAGGTGCCTGCTTATCGCTTGCAGACGACGCCTATTCAAAGTACGCTATCTATTCAAATAACTTTATTATCTTACTTTGCCTATCTACTAAATTCGCACTTGTAACTTAATGGTCAATTCCTCCTGACGTAATTATTTAAACAGTGTAATTAACTATACCCAATTTTCTCAATCGGACAATGTAATTAAATTATTACTCTCCTAGTTGTTCAACAGTAAGCAACCGATATTTAAAACCTTTATAATATACCTAAACTAATCTACATTAATAGCTTTTATGTCTAACACAGTTAAACGCATTCACTACATAAACACCTACTATTCCTATCGTTATAATATACCTACCTACTCTACCTTAATAGCTTTTATGTCTAACAGTAAAACGCATTCACTACATAAACACCTAACTATTCCTATCGTTATAATATACCTACCTACTCTACCTTAATAGCTTTTATGTCTAACAGTAAAACGCATTCACTACATAAACACCTAACTATTCCTATCGTTATAATATACCTCAATTAATTTTAATATGCTGCGTATAGCCTTTGTCGTTACCTATTATTTATAGATTCCGAAATTGTGAATATAATATTCGTAGTTATCTATGTCCTTGAAATGTTTCTACGTTGTGTATGTAATTTATAGCAATTTGATTCTTAAAGAATATTTGTCGAACTGATTATATTATTTTAGTCCGAATCAAATATCCTGTGGTCATCGGCAGCATCTGTAAAGTAACCCATATGACGTGGCCCTGATACTGCTGGAATGCAGCCTGTAGTGACCTAAAATGATCGTCTAGTTTGTTTCATTTGTTTAGAATTTTAATTATTAGCGTGAATCTATAAACATTAAGAGCGGTTCAGGGAATTGATGGTTAGCCGGTTGTAGGCACGCTATTACGGCGTGTATAACGGTTCTTTGTGGAATACTTGACAGGAGCGCCTGAACCCTTTACTGACCAGGATAATGCTTAGGTCTTAAACCTTTAGCTAGCCTCAGCGTCTGCGCAGTCTTTTAACTGGAGGTCAGGAAAATTTCCTCTGACTTTTGCTATAATCAGCTTACGCGATTAATATAGTGACTTCTGTCATTATACCAATCTCGTAGAATTTTGCATAATTTTTTGATCGCTGCGCAAATAATTTTACTTATTTTGAGTATAGTGTACACTATCATTAATTATCCTTACAGGATTATTGTGGCATATTTTATAGGCTGGGCAATTTCACATGTGAGTTTAAATGGTCTGAGTAAACAATTCAGAGCCGCTAGCGAATCCAGTTGAGTCTACAGAAATCGGGCTGTGCGTAATTTTTGCCGCAAATCGGCTCACCTGGAGAGCGGTCTCCAGATGAAATAATAGCATGCACTTATCAAACCCGCGAGCTATGCTAGAATAATACTATAAGCTAAAGGTACTCTGCCGCCGCTAAAATTAAAAAGCGCATATAAATGGTGTCCCTGGCTATCACAAGTGCGCCATTCATAAACGCCAGCAAAATAAAAAGCCCTTCGCCTCAGCGAGATTGTATGAATGCGTCATCCAGTCTCACCTACCCAGAGGTACCTTGCAAAACAAAATTTAACTTAGCCACTATGCCACAGATTTAGGCATAGGCGTATGATTTTACTTTACTTCCGCACGCGGATCCTGGGGAAAAACACTACACAGAAATTGGGATAAAATAATGCAGAATTTCAGTATATCTTAAGGCTAAACTTAGCTTTCAGCAGGTCAACTTAGTTGGGCTGAGCTGCGGTCCCGCGAAGAACTCGTGGTCCCGTACTGTGCAGCGTGGAGGCGGCGACCGTAGGCTGTCCCCGGCGGTGTTGCTACGCTGATCTCGGCGCCTTCGCGTGTCGTGGGGAGTTCGAGTACTCGACCCTTTGTACGCGTATTATTTTCGACAAGAAGTATCTCTAAACCGAATTAATTATTATGATAAAAGCCGCGACGTCGCACGACCGCACCGCGAGAACTCCGGAATCGAATGGCCAATAATTATTATGATACGCGCCACGATGTCGAACGTCCGACCCGCGAGAACTCCCGAAACCGAATGAATCGTCCAGCCGCGCGCCTCCATACCCCGCTCCACCGCGCCCCCGTCTCAAGCGCTGGGTGACGCGCACTCTCATTGGTCAACTCAACTATCGCGTGGTAACAGTGGCGGCTTCCCATGCCCAAGCTGGCGACTCATTGTCGCCGTTCTTTTCATGCACGTGCAAACCTTTTAGAGCCCCGTTCATGTTTCAATATGATACAATAGATAGGCCGCCTTCCTTTGTCTTCGCCCGTCTTTTGTTATCGATAGCTTTTAAAAATTGCTTTTGTGCTTAATTTGTAGACGACCGCTTTCCAATTTTATGACATCCGGACGGCCTAACTAATTGTTTTATTTTCAATGCTCACCATGCAATTTACAAATTCCTGCCACCATGCATAGCATTTTTATGATATTCATACGACATGCGGTTATATATGCCCGAAAATTAGACGTATGAAATGTCCAATGTCCCCCCCGCTGTCGAGGGGGGGACATACAACCCCTCGAAGTACATGTATACACAGCTAAGTTCGCTATCAATTCCACAATATAACTCATCAAATTATAATCTACGTTGTATCATTACAAGTGGTGACAGAGGGACACCCTTTATTTGTATGTAAAACACCTCCGTTTTTCGTATACTATGTCACAATAATTTTATAAAAAATATTAATAATCAAAATCTAGTTTTGAGGATATTATAATTGTTGCATTGTCAAGTGTATTTTTGTAAAAGAAAAAAAATATAAATATTGTATTTTGGAGAATAACATTTTTTTTTTTTGCGGAGAAGACAAGTCATTGTCGATAAAAAAGAAGAACGTCCCATTTAGGGTGAGAGTATGTTTGTGTGTGCACACGAATGTTCCTATTTATCTTCAAAACTGCTTCAGTAGAGATGGGCGGGTGTGTAAAATATGGGAAAGGTAAAATTAGGAAGGAAGGTTAAAAGAGGTAAAAAGAGTATATATTAAAAATGCAATAGTTCTCAAATAAAACAAAGCCATAATGATTTCAGATTGAATATATAATTCGTATAAATTAGTGAATCGCGACGATTATTTTTGTATAAATTGCCGAACACAGTAGTGAAAAACTGAGATATGAAATATTAATTTGTTATAAAATTAAAATACAGTTTTTAAAAATACATAATAAGAACCTTTGAAATAATTTTGAACTTTGGTAAATTTAATCCCTGATTTCTAAACAAACGGAAAGAATTTTAAATGGTTAAAACACAGAATATGAACATTATAAACAACAGCAACAGCAAGTAAATAATCAGCACGAAAATATTAAAATTTACTAAAACCTTCACCTTATTATTTAGTATACACAATCTCACTTTGGTACTTTAAAAATATATAATATAAATCTTTTATATTATTCTGAACAGTATGTAAATAATCACATATCACTAAATAATATGCAATTTAAATTTAAATTCACGTTAAGTCATTGCAACGCCTTGCGCCACGCTATATATGTTACTAAACCTGTTAAAAGAACTATCAAAATTAAACACCCAATATCGGCTATTTACCAGAGTTAAATAGGTTAAGCGCTATGTAAACTTTTATGTAAAGTTTTTACGTTTATTTTATGTTTGTTTATGTAACTTGGTGTACTTATTGTTTTCAATTTGTTACAATAATGGATATTTGAGGTTTTTCTTCGGTTGATAATGAAGAAATAATAGTGTTTATAAGTAAACTTATTATAATAAAGGGAATTAGTACAAAATCCTATTTATTCGAGACCCTGAGTGATGAAAAATTCACTTTGTTACATCCCAAGCTCAGAAGCATAACGCAACAAAATCAAGAAACAAGCAAATAAGATGGAGGCTAAATACCCATTTTGTATCAAAAATTGACAGGCTGGTACAGCTTCGTGCAAGAAGTCACTAAACGTAATCATGATAAACACATTTAACGATTTAAAAGTAGTTAAATTTATTTAGGTATAGTATAGTAGAAATTTGGTACAAGCCACCCTAATATGTTAAACATTTCTAAATAGTTCTCATTCTTCATCACTACTACTAACTTTTAAGAAGTTTATGTCTCTCTCCAAGACTCTTCGAGAGAAAACGGAAAACAAATAAACAAAAATATTGTACTCGTATCTCAATCTACGTTCTGCAACGAAAGTAGGTATTCCATACAATCTTATAACAATCAATACACCGAATGTAAATTCCAGTAAATTTCTATAAAGCTACGCAACACAAAAGCAAGAAAAATTGTATAATAAAAATAAAGGAATGAACGTTGCCTGCACAAAGTAACATATTTAATACTTCGTTTTGTACTCGAAGCAGAAAAAATTCGCTTCAAAGTCACAACACAAAATTGGCAATTATATATTTCTTACAGAATTGTTAACAATAACAAGTCGTTAGAAGTCAGCATTTTATTGTTCATGGACACTTTGATCCTATTAAACATATTTTCCAATCTCATCGCTCACTCCCTCAGTCACCGTACTGTTTCATAGATCGACACCTGATACAGTAACGTGACTAAGCGAATTACTGCCTGAGGTGCATTTTTCGTTTTAAATCACACAATTATCATATCAAAAGTAAAACAAAAAACATTTTTTTCGTAGTTTAGTTTTATGCATTAGTTTAGGTATTAAAAATCATAAAAAATCTAACTGTTTCTATACCAAAAAAAACTTTAAACTTTTAGTTGAATATAAACGCGTTAAAATCTCAGGCCATTGTTGTAGGCAGTCCATACTACATATCAAAGCTGCAAAGCGTGGTATGCCCAAATATAGTCCTAGATGGGAACATCATTCCTTTGGCACCCACTGTCAAGAACTTGGGCATTACCATTGACCAAACTCTATCCTGGGCCCCTCAAATCGGTGAAGTCAGCCGTAAAATTATTGCATCGCTCCACTCATTAAAACGCCTCCAGTATTTTCTTCCTCTGGGCACAAAAGCTTTGCTTGTTCGCTCTCTACTTCTTCCTATACTTGACTATGCGGATGTTGCATATTTAGATCCTACTGAAGACCTCCTTAATAAATTAGAACGCATTCAAAATATGTGCATCAGATATGTCTTCGGTCTGCGAAAGTTTGATCACATAACTGAATTTCGTCACAAACTAAATTTACTACCTATCAGACATCGCAGAAATATGCACATTCTCACGTTGCTTTTTCAGGTTCTATTTAATCCCTCAGCTCCAAATTACCTCTCGGAGAGATTCGAGTTCCGTGTACGAGATGATCGCTTACGTCCTAGCAAAAACCTGATATTGGAGATTCCATTATACAATTGTCATCCCTATGCGAAATCTTTTACTGTGCAGGCGGCGCGTCTTTGGAATTCACTTCCAGGTGATGTGAGAATGGCCCCGTCTGTCCAATCTTTTAAGTTAAAATTGTTTAATCTCTGGTTTGATGCACCTGAAAATTTGAGCTAATTGTCTACTAGTATCTGATATGTATATGTACTGGTATTTATGTGTATTGTATGTATTTGTGTATGTATGCGAAGATGGATATGTTAGTATTTATATGTATGATATTTATATACGTTTACGTTTATCTATATGTGTAACAGATTGATTTGTTTGTTTATTAATATAGTGTGAATGACTTTGTGCTCATACCTACTTCATTAAATTGACATTTCCTATCAGGATTTCTATGGTTGACTGGAAGAGATCCCGGATGGGATAAGTCCGCCATTGTACAAACAATATTTTATCTGTATTTTGTTTTTCTTTGTAGTACAATAAAGATTATACAAACAAACAAACAAAACTTCATAAATTGAATCATTGTAATATTTTGAACATATTTTACTATGACAGCATTAATGTGAATGTTGGAATTACGGAAATACAGCTAATATTTAGATGAAATCCATACATTTCTTCATAGGTTTCATAGTGTGTTACGTCATCTACCGCGGCCTCTTAGTATGAAGCGTTTTCAAGTCACGTGATGAAATGCCACAGACATCATGACTCAACTCAATGAGACAACAGACATCATGACTCAACTGATGTCTGTTGTCTCACATGGTGGTATGTTATCGCCATAACTTGTCTGTATGTTCATCAATGATTTGTCAAAAAATATATATTTTTTTACCACCTACACGAGTATATTTGCTTCAAATTTATAACCACTTTCCGTTCCCTGAGACATCGGTATGAGTATGGTATAAATGAACTCACTGCAGTGTAGCAATGGATTGGTAAGCTTTGGCCTCTTAGTCAACCCATCGATTACCGAGAGAGTTACTAGTCGATTACCGGTAATAATGGATTGTGGTAAAACCACAATTCATTAAATATTTATCGGTAATCGACTACTACACATACAATTCAGTGATTTGCCGTTATATATAATGGTCGTCTGGTTTCCTTCATATTAGAACGAAAAACTCAGTCCTGATCATTATTGAAACTTTAACCTGAACAGCATTAACATTAGTAAACGTGTGCATTACACGTTTTAGCCACTCAAGCGACTGCAAAAGTTTTAAACTTTAAAACTAAAGTTATACTTACTCAATCTCTTCTAATCCTTATACTTAACTGATGTTTCTAAACGAACGTTCTTAAATATAGCTGCGCCCTACCGGATCTTCATTGCCTAGTTGACAGGGTGTACCACATGTAGGTGAGTTTGGCTTTAACTTAATAATAATCATAGTCCATAAAACCCGTCCGACTTAGAACTATTTATCTGTTGTCGTTTTATAATCCAATATTTGAAAATTACTGTTACGAGTACATTGTTTTTTATTCAGGAGACATGTTTTATTTAGAAATCATAAAAGGTAAGGCGATTTCTGAGCCTTTCTATAAGTATAGGCACTGGCTAATGGCTAATGCGTATCTGTTTCAAATACAAGGTAACTGTTCAAACGATGGTTTGAAGAGTTGTGCTGGAAGTTTTTAACAGATACTTTTTGATATTGTTAGGGATGATTAAAAGATAGCTCTCACGCTGGTTGTAACAAAAAAATGTCATAACCTAAAAGACCTAACAACTCTGTGACTTTTTACGTTTTTGTCAATTTTCGTGTTCATTCACTAGGCTCTTCTAGGCGGGCAAAAGGTATTGTTTGCATGACGTAGGTTTTAGATCATTTCTACACACAATATGCATAATTGCACAACATCATACAGCAACAATTATCCCTGATGCAATTTCAGTAATGGTTCTGCAGTGTCGGCTGACAATAACCCATTAATAAATTAATTGTTTGTTTCTGCACATTCATGCGATTTGTCATGAAATGCCATCGTAGCGTAGTATTTGCTCTAATTTGATTGCAAATTTGCGACAGAAGATTATCATCCTTTCTATAGATATGATTTCATTAGACACTGCACGTTCCGCAGTTTTTAGCAGACAAGGTAATCCTCCATCTAGTAACTTCAGTCATCAGGTGATAAGAACTTAATGAATTGAAACGTCTATAACCTTAATATTCATTAAATATTGTAGATTTGTATAATTTCAGTTCAATTCAACTTATTAGCCATAGATTAAGATTTCAGAGGATAACAGTTTCATATTAATTCAATGTTTAGTTCTGTTTAATACGTGTTGTCGTCAACTGTAGCTGCAAACTTTAAAATGCATGCCTGATGGTAAAAAAATTACGCGAAGCCCAGAATATATATATCGCTGCGTATGAGCGGTCGGTGCTGTGCTAGCCTTCGATCTTCTGTAAAGTTGATAGAGATAATTATTTTTTTTACAGTACATAATGTACAGAGTAAATGAAAATTTCAGCAATTTATTCAAATGAAGAATAATAAGATCAGAGATTATGTCGATATATACCTATATTAGTCAGCAATAAGCTTTATGCCTATCTATATATCTATATATATTTATATGTATATATATCTATTATTATTATTCTTCCGAACCTTATCCCGTTTCCCTTGTCTCAGGATCGGCAAAGTCCGCCACCTAAGTCCAAGGATTTAGCGAAGATGCTGATTTTTAACATAGAGCCACTGCCGACTGACCTCCACAGCAACATAAAGGGCATATTAAATGGTTCATTCCTAACGAATATAAAAATCTTTCAGCAAAAAAAAAACACTCAGTCTCTAAATACGATGCTGATACGTCCAATGTAATGTAAATACAAGGCATTTAAGTACTGTATTGTATAACTTCACGTCAAATCTCTTTCTGGATAGGCAGAGAGAACAGAATGCCACATATCTTAGTCCTTACATACCTCACTCACTTCTAAATTTTAAGTGTTGGTTGGTGCGGCGAACCACTTCTGCTATAAAAGCTTGTATGCTGATATAAAACTTATTAAGCCTAATTCATGACAATGTTTTATCTCCTTGTTCGTATAATTAATCAATAACAATTGCTACGGACATAAATACGGTGCTGATATGTCTAATAGAATGAAATACAAGGAGCATTTTAGTACTGTATTGTATAGAGATAGGCAGAGAGAATAGAATGTCACATGTCTTAATCCTTACATACCTCACTCACTTCAAAATTTTGAGTGTTGGTTGGTGCGGTGAACCACTTCTGCTTGTATGCTGCTATAAAACTTGTTAAGCCTAATTCATGGCAATGTTTTATCTCCTTGTTCGTATAGTTAACACATTCCTGTAAATAACAGCTCGTCACATCATTTAACAGAGGCTGGATACGGATGTGTTTATTTATCTATACATGTAAATAAAATTGGAGTGTGTTTGTAATATTAAAATAACCGCTTTTTACTAAATGCATATGGATGTATATACGGTACATATACCAAAATGAATATTTTTACAATTTTTGTCTGTCTGTCTATTTGTTCCGGCTAATATCTGAAACGGTTGGACCGATTTTGACGTGACTTTCACTGGCAGATAGCTAATGTAATAAGGAGTAAATTAGGCCACTTTTATTTTAGAAATTTCATTTATTTTTATGAATATAAATAAATAATAAAAAAATAACTATTCCGCACGGACGAAGTCGCGGGCACAGCTATTAAAAATACATAGTTAATTAAACAGAATTGTGTCGGTCCGCTATTGCCGATGAAAGTAAACATGCCGAGATAGAGCGCCGATCGTAATCCGATTTTCAATTATTATGCAAACTACAGTCACTATCGCTAGTTTCCGTTATATCAATATTTATGTGCATACAATCCAGGTGAATACAATGTAGTATAAATCTCTTACAAACATTATTAAGCCAAATTCTACCTCGCCTACATGTGGTACACCCTGTCAACTAGCAAACGAAGATCCGATCCGAGCCGATCCGAGCGCTTTTTTGTAAGCAATACGACTGAGAAAGTACGTCCGCCTCCACCCTGACAATGGACTACAATATAGTTTCTCACCACCAAATGCGGTACAAAATAATCTAAATAAGAAAACACCCCAATTTCAATAGAGTAGATGGTTGGCAAGCACCACCTGCTTGGGATCCAGTCCTAAAAATAATCAAGTCACAAACCCAGAGATCTACTAAAAAACGTTCGGACACCGTGAGCGATTTTTGTGTGAATCGGAACATATATAATTGATTCAACCATGTCGGTAGATGTAATAATTGAATATCCAATGTAAGACAAATGTCACCTTAGTCTTCCTGCGACCACGGACGCTGCAAAACGTTCGGAACGTCAAGTTCAACAAAATAAATAAAATACGCGATATTTCCTTTAAAAATTGTTTGATTCAATGTATAACAATCGCAAAAACCTAAGACAGTACTATAAAATAATCTCTTGAGCCTAGCTTTATGAAATATCGCTAATACGTATTCAGTGTCAATTTTACATTGTAAAAACCCGTGAAAAAACAAATTTATACGATCACAGCTTAACATTCCAGTATTTGTCGTTTAAAGGTATTTCCGGCCTCTTAACATAAATATTCCACAACTTACAACTTTATGGTGCTTCATACATTTGGTTTTAGAAAATAATAAAACGTATTTTAACGACCCGACATGTGCAAATTTCACCCTTTTCTCCTATTTACGCGACTGCGTCAAGATGGTGTGTAATATTCCACAACTTACAACTTTATGGTGCTTCATACATTTGGTTTTAGAAAATAATAAAACGTATTTTAACGACCCGACATGTGCAAATTTCACCCTTTTCTCCTATTTACGCGACTGCGTCAAGATGGTGTGTAATGGTTTCAAGTTAATATGTCTATGTTTGTGTACATATATCTGGGACAGTCCATGTATGACCCCTTGCCTTGGCTGCTTGTCTCCAGTCCATTGGGACCCTTTAAGTTCTCCAGCATAGATACCAGAAAGCGTCACGGACGTAAAGGCCACCTAGTTGGATCAACTCGGCTGTGACTAGATCAATTCCTGCTGACTTTCCATTTTTCAAGCTTTATATCGACCATTTGATCTCATCCAGTTATGCCTTACGTCGGACGTCGTCAACGTGGAGTAAGAATCAGACTCACTCTTATTGCCTGCGTTCGACGCATAGTCATACATTTTTTCAAAATATTCATTCCAACGTTCTAACACTTCCTGAGTGTTCGCAAGAATGACACCAGCTTTAGACATTATCTTGTCCATTCTGGATGCCGACGAACCACTCCGAGACTATTTTTTTTCCTCTCTCCAAAAGAGTTTGGTATTTGCCTCAAAGTTTTTCGTCAGCCTCTCTTGCTCATTTATAATTTCTTCTCTTTCACTAAAGCCTTGGTTTCATTCCTGCATAGACGCTACATTTATTTGTTCGTTTTTCTCATATTTTCATTTAAGAGCAAAGATGTTATATAATCAAGCCACGCTTTTCTCTTTCTTGCTACGTAGGACCTCCGCATCCCACCAGGCATCTCCTTTCAATGTTTTATGCCTCTTTGCACATCCACTTCGCTTCTTTTGCAGTATCCATCATACCTTCTTTTAAAACTTTCCAGCTATCATCCGCTTCTGAATCGAAAAGGCTTTCATTTGCAAGTCTTTCACTTACCAGATGTACATACATTCTCCTTACACTTTCATATTGCAATTTTTCGCTCCTTATTCTTTCATGATCTCCGAAAGGGATACGCAATCGTCAGTGCTCTACTTCTTGAAAAGTCCCACAAACCGGCTTACCACCATTTCAAGAGTGGGACCTCTAAAGGCTCTTGTATCCATTATAGTATTTCGGAGGCGTCATCTAGTAAAATCACATCAATCACACTTTTTTGGTCATTTAGTCTTCATGTATGCGTGTGAATGTCCATGTGATGAAATAAAGTATTCGACATGAGGAGATTTCGTTCCATACCACCATATCCACCACATCAACCCTTATTCATCCCACTGCAGTGATACGGGTTTCCCTTCAACCGAAGGTGTTTAGAGTATACTCCACCACGCTGCTCAAATGCGGATTGGCAGAGGCCAGTGGTTTCAAGCCGCCGAGGGTCACTGACATAGCTTAACGACTGTCATCTATCGGCAACAGCCGGGACTGACGGCTGCCCTCCGAAGCACGGAGAAACTCGAAATAGATAAACCCATCCATAGACAGGCTGCAGTCGACGTTGCTTAACCAGCGTGTTTGGTTAGAATGACAATGGTATCGAGCGTTCCATACATAAATCTAGAATTGACTTACCTGCTTCGTTCACCCTTTTATCTCCATACGGACCAAGAACAGCTTCATAGCCGTCTCTCTTGGTCCCAACCCAATCATTCAAATCTTCACACGTAATCTCTCTTTCATTCGCTTCAGCTAAATCCAGAACATCCCTCACAGACTTTAAGAGAGGTAGGGCGCATCAAAGCAGCCCGTCTGGGAAAGTACCCCTACCTCACAGGAAACTGCAGCCAAATAAGAGGGTTGTTGTGTTTTCCTGCGTGTGAGTGAGGTCACCAGTAAGCTCCCAAGGAGTTGCTGTGTAAGTAGCAGAGGAGGCATCGCGCGAGTGATACTTAATATATATCTCAAGCGTTAATAGGCTACGGTACACTTTTTACATCAGGTGGGCCGTATGCTTGTATGCCTCCCGACGTAGTATTAAAAAAAAGACTCCCAAAACATCTCAAGTTCTTGAGCACACGCTGAGGTTACGGAAGCGTATGCTGCAACCAGAAATACTAGCGTGATGCCCAGTTTTACACGAATCTAGAGAAGTCTAAGCCCTACCAAAATACTCTTACATCAATGGCTAAGTGAGAGCAGAGTACGACACCTACACCAGCCCTGGCACGATCGTCCCAGTCACGGTCTACCCCAGACCATAGGGCATCGAGAGCCTCATCTCAACAGCTTCAAAGAAACTCTGTGTCCTGAACAGGGTGCGCCGATTCTTTACGCCGGACCCCGACTTCGTAGGGGCATTGGCTCGCTAAGCGTATTTTACCGCCTTTACCATTGTGAGTGCTATTTTCCTTCTCCCACCCTCTCCCTTCAGTCATAGAATCACACGTGCAGGCTTGCGATGTCATTATTCCACGGTTGAGAGCATTTCTCCGCGTACTGGAAAGATCGGCAACCGTTATCTCTGTCGTATCAACTCTTTTCGCTTACCACCAGGCGAATCGAAGCCACTATGCTGAGCTGATGTAAAAAAAACCACGAAATGTATTTAAATATAATACAAAAATTGAACATTTAAAATAATAAGATGTTGGCAAAGAAAACAACAAACAACATCCTTCAAATTTCAACTGCTACTGATTTATTTTGTAGTTATGTACTAGAAAATTATTATCGATATATTTACTGCATTGGCATACATATGAGATTCAATGAAAAGGAAATCGGTGGCATGGCCACTTATCGATAGATACGTCCAATGGTTCGGAACTCGCCGTGTATTGTCCATTTACGCATGCAAATGTGCACTACTGCACATAGTTTCGCTTCCGAATCGCATTTCGCTATAACACTCAGAATTTACGAGGTCATTATTTCATACCCAACTTTATATTCGACTTGCTGCAGTGACCATTTTACTAACTTTTATGGACACGCATAAATTCAATTGACAGCCGAATGTTTTAGTTGCAGTTGCTTTGCAGAATAAATGATTCACTATGTCAAAGATACTATAACAAGTGTAATATACAAAAAGAATTGGACTGAAAGAGAGCGTCATTGTCAAAAATAAGAAGAGGCATGCTCCGACGGTGGAAGGATGTAGGAGCCGAGGAAGGCCAAGACTAACATGCCATGACCAAATTGACCGTGTTCTATCAATAGGTGTGATGTCAGGAGCCTTAGAAACTGACGAGCGTGCATGAGAAGATATGTTAAAGAAGCGAGTGAGGTATGTAAGAATAGTCATGTGGCGCTCGGTTCTCACTGCCTACCCCGCAAGGGTTTTATTTATTATTTACTAGCTACTCGACCCAGCATCGCACGGATGATCCAATCGTTACCAAACTTCACAGGATCGCCTGCTGGGCTAACCTGAAGATTCACTGAAAATTTCATTAAAATCTGCCTAGCCGTTTTTGAGTCCATAGAGGACATACAGAAAAACATTCATTCATATATATATATATAGATTTAATAATCTCGTTTCCTAATCCATTAGGATTGGCGAGGTCCATTAGCTAAGCTCATAGATTTGGCGAAGATACTAATTTTGACATGAGACGACTGCCGTCAGATTACGAAAAACGAGAAGACTACTAAAACGAGACTTAGGTTAGCTCAAACGTCTTTTGAAATGTTATTTCTTGAACGCGTGGGTTTCCACATGATGTTTTCCTTCACTACCGAGCAATTAATAATTACATAGTTAATAGATTCAGGCGTTACTTTGCGAAAGCCAAATCTATATGCAATTTCATCTAACCTGCTTTGCGTGCTTCCGCCACCAATTAGTTCATGCGGCCTAGCGCCGGCCGGCACCCACCCACTACTGTTAGTACTTGGTACATGCCGACGCTGCCATGGCTGCTCCGGTAGTCTCTGGCTCGTATCGTAAGAATAACATGCTACAAGTGAGTCACTTGTAGCATGTTATTCTTACGATTAACGTCTACAACGCCTGATGATGCCTCGTGGAGAGGCGAAACACGTGTCGCAGTGACGACCAGGCCAGTCGTGGCAGCGACGGTGGTGGTGGGGGCATGCGGATTCTGTTCCAGATGACGGACGACCGCAGCAGCCGAGGCAGAGACTACCGGAGCAGCCATGGCAGCGTCGGCATGTACCAAGTACTAACAGTAGTGGGTGGGTGCCGGCCGGCGCTAGGCCGCATGAACTAATTGGTGGCGGAAGCACGCAAAGCAGGTTAGATCAAATTGCATAATAATTACAAATATGTGTAAACACGAATTAGTGGCACCCGAGAGGATTTGTATCAGGGACCGTTGGGTTAGAGATTGATTCCGTATCCATTGGGCTATGACTGTACGTCCCACGTTAACGTTAGTGAGTTGAATGTCTTTGTGGTATATAATATACAAACTGCTATACATGTATATTATATATAGCTACATAGATCTAAACTATACGGTTCTTGTACCTGACGCCAATAATCTTAATATACGAGTATATAATTCTTCTGTACGAATGTTTGTCACGTAATTCAGGAAGGGTACCGATTTGGATGAAATTTTGCGTCTATATTTAAATGGGTTCCTTGATGGTTCGAAAACACGAATGGATCCGGTAGGTGGCGTTGACATCGCTGTGTCACCACATCTTGAGACTAAATTTAGTCGCGTAGTAGCCTTTATTTCTCTGTACACCTGAAATTCTTTCTGTTAAAAAAAACAAAGTTCAGGGTCGTAGATGTAACCATAGAGCGATTCAATTTTCATACGGCGCCATCTATTGAACTTTACGGGAGGCAGCGTATATTTATTTTATTTTTATTACTTAAAAAATGCGTAGTTATTTTATGTCACAAAAAATACGTATTCTGTGAAAATAATAAAAACAAAATTACAAAGTCCCCCGAAGGGGAAGATATTTCCCCCTAATTTTAACAGTTTTTAATTTTTTAGGCAGGAACCCTAAATATTTACTGGATAGAAAGTACCATATATTCTGCTATGAACAGTCCTCTACCTACCAGTAAAAGTACCGTCAAAATTGGTTCAGCCATTTCAAAGATTAGCCCGGACAAACAAACAGACAGACAAAAGTTAAAAATGCGTATTTAGGCTTTGGTAACGTGAAAATAATAATATGATCTTAAGATAAAACCTTTTATTTTGAAATCACAGACAGACACTTCAATTTTATTTATATGTATAGATTATTATATAATGGATAGAACTCTAATTAAATACATTTGCATTGAGTATCTTACAAAGCATCTCTTCATAACTCCGTACGATCTCGCACCGAGCCCGTGTCATTACTATAATGAACATTCACATAGAAGCCATCAAATCGCAGCGGATCATCAAACCGCAGACCGACATCGAACAATATGGGCATAATGCGAACTGTCATTACGCGTTTTCAAAGAGCTCGAACTATGCGACAACCACACAACAAAGCAGTTCCAGCAAACTTCTGTAGCTATTCGCAATTATCTAAATGCGAACCTCCGAGGTGTCGGCATCTACACTCAACATCAAAGGCATTGACGTCTAAAAGCTTCAACTTGCTAGAGTAATTATTAAAATGGATCTCATAATTTTAATGTACTGAAATGACTCAATGTTTATTTGCAATTTTATAAATAAACAAATAAATATTGTCGGACAAATTACACAGCGCCGCCTAGACCCAAAGTAAGCGAAGCTTGTGTTATGGGTACTAAACAACTGATAAACATACGTAAATTATTATGCATAGAAAATACCCAGACCAATACAAACAGACATATTCATGCACACAAATGTTTATATCGCCTCCTTCTGGTAGCTAATTGAATAGATTCTAATTGAAGTTTCGTCAATATTTGTCTCATGTCACCTTGAAGACTAATGTCAACCTTTATTCTGTCGCACCTCTGGCAGAATTCCACAGATCCTCCAAGTGTGCTTGAGAATGTTGCGGTTTAGATGTGCTCGCTCCGACGATGTAAATCAACATTGTATAATCAATCATTGACTCCAGAGGTCTATTAATCCATCCGAATTCAAATATAGTTCAACGAAGACTAGAGTGAATTTGTCTCCGACCGAACGTGAAGCGCGTGTCATAGTTTTCAGTGACTTCGGGTTATATTAGTCTATCATCCAAATATATAAAAAATAATATTTGTCTGTATGTCCTCTATGCACTCGAAAACGGCTAGACCGATGTTATTGAAATTTTCAGGGAATCTTCAGATTAGCCCGGGGGAAGATCCTGTGAAGTTTGGTAGCGATTGGGTCACCCGTGAGAAGCCGGGGCGGGTAGCTAGTTGTTATATAAATCCGTCGCTCTGTATTCAAGATTTTATGCACGTTTAAGGTATCACAAATAATATTTATAAATTTTAACCTAATTATGAAAAAGAACTTGCATGAGGTCTAACTATTCTTCGGCCGCCTGGATCCTACGTAGCAGACAAAGATACTGACCATAGAACTAAAGGAAGGACACAAGGATGTCAAAGAAGGAAATCTTATGAGATCGGTGGCGCAGTGGTTAGTATGGTTACTATGAAACCAACGCTCATGGGTTCGATTCCTATTCAGAACAAACATTTGTGTGGATGAATGTGATGATGTTTGGGCGTTTTTAAGAGAGGTGCAACAAAACAGCTGGTCTGGGAAAGGGACCTCCACCTCACTGTCAAATAAAAACTCCCTGAAAGTTTGTTGTATTCCTGCGTGTGAGTGAGAGTCCCCATTTATCGTAGCTCCTCGATTAGAAGGTATAGGCCTCAGCGTTACGCCTAGCATCGGTATCCTGGGTGTCGACATATCGAGCGATGTACAGTCGCGGTCATCTAGAGAGCAAGGCTAAGTTGGCTTCCAAAAAGATTGGTGTGATCAATAGAGCTAAACAACACTTTACACCTCAACATCGCCTTCAACTTTATAAGGCTCAGGTCCGGCATCACATGGAATACTGATCACATGGCCGGCGCGCCTCAATATTTGCTTACTCCATTTGATCGCATACAACGTAGAGCAGTTCGAATCGTCGGCGACCCAGTGATCTCCGCTCGGCTGGACTCGCTTTGTACACGAAGAGACGTTGCTTCTCTTTGTGTACTGTACAAATTGTACCATGGGGAGTGTTTGGAGGAACTGTTCAACTTAATACCAGCCGCTCTGTTCCACTGTACTACTGTACCACTCGCCAGAAACTTAAATTTCACCCTCACTATCTTGATGAGAGGCAATCCACAACAGTACGCCTTTTGAGGCATTTTCTACCACGTCCCTACGGTGAAATTGTGGAATAAATTACCCACAACAGTGTTTCCGAACAAATACAATACCTTCAAGAAAAGAGCCTATATTTCCCTTAAAAGGCTTGCAACGGATTAGTGACCCTTTGGTGTTGCTGATGTCTATGGGCAATGGTGACCATTTACTACATCTGGTGACCCATATGCTCGTTTGCCACCCTCTAATAAAAAAACCCAAACATTTATGTGCATGAACAGGTCTGTCTGTTTTGGTCTGGGTATTTTTAAGAAAGGCTCGTCAAAGCAGCCCGACTAGTTGTTAGGAGCAGGGCTGGCAGCTCGATACTTCCTGTATTACAAGGGTCCATAAGCTACGGCAACCATTTCACATCAGTATAAAAAATATATAGTATAAACAATTGCCAAAAATCTTGCCCTCTAAATCGTAAAAAGCATTTTAATTGAAATAAAAATATTAACTTGATAAACAGAGAACGAAATAAAAGTGAATTTTACTTTTATATTTCCTTCAAAGTCAATTAAATCAAAATTCTAATTATCAAACAACTTAATTGAGTTAGTGAAGCAGCTTTAATACAGCCACACATATACAGAGCAAAACCGAGACTCGGATGAATCCTAAGCGATTATTCAGGAATTTAGCAGATTAAACCTTCATTACTGTTGTTCGGTAACTTGCCAGGAATGCCGGCCGCGCTCAAAGAGAGATTTATACAAGCTCCATCTGGATTCCGTGATCAAAACATTCGAATACCTGAATAATTTTGAGAATACAACATTTTTATGTAAATAGTGGGTAAAATCGGATTTCTACGGGAGAAAGACATGTATTTCGTATAAAAATACGTCGTCATTGGTAGCTTTAATATACAGTGCTAAAAAATAAGGAGAAAATTACGAAATTTTATTTTAAACTCTATATATCTTTCTATAACTGAGATTATTATTACAGCTTCGTTATTTAAAAAGTTTCTAAATTGTTTATACTTAACAAAGCGTACTCAGAACATCAGAAGACTTTCACTATCAAAAAGGCAAGGTTATAAAATCTTTCATGCTTATTTATATACACAAAGGCCAAAATACTTATAATACATTCATATTTAGAATGTTTACGTTCTACAAATAAAAAGTTTTTATACAGTCATTATCTGTTTCATGGTATTACAATTCGCAAATTTCTTGGAATAAGGTTTGTTCTGTACAAACGCTCATGATGAAAAATGGATCTATTTCTAACTTTCAGTTCTAAGACAGCCATCTAGAAAGAATGAGTGATGAAATGGATAACGCAATGGATTACAGCTCGAAAGTGAAAGGAAGTATAAGCTAAGGTTCACAAGACTTACCTATCACACCCGAATTGATTGCTGTCATCAGGAGCCCTAAACTCGAACGAGCAAAGAACTGTGAACTTTAGAGAAGGATGTGAAAGGAAGTGATTATCCCATGACCATGGACCATTGTTAGCTATCCTGTATAGCTTATTTAACTCATTTCCTACTTTGTGTACACTACTTATCTATTTAACTTTATATTACTCGTACTTATAGCATATTACGAAATTATGCGATTACTGCAACGATTACAACAACCATGGCATAAGTCACTAATCGCTCCTGACGCCCATTTGTGTTCAGAACAGAAACTCTAATATGTATAGGTATTATTTAAAAAAATATATCACCCGTCGCCTCATATCACGAAGAAAAAGAAAGTCAAAATTAATATGCAATAAAGGTGCTCTGAAATAATTAAATTGATCAAAATGATGGGTCATTATTAGTCATTAATTACCGCTGTTTATTTACCAAAAGACTTTATATTCCGTTTGCATGGCACACTGTTTTACATATATAGGTATATAAAAGTAACTTCCGGGAAGTAGGTACCATGTTTATTTCCTACTAAGTTACATAAATATTCGTCAACTCGTGTAATTACTCGCTGGCAATAGTTAATCGACGTTTACCTTACTTTCGCGTTTCATTGTGTTTGTAAATTTGAACTAGGCATCCATCTACTTTGTATAATACTTCCACCATAAATTAGATAGCAACGAAAGCACACAAAATATTGCAGATTATATTGTGTGTAAATTGGACATCCTAAAAACAATGATCAATTTATTAAACATTTACTTTTTAAAAAGATACTTTATTGGCTCATATAATTTCTATTTTTATAACAAATTCAAATTTTGCATATATCCGACCGTATAACCTGAACTAAAGTCATCGTAAACCTGACATATACCTGAAATGAAACCTAACCTAAACTTAACCCAACCCTTTTAAATACCACGTTGTCGACGACACAAAATATTATTTAAATAATGTATATATGACTTTTCTTGCAATATATTAAATTTCACCAGCGCGATGCTACCTCCGCTGCTAACATAGCAACTCCTTAGGAGCTTACAAGTAACCTTATTCGATAACTTGGTATAACACATTGCCATTCAAAAATAGTTAATAATTTTAGTATAGACACTAATGGCACAGAAAGTGTGTATATGTAGTCAAACTAGTTATTGGTTACGTTAAACACACATAGGATATATACAGAATTCGTAAACCAAACAGAGTTTATAAGAACTCAGACATTCAACAACATTTACGCGAATTTCATTTTGAAGCAATTCACAGTGCACGTTTGTAGTTTGAATGCCTAAGGATCAATCAAATCAACTATCTAATTCGGAATTGTATAGGTACATTGTTGATAGCTACCCGTAACGTGAACGAATTTATTCAATTTAGGCATGGATGATGTAAATTCTAAGCGGAGAGGCATGATAGTGGGAACGGAGATTCGGGCATTGTGCGACGAAAGCGTTCATGTGCACTACATTGTTACGATGCGGGGAGCTCGTTTGCAAATACCCTAAGATTAATCACTTCAATCGAGTGAATAATTCGGATGTGCGTCCGAAACTGCATACTGTACTATTCGTAAGCATTATTATGCCATACCATATTTTCAGGTTTTCCTTCCACTCTTAAGGGATCAGAAGGAAGAAAGATGTCTACCGGTCCACTAGCAATACTGTACTAAACTTTTATTGAAATTGCCTCATGATTTGACGCGTGTTGAAACTTGTGTTGCCTTGTTGAATCGGTACAGAAATTAAGATGTTAGATCGAATTGTGACATGTGACGAAAGGTGGATTCTTTACGATAACCGTAAGCGAAAAATGCAATTCCTGACCAGGTCAAACGCCGCATCAGTGCACTAAAGCAAAGCTTGCCAATAAAAAGGTAATGGTAACTGTTTGGTGGTGTCTTTATGCCGTTATTCAGTATAAATTTCTCAAGTCTGATCAAGCAATAACAGCAGATGTTTACTGTACCGAACTTCGAACAATGATGGCGAAACTGGCAATGACATAGCCCCGACTCAGCTACCTCAATCCTCAGAAAGGATGCAGGTGAGAGGAAGATCAAGAGTCACCTGTCACGACCAAACAAGTCGTGTTTTATCAGAATTTAAAGTAGTCGTAGGAACCGGCGAGCTATGAATGTTAAAAAAGCAAGTGAAGTGAATAAGGACCGAATCATGTGGCACTCGGTTCTCTAGTGACTGGTCGCAAAAATATATTTTTTACTGGTTATATATGCTATAAGATATTGCAAATTGCGTATGTAACTGAAAACAGCAAACACACAATTGGCAATGCTTCATTAAAGGCTCTCACACATGCTACATCATGCCAGAGCACACGCCTATTGTTTACGAACATGGTCCCGATTAATCGATTCAATCGTCTGTATAATTCGAATGCATAGCCAGCGCAGTGTGATGTGTGCAGTACATACACGGCCGCGTTCGCAAATATCCGATGGAACACTAGTGGCTATTTTATTACCAGCGCTACACGATTTTTATCAGTATTCGAAAGATAAAATCTTAAAGGTAACGTTTTTATTTTTTAACAGGCAAAAAGTATGTACGTCGACCACGTACTTACGGCCCCGTAGGTTTTTTCTTCATTTCGATACCTAAGGTTCGCGAGGTTTTGTGGGTGAATACAAATTATGTTGGGTCAAACGTTAATATGAACATATAATTTAATGATACTCGTAGTATATAAAGAGATACGTCAATTGTTGATCCGGGTGCCTTTTGTTGATGGTATATAACTTTTTTTTACTAATGTGGTTCTAAACAACGAAAATGTTGATCTAGACCGGTGCGTGTTGCCTCCGGGGGACGCCCTAATCCGCGCGTCTCTGTGCGATTTATGTTTAGGTCCAGAATTATCCAGTGCTGGACTGGCCGTGTCGCGGCGTGCACAGTTCTGATACCGACCTCAAAGAGGATTTGCTTGATTTGCCTTCTGATTGGTCCATTTTAATCGGATCAACAACCATCGTAGTGGATTTGTAAATTGTCCTTGACTTAGGTAGCGGACCCCGCTAACCCTAATAGGTTAGGAAACGGGATAACGTTAAGAAGAAGAAGAAACTACTAAGTTTTATAGCTTATTTTTAAAATACCTAAACGTCTTTCCACAACTATGCCAACTTTCCTGTTTGTATGTCTTTAATACTTTCTGAGATAAATACTTATAGCTGCCAGATACCTGACTGATCTGATAGGGGTTTCGTTATAACCTTGTAATTTAAGGAAAAATACACAAAAACCACCTATACTTATCTTCACGCCACGTCCCTTGCAGGGTAAACATAGAGAACCGAACGCTGCATGACTCGATCTTTACACACCTCACTCCTTCTTTAACATTCATTGCTTCTCATGAACTAAGGAGCCGATGATGGCCAATACTCAGTTACCACGACCAAGTTGGTCATGTGTTATCAGAAGGTGCAGTCAGGAGCTCTAGGAACCCGTTCGCCGGTTCCTGAAAAGAACTATGAAAGATAACGAGGAACTTGGGAAGACGTAGTGGTAGTAGTAGTAGGTCATGTCATGTATGCTAGCATGGTCAAGCACTGAATAAAGTATATCGACGTTACCGTTTTAATTATCCGACATAACCCAAAGGATAAGCAAACTGAATTGGAATTGGGCCGGCCACATATTAAACCGAATGAAAATGTTTAAATTAGGAAAGGTGAGAAATCAAAAGACTTACGGAAACCTCGGAACGCTAGTTTGACTCGTACTTTAAAAATTGTATATTTATAACTTTTCTAGATAGTAGTACTAGGTAAACATTACTTTCTATAGTAAATGTACTGTGATAGCCCAGTGGATAAAGAACGGCGCTATTGACCAACTGGTCCCCGGTTTGAATCCTAGCATGTATCACCTAAATTCGATACTAAAACACTAATTTAGTGGTACATGCCAGGATCGGAACCTGTTGATCACTAGACAAGTTCTTTATCCACTGGGTTAGGACTGCTTATAAATCGCAGTAGATTGTTGTCTACGATTCATTTTACGGAATCTTCTGCACGCGAGTTCAACTACTACTGCCATTTTTTCTTTACAAACGAGTATGTTTCTTAGTGTCTGAAGTAAATGACCAATTTCAACATACAATCCGTTTAGGATCTGAAAAATACATCCGGTAAATCCAGTAAACGACGAGCTCGGTGGCGCAGTGGCGAAACACGCTGTTACGTTACTTTGACACCAATGCTCGTGGATTCGATTCCCACACAGGACAAACATTTGTGTGCATGAACATGTTGTTTGTCTTGGTCTGGATATTTTTAAGAGAGGTAGGGCGCATCAAAGCAGCCTATCAGGGTAAGTACCTCCACCTCACAGAAAACCACAGCCAAATAACAACTCCCTTTGTTGTGTTCCTGCGTGTAAGTGAGGTCATCAGAAAGCTCTTATTGAGTTGTTGCCTTAGCAGCGGGGGTGGCAACACGCGAGTGATGCTTAATATATCGCAAGCGTTAATAGGCTACGGTACCCGCTTTAAATCAGGTGGGCCGTATGCTTCTATTCCTCCCGACGTAGTATAAAAAAAAAATTCCATCGAGAAGAAAAAAAAAGGAAAGGCTGCTGCTACTTAACCAAGTAAGTCTCCTGATTCTTTCCCTTAGTCGCCTTTTACGACACCCCCGGGTTGAGATGGGGTGGGCTATTCTTACGCCGAGACCTCACGGCTAAAGTTAGGATATCCCTATCAGAAATAATTACCTTAACAGAACATCAAAAGATAATTGACAATTTAATTGTTTATGGAAAGAAACCTTTGCATGCAGTACATAAGTAATTATTTATTTTCGAATATATGAGGATATATTCTCTACCAATAACCACCGGTGCGACCGTAAAAGCAGACTTTTGAGAGAAGTGGGTCACATCAATGCAATATTCGGGGAAGTACCTCTTCCTCGCAAAAAACCGCAGTCAAATAACAATTCCCTGGAGAATCGTTGCGTTCCTACGAGTGATTGAGGTTACCAGTAAGCTCCTAAAGAGTTACTGTCATATCAGCAGAGGTAACATCGCGAGGGCGATACTTAATATATTGCAGGCAGAGGGTACAATAACCACCTTCACCGCATCAGGAAGGCCGTACGCTTCCCAACTTTGTAAATAAAAAAGGTTATATTCGCAACCTACCTTTTAAAAACCAATGTATATAATAAATTTCAGTTTGATAGGCAAAAATTCAACAACAACCATTAAGCGAGGGACAACATACGTACCTAAAATTTGAACGGGACAAATTAAACAAGAGCTTGTAAAAATTAAGCAGTTCTGATTGAACACGTGTAAAAATAAACAATCTGCCCTCAATCCACTTAATCAAATTTGAAAAGCTCTACAGTCATAGCTACAACAACCGGGGCTAATTGGATACTGTTCGCACACGTCATCCACAAACCGAGTCCCAGCAATTGTTTGAAAACAATATCCTCTCTGATTGACGAATACAAAACACTCCAATCAAGCATCAAGTAGGTTTACATGGAACAATATTTTCAAGTACTGAAAGTAGCAAATATGGCGCAGGTCGGGTAGGGTTGCCAGATAGCCGGGAAATCCGAGAAAATCTTAGATTTTGCATTTCGTACCAAAGCCCGTATTTATACTCCGCAGTCCCGGATTTCACTAATACTGTTTTCTATTGCGGCGTAGGCTATGCTATAGTATTTATTACCTAACGGCGGATAGTTCTCAGGTGTTTTTTGTTATTGCAATTAGACTTTCTCTATGACGTACTTAACAACTGCTGCGATAGCCTAAATTATATTTTAATTTAAATGATATATAACTGCGCGTTACCCTTCACTTTTTTACATTTTTCTTTTTATCTTTAAAAACAGCATTATTCTTAGGTACTATGTATGTTTATACTGCTAAAGTAGCATTCAATCATATGGCTTGCCTGATGCAATTTATTTTATTAGTTTATTTATAGAAACATTTTGAAAATGTCCGATAAATAAAATTGATAAGAAATTGATTTCCCGCCAATATATAAAAAAGAAACAAACACGTTTTGTATTTAAAAAAAATAACATTCGAAATTCAAAACTACAATACAAGCATACGGCGCACCTGATGTGAAGCGGTTACCGTAGCCAATAAACGCTTGCAGTAAACTATTACTTGTACTAACTATTACTCGTGCGATGCCGCCTCTGCTGCTAACATAGCAACTTCATACGATGTCTTGAAATAAAGAACGCTTATTGTGAGACAAGTTGCATACAAACATTACAAACACGATGTTTTACAAAAAATCCCGTTCAGGATCGCAGTCGCTATCCCGCTTTTCCCGCCCCTATGGGTTTTGGCTTTAATTCCATAACATTTTCAACTAAACATTCCCCTTTTTTTATTATGACGTGCACTTGAGAACGTACCGTGTACTATCTACATCTCGCACCCCTATTAGTTGCGCACAACACGAGGATTACGGTTGATGATGTAGTATTTTTACAAGTGGACGAGATTGTATCTTGGAAGCGTTTTTAGCGTAGATAGAAAGTACACGCTAATGAGGAAAGACGTACGTGTTTTTTTTACGACGTCGGGAGGCATACAAGCATACGGCTCACCTGATGTAAAGCGTAGCCTATGAACGCTTGCAACACATTCCATAATTCCTTAAGAGCTTCCTGGCGACCTCACTCACTTGTAGAGCAACAAAAATCATCCACAGAATTGTTATTTGGCTGCAGTTTTCTGTGAGGTACTAAATATGGATTAGCCAGCTAGAGGTCTCAAAAAACAACCAAATATTTTATTAACTACCTTAATTTTAAAAGTTCGAAACGACTAACTTAAAGTAATGTGAATGAGTATGAATCCCAAGTGACCGAGTCCATGATGCGGCGAGACAGGCCGCCGATGCGAGTACGTGCAGCTGCATCAGTGCAATGATGTGCTGCATCGAGGGTCTTCATATTGGACGATTCCGTAACATACTTAGTCGGACTGTTTTGATGCATGAGAAGCCTCTCAAAAATACCCTGGCTAAACAATCCAACATATTTATACACACATTTTTCTTCCTAGCGTTATCCCATTTCGTCATTCATTAGGATTAGCGGGGTGCATTACCTAAGCCTAAGTATTTTTTTTATTTATTTATTTCATACATAATAACAGCACATTATAACTATATAAATTATTCACATATAGTACTATAATAGTAATAATACAGCACAGCTAAGCGCACGTCAAGCATAACACTTTGACCCTTATGCTGTTCTTATGCAGCATACAATAAGAGTTCCAAACACACCTCGAGTGTAAAGCATGACCTGCTCCCAGCCGTACTACAAGGAGTATTTGACGATGATACCAATTTTTAAATACAGTGACTGCCGTCAGACATCCACAGACCACAGGGAAAACCAGACCTATCTTAGGTCACATGTCTTTCGAAATATAATTTCTTAGACGTGCGTGTTTCCTCACGATGTACTCTTCACCACCGAGCAATTAGTGGCAGTTACAAATCTATACAGATAAATAAAATTATTATTATTAGTTTTTCTTTTTTTTTTCTCGTGTTTTTCTTACATTTGATGTATTTTAGAATTTTGTTTTTTTACTGTAAGTATCAGGTTTTAGTTTGCACATATAATTGTCGTAACCCTTTTACAATATGTTTCCACGTTGATTACGGTTGGCTGGAAGAAATCTCTTGGAGAGATAAGCTCGCCTTTGTACACTGTATGTGACACTTATTATTTTGTTTTATTTGTGTGCAATAAAGAATAAATAAAATTGGAGTGTCTGTTTGTAATAATAAAATAACCGCTTTTTATTAAATGCATATGGATACATATACCAAAATATTTTTTTTACAATTTTTGTCTGTCTGTCTGTTTGTTCCGGCTAATCTCTGAAACGGCTGGACCGATTTTGACGGGACTTTCACTGGCGGATAGCTCATGTAATAAGGAGTAACTTAGGCAACTTTTATTTTAGAAAAAATATCTGTTTTATTAATATAATATAAATAAATAATAAAAAAATAACTATTCCGCGCGGACGCGGGCACAGCTAGAATGTATATAAATCCGAAAACATGAATTTAGTGGTAAATGCCCACATCAGGATTAGAATCGGATACCAGTTGTTTAATAGGCCGGTTCTTTATTCACTAGGCTATCACTACACCACATATTATAATACACACATATGTTTATCTTATGTGTGTATCTGAGCTCGGTGGCTCAGTCGGGAATGACGCTCGTGGGTTCGATTCCCACACAACAATTTGTGTGCATGAACATGTCTGTTTGTCTTGGACTGGATGTTTTAAGAGAGGTAGGACAGTAGGTAGGTGGAGGTGCTTCCCCAGACGGGCCGCTTTTATGCGCCCCGTCTGGGGAAGCACCTCCACCTCACAGAAAACCGCAGCCAAATAACAACTCCCTAGAGGGTTGTTGTGTTCCTGCGCGTGAGTGAGGTCACCAGTAAGCTCCCAAGGAGTTGCTGTGTAAGCCGCAGAGGAGGCACGCATTACAAGCGTTCATAGACTACGGTCATACGTATGGGAGATGAGCGGTTTTTTATACAACATCGGAGGCATACAGCCCACCTAATATGTAGTGGTTACTATGTCAATAAACGGTTGCAATATAGACCGAATCGCTCGCTCGTAATCGCACTAGCTGCTCGCAAACATTTCTTAGGAGCTTATTGATAATCTATATACTTACCCCCCAGCTTACTTGGCACGAAGATATACATAGATAAATAGATCAAACTCCATTGAAAAGTAAAAACAAACTACAATATGTGCAAAAGAATAAATCCTCATAGCGAACTGTCTGGTTTATATTTAAGAATACATCCAAGTTCCCATTGGATCACAGTTGCAACTGCATTTCGTTCAATGTAATTGACAGAATCAAACGTATTATGGCGACATGTGAGGTAGACAATGCTCTCCGGTAGAGGGCGCTCGACCCCTGAGAACCGAGGGCGCTTCAACAGTTTTACTAATGGCCACTCGTGGAGCCCGATCGATACTCTTGTTTGATTATGATTTGTGAACAATATCGCCATTTTACTTAGCACTAGAATCTCAATATGGCGTGTGAAATATAAACAGGAATTATCTACATTTACCGTCAAGGCTCTCGAGCTTAATGACGTCGATGCGCATTTTTTTATACAACGTCGGAAGGAATACAAGCTTACGGCTCACTTGAAGTAATGCAGTTACTGTAATCTATAAACATTTGTAATACATTAAGTATCATTAGCGCAACAATTCGCCTTCTTTGCTGATAACACAGTAGCTCCCTAGGAGCTTACTGGTGCCTCACTTACGTGCAGGAACACTACAATCCTATAAGGAGTTGTTATTTGGATGCGGTTTTCTGCGATGATGCCCCCTACCTCTCTTAAAAATGTGAATGTAGTCGTGTACGCAAGTTAAGCAGCATCGACCCCAGCCTGTCTGTGGATGGATTTAGTTCTCACGAATTCCTCCTTGCTGAAAGCATGAGCAAACAATCGTTAAGCTAACCTAATCTAGGCAGGACAAATCAAAGCAGCCCGACATGGGAAAACCGTAGCTCAATTTCCCAGCGACACGCGACATTTACAAGTTTAGTGGGCTAGACGGCATGTCGGCAGTGGTGCTGAAGCTGTACGCTCATAGAAGTGTTCTGTATTGAATTGCCTTTTTGCGCCTTCTTATTCCACTAGAGAAGTAACATCTTTGCGGAACACAGCTAATGTGAACCCGGTACCCAAAACAGGTGATAGATCAGATCCATTAAATTAAAGGTCTATTGCTGTAACTCCCTTCTCTCAAAATTTTATAAAGTTATAATTTTTATATATTTTATATATAATAGTTATAATTTTACACAGAAAATTTTGAACACCCTACTTTTGCATTATTCTATATTCTATACCTATAAAATGTTACTTTTATATCATCTAGCATAAAACAAAGTAACCAAAAGCCTGCGAAAACACGATATCTGTATAACCGCGAATAATTTAGCACATTTAAAACCGTCGGAAGGGAAGGCTTTCGTTCTGCGGCGACGAAAAAAAAAACTGAGAAAAAGGGTCTGGAACGCCAATAGTTCCAATCGAACGGGACATTGAAGTCTGAATATTGCATTGTGAGAAACGCCGAGTAAAAGGAAATCACGCGAGTTACCGTAACTCACTGTCTACCTACTGCGGTAAAAAATCGCAAGCGAAGGCTTTAAGGCTCGTTTAGAGATAAAAAGTTTTGCATTGCTAAAACCTTTGTTTCACAGTTCACTTTTTATTATGTACAGCGTCGGTAGGTACACAAGTGACTACCTGAAGTAAAAAGTTACCATTGCCTGTGAATTCTCGCAATACCCCGTTACCTCGCCTGCAGTTAACTTAGCAATTCTTTAGAAACTTACTGGTAACCTCGCTCACTCGCAGGAATACAATAATCATCAAGGGTTCTTCAGCTGCACTTTTCAGAGAGATGTTATTTGGCTGCGGTTTTCTATGAGATGGTGGTACTTCGACAGTTAGAATGCTTTGGTGTGTGATCCTATGTCTCTTAAAAATACCCAGACCTAGATAAATACGCTCGCCTTTCTCTAAGGGTTCTGATAAAACACGATCAATTTGGTCATTACCATGACCTACCAAGTTAGATTTCGCCTTCCTCAGCTCCTACGTCCGTTGTATATCTGTTTCGTAATTCTTTGTTCCTTCATTCTTTCTACATGTCCAATCCAACGGAGCATGCCTATTCTTATTTTAACACCGACACTCTCTTTCATACCAACTCTGTTTCTAACGGATGTGTATTATACGACATAATTACAGATAGTAGTGTTTGCTGTAACATACGACATAATAACAGATAATATAATTTTACTAGCAATTACGCTCAAATTATACAATTTTCAATTTGTATAACCTAAATTCATTTTACCTTACATTTCATTTTATCCCTTGTCCTAATGCTCTTTTTATATAACGTTCATTTGTCATAATCTTCTTTTTTACTAAATCAAGATTACTTCAGTATTGTAAGCAGTTCGACATTGCTAGGTGAGCTTAAACTTGTGACCATCAAAAGCGAGCGAGGCTCGACATGCATTCAATGATAGTTCAATTAGGAAATTCAGGCGTTCAAATAATATTACTTATTCGAAATGAAAATTAGTTAAAATATGTTTATGTCAATTTAATATTTACGTCAAATGATTATAAAGTAAATGCATATTAGGTGGATAATTATGCTGACTGACGTTGTATGAAGCGGCGTTACACATAAAATAAATATGTTAAATGTTGTTCGGTGAAACAAGGAAAAAGCGTTTCTAACGTCATCACTGCGAATACGGTCTACAAGCGTTACACCACAAATTTTTCGCAACGCTCGCATTTCGACTGCCGCGTTTATCCTACTTTCATGCTTTCTCTGCCATATCCAGTTCTCGCTTCCGTAAATAAGCGTTGGGACCACCAGCAGCACTGCATTGTGTATAAGCAAGCTGTGCCTTCTGGGTCAAACTTTTACTGCCAAGAAGTTTTCCCAACGCTCCATTCACAAATGTTTGTCCTGTATGAAATTCGCACCCACGATCCTTGGTCTAAAGGAACTGATGCTAATCTTTCCGTCACCGATCTCATTCTCTACTGAATGCCTGTTTAAGGCAACAATTTCATGATAAATCTGTTGAATTTCCGCGACTTTGTACCCGAATCATCAATCAATCAACAAAAATCGGAATGGATTTTCGGAAAAAAAAAATAAGATTTTTCCCCCTAGAGTACACAATGAATATTACTTATCTCCCAAGTCTGTAGGTCTAAATTGATCAGTCAGTAATGGTGTTGATTTTTACATGATGTAATGCGATATTGGAGTTATGGAAGACTATGTAGTATTGTCATTATTTTCTACATCGAGCTTTGATTAAAACACGTTCAAAAATGTAAACATAGTTTTAAAAAATATCATAATTATAGTTTTCAGCTAAACCAATAGTCTTCACTATATTTGGTGCACTGGTTAAGAAGCGAGGTGAGGCTAGTAAGAAGAGGAAGCTTTAGAACGGTATGAACTGCACTAATAACCCTATCGATTGCAACTATAAAATTCAGGTTAATTTATCACTTTACGAATAAAAATATAGCTAGCTATTGTTATTTATATGTCTTTACGCCAGATCTCTTACGGGGCAAGCAGAGAGAACCGAGCGCCGCCACAAGACGCGAACCTTACACACCACATTCATAGCTCTTTTCAAGCAAATTCGCCGGTCAGGCTCCTGACATGAAATCTAAATTATTAAATTAAAAAAAAATATTATTTTTTCCTATTCAAATTTTTCATATTATTATTTGTAATTAGAAAATTTAAATAAGTCGCATAGAGCTCAGAATATGACATTATTTTATTATTACCTAGTATATTTTTGCAGTAACTTTCTCGAATTTCAATTTTAAGGAGCAACTATATACAAGCAATAATTGTTATTATTTCCAAATGTGTAGGACACAAAAGCCTAGTACTCACAGTGTAAATTTATGACTAAACCAGTAATATCTAGATAATAAATATATTTCTCTTTCAAAATGTTAATTTTCTAATATTAAAAAATATTCCGAAGTATATCATATTGATTCTTAAGTAACTACAACTAATATTATGGGGTGTTATCTCCGTTTCTGTACCGTGTATATCAAGAAGTGCTATTTTTTTTATATTAAAACGTAATATATTCTTTCATAGGAATGTGAACGAAATTACAAATTACTTTAAATAAATAAATATTGTCGGACAAATTACGCAGCACCATGTAGCCCCAAAGTAAGCGAAGCTTGTGTTAAGGCTACTAGACAACTGATAAAGATACGTAAATACATTTTCTTTTTGTAAATACTCTACTTATGATGCATAGAAAACACCCAGACCAAGACAACCAGACATGTTCATACACACTAATGTTTCCTCTGTGTGGGAATCGAACCCACGAGCGTTGGTGTCATAGTAGCGTTACTTACCACTGCGCCACCGAGCTCTTCTTATATTTACGCCACGTTAAATATGTCATTAAATGGATAACATTTTGAATTAAGATGAAAGCTAAATTTTAAGTCTGCACAAAACAACCCTCTAACACAATCGTAGTTACAAAACCAGTGGGAAAACCAGATCAATATTAGGTTAGGTCTTTCGAAATATTATTTCTTGGGCGTGTGCGTTTCCTCACGATGTTTTCCTTCACCGCCTAGCAAGTGATAAATATGTACATAAATCCAAAAATACGAATTTAGCAGTACACGCACCCGCGCTCTGAATTCGAACCAGGGACCAGTTTTGGGTAAAAAGGCTGGTTCTTTATCCACTGGGGTATCACACACATAAAAAGAGTCATATCGAAAGTAACCTAAAACCAAAAAGTATGCATGAAAAAGTTATTAAGTGTAGAAGAAGCAATAGAAATACCTGACCTTCCACAGTATGTGCCCACCTCATTAGGAACCTCCCAGAAGTCGACGTCAAGCCGGTATCGTGTAACAGGTCAAATCATAAATGTCATAATAGTTATCAGAAAAATATATTTAAAAATCTGAGGTTTTTTTATACAACTAACGTGGCAGACAAGCATACGGCCTGCCTGATGGTGGGCAGTTATCACAACCTTTGCAATACCATGAGTGTCACTCTTGGATTGACGACACAGTAAGAACCTTTTCACGTCTTTCTTGAATCCTTAGGTCAGGGAGTAATTCCACAACTTAATAGTCTTGGCAGAAAACTTCTCTGCAACCGCACAGTACGCGACCATTGCGGTTCCAGTGTATGAGGATGAACTCCCAGGTGTCGGTGAGCTGTGCGGTTATAAAACGAGGCTGTTGACATAATGTCGAACAACTTCACAGAACACATGTATTTCACAAATTACAGATATTAAAAAAAGAAAAGGCTACACCCGAAAAAGAGAAAATCTACACCCTGTGACGGTCTTTTCAGTCCTGTTACTATATGAATTCTATATGTTTGCCTGTGTGTTTGTCCGGGCGTTTGTCTGTGCGTTTGTCTGTCGCTTTTTTTCGAATATTCGAGTTTTGACTTCAGATTCGGATTCAGCATAAAAAAGTAGAAAAGGAATGTACAGGAACACCGTTCCTATCTCTTAAGGAACATGATCAAAATGGAAGACAAATTAAAATATTAATATATATATTGTTATATAATTCACGAGCCAGGTGTTCCTCTGGCAATGCAAGCTTGCGCATTCTCAACTGGTTTTTATGTACTCCTGAATACTTCTTCTTTAAACCTAGGTCTAAAATTTAATAGTGACGCTATTCAATTCAATTATTAAAGTAAACAGCAATAATTTAGATACTTATTATATATTATTAAATGCACAACATTTGTTTAACATCATTATTTACATTACAACAAATGTTCAGACTGCCTTCTTACAGCCGCAATGCAAGCTCGACATCTTCTTAAAAAAATCGGCCAAGTGCGAGTCGGACTCGCGCACGAAGGGTTCCGTACCATTATCTATAAAAACGGCAAAAGAAAACACGTTTGTTGTATGGGAGCCCCCCTTAAATATTTGTTTTATTTTAATTTAATTATTTATTCTTAAAGTGAATATATAACTAAATATTCTGTGAATATTTTCAGCGTCTACCTGTTGCCGTTATCAATATCGAGCAAAAATGAGCAAAAAAATCACGTTTGTTGTATGGGAACCCCCTTAAATATTTATTATATTCTATTTTTTAGTATTTCTTGTTATAGCGGCAACAGAAATACATCATCTGTGAAAATTTCAACTATCTAACTAACACGGTTCATGAGATACAGCTACAGGTGACAGACGGACGGACGGACAGCGGAGCCTCAGAAATAGGGTTCCGTTTATAAATAAAAAAAAAAATATCAGGTTATCTGACGGGCGAGTGTTCCGTTCTTAACAAATTCAGCCGCTTCCGTTATTATTGGTCCCCACAGGTGCGCCCGCATGCTTGTATGTTCCTCGACATTGTATAAAAAAATGTATATTCATCTATCTACATTACAGCTACATTTTCATAAAAAGGATACTTTTGCTCATTAGCTAGTTGCATACGCTTACCTATTTTGCGAGTAGGTACACAAACACCCAGAATATTCACAATGCTGTTGTATTTAAAGGGCATTCTGAAAAATAATTTCTTATAGCGCGAGGCGTCAACTTCGCTGGCGTCGAGTGCTTGCTTACAAAAGACTGCGGGGTCAGAGAAACAGCAATCAGCTAAAATAGGGTGGGAGTACTTTGTGCTGCCTTTGTGTGTTGCTTTTCAGGTGCTGCATTTGTATAGAATGCATATTGCTAGGGTGAGACTATTGGCTTGTTGATTCCTTTATAGAACTATTAAATACTAAGTACGAGTACAAAATCATAGTAAATATTTAATTTAGGCGTTCTTATTTCAGAGAACCTAATCATACAATATCAAATGTTTAGAGACAGTTGTATTTAAATGACTTCATGATTTTTTGTATATATAAGTCAGCTAGTATTTTGTTTTCTTCTTCTTCTTAGCTTAATCCCGTTTCCTAATCCGTCATTCTTGGACGTGCGGTTTTCAACATGACCGTTTTCCTTCACCGCCGAGCAAGTGATAATTATTACAAATATGTACATAAAATCGGAAACATGAATTTAGTAGTATATGTAAGGATTCGAATCGATAGATCAGTTCTTTATCCACTGGATTATCACTTCAACTAATACTGTGTTTGTAATATTGAAGCTACCAAATATTACAAGGATTTACAATACTTAATAAGTGTGTTTGCTTACTAAGAGTGTGTGGCGGCTAAGTTGATTCATCAGTTTTGAATATGCCACACAGGCAGTGTTGGGCCAGTCGTCTGTTAACCTCAAAGCTGAATGTTCGCTATTGGAATTTTATAGAATAAATTAGTTTACGACAAGTAATTCAATAAATCAGTTTAAGATAAGTAATTGTAATTGGTACATCGGACAATAAATAGAAATACAGTGATACAAGAACTTGTTATATTTTTATCTCCATATGAGTATCTAACAATAACCTACAAGTGCCTTTGCCTCTCGAAACGAGTTCCACTTCTCCCGATCCTTCGCCCTCTCTCGCCAATCGCCTGTTTCAAACTTCTATATTGCATCCTTCCAACGATATCTGAATTGTTCGGTTGGGCATCGGCCATTCTACCTAAGTATGCTTTCTTTACACATGTGGCATTATCCGATCTGTCCTAGCGTACCAGCTAGTGAAGGTAATGCACTTTAAATCAGCCAATAATGTCCAATGCAGTCACAAGTTCCTCAATCTCGACTTATTTCATACTATCCAGATACTATTTGCGTCTTTCACAGGGCCCAGGATCGCAGCATTGTTATTCTCCAATTTTTGTATTTGAAAAATACAAATAGACGGCCCACCTGATGTAAAGTGTTTGACGTAGCCTATGAACGCTTGCAATATATTGAGTATCGCTACAACCCTCCAGGGAATTATTGTTTACCTTTTTTGTTAGGTGGAGGTACTGCCCCAGACGGCCTGCACCCAATCTGTCTTAAAACATCCAAAACAAGACAAACAGACATGTTCATCCACATAAATATTTTGTATAGTTTGGGAATCGAACCCACAAGACCTAGTGTCAAAGCAGCGCTATTAAGCACTACATATTGCTTGTAAATGAAACACAGCAATTGTATCTTTGTTCCAGTGAGTATTAAACTTTATTAGATACTAACAGATCGTGGGAATGGATAATTCAAGCTAAAATTAGCTTTTCTTTATATTACTAAGGTATAAGCACACTACACGAATGTTTAGTAAATAATTCTTGTCCATTATGACACTTTTTAACTAGTTCGTTCGCACTACTTTGTGTATACACCAGTTAGTTCCACCGAACTAACGCCTTATTTACTTATATAATGAACATCATTGCACGCAAATGCGACTTTATATTTTATACAAAAGGCGAACTTAATTCTCTGCCCTTACGTACTCACAAAGCCTTGAAACGCTACATTCGACTATGAACCGAAAAGTTTCCACTCAAAACGTGTGAATTCTGCGTAAAAACTTTTCAATTCCGTTTCGAATATGGCTTTCCGAGGAAATGTGAATGTGAATATTGACTGATTACCTACAGATTAACAGCAGATCACAATAAATGTAGAGAAAATATACACTTACATTTTTCTTTTTAAATAAAGTCGGGGGGCATACTAGCATGCGACCCACCTTATGCGGAAAGCAGTCACCGTAGTCTATAAACGCTTGAAATACTACGACGGTTTATCCGTTACAAGCTATATAAAATCCCATTTTTTAAATGAAGGTGTTCTAATGCATACTTAAACGAATTCGAAACTAATTTTATCTAGCCTTGAAACGCTTCAACTAGCGCCATCTATTTATTTATTTATTATTAGCATACATAACAGATTACGATCATGAAAATAAATATTAACAGATAAATTATAGTGTTGATCTGGATTATAATCAAAACAAAACATATGCCTAGAAAGTTTTACAATTTCTTGAATTAAATAAAACTAAAATACGTTGGAATTATATAATGTGCATGCGATTTTGAGAAGTACATAATACTGAACGAAAAATCAATAAACAGTTAGGAAGTTGGATAGTGTCATAAATATATATATATATTTTTTAAGTGAGACATTATTTGCCGCCGGTACTCAGAGAGAAGTGATAAATATCTATATCTCTATTTGAGATAAGAATCTCATTATATTGGCGATACATCCTAACGATGAGATTATAATATGATGTGTTATTTGAGTATATCTTCACGCCAGTTCCCTTGCGGGGAAAGCAGAGAGAACCGAGCGCCATAAGACGCGGTCCTTGCACACTTCACTCGCTTCTTTCACATTCATAGCTCTTTTCATGCATGCTCGCCGGTTCCTAAAGCTCGGACCTGGCGTGAAGATATACTCAAATAACACATTACATACATACATACATACGTATTATTTGAGTAAACCTGTCGAACGAATGCATTATAATTGCAGTTACGAGACCTAAATCGAGTGTTAAAGTTAAACAGTGTATGAAGAAAAGTACTCTGGAATTTGGTCAGTATACGCACTACTTGTATTGTTAATCGCACACTATCTATCGCTGCGACGAGTAAAATGATGAAATGTCCATTTCTTCCTCGGATCTAACACTGGATACTAATAGCTGCCCGTTTAGTTTACATAAATAATATACGCTACTGTATTTTAGCTGAAACAACTAAAGAGTGCCATCACAGTGCAGTGATTGAAATATAACCTCGATATCTACCTATCTACCTGTACCCATAATTTAACCATGTATATTCCTTTAACATATCTAGAAACCTACTTACAAAATCATGCAGTCTGATATTGGTTCTTCAAACCGATTCTTATTAAGATTTAAGCAGAAAGATTTGCTTAAAGATATTTTTGCCACGTAACCGACTTGGCCTCACCAAGGAGGATTGAGTGTGTAGTCCTTTGTTACCTTATTTCTAAAGTATAATAATGTAAATAAGCTCTTCAAGCGACAACTATTGGATAAATTTAGTCTATCTAACTACCTACTTCTTGTCTTGTACTTTCTCTCGGTTACGTTCGACTATTAGCTGGCCTCTTAAATGCTTAGCTTTCCCTGTCCGCGGCTAGCGTCGAACCTTGATGGCAATCGGGAGGCAAGGCGGCACCAGCTATTAACACTAGCTCACTGGACGTGTGCGTTCCAGAGTTCACCCGTACGAGTAGTCTACATTTGTCCTGTGCTGCCGACCCATGCGAAGTGCGAACGGAATACCTAGCACTTACCGGAGCTGCCTGATCCGCGGAGCCACGCCCGTCGCACCTAACCTTCTGGTGCGTCACGCTTACCCCTCATCTTCGGCACGCAACCTGCATTTCCACGAAAAGCTAAGTGTCTATTAGATAACCGTAGCGGAAGCCACACCCTTACTCACGACCCCTAATCTTGTATTCTTTCTTGTAATATTTTTTTTTCAATATTTTCTTTTTTTTTCATTATTCTCATATAAAATATCGGACCTTCTTGCTCCAGGGGCACTAACCCTTGAGACAATACATTAAGTATCACTCGCGCGATGCCACCTCTGCTGCTAATACAGCAACTCATTAGGAGCTTACTGGTGACCTCACTCAGAAGCAGGAACATAACAACCCTCCAAGGAGTTGTTATTTGGCTACAGTTTTCTGTGAGGTGGTGGAGTGACCCAGACACACAGACATGTTCATGCACACAAATCTTTGACTTGTGGGACAATCGAACCCATGAGTTTTGGTGTCAAAGTCGCGTTATTAACCACTACGCAACCGAGCTTGTCAATTAGGCAAATTGTTAATGAAAACTTTCCTCAACAATCTGCCTATCTAATGCAAAAAGAGTTTTTCAAATTCTACTAGCAGTTTTAGAGATTATCGCATTCAAACAAACCCTTTCTCTTTATATATTAGTAAAGATCAGGGGTTCCCAAATGTGAAGAGTAGAGGAGTATAGAGACTCTCTTGTTTACCATTGCCTCGAAACGAAGTTTAGATAATCTCGCCTCTTTCCTTCTTGAACTCTCTTGCGACAGACGAATACTTATTAAGTTCAAACGCATTAATTATTCTCATTCCCTTGCACCGTCTTATTTATGTGGGGAAACCTAATGCCGCGCTTTGAAAAAATGTGTGGAGACGACCAAGCTCACACCTTACATTGAACAAGTTGTCATTGCATTTTATATCCTATTTTTCCTAAATTATAATGAAAATGTAAAAACTCTGCTTCATATTGTGGATGTTTTAGTTTTTGGGCCTATCTACCAGTATCCTTGTACCTTCTTTCGAGTACTCAGTACTACAGGATGCCAAGACAAAATATTAAATCTGTAAGTACGCCGCAAACTAAAAAAGTGTGGGTACCCCGAATATAGATTATAGATAACAGGATTCAAAATGTATGAATCGCTGATGACATCAAAAGTGCGCCGTAGTGGACCAACGTATAGTGTAGGAAAAGTAAATAATACACATAAAGGTCGTAGCACACATATCAACTCGGAAACCTCGCCGCCAACCAAGTGTCAACCTTACGTAAGCACGTAACCAGCCGTCGACTCGGCTACGGCTAGGCGACGCCGAACTTACGGCTCGCCGACCGCTGGTTGACGGCTAGGCGGCACCAGTTCCATCATTTTGAATCCGAACATGAAGTGTAGCGCACTGTTATGTCCCGGTTCACAATACGCGAGTTGGCTATCATTGCCATAGCACTTGATGAAGAGGAAAAGGAAATTAGAAAGAAACTAAGAACATGAGTATTCAATATGAATAAAGCAAGGAGAACTGAAGAGAAAATTCGAACTATTATAAAACATTTGCTAGACGATGAAGAGAAACGTGCGTGGACGAAGAAACGTAAGCGCAGGAACTGCAAGCCTACCACGCACCGCACCGCGGTTCGTGAGCTTGTCCCGAGACGAGGCGATTACGTTACGATTCCGATTAGTGTGCGTTGCAGTAGGGACTTTCATACAAATCATACTTAACGGTTCGAGTTGATACGATGACGATCCCTTTCCGAGTTGATATGTGTGCTACGACCTTAAAAGTGCATTACGGATGTCAAATTCAAACAGGAAACCTTTCACTTATTTATCACGTGCAAAAAGAGTCAACCACTAAATCAGGGCAGTTACACACGCTGTTGAAGTTGATTTCAATTATAACGACCAGCCAATAATAACTCGAAGGAAGCAATAGCTCATAATTACGGTAACTATTATACAAACTCGTGTAAGTTCCGCTGCGTCGACGGAACCGGAACGGACCGGATCGGCCGCGGTGCAGCGGCGCGGCAGGAATCGGATGCGTTCCGGGGCGTTATCCGCGCGGCACTTCCGGTAGATGCACGGATCTGTTTATTGTGCGTTGTATACACTGATGACTGTTTATCTAGTTTTGCAGTTTTCATGTACTCAGTATAGTAATAAGGTGAGGGCCATGTTTTTATATTAAACACATTCCGGGTTATTCTCCGTATTATTTTCTTTTTGTACATACGAGTACATTAATTTCGCTTCATTTTATTGTATGCATAACTTCCAGAAGATAAATTTATATATTTATATTATCTATCCACCTATAACTTTACGCCAAATAAAATTGCGGGGTAAGCAGAGAGATCCGAGTGCCACATGACTCGATCCTTACACACCTCACTCGCTTCTTTAACATTCCTTATTCTTCTGAAGCACGCTCGCCGGTTTCTAAGGCTCCTGTCCTCGACGACCAATTTTATTTATTTATTTATTTTTATTTATTTATTTAATAAGGCAACACAACAGGTACTAAATATATACAGTATTACACAATTCTGGTCACAAAAGTTAATTTTCCAATTCAGTACCCTAAGCGTGTATGCTCAAAGAGACTAGCGGATTAAGAATCAACATGCCACAGAAATATCTCTAAGAACCAACAAATCAATATGTATAAGTTGGATATTCAGTTAATTGAATCTCCAAAAAATCTGGTGGGCGGCCAGTGACATTGACAGTTAGATACATTGTTATGTGGGTCATGATTAAGTTGCAGAGCTGAGGATACTTAGGCATGACTTTTTAAACGTATTTAATCGGTTACCAAAGATGTCAAGATCACCATCTTTTGAGACTTCATTGTACTTCCGACACATTCTTGCTAATGGGTTAGAGAAAGACACGTTCAGTCTATAAGTGGGGAGAACAAAAGTAGGGAGCCTCCGACGAGGATTGTGTCTAAAGTTTATCTGTAATTGAGAAAGTAGCGAGGGGGAGTCAATTACTGAGTGAAGCAGTTTGAACAAAGTTACTAGTTCATGTAGATGGCGACGGGAACCCAGGTCCAAGATATTAAATTTCTTAAGTTTTTCAAGATAAGAACATCTGTTCCGGCCTGGCATGACTCTATAGCAAAGAAGTCGAAGAAATTTCCTCTGGACGTCTTCAATATGTTTAATATGGATTGCGTAATGGGGAGACCATATAACAGACCCATACTCCAGTTTGCTTCTGACAAGGGTATTATACAAGAGAATGAGACTACTGATTTTCGTAAAATCCTTGGTAATCCTACCAATAAAGCCTAAGTTTTGATAACATTTATTTACCATGTGGTCATAGTGTCTTCTAAATGTTAATTTATCATCAAAGATGATACCAAGATCCTTCACGAAACTTCTTCTTTCCAGTGTCAGACCCCCAAGTTGGTAATGAAAGATAATTTTATTGTGTTTATTGGTGAAAGATATTACACAACACTTGTTAAAATTTAGAGACATTTTGTTCACTTGACACCATCTCATGACCTCATCAAGGTCACACTGAAGGCTCATACAATCACGGATGCTACTAATTTTATGGAAGATCTTCAGGTCATCAGCGTACAATAAGCATTGGCAGGAAAGCCTATCAATTAAGTCATTGATGAAGATCAAAAAGAATAAAGGACCTAAATGGGAACCTTGAGGAACATCCGATGTGACCACAATGGGAGCAGACCGATAACCTTTAAGCGCTACTAACTGGCTTCTATTAGCAAGATAAGATTGAACCCATCTCAGTACCGAGCCGTGGATACCTACCCCCGCAATCTTCCTGCAAAGTATACCATGGTCAACTTTATCAAAAGCCTTCCGGAAGTCCGTATATATACTGTCAACTTGGCCTCTGTTGTCAAAAGCATCACAAAGGTATTGTTTGTATTCCAACAAATTACTGGTGGTGGATTTGTTTCTGACAAACCCGTGTTGCCTTTGAGAGAGGATGGGTTTGACTTGGTGGTAAATGTGGTCATATACAACGGATTCAAAGAGCTTAGCAGGACAGGACAGAATACTGATCGGCCTATAATTCTCACAGAGAGCGGTGTCTCCAGTCTTGTACACCGGAATGACATGCGCACACTTCCACTTAACAGGGCAGATACCCATCTTCAACGATCTATTAAACAGCAGTAAGAGTGGCTGGCATAGCTCCTCAGCACACTCCTTGAAGAACCTAGCTGGGATACCATCCGGGCCGGCACCTTTATTTACATCAAGCTGTCTTAACTTTTTGAGGACTTCGTCCGCCGTAACACTAATCTGTGATAGTGTATTAGTATGCTGAGAAGTGTTGTCCTCCGTATATGAAGACTGCGGACTAACACTTTCAAACACTGAACCGAAGTATTCCGAAAAAAGACCACATATGCCTTTTCCATCTGAACAAGATATTCCCTCCAGTTTCATGGTAGAAGGTATAGATACGGTACCCTTCTTGTTATTAACGAAAGACCAAAATTGCTTAATGCCTGAGCCGATAGAATTTTCTGTGGAAGATACGTAGTCCTTATAACAATTCTCAATCAAACGCTTAGCTCGTGCTCGTAACAGGGAGAAGGTGTCGTAGTCTCTAGGGTTATGGTATTTTTTGTAACGCCTATGAAATTTGTTCTTTTCTTGCAAGCACCTCTTTAGATTAGGGAAAAACCAAGTGGGATATTTGGAGAGATCATCTCTATACAATGGGGTATATTTATTTATGAGTTCGTATAAAATGGAATAGAAAGCATCTAGTGAATCGTCAATACTATCCTGGTTCAATGCAATATTCCAGTCTATTGCTCTTAGTTCGCGTTTAATTTGTACATAATCACATCTAATAAAATTACGGCGAGTTTGAGGGTTTTGTTTAAGATTACACAAAGGCTTCTTGACTGAAATCTCAAAGAGAAGCGGTGGATGGTGACGATCTGTGCGTGCAACTGAATCAGCACTTGTGACTTTAATATTATCACTAGAAGAAAGTATAAGATCGAGAAGGCGATTATTTGTATTGTAAATATTATTAAATTGCGCAAGGTTACATAATGACATAGTCTGAAGGAGAAGACGGGATTTGAGATCGGACCAATTCTCAGGAATCAGTACATTACCTGCTTGTATCCATGACAAACCTGGAGTGTTAAAATCACCTATCAATAACGGAATATCTCCAGCATCAAATCGGAGTATTACTGACTGAGTTTCATTATAAAACTCAGCGAGCATGTCCGTATTTATATCAGGGGGTAAATAACACATACAAAGGTTAATCCTAACAGTTTGGTACGGAAACAATGTGATCCATATAACCTCAGCCCCACCCTCCCACTCAGATCGACGAATAACATCTATATCCTTTTTTACAGCCACAAGAACCCCACCGCCCTCCTGTTTAGTTGACAAAGTTGACTCCCGATCCCTCCTAAAAACATTATATCTACTGTCAAATATTTCACTATCAAGGACACCATGGTTTAGATTAGTTTCGGTAAAACACACAACATCGTAATTGCATTCCAAGATATTCAAGTATACTTCTGTGGTTTTCGTTCTCAACCTATTTACATTTTGGTAAAAGAAAGACATGTTACAATCCATATTAAGATATAAGTTAATTCCTAATAAATGCTTCGATCACAAAAGAGCGAGAGAACGAAGTGAAGAAAAAAAAAAAGATAAATTATTTTAACTTGTTAAGAAATTCTAAGTTTTTTACATATATCGCTGGACAATCTTCATTTTTACGCAAATAAACGCGACCATATTTAACCCACACAAATCGATACTCATTGTCCCTTTTAAATTTTCTAGCTGCAGCGTATAGTTCCTTCGATTCCGGTGATAAATGCTCGACCAAATAAATATTACTTTTCTGACCAGGTATGCCAATGAATGAAGAGTTAAGAGCCTCAGAACCTTTATTCTTGTTATATCTTTTGAATGCTGAGAGGATACAGTCCCTGTGTCGTTCCGAGGGCAATGTTACAATAATATTCCGGGGTCGAACTGACTTGGCGTCCAGTTTGGCAACACGGCGAGCAGCACGTATATCGGACTCTTGTATGGGCGCTCCTATGACGTCACAGATCTTCGTACAAACGGTAATTAAATTTTCCGATTTTTTATCAGGTACGGCCTGTATTTCGAGATTGCAGCTTCTAGAAGATTTTTCAACGATAGCTAGTCGACGTTCCAGGCTGTTAACATTTGCTTGTAGCTTTAGTTTATCAGACTCTAAGTAGGAGATACTTTTGTGAGCTTCATTTAATTCCGCTTTAAGGTCTTTCTGCGCACCTTCCAAGAAATCAGTGGTGCGGGTAAAATCAGCTTTTAAGTTTTCAATGGTTGCAGATATCTCACTTTTAATCATTTGACCGATTGAGGCTTTGATATTACTCAATTTCAAGTCAAGTCTGGCATCAAGTAATTGAAGGAAGTTTTCATAGGACATTCCTCCGCCCTGAGATACCATTGAACTCTCCAATGTAGACACAGGAGGGTGCCTCGTAGTGTGTAGATTCGTTGTTTCCACTGGTTCATCACAAGACATTGTTGAGTCATTTAGACCGATGAAATGACTACGCACAGGTGTGTCTGGATCTTTACGTCGAGTGATATTTGCACAACAAGGACAGTACCATTTCTCCATGAGCTCTTTTTTATTAATCATGTAGTATGAAGATGACATATTTATGCATTTATAGTGGAACAAGCCTTTGCACGGATTACATCTCAGTATCTCATCCCCCGCTACGGACGCGTTGCAAGCTTTGCAATTCATTGTTATGTAGGTACTCTACGCTGCAGTAATGATGGTGCAAATGTTTATTAAATATATAATGATAGGCAGTAGCGGCAGATCGCTATGCTCGCAGCGAGCGAAAAGCCACAGTAATCCCGTTCCGCCAATTCCCTTCACTCAATAACATACAATTAAGAAGTTGGTGCAAGCGAGTCACAATTGTCGCAATACCGGTCGTAAATAAACGTACTCAATACTCGATGACGCACGGCGCGACTCGTCGCAGTCGGTGACGCCGGAGGCACGCGCGGCGAGCGCGAGCGCCGGCAGGAAGACGACGGCGGGTGGCGCGCGCGCGCGCGCCGGGCTATCCTCGGCAGCGCTCGGTAAGGTCCGTCGACAGCGAGGCGGACTCGCGCTCGATGGCAGCTGATCGTTAAGTTGTTTGCGGTAGGTCAGGTACACAAATTATAACTTAAAATCTTGTAGAATATTTTTGATACTACGTCACAACGGAGGCACTTAATTGAAAACGGTTTTCACTACTGAGTTCTGCAACTAGCCCACTATATTTTGACTATAATTATACACTCAAACTTTGATTTTGTTAGCATGAAAAACAAAATATTCCAGAGAGCAAACAGTAACGGTGTTGATTCAACTTTGATCATGTTCGGTAAGTCTTGGCCTTCCTCGGCCCCTACATCCTTCCACTTTTGCGTTGTGTATCTGTTACGTCATTCTTTCATCCTGCAATCTCTCTACATGTCCGAACGAACGAAGCATGCCTCTTCTAATTTTAACACCGACGCTCTCTTTCATACCAACTCTGTTTCTAGCATCATTATTACGAATACAGTCTAAACAAAGAAACCGGTGAGCGTGCAGAAACCGGCGAGCGTGCATGAGAATAGCAATGAATGTTACAGAAGCGAGTGAGATATGTAAGGATCGAGTCACGTGGCGCTCGGTTCTCTCTGCCTACCACGCAAGGGATTTGACGTGAAGTAATAGATAGTCTAAACAAGCGTCACGCCACAAATTTTGCGCAACGCTCGCATTTGATCGATGACTGTAGCACGCAACCACCAACAATACCCTCCAGTGGATCCGTTATGCCTGATATCCACATCAGGCAGCGCGATGTGCGTTTTGAACTACAGTCACTCGATGTCCGAAAAGCCAGTGGTCCTGACGGTATCCCAACGATTGTTCTTAAAAAATGTACAGCGGAGTTGTCTCCGGTGTTGACGCGCCTCTTCCGCCTCTCGCATTCGACCGGTTATGTTCCGGATGCTTGGAGAGAGGCCAATGTGCAGCCGGTCCCCAAAAAGGGAGCCTGTTCTGACCCATCAAATTACCGCCCCATTGCCGTAACTTCAGTGGTGTGCAAAGTCATGGAACGGATCCTTAACAATCAATTGATCTGTTACCTAGAAGATCACTCCATAATCAATGATCGTCAGTATGGTTTTAGACCGAAACGATCAACGGGTGATCTTCTAGCGCATGTGACGCACCTCTGGGGGGAGGCAATCAATAAATATGACGAATCCATGGCAGTCAGCCTAGATATCGCCAAGGCGTTTGATCGGGTCTGGCACAAAGCACTTCTCTTCAAACTTCCAGCATACGGTCTGCCCCTCCAGCTTTGTAACTGGATTGCTGGCTTCCTGCATGAGCGTAGAATCCGCGTCCTTGCAGATGGATGCGCTTAGCGGTTCATGTCAGTGAATGCCGGTGTCCCACAGGGCTCCGTTCTATCGCCCACTCTCTTTCTTCTGCATATCAATGACATGCTGCCACTTGGTAATATTCATTGCTATGCAGACGACAGTACGCTCCATGGGCGATATTTCGGTCGGCCTGGTGCTGGTCGGACAGAAATCGCTCTCACCGCGTGAGAGTCTTGTCGTTGTACTGAATCGGGTTTTGGATCTCAATAGTAAATGGGGTTCCAATAACCTGGTTGAGTTTAATGCTGAGAAAACTCAGGTTTGCGCGTTTATAACAAAAATGTCCCCCTTCCTTCCCACTCCCAATCTTCAGGGTGTTTCGATCAGTATGCGAGATAGCCTTTTTTTTTTTTTTGTGACGCGGGGAAAAATGCGTTACGCACACCACCGGTGCCTGGGTGGCCTCCGGTGGTAGTGTGGGACTGCCGTCGGCTGTCCGACGGTATACCCACTAAACAACCCCGCGAAATGTCATCGGCCGCGTTGGTGTGGTGCCCCGGATCTGTCAGCAACAGGGCACCACTGCGACTGGCCAGCCCCTCAAGGAGCCGGACTTCTTCTCTCTAGGGGCCATCCCGGCAAATTTGGACAGCCCCTCCGGCGGCGGGACCATTATGGGGCCAGGTTCCCATCCTGACCCCTAGTCCCACAGGTTAGGGAGGCGGCAATAGGTGCGCGTAGCGCCTACGCCGCACTCCCGTCCGCCGTCTCCGGAGCGGGACAGCCAAGGGATCATCCTCCCTGTCCCGCTCCGCGGCCGCCTTCTGAGACATGACCGTCTCACAGAAGGAGGCCATCGCCTGCCAGGCACTGTCACTCCCGAGCATGGAGCGGACCACGCTCGGGAGCGAGAGGTCCGCAGTATGCGAGATAGCCTGAATATGCTGGGTATGGGTATTCATTGCGACTTTAACCAGCGTTATTACATCGAGAGCCTCATCTCAACAGCTTCAAGAAAACTCGGAGTCCTGAACAGGGTGCGCCGGTTCTTCACGCCGGACCAACTTTGTCTCCTTTATAAGACACAAGTTCGGGCCTGCGTGGAGTATTAAAAAAATGGTATTTCTGCTAATATCACGGCATCGTCTGCATACAGCAGACAGTTCACCACTAGGTCACCTATTTTCATTCCTACATTCTTTGATCATATTCTCTGCAGACAAGCATCGAGATACAGAATCAACAGCCTAGCATGTCTAAGTCGTCGGTGGTCAGGGCGACGACTCCGCACAATACGTGCAGTTCCCAAAATTACCACCTTGTATATTCCGCCCTTAATCCAGTGAACTAGCGAAAGTCTCCTGAGGTATTGGTCGAGACTTTTCGCTATAAGGCCATTTACCAACACGACTATCGGGACAATTACTGTTGAATCAATAGTTTGAGACAGTTGATGGTATTGATACTATCGATAGTATCAATCGCGAATGATCATCGTGGTCAATTCTACTAACTCTATTACAATTAATCAATGATATTGCCGCATCTTTTACTATCGATATCCCAACTGATTTTCAAAGTTAATTAGCGATAGGCATAGCTAATTAACTATTATATTATATAAATATATTGAGTTGAGTTGAATGTAGACTATTTATATTCGGTATTACTAACCGTAAGTACGTAAACAACAGTTTGCGCCCATTTTTTTCCACCACTAAAATACTTAAGAAAAAAGTGTTTGCATTTTGCCAATAGGTAACTTTCTTATTTATAATAAAAATGAGTTTTAATCCATTTATCCCTTATGATATTATAGATCATGCAAGTCAGAAGCACAGCCAGGATAAGTTAAGTAAGTAAATAAGACAACTGTTAGAAACTGGTGACGGTAACAACATACGAGTACAAAGTCATAACAGTCAGGCAAAATAAATGGGACTGATACACCACTGGAATAGTACTAGTAGCACAGTACAGTAGTACATACAACTAGTACAGAAATAGTAACACAAATAACACAGTTATTATGAGAGTACCCATGGAGCAGGCTACGAACTATCATTTTAATGTAAGCCCACAATTCACAGGAACCGATAACACACCGGACGCGTTCATCCGGCTGGCAAGCGACACGGTCCTCTACTTCCGGTTGCGTTATCTACCGCCCGTCGTAAATGAGCATACATATTTGTGCTTGCTTACTTGTAGCATACATATAAATTATTCTAGCTAGGAGGTAGGTCTCAGCTGATTATAGATAGATAATGCATTTATTTGGCACTTTCGACGCATATACATCAATAACATTGAACAAGAAAACAACTAGGTAATTTATCAAAATATATATTTATACTGAAATGAAACATGAATTAAGATTATTAATATATAGACATTTAAAAATAGCACATTAGTTATAATTAGAAAGATATTTGTATCCAAGTTGATAATTTAGTTTATTGTAGATATTTCTCACGAGTGGAGGGATATTGTTCCAGCACTTCGTAGTCGCGTATATGAAGCTACCGTAAAATGCTGTTAGTAGTCCTATGCTTTTAATATAAAAGTACTGAACGCGTGGATATTGATGTTGCGTTAGAATTAGGCCTCCAGGTTTTAGAAGACCGCATATAAATAGGTATTCACCTGAAAGGTTGTTGCGTTCCTGCGAATGAGAATTGTCACCTAGAAACTTAAACAACGTTAAGAGGCATACATGCATACAGTATACCCACCTGATGTAATGCAGTTACCGTTGTCTGTAATCGCTTATAATACAATAAGTATCGCTCGCGCAATGCCACCTCTGCTGCTAAGCACGGCAACTCTTTAGGAGCTTACTTGTGCCCTCACTCACACGCAGGAACACAACAACCCTCCAAAGAGTTGTTATTTGACTGCAGCCTACTGTGAAGTGAGGTACTTCCCCATACGGATTGTTATGATGCGCTCTACCTCTCTTAAAAAAAACCCAGACCAAGACAAACAGACATACACCCAAATCTTTGTCCTGTATGGGAATCGAACCCGGAGCGTCGGTGTCATAGTAGCGTTACTACCCATTTTTAGGGTTCCGTACCCAAAGGGTAAAACGGAACCCTATTACTGAGGCTCCGCTGTCCGTCCGACCGTCCGTCCGTCCATCTGTCACCAGGCTGTATCTCATGAACCGTGATAGTTAGACAGTTGAAATTTTCACAGATGATGTATTTCTGTTGCCGCTATAACAACAAATACTAAAATTAGAATAAAATAAATATTTAAGGGGGCTCCCATACAACAAACGTGTTTCTTTTTGCCGTTTTTATAGATAATGGTACGGAACCCTTCGTGTGCGAGTCCTACTCGCACTTGGCCGATTTTTTTTTCGCTTTGCTTCATTCAAACAATTGTTCTTTCTAGAATAGTTCAATTTTCAGGTACACCGTTCCTATATGAAATCTATATGTTTCTCTGTGTGTGCGTTTGTCTGTGCGTTTTTTTTTTCTAATATTCGAATTTTGACTTCATATTCGGATCAGCATAAAAAAGTAGAATAGGAATGTTCAGGAACACCGTTCCTATCTCTTAAGGAACATAGTCAAAATGACTGTTATATATTTGACGAGCCAGGTGTTCCTCTGGCAAAGCAAGCTTGCCCATTCTCAAATGGTATTTATTATATGTAAACTATTTAATTATGCTACGTATACTACTACTACTAGTCCAATCAATAAAGCGGGGAAATAAAAAAGTTTCTTATAGGAAGATGGATCAAAAAAATTCCTTCCATTACCTTCTACGAGTCCTCTAGGTCATTCGTGACTAGCGAGCGAAGTGACTAGCCCCCCCCCCCCCCATTAAAAAAAACAAAATATAGTAAAAGTGAAAATTAAGGACTGAAAATGTCCCCTAGTAGGTTTTCGGTAGCTGATCACGAATCCGCCATTAGTTTTCCGGAAAATTCACACGGGCAGCGGAAAATCGGAAAATTCACAGCGGTGCTAATCCCAACGCTAACTTATGGAAGTGAGAGCTGGGTATGGCAGAGGGAGTATGAAAGTAGAATAAATGAGGTCGAGATGAGAGTATTGCGCAAAATTTGTGGCATAACGCTTGCTGACCGCGTTCGTAATGAAGACGTGAGAGATAGAGTTGGTCTGAAAGAGAGTGTCGGTGTGAAGATAAGAAAAAGCATGCTCCGTTGGTTCGGACATGTAGAAAGAATGCAGGACGAGAGAATAACGAAACAGATATACAATGTAAAAGTGGAAGGATGTAGGAGCCGAGAAAGACTGAGACTAACCCACCATGACCAAATTGGTCGTGTTTTATCAGAAGGTGATGTCAGAGTCAGGAGCCCCGGAACCGGCGAGAGTGCATGAAAGAGCATGCATGAATGTCACAGAAGCGGAGTGAAATATGTAAGGACCGCGTCTTATGGCGCTCGGTTCTCTCTGCCTACCCCGCAAGAGACCTGACGTGAAGATATACATACATTGTATTATTACGAATAAACCCCACCATAGAAAGTTAAATATTATTAAATTATGAACTAATTTATTCACTCGTGGTAACACAGCAACTGTCATTTTACTGAATCGAATTAAAAGTCTGAGTATAACCAGTTCGAACTTCTGTGAGTTATAAATTCCAAAAACCAATTTAGCATTTCTAAGACGATTTCGCAAAGCTACAACAAAATTACATTTTTTTTTATTAACTTGCTTATTCGCAGATTGTTTGAAAAGTCAGATAAAAAGAATTCTTTTTAATTAATTTTATAGAGAATTCTTTCGTTTTGAGAACGTATTTGCAAGATCTCGTAAATAGTACATAGTATAGTAAAATTAATTTAATATTTTAGTTGTGGCGTGTAGTAAATTTTAATTCTGAAATACTTAATTTTATTCTTATTTTCCGTTTTTGTTTGTTGGTGGTATTACTGGCGTACCTAATTTGGTTAAGTCTTATGATTATACGTACTCGTAAATTGTTTTCGAGAAATTTTTATTTTGCTCCTAAGGAGTTGTTGTGTTAACAGCAGAAATGCATCGCGCGAGTGATACTTAATATAACCACTTCACATCAGGCGGGCCGTATGTTTGTATGCCTCCAGACGTTATATAAAAAATAGATCCTTTTCAAAGCAACACTTGAAATTCACGCTTGTTATTTTTGGATGGCAGGAAAAAAATATATACATGAGGTAATTAGTAATGTTTATTAAAATAAAGCACCGAATTCATTGATAAAATTAAAGCCCTTCTGGAGCGAGGTGACTCACTTCTTCTTTCTAGTGTTATTCCGTTTTCTAATCCATTAGGATTGGCGGGGTCCGCTACCTAAGCCTAAAGATTTGGCGAAGCTACTGATTTTGACATGGAGCCACTGTCGAGAGACCTCCACAGCCCAGAGGGAAAACCAGAGTATTTTAGGTTAGGTCACACGTGTATCGTAAAATAATTTCTTAAGACGTGCGGGTGCAAGTGATAATTAGCAGAAGTGGGGTGACTCACTAACATATTTAAAATCAAAGCGTCACCTGCATGTGGCGCAACCTTCTAATTAACAAATGAGATTCTGATGAAAAAGAGATAGCGCGTATCAAAGCAGCCGAGCCGAGGAAATCCCTCCATCCCAAAGAAGAACGTAACCGAGTAACAAACCGTGGATGGTTGTTGTGTACTTGCCTGTGAGTGAGGATACGTAAGCTCGCCGCCGTCGGCGTCGCCCAAGTGTCGCGTCGACACTACGCGGGGTCTGGCAAGACGCTGACGCATCAAAGGCGCTTGTGAGACCCCCATGTCGCTAATATGACGCAGTAATAGAAGACTTATCAAAGAACCAATATTTATTTTGACATAAAATGAAATTTATGGACTGAATCAGATATCTGTACTGCAATGAAAGTGTTCTATATAGCCAGCGAACTTAGTTCGCTGTATATAGCCTCTTGTATTAATATCTTCATATACGATCGTGGAATATCAATACTGTAGATATTGTCACATATTTTTTGAAACCAAACAATTATTGTAACAATACAGTAACACTTTTAGGAACACAAACTAATTAGCCTCTTGACTGCGCAAGGTAAGGTTAAGGTACCGATGGGTCGTCAAAATTTAGTCTTTTAGCGCTAAATAGGATCACGGGTTCCAGCCTACGTTTCAATGAGCGGATGGTTTTGCGCTACAAATGTTCTCCTCGAATAACTGTTAAAATAGATATAAATTATATCTTATCTTCTATATATATATATATATATATATAAATGAATGTTTGTCTGTATGTCCTCTATGGACTCAAAAACGGCTGGGCAGATTTTGATGAAATTTTCAGTGAATCTTCAGGTCACCCCAGCAGGTGATCCTGTGAAGTTTGGTAGCAATCATATCACCCGTGCGAAGCCGGGGCGGATAGCTAGTTGTTCAATAAAATGGTGTAGCAAAAACAGCAAGACCTCCAATTAGGCAAAAGATAATATTACATTTCACAATTACGCATAGTATGTAATATGAAGAAAATACTGATATTTATTGACGTGATTTAATGATTTCTCAGTATCTTGTGTCTCGTTCGTTTACGTTCAGTTGTAAATAGCTCTGTCTCTGTTTGTCTAACAAGTGGAATGTCATAACCATCTTAACGTAGTATTATCGATAAATAAGGATATTGTATTTAGCAGTATAACTAACTTTAACATAGTTTCAGATCGTAAATATGGGCAGGGCAATCGTAAATATAGGAAGTACTGTCATTTTATTATACATTGTAGTATTATTAAATATCTTATTAATGAATATTTTTTACTTTCGTGTCCCAATGCTTTTCGTCGCCTATGCAAGTAAGTAATTAAAATATATACGATACAAAATTAAGTAATGAAATAATCATAGATGGTTAAATATTATTGTCCGTAGACTTCGTTGAAATACGTTTAAATTTATTTCGAAATCATCGAGGGCTCATCCGAAATGAAAAGACTTTTATACTTGTGTAATTGTTGCAAATAAATTTAACAAAATCACCAAATCAAGTTTAAAACCAGTTGAGAATGCACAAGCTTGCATCGCCAAAGGAACACCTGGCTCGTCAATTATATAACATTTTTTTTTTAAACTTTGTCGGCCATTTTGACCATGTTCCTTAAGAATGATATTGGTTTTTAAGACATTCCTATTTTACTTTTTAATTTACTTTTCGAATCTGAAATAAAAATTCTTTTTTTTTTTTATTTGTCGACCATTTTGACTATGTTCCTTGAGCAGTCAGAACCCGTTATATACGTTTTTCCATACATTTCGCGGTCGTATACGACCACCCGGGTTTCGAAGGGTTAAGAGATAGGAGGTTGGTTTTTCAGACATTCCTATTCTACTTTTTTATGCCGAATCCGAATCTGAAGTCAAAATTCGAATATTCGAAAAAAAGCGACAGAGACACACACACATACAAACGCACATACAGACAAACATATAGATTTCATATAGGAACGGTGTTCCGGAAAACAACAATTGGCATATGTTTAATAGTCAATATTTTTTGATGACCCCCATCTCCCATTTCCCTTAGTCGATATTATGTTATTTTCTTTGTTTGATGTACTTTATATATATTTATTCTTTATTGCATAACATTACACACAGAGTTAGTATATCGAAAATGGTGTACAATAGCGAGCTTATATCTTTAAGAGATTACTTTCAGCTAGCCGTAGCGTGCGTGCGTTAGTTTTATTTTGGACGGGATTTAAAAAGATATACTTTAACAATAGGCAATAACGGTGAGCTTAAGCTGTATGTTTTTTTTTTTAATAATAAAAAGTGTGTTTTATTTAAAAGCATCTTCTATCTTGACTGTCTGTCAATTCGCTCTCTGTGGTTACCAGTTCTAGTACAATGTCTCCATTTATACGAGTATTTACGTTGTATACACACTATCACGTATTACACTTACATGATCGGTATCGACCTCGTAACTTGACAGGTCTGTCTAGCCTGCCCGAAGCTGTTGCGCGTGTTGCTATGTGATCCGAAGATACAAATCAACTCAATGTAATTTACTAACCTATACAGGGTATATTAATTGACGCTAATTACGCACTCTCTCTTTTTTGTTAATACCTGTAAGGAGGTTTAGAATGACATTTTATCGAAATTGACAGTCTTGATGTCAGATGTCATTCTATTTGCTAAAGTCACAAAACTGCGCGCTGTTTACAAAGGAATAACATATTTACGGACGCTACGTTCGGCAGCTTAAATTAGGATTATGTATATCTTATGGACTTCTTGTAAACTCATACATGTGATGTTGTTGTCTCGAAGTGAAAGACTGAATTTATTTAAACTTGTTTATTACTCACTATATATATAGATAGATAGTGAACCAATAGCGATCTAATTATATAAAATCATAACTTAATTGCCTATACTATATCGAATAAATAGCTGCGCGGCAAAACGCTGATATATGTACCTAACAAGTATATGTAGATAATATGTACCTGTACATATATATTTGAGATATCCTGTAATTAATCCTGTTATATAGGCTTAATAAGTTTTATAATACAAAACTCCAACAATAAAATTCAAGCGTCCTATCTCCAGAGGAGAAATTAAAATCTATATTTACTTAGTAACTTTCATTAATTCTTAGAATAAATAAATTATTATAACAGCGACTAATATTACTCTTCTACTAATATTGTTCGGTATTCTAGCACAGAGTAACGTCGGCTTCATATTTCGGGGAAGCACATTGTGGCGAAATCACTACTGTGATACATAGCCCCTCTGTCCTCGTCCAATGTTGCAGAAACATACTTAATTATTTAGGCACAAAGACTTCAAATATATACGTACACTGATTAAATACAGAGGATTAGATCTAGCTACTTGCTTGCACATGTATTAATAACAAATTACTAAATCCTTTCCGTTTAGAAATAATTAACATACACATAGATAGAGCTATAAACGATCGTTGCAGTCTCCACATGCATATCACGTACTGGGGAGATATTGTATCACTTTGGCAGTGAATTGCAGCCCGCTATTCGCACATGTCTCATTCCGCCCGCACATAGCGGATGCATCGCCGCCCTAAAAGCGTATTCATGTCCACGTTAAACTTTTTCCCGCGGCGCTGCACAACGAAGGCTTTACTTTGCGTGGCACTTTATTAACCTACTTTTTGAAAATGAATGTAGATCTATTTGTTTGAGAATCAGCTCACGCTCTGTCACGCTTCTCCATTAGAGTTAGCCGTACCGCTTTTTTTTATTCAAAAACAAATACAAAAATGCATACAAAACTCTTAATGTATAGTGGTTACCGTGGCCTATGAGCGCTTGCAACATAAAAAATATCGCTCATCCCGCTCCTTACACAGTTTTTCCTAAAGAGCGTACTGGTAGGCTCACTCACTCGCAGGAATGCAATGCCCACCCAGGGAGTTGTTTTTGTTGTTCTGTGATGTGGAGGTGCTCCCCTAGTCGGGCTGCTCCAATGCGTGCTACCTCTCTTTCGCCAAAACCTTGTTTATTTATTAGCAAGGTGCACTATGAAAAGGGCTGTTTGGCTCTTAAATATAATAGTGAGACACTTGCCTACACTCCCAACTTACACTTATATTTATCGAACTAACAACCCGCCCCGACTTTGTACGGGTAGATAAATATAAAAGTAAGTTAGTACTTTACACCTAGAATATAAAAACAATTCCTTATGAAACTATTTAGTTGGCTAAAGATTAATATCATGATATGAATATAATCATCTTTTGATCCTGCCCGGGTTTTGATTGTCTAATTTGAACAAAAAAATTCATATGACTTAACTATAATAGGTACAAATATATTCTCGTGTACCTTTTTGTTGGTAACGATAATTACTATAAAGATGTAGTACATGTATTTTGCGGATAAATTTTAGATACCTTTATTTTTTTAAGAAACGTAGGGCATCTAAGCAGCTCGTCTGGGGAAGTACCTCCACCTCACAGAAAACCACAGCGAAATAACAACTCCCTAGAGGGTTGTTGTATTCCTGCGTGTAAGTGAGGTCACCCGTAAGCTCCTAAGGAGTTGCTCTGTAAGCAGCAGAGGAGGCATCGCGAGAGTGATACTTAATTTATTACAAGCGTTAATAGGTTACGGTAACTTCTTTACATCAGGTGGGCCGTATGCTTGATCCTTCCCGACGTTGTATAAAAAACAAAAACATTATTGCAATTTTCGTAGGAATCTCTAAATACATATGGCCTATGTTATTCGCTGATTATGCAACTACGTATAAGTTCTATCGATTAAATCCATATTTAGTTTATCTATATATTTATCTATTATAAACAAACGTACAAAAAACAATTCATTTCTCTTTGTAATATTAGTTTAGATAACATACAGACGAATCAGATAAATAATGCGAAAGTTATTGGATGTAAAAACTGTAGAACGTTAAGAAGTATATACATATACATATATCTCAAGCTAATACGTCATGCTTTAGGACACTTGATCACGTTCTGATAAAGAAGATATTTATGAGCTTTCAAAATTGGTGTAGGTACATGAAAACGGTTTAACGAACGCCGACAGGTCCCATTCGATTCTTTGACATTTTTTTATACTAGAAGCATACGATCCACCTGACGGAAAGCGGTTACCTTACCCTATTAACGCTCTCAACACATTAAGTATCACTCACGCGATGCCACCTCTGCTGCTAGCACAGCAACTCCTTAGGAGCTTACTGGTGACCTCATTCACACGCAGAAACACAACAACCCTCCAGGGAGTTGTTATTTGGCTTCGGTTTTTCTGTGAGGTGGAGGCAATTCGCCAGACGGGCTGATAGGATGCGCCCTACCTCTCTTAAAAATTTAAATTGACATATAAATTGTTAGATAATTGTTTCAAGTATTATTTTGCGATAGTCAAATTTACATGCAATTTGATCTAACCTGCCTTGTGTGCTTCCGCCGCAAATTGGTTCGTGCAAACTAGCGCCGGTCGATACCCACCCACTACTGTTAGTTAGTAGACATGCGTGTCGTCGCTACCATGGCTGCTGCGGTTGTCCACGCGATCGCCCACCGTCTGAAACAGGAACCACATATACCCGCCAGCATTGCTGCCGTGACTGCCCTGGGTATCTTTGCAACACGTGCGTCGCCTCTCCACGAGGTATCCTCAGGCGCTGTAGATGTTAATCGTTGGAATAACATTCCACAAGAGACTTGCATCATTTAAAGCCAGCGACGCAATTGGTGTATTTGATGTAGTTGTAATTAACAACACGATTTAATTGGTGGCGGAAGCACACAAAGCAGATTAGATCAAATTGCAGGCAATGAATAGAATGGAGAAAATGGAGCGTTGGATAAACTTTTAGGCAGCCAAAATGACAGCTCACTGTTCACAATGCGGTGCTAATCCCAGCGCTAACTTATGGAAGTGAGGGCTGGGTATGGCAGAGCGAGCATGAAAGTAGAATAAATGCGGTCGAGATGAGAGCATTGCGGAAAATTTGTGGCATAACGCTTGCTGACCGTGTTCGAAATGATGCATACGAAAGAGAGTTGGCCTGACAGAGAGTGTCGCTGTTAAGATAAGAAAAGGCATGCTCTGTCGGTTCGGACATATAGAAAGAATGCAGGACGAATGAATGATGAAACAGATATACAATGAAAAATTGGAAGGATGTAGGAGCCGACGAAGACCGAGACTAACCTACTATGACCAAATTGGTTGTGTTTTATCAGAAGGTAGGTAAGGAGCCCCAGGAAGGAGCTCTTTGCATGCACGCTCGCCGGGAGCGTGCATGCAAAGAGCTATGAATGTGAGAGAAGCGTGTGAAATATGCAAGGACCGCGTCTTATGGCACTCGGTTCTCTCTGCCTACCCCGTAAGGGACCTGGCGTGAAGAAATACATACCCACATACATAATTCAAGACTAAAAGTTAAAAGAAAAATAAGATAATAATATTTAGTGATATCTCACAAACAACAATATTCCAAATAAAAAAAAACTATTGCTTTACTGAGTTTAAAATCGAGGTAATTTAGATTTAAAATGTGCTTGTTAGTTGTTGTTGTAGTTTAATTTTTTTTTAATGTTTATATAGCTTTTTATGACTTGTAATTATTTCAGGGCCGAAATCGCACTATAAAAGGTTTGGTAAGGAAACCTAAAAATGCTATGAAGCGAATGGGGTGTATAACGACCTAACGATGTGGCACTTGGTTATCCCAACCTATCCCGAGAAGAACTTGACATGAGGGTACCTACAGATATAGTTAACCCAAACTACGGCAGTTGAGCTTCACTTGACTAGCCATCTCTTTGAGGTTTTAAATGCCTTATTTGTCATATTGCTGTCTCTCACTTTGCCAAGAGGGGAAGTCAATTCCAAAACTTCCTACTCCTACAAATTTCTTCTGATTAAATTCGTTTGTGAGTTCCAAGGCAGCTGTAGTTTAACCCCCGGGACGGCAATGGACTTCACTGTTCATTGCCTTTTTTGTGGTCGCCGCTGTTAATTCTGGCTACACAGGAGACACAGCGGTGGGTATGAGTGGTGGGCCTGTCCCGTAACCCAAACTACGATAAGTTTCACCCAACGATGCTCCTAGAAGATAGTAAAACTAAATTACAAAACGGGTTAACAGAATAATCGATTATTAATTATTATGTGAGCTCCAACAGGTTCAGGAGTACGCATAATAATCGATTATTCTGTTGACACACGCTGACTGATTTATGCGTACACAGTAATAGGCTTTTAACCTAACAATCCTTCGGAATTATCATCTTTAATGATATGTCTTAAGGTAATATTTACAAATTGATCTGTTATGAAACATTTGAAAAAATACCATCAAGGTTGATGCTTAGTCAGTTATGCCTTCTTTATCGCCACATGGTATGAAGACTAACTAGCTACAACTAGGATATGATTCAATATTGTTCATGTGTAATGTTTTTGTAAACTGATGTAATAAATAAATAAACAACTAATTAGTTGATACCAAAGACCGAGCAGGCATTTAAAGATTATACAATAAATTACAATTAGGTATTAAAACTAAACGAAATAGACGATGGCGATTATTCTCAGAAGAAAACAGAACTAAGAAGATATAATATAAATAATAATATATACGAAGTAATCATATAATAGCAGCTGGATAACAATGTCTGACGCTTATAGTTTTTTACGTGCCTACATATGTTTTTATAAAATAATCATGGGAATAGGTTTTCGCTTTCCGTTCATAATATAATACACTAAATTGAAATTTTCACAAAAGATAATTTCATCTGAAATCAAAATTTTGTGTATTATATTATTTTGCTATATTATATTAAACCTTGTATTATTTTATTTGAACTTCTTCTTCCTATCATTACTTAGCCAAGCCTAAGGACTTGGTGAAGATACTGATTTCGACATAATGGAGCGACTGCCGTCAGACTTTGACTACTAGTGGGAACGCTTTCCTTCACCGTAAAATATTTATCCGAAAGCACATTAGTCCGAAAACACGAACCAGTTGATTAATATCCTGGTTACACTGCTGTTACCTTCCTTAAATAAATAAAATAAATATTCTGATGCAATGAATATTGGCGTAAATATTATTTTCCAAAATATCTAACATACGGAAAAAACAAATATCAGGTCTCATGGGATACCCACTTTCAAAACACCAGCAGCAGTTCTTTCAAATTATGTTTTATGCGGTGTACATAGTGATTATCTTAACAAGCCGTATAACAATTTTCATCGAAAAGAAAATATATAAACTTTCCATTGAATCGACCTATTCGTTGTGAAATTAGCGTCCAGTTAATATTCCTAAGTGTTTACTAAACACAACGCACCTGTTATATGTTTATCACGTTGCTGAGTCAGCGCTACAGAGTTGCAGTTGCTTCTGACTGTATGCAGCATATCTGCGGCAGCAAATAAATCAATATTATTGCAGGGCTTAAATGCAACATAATACAATAAGTGAAAAAGTGCTGACATTCAATTTTACACCGTGAAAAAACGGTTACCGAAGCCTATGAACTCTGGCAATGCATTAAGTATGCGATGCCACCCCTGCTGTTAACACAGCTACTCATTGGGAGCTTTCTGGTGACCTCACTCACACGCATAATCACAACCACCCTGTACGGAATTGTTATTCGGCTGCGGTTTTCTGTGAGGTACTTCCAGATACTTTGATGCGCCCTGTCTCTCTTAAAACACCCAGATCAAGAGAAACAGACATGTTTATGCGCACAAATGTTTTTCCTGTGTGGGAATCGAACCCTCGTTGGTATCAGAGTAAAATAACGGGGCGTTTCACCATTGCGCCACCGAGCTCGTCGAAACTGTCCTTTCTATAATATTTCAGCGCATGAAACAGAAAGACGGAGCGGTGCTATTCAGCCATTTTTACCATTTGGTACGGAGCTCTAAAAATTGGCTCACTTGCTTCAATTTCGTGGGAAAATTTAACTTGAAAATCCTTTTGAAAACGCTATAGAACTACTTGGAAGGCCTTGAAAAATAAATACAAAAGAGTTATATCACAAAAGTGATATTTACACTGTTGAGGCGATTATGACAATTGTTTTTAGAAACTTAATACATTTTTAATTAACGCAACAAAGAGATAATTAATTATGAAAGTTAATATCAAACAATATCCTACTAATATTATAAATGCGAAAGTTTGTATGTATGGATGTTTGTTTCTCTTTCACGGTTAAACGGCTGAACGGATTTGAATGAAATTTGGCACGTAGATAGATTATGATCTGGATTAACACATAGGCTACGTTATTTCACTCCACGCGGGCGGAGCCGCGAATAGCAGCTAGTTTTTAATAATTCAATTAAAATTAAATGTTTTTAAAATGTCTAGTTATTGTACCAAAAAAGCAATTAAAGAAATATATTTTACAGCAATGAATGAAATTGTCTACGATGGAAATCCGAAACGCATGTTGAATTTATCTTATAAACTTGAGTACGAATAAAATATGCATTTTGTATTTTCGAATGCAGAGAGAAACATAAATAATATTTGTCGCTCCACGCGCGATGAGCAATTCTTCAAACGTCAGTGTTCAGACGGCTTCGCGCCTTTGTCTCAAGAAACAAAGCCTTGGATTATTTCACATGGTAAACCAGATATATATACCCTTTGTTTTTCTTTATACTACCTCGGGTGCAATCTAAGATACCGGTCGCATGAAATGGCTACTATAGTTATAGCTACTGGTAACATAAGTAATGCAGACGATTTCACTTTTAGCTCACTCGGGATAGGGATATTCTTCTTTTAGTTTTATTTATAGACTAGCTGCTGCCCGCGGCTCCGCTCGCGTGGAGTCAAATAACGTAGCCTATGTGTTAATCCAGATCATAATATATCTACGTGCCAAATTTCATTCAAATCCGTTCAGCCGTTTAAGAGTGAAAGAGCAAAAACATCCATCCATACATACAAACTTTCGCATTTATAATATTAGTAGGATATAGTAGGATAAAAATTGAAGGATATATTGAGAATGGTTTTATTATTTATAATAGACGATTTTCATGTGTGCGTATTTTTTCACATAACTTTTTAAGTCCTATTACCGAAGTCCGATAATATTTCTCATACCATTTTAGGTCATAATGATCACTCTTCATAAAAATATTTAAACACTAATGATCGAAATTCATAATCATCAGCATTTATAATATCACTAACGATACACCTGGTTTACACTAATATTTGTTTTCATATGTTTTCTTAATTAAGAAAAATGATGTCAATATGAAAGTGCTAACACTCAAAAACCAAAAATAGAAAAATCCGTCCTTAGTGGATGTTTACACCATTAAATGCATTACGGAACTACCAAAGTTTTAAGTTTTTACCCCGCGTGGTTTAGGCTATACGTTGATGAATCAGTCAAGACAAACGATTTGATACCTAGTTCGGCCTAAGTTCTGTCACAAAGGAATGTATATATTTTTTTTATACAACGTCAGGAGTCATACAAGCATACGGTCCACCTGATGTAAAGCTGTTACAGTAGCCTATTAACGCTTGTAATATATTAAGAATCACTCTCACGATGCCTCCTCTTCTGCTTACACAGCAACTCCTTACGAGCATATGCAATATGCATTTATTTTTTTAAGAAGTAATGTAATCTTAATAAAACTTATATCTACATATTTATGAAAGTCTCAGCAAAAATAAAATAAATTATTCTATTCGAAATGGCCACCTTTGGCTTCGATACGGGCTTTTAATCTGTCTGCCCACGAGCCTATGGATTTGCGTACTGTTACCATGGGAAATTTAGCCTCTACTTGCTCCGGAGATTTCTAAAGAGACGGCCACGGCGGCAATGTCGGCGTGCTGTTTGGACCAGATCATGTTCTCTAAAACTGACCATAATATGTAGTATAAGGAGTTCAGATCTGTGCTAGACGAGGGCCAGTCTTCAGCTCTTATAAAGTCCGGAACGTTGGTTTCGAGCCAGACTTGGATAGTTCGTGCCTTGTAACCTGTTGCAGAATCCTGCTGGAAAGTCCACGGTACATTTTTAAAAAGTGTGTTGCTGAAATAAGATAACTATAAGATTCATTTTTGCCTTTAGATCCTCACGGGCACTTAGAGACGTCTTACATTCTCAATATTGTATCTAATTAATTTTTCATAGTTTTGATTTGCTTTTTTAATTTATCAGCTTTCCAAATGACCATTGGCGAAGAAGAAATTCCAAAATAAACTTGCCAATATAGGTGTTTTTTCAAATCGTCGATATATATATTACAATAAGTATATGGCAGTGTATAATGGTGACAAGTTGTACAGTTAAATATATATTATATAACACATGTGCTGAATCATATCCAGACAGACTCTGTCAGCCAAATATTCATGGATTCTGTAATAACCCTTCTTACATAGAGTATTTGAAGATACCTTTTAGAAGGTATTGTCAGGTAAGGACAGAACTGTTTCAGGTAATTTATTATAGAATCGAATACAATTTACAACAAAAGATCTACTCGTCTTAGCAAGCCGATGTACTGGTATATGTAATCTATTCCTGCTACTAAAATTTTCACTAAAACTTGAAAATGACTATACTTTTACGAACTATATTTTTTACGAGCATAGATTATGTTCTCATAAATGTACTGAGAGGTAACCGTGAGGATATTTATTTCTTTGAATAGTTCTCTATGTGATTCCCTGGAGTCTAAGTTATAAATAGAGCGGATGGCTCTCTTTTGTAATATAAAAATAGTTTCAATATCAACCGCTCTTCCCCACTTCCACACTTTCCCACAGTACACCAGATGACATAATGCTGTGAAAGTAGCTGAAATAGACTAAGCAAGCAGTAGCCGCGGCCGTCAAATGTCTACTAACGGCATATGCGGTAGAGCTGAGCTTACTGGCCAGTTTGTTTGTGTAAATGCCCCACTGCAATTATGAGTCTATCGTAATTCCAAGAAATAGATTATCATTAATAAATTCTAGTATATTACTGTCAATGAAAAGTTCTGTATTGACAGAAGCTACATTTAGAGTACTAAATTTTATACATTTAGTTTTAGTTGAATTTAATAATAGATTATTGCATGTGATCCAATTTAAAATAGCAGATTAGAACACATTTACCTTGACAATATTTTCGCACCGGCGAGCAACGTTAAAAATTATAGAAGTGACATCGGCAAATAGTAGTATATCCGCCATTTTCTGCACCATGTAGGACAGATTCCAATATAGAGCCCTGGGGTACCCCAATATTAAAATTACTGCCTTTAGATTAGACTCCATTTATGTCAATAGTTTGTATTCTGTTGTTTAAATTAGTTAAGAGAGAGGTTTCACAACACGATCCAAGACAGTCTCTTGATACACTTTGGCTAAAGTCTCCCCTCCTTTTTCACAAAAAGGAAGCTTTGTGACCCCATGATAAGACGGGGGTGTCTTACCAAACCATTACAGACGCAGGATGATGACCACGTTGTACCTATCCGACCACTTGGGCGGCTTCTTTAAAACTGCGTGCGTACACTTTGTCATTTTGCTTGTTACAGTGCTCTTTAGTCGTGAACATTTTTTTCATCAGTAGAGGATATTTTTGTGCCTTTCATCTACGTATCAGGACAGAAGGGCATTTTGATCGATTAACTCTCTTCAACTCTAGGGATCAATTTAGCTTATCAATGATAAGCGCCGAGCATCAGGTCTTGTTTTATTATACAGGAACAGAGTCCTAGCGGGAATCTTCATTTCTCGCGATAGAATTTTTGTTTCCTAATGGGATTTCCACGAATTCTGGCTTTAACAGCCTTTGTAGTTCTAACAGCACGCGGTCGACCGGATCTTTTATTCTCTTCAACAGATGAAGTGTTGGTATATCTGTCAATAAATAATACGATATACGAACATACGGCATACCAAGCTTTTGAAGTGTCTTGAATATGACCGACGGCTCCATACCTACTTAGTGCATGGCAATCACTGCAATCCTATTTTAGCACCTCATACCATATTGTAATTTGATAATAAACACGAAAAATATATGTTACGGCGGGAAATCGACAGAACATTTTTAACATAATGAACACGTTCCAAATTCAAAATAGTTAAAAGAGTTGATAAAAATGAAAAGTTTCTATGTAAAAGCATTTATGATCAGACTAGTTATATGTAGATAAGACAATTTTTTATGGTAAACTTATTTCAATAATGACTTTTATTAAAATGCAATATTACATTTCATAAGTAAGCCTAGTTTGATTGAATACAAGCAATTATTGATGTGATTGAATGATTTCTCAGTATATGAAGTCTTGTTCTATTACGTAGTATTATCGATAAATAAGAATATTATGTGCTATGACTTTTTGAATTAAATAGCTTTACATAATTTAAGACCGTAAATATGGGCAGTTATTAGGAAATACTTGTTTGTTGGAAATATTTGGGGGTCATGTGCCAGAAGCGTGCTCGTTCGCGACCCCTGCCAATCAGTCGATTGCAATTCTGGACCAAGAGCGCACCGACGTGCGGATTAGGGCGTCCCCCGTAGGCGACGCGCACCGATCCGCCCCCGTCGGTGCGAATATAGCTGCATGCAGCGGTGGGGGCCGCCACCCACCACGCAGCGCCAATTCCGGCGGGACGAGGGGAGCCGAGTGCCGCATAGGCACGTGGAATGTGAGAGGTGGATTGAATGATAAGACGAATGAACTGATAGACGTAATGAATGATAGACGTTTGGATGCTTTATGTGTGACAGAGACTAAGCGCAAGGGGAGCGACACCGATGATCTGCCCGGTGGTATGATGGCCCTATGGTCTGGGGTAGACCGGGACGATCATGCCAGTGCTGGTGTAGGTATCGTACTCTCCTCTCGCTTAGCCACTGGTGTAAGAGATTACTGTTTGGTAGGGCCTAGACTTCTCTGGGTTCGTATTAAACTGGGCATCACGCGAGTATTTTTGGTTGCAGCATACGCTCCCGTAAGCTCAGCGTGTGCTCAAGAACTGGAGAAGTTTTGGGAGTCTGTGAGGGATGTTCTGGACTTAGCTGAAGGGAATGAAAGAGTGATTATGTGTGGAGATTTGAATGGATGGGTTGGGACCAAGCGATACAGCTATGAAGCTATTCTTGGTCCGTATGGAGATAAGAGAGTGAACGAAGCAGGTAAGTCAATACTAGATTTATGTATGGAACGAGGCCTCCTCGTGTCGAATACTTTATTTCATCATAAGGATATTCACACGTATACATGGAGAAGGAATGATCAAAAAAGTGTGATTGATTTGATTTTAATAGATAGACGTCTCCGAAATGTTCTAATGGATACAAGAGCCTTTGGAGGCCCCACTCTTGAGACGGACCACTACCTGGTGGTAAGCCGGTTTGTGGGCCTTTTTAGGAAGTGGAGGCACTGGCGAGTGCGTATCCCTTTCGGAGACTATGAAAGGATAATGAGCGAAAAATTGCAAGATGAAAGTGTAAGGAGAATGTATGTGCATCTGGTAAGTGAGAGACTTGCAAATGCAAGCCTCTCCGACTCAGATGTGGATGATTGTTGGAAAGTTTTGAAAGAAAGTATGGTGGATAGTGCAAAAGAAGCTTGTGGATGCGCAAAGAGACGTAAAACAGTGAAAGGAGATGCCTGGTGGGATGCGGAGGTTGAATCCTCCGTAGCAAGAAAGAGGAAAGCGTGGCTGGATTACGTATCATCTTTGCCTTTAAATGAAAATATGAGAGAAAAGAAGAAAGAAATGTACCGTCTATGCAAGAATGAAACCAAGGCTTTAGTGAAAGAGAAGCGTGAAAGACAAATTATGAATGAGGAAGAGAGGCTGACGAAAAACTTCGAGGCAAATACCAAACTCTTTTGGAGAGAGGTAAAGAAGCCTCGGAGTGGTTCGTAGGCATCCAGAATGGATAAGATAAAGTCTAAAGCTGGTGGCATTCTTGCGAACACTCAGGAAGTGTTAGAACGGTGGAGTGAATATCTTGAGGAAATGTATGAGTATGCCTCGGACGCTGGCAATGAGAGTGAGTCGGATGCTTACTCCACGTTGACGGCGTCCGACGAAGGCATAACTATGGATGAGATCGAATGGTCGATACGAAGCTTGAAAAATAGAAAATCAGCGGGAATTGATCTGATCACAGCTGAGATGATCAAATTAGGTGGCACTTACGTCCAGGACGCCTTCTGGTACCTTTGCAACCTATGCTGGAGAACTGGAAGGGTCCCAATGGACTGGAGACGCGCAGTCATCGTGCCCTTGTATAAAGGCAAGGGATCACGCATGGACTGCGCCAACTATAGGGCCATCAGTTTGATCAGCTTAGCAGCAAAAGTATATGGAAAGGTGATTGAAAGGAGAATGAGGGTGAAATCCGATGAAATGCTGTGGGACGCACAAGGAGGTTTCCGAAATGGAAGGGGATGTACGGATCAAGTTTTCTCGCTCCGCAATATCGTAGAGAAGCATCTGGCCATAGACCGGAAGGTTTTCTGCGGTTTTGTGGATCTTGAGAAAGCCTTTGATAGGGTTGTGCGAAAGGAACTGTGGGACATATTGCCGAGATATGGGATTGACGGTTCACTGCTCCGTGCTGTGCAGTCCACTTACAAGGATTGCTCAGCATGTGTGCGGATAGACGGTGGCATGTCACCCTGGTTTGATGTCAAAATTGGTGTCAAACAGGGTTGCATGCTATCTGCTAGGCTGTTTATCCTGTATCTCGATAGTTGTCTGCAGAGAATAACCTCAACGAATGTGGGATTGCGCATGGGTGACCAAGTGATGAACTGTCTGCTGTATGCAGACGATGCCGTGCTATTAGCAGATACACCATCTAAACTGCAAACACTGGTCACAACGATGAAAGACGAATGTATGGAGAAAGGCTTACTACTGAACGCGAAGAAAACAAAGATAATGCTATTTGAAAGAGAAGAATCCAGAACTAATGTAAGGATTACGATTGATGATGAAGTGTTGGAACAAGTGGATGAGTTTGTATATCTTGGATGCGCTTTCAGCAGGGATGGAAGGTACACCGCAGATGTGGAAAGACGAGTGAGTGCTGGGAATAGTGTGAATGGAGCGTTGGGAAAACTTCTTGGCAGTAAAATCCTGAGCCAGAAGGCACAACTCGCTATACACAATGCAGTGTTGGTCCCAACGCTAACTTATGGAAGCGAGAGTTGGGTATGGCAGAAAGAGCATGAAAGTAGAATAAACGCGGTTGAAATGCGAGCGCTGCGCAAAATTTGTGGCGTAAGGCTTGTAGACCGTATTCGCAATGATGATGTTAGAAATAGAGTTGGTCTGAAAGAGAGCGTCGGTGTTAAAATAAGAAGAGGCATGCTCCGATGGTTCGGGCATGTAGAAAGAATGCAAGATGTAAGAATGACGAAGCAGATATACAATGCAAAAGTGGAAGGATGTAGGAGCCGGGGAAGGCCAAGACTTACCTATCATGACCAAATTGGTCATGTTCTATCAGAAGGTGATGTCAGGAGCCCTAGAAACCGGCGTGCGTGCATGAGAAGAGCAATGAATGTTGAAGAAGCGAGTGAGATATGTAAGGATCGAGTCACGTGGTGCTCGGTTCTCTCTGCCTACCCCGCAAGGGATTTGGCGTGAAGTTATAGATATTAGGAAATACAATTAAATAGTATAATTGAAATGAATTATAGTAATATATAATTTAATTGCTTTTCGATAACAACGTTTATAATATAATATCGTAATACATTACTCAAATATATATTTTTATATGATTACTAGCTGACCTGGCAAACGTTGTTCTGCCATATAAATTATTTCGTATTAATTTTTATCTAATTATTTTTTATGATACCTACCAAATATACATAAAAAAATTCATAAAAATCCGTCGGGCCTTTTAAGAGGAGTGCGACCTCAAACACCGTGACACGAGATTTTATATATAAGACGTAATTGTACGTCACATAACAAATAAAAAATATTTTTGCAAGTCAAAGATGCGCGTGATGAATACCACCGATGAGCACGAATGTATTATTTATTGTTTATATTACGACGTTTTATTATAACTAATGTTATCTGTCTTAAATATATACTTTATATTGATTTGTTACAAATTTTATTGATATTCATAATTTCTGTCGTACCACACTAAAACATTGCAGACACGAACAGGACCGAAATGACATGATGTTGATTTTACAATTAGCCAATTAGAGCTTTGTATTCTACCCCGACCCGTAGCGGTGAATATTTTTACTATAGAAACATCTTGTCATTAGGTTTCCAATCTCCATGTTATTTCCTTCATATTTATTTATTGATATTTTCCTTGTCATTGATATTTCATTGATATTGTCCAAGAATACAGGTAAATACAATTTAAATTTTAACACTAGTTTGACTGATAAGAGGTATGAGATAAATGTTCAATTTAATATCCATTTCTTTATGTCTAAATATTATTTTGTCAAAATTTTAAGTCAATCTGAATTAATATTCTTGTACAAACAATCACTTATGATCCCTGTATACACCGAAACTTACCTACTAAGTATGAGTTTCAAATTTCTCAAGACAGCAGCGTTTTAACAATGTGTTGTTCTTGAAATGTCTCTTCTTTCGTTTAAAATATTAAATTTATGAGACTGGCAAGTTTCTAAATAATTCTTAGCCTAAACAATACTCAACCTCTAGGTAACGAAATATTGTAGAGGAAAATAAGAAATGCGAAATTTCCCGACCATCAAATGTATTTGAAGGCTTTCTTTCCCCAAATATCTCATGAATAAATAAACGAACACAAGGCCGTCTCTGGGTTTCTGTAATTTTGTCGAAATGCGTCTAAATTCTAAATCACGTTTTTACTTCTGAATGGTAGTTTACTTGTCATAATGGGGAAGATTTATTTTTTTATGTGCACATTTTTTCAGATTCGTAGACATAAATTAACTATAAAATCATGTTAGCATTTTTTAATGCAATGTCGCAAGGTTTAATGGCTACTGTACAAATAAGAATCGTCCATTATTTACATCTTCCTCCAAAGTTTGAAACAAGACCCTTATCTTCACAATAAAAAAATATGTTACAATAATAACTTTAAGTTATACCTACAGTTTTTTACGACATTTATTAATTTAACATCACTAGGTCACTTTTCTAAACGTGATAGGATTTACATTTTTGTCACATACATTATTCAGAAAGTCTTTATTAACAAGTTTTTAATTAATTTCTGTAATCTAACATATTTTGTCTTATTCAGGTTGCTTAGAACATTATCTATATAATTTCCAAAAACTAACTCATAAATGTTTGAATATTGTATGAACAGATGTATTACAAGATTCCAATCTAGCATTTTATTTGTGCACTGTATAGAAAGAGTACTAGAACTAAGTTTTTTTGAGTATTTCTGAAGGCCTAATTGTGCCGTGATTATATAACGTAGTTTTCTTCTTCCTACTGTCCAACCGTTTTATAATCTATTCCCAAAAGAAAAGCCAGACCTGTCTTAGGTTAGACGACACATTACACACACGGATATTTTCTTTTATAATAAATATTAAAACACTAAATAAAATATTCCAAATCAATCAAGACCATAATATTGTTAGATTGCCTTTCTAGTAGTTTTACAACTTTATAACCTAAATAAACAAAAATTATCTATCTATTACTAGTCTGGCCATAAATACTGTACATAGAAACTTTTCTTTTTTTGCAACTCTTTAATTATTTTGAATATAAAGTATAATATAAAGTAAAGGTTTTATCATGATAAACGCGTTCCAAATGCGTTTATTATGTTAAAAACTTGTTTCGATTTCCCGCCGTTGACAAGACACTTCAAAAGTTTCGTATCAGCCGTATGTCCATATATCGTACTATCGACAGATACAAATACAAATGATTTATTGGTATTTACAAGTCCTTTAACAAATAAATGTGGGCTTTAACAAATAAAGCCGCTCCTCTCAAGTCTTAACTGTGACATATTTATAAACAATACTAATTTGGTACAATAAAAATATAAACAAAAGAGAAAAAAAAAACATAAAGAAATGAAAAACAATCAATATCCAAGTAACATACATACATCTACTGTGGTATTTATGATAAATATGTTAAATCACACTAATTTATTAACTCAACTTTGTAACAAGTTTTCAGTTGAAAAATAGTCCAATTGTTTTAAACAAGCAGTTAATGCTCTCTTACACTCTATGAAAGACATATTATAGATGTTCAATATTCTATTTATTTTATTATATAGTGTTATTGATTTTGTATTAAACTGGTTACTTGCAAAACTTGTTTTACTGGTTTATTGCGAATGACATTATAGGGATTTCGCTTTAGATTTAAATTTTGTATCTGAAATAGTAATTTTGTGATATTTTAAGATACATAACAAAATATAGAGTTGTCTGATGGTCATAACGTTGCATTCCTCATATACCTTAACAGTGCTGTAAGTAATTTTATTCATTAATATTACTTTGAGAAGTGATCTATGAGCGCGTTCAAATAGAATAAGTTTTGTTTTGCCGGCACCTCCCCAAATAGGCAAACAGTAACTGACAACTGACTGAACCAGATTTTTATATACGTGGATCAGCAGCTGTCTGTCAGCAATATCTCGCAGATACTTAAATAACCATATTAATTTTCTAACACGTGCAGGTACAGTTTTCAATTTGTCGATGTCAATTTAATTGTTGATCAATGTAAACACCAAGATATTTGATTGTACTTTTTTTAACTTTAAACAGTTGCATGTTTGATTACCAACAGGATTATTACAGCAATGTGCAGTTAGTTGTAAGTGATCACGTGGTTGTAGGGAGTTACGTATGGATAATGTTATGTAGTTAGTTTTAGTAATAATCAATGTTAATAAGTTATATTTTAACCATTTAGTTACTGTTTGGAGACCTGTTCCCGCCTTATTATATACTTCCTCCCAGCTGATACAGCTGAGACAGATATACCAACACTTCTTTTGCTGAGACTTCCATAAGTATGTACATATACGTTTTATTAAGATGACATTACTTCATAAAAAAATAAATGCATATACATTTGTAACAGAATTTATGGCCGGACTAGGTATATACAGAGATAGATATTTTTTGTTTATTTATTTAAAAAACTTTATTAACCACAACATTTTAGGTGGGTACAATGACAGACTTAATGCTTATTTTCTACCAGCTGACCTTTGGGAGTGCAGAGAATCGCGACCGCAGTTTTAATATTACAGGAGATAATAAATATCAAAATACACATGCATACTTATAATATGCATATAATAACAATACAATATATACAATGTACGTACACATAATACGATAGATACATACGTAATAGAGACAAAAATATTACAAGATATATTTAATTAAATAGACACATATACATAATGATGATACTTTTAAAGCTTTCAAAAAGATATTGACTTGCTTTATTTATGACGACCAATTTGCTGCAGGATTTTTAGAAAAATTCCGGTAGCGCATTTAAGAGTTTATAGATTGACATGTAAAGAGGTTGGACATCAATAACAATTGCTTACTTTCCGAACACGAGCCAGTAAAAATATCTTGGCAGATACTGTGTCGCATGAGGTAAAACTAAGTATGCCCCATAAATTTGGTCCCTTAGGTACGTGAGACAATTTTCAAACATAATTTAAATTCGTATGTCTCAAAAACTAAATGCCTCCACAGAGGGTATGTGGGATCTCGATGTCCCAAGCAGCCAATAAAAGCAAGCAAGCAAATAGATAACGATATTTTAACTTGCTTAACATTTTAATCGAATTTAAAAAAGGACAAGCTTCTATGTTCATTGCGTAGGTATGTTTTTATGTGTGCATATAATCTTGCCGTATGTGTTTTGTATAGTTTATAGCTTAAGCTATTATCCAATTTGGATTTTTATTAGTTATTAAAAATACGATTGTTATGGGTGTTTTTTAAGTTTACTATGGTAAATAGGAGTGCATCTAAAATTGTGTATGTAATTGTAAATATTTTATAAATTGAATTGTATTAAAAACTTTGACAGTGTGAACTAGAAGTTCTAATTTTGGAACGAGGAACTATTAGAAAATAACATACAAATTCGCACTACTAACTGTACGTTACGGTAAGGAAAACTCAATTCGCGAAGCTGGCACTTGCTTATTACATAGTGACCTAAAAATATATTGGTACTAGAAATAAGCAATTATTGTATAAATATCTCATGCACCTCGAAAACGGCACTGACGATTTAGATCGAGCGTAGCTAGGTCGCATAGTGACTGTATTTAAATTAACAAACATTTGCTATCCAGTAGAAAATATAGATTCTTAGGTAACGTATTTAGAAACATACAATACACCTGATATGCATGCAAGTAGAATCGTAACGTGTCAGGTTACTTAGTAACATTTTTCTACATCGAATATGGATGGCAAGTTATTCCGTGTGATTTAACCCTATAGTGGCGGTCGGAAACGGCTGGCGTGCTCTGCGGCGGGCTCTAATGGCCCCCATTCAGGAGCGTCGGCGAGTGACACTCGAGTAAAGCGGCGAAACGCCACATTGTCGGGTATAGGGAACGATCTCCCGCCGCGCCACGAGGCACTAAGTACGTATGTAAATATTCCCAAGGTACGGATTGAAAGGAAGAGCTTAGGATTACTGTATTCAGCACTTTTATGGTTTGGCTGCTGTTTCCAGTTTCGGAGACAAAGGCGGTGGTAGGATACTCTATAAGATGGTTTACCTGTTGTTATGCGCTTATGAAACAATTCGAGTTTGGAGCCGTTAGCTTTTGCCCGCGACTTCGCTCGCTTGCAATTATTATAAATATTATGCAATTTATTGTCAAAAGCTTTTGAATGTTATTTGACGAATGCGGTGGTTATCCATTTTATGACCAATAAGTTTATCAATTATATTTAAATAATATTATTATGTATGTATAGTCATTACTAGTCATTAGATAAGCATTGGGCGTGCTGAAACTTTTGCCTAACTCATAAATAAAACAAGTCAAGAGGTAGGTAAACTTATTTATTATTTTGCAGAAAGCTTTCGTTAACATTTTAAACATTTTTTCAAATCATTGAATCATTTTGCAAAACAAAAGAAGCATTTTGAATATGAACAAGGGGAAAGAGCACTTTTAATATCATAAATAATCGTCGTCCTGAAATCTTTTCTCATTAATATTATTTTTAATTTTCCTTACGCCGAAGAACTTCAATGTATGATAAATAACACGTGTTTTTGTAACAATCGATTTCTCGTCAATGTTATAAAATCTCCGTGTTCGGAGGGCACGTTAAGCCGTCGGTCTCGTATGTTGTTGATAGATACTTTTGTCGATAGATGAATCATGGTACCACTGAGAAGGAGTTAAATGCTTTAACATTTGCCTTGGAGAAATTTAGAGGCTATATTGATGGTTCCTCCTTTAGAACCAAAGTTTATACTGATCATAGTACTTTAAAGTGGCTAGTTAATTTGAAGTCACCTACGAGTCGTTTAGCCAGATGGGCACTAAAGCTATCCCAATTCAGTTTTGACATAGAATATAGGATAGGTTCTGAGAATACGGTTGCCGACGCTCTCTCTAGAGCGCCCGTTACAATTGATACTTTAGGCATTTACTCAATTCCGAATCCTGTGAATGACTCTTGGTATTCCAACTTATTCTACTATTAATACATACATTAAATATACATAATATTAAAGTAGTGTCATGGTAACCCGGCTTCTGCACATTTCGGTATATATAAAATTTTAAAGCATGTTGCACCGTATTATTTCTGGCCTGGGATGCTTAGGGACATCAAAAGGTATGTCAAGGCCTGTCAAATTTGCTTATCTTATAAGAGCAACCATCTCTACGCACTCATGGAGAATCCCAAGAAGGTTCGGAGACCCTGGCAGATCATACCACCGGCAGGCTACCGATATTTTGGGACCCTGGCTTAAAAGCTACAGTGGCTAGAAATTTATTTTGGTTGTATCTGACTATTTTACTAAGATTGTAGTCAATTTAATAGAAAATAACATCTCAATGAAACATGGCACACCAAAGTGCATCATAATGGAGAATGGCCACAGTAGATATCCAGGCACATGAAAGACTTGAAAGAAAAACATATAATTCTAAATTTGTTTTATAATTATAGGTTCACACCGCCAAACAATCCGGTGGAGAGAGTGGATCGTGCACAGCATCATATGTAGGAAAAGATCATCGCACTTGGACAGAGCAGTTAAATAAAATAAAGTTTGCTATTAACACAGCTGTCCATGAGGTTACTGGATTCAGTCCCTATTTTATTAAATTGTGGGCGTGAGGCCATCCTTCCTGATGATTGATATCCCTCTCAACCTTTAGATGATTCACGAATAGAAAATTGTATTCCTCCATGCTAGAACATTTAAAACCAATATTTGAAGAAGTAAGTAACTGTCTCATCAAGTCTTATCAGAAGAGTAGAGTTTATTATAATAGGAACAGGAGAATTGTAGAATATGAGGTTGGACAGATAGCGCGGAAGAAAGAGTATCCACTATCGGACGGCTCGAGAGCTTTCGAAAGTGTAAGTTTATTCGGAAAAATTCTCCAGTCACTTATGAATTATCGGGTTTTCACACTAAGAGATCTTTGGGTCGGTGGCACATAGAGGACATCCCAGGGTGTGAGCCACCGAATGGTTGAATTACATTCTGTTGTTACGGACTTGCTAGTTTGGTGCAAAGTATGCTCTGTGTCATGCGTCATAATTTTTTTGATTGTCTCAAACTGCGTTTTTGCGTAGTTGTTTTGCTGGTGCATGACACCATGAATAACTCTACTTGGGTCCATCTCATTTTTTTTATAAAATGTTGGACGCCTGTTCTACTTGCATTTATATGTCTTCATGTTTTGTACGTTTGTTCAAGTTAAGCCTTAGTCTTATGTGTTATATGCTTCTATATACCTTGAATTGTATTCGTGTTTGTAGGTGTACCGGTCTTGTCCTTTTAGCCTTGTTTCGCGTTAGTGAATGTTTTTCTTTTAACTATTATTAGGAGTTCCGCAGCCTATATTTTTTAGGGTTCCGTACCCAAAGGGTAAAACGGAACCCTATTACTGAGGCTCCGCTGTTCGTCCGTCCGTCCGTCTGTCACCAGGATGTATCTCATGAACGGTGATAGTTAGACAGTTGAAATTTTCACAGATGATGTATTTCTGTTGCCGCTATAACAACAAATACTAAAAAGTAGAATAAAATAAATATTTAAGGGGGCTCCCATACAACAAACGTGATTTTTTTGCTCTTTTTTGCTCGATATTGATAACGGCAACAGGTAGACGCTTGAAATATTCACAGGATATTTAGTTATATATTCACTTTAAGAATAAATAATTAAATAAAAATAAAACAAATATTTAAGGGGGGCTCCCATACAACAAACGTGATTTTTTTGCCGTTTTTATAGATTAATGGTACGGAACCCTTCGTGCGCGAGTCCGGCTCGCACTTGACCGATTTTTTATATACTACGTCGGCAGATACACAAGCATACGGCCTGATGATGATGTAATGATAATGTACCTGATGTAAAGTGGGTACCGTAGCCTATTAACGCTTGCGATATATTAAGTATCACTCGCGCGATGCCTCCTCTGCTGCTTACACAGCAACTCCTTGGGAGCTCACTGGTGACCTCATTCAGACTCAGGAACATAACAACCCTCTAGGGAGTTGTTATTTGGCCGCGGTTTTCTGTGAGGTGGAGGTACTTCCCCAAACCGGCTGCTTTGATGCGCCCTACCTCTCTTGTTTATTTCTGTAGATGTATGTGACAGTCAGCTAGGTCAAGGTCTAGCTTGTCAAAATTTGTTTCAGGGTTGTCACTCAACTCATTGTTGGGTAAATTTTATTTTTTTCCTCAGTCGTAAGTATGTATTGTTACGGTGTAAATCTACACTTCCATGTTATTTGCAAATGCCGGTACTGCCAGCGTCATCTGTTAAGAAGAAGATTAATTCATCATAATAACAACACGTAGCCGTCAACTAATAGATTGGGTTTTGACAGACAGATTCAGAGTTGGCAGAGAGGTCACGCTCTTTCTGATCCCATTTTTGGTTGGAAAACATGTGTGATTAATTTCCTGCAATCGTAGTGGACTCGGCCTTCCAATTCCGAACGGGTTGTGCCATTGAGATTGAATGCAGTAGGTCGAGTTTCAATCGAGAAGCATGGCGTCATCGCGTCACCTACAGAATTGATTTTGAACTTTGAACTTTCAATACCGAGCAAGTATATTTAAATAATTTGATTTCGAAAGCAGAGGACGTTTTCATTCCCGGTGATTTGATATCAGAGATCTAATGGTTATTTTCTTTTCATTGCAGACTCAGGTTCGGTCGCAATTCACCGTCGTAATTCGCAGTTAACAGCCGCATGCAAATACGTACAATACAGTACGTGGTTCCTGGTCGTCTACTTATATAGACTACTTAGATTGAGGTGCAACGCTGATTATTATCATCATATCCGAGTCTCCGCTTACAATCAGGTGAAGTGTTAACTTTCCTAAAAGATAAATGTTTTTACCCTATAATGCACTCAAAAAGTAATTAGATCTGTATAAATGTACACCTGTCTTATAATATGCAACTTTATGCATAGGCCTAATGCAGTAAGCAAATTTAAATGTATGTGTAATCCAGCTTAAAGCATGATAATCTAAACTAGAAGAATATATAAATATATTTTAATCGATATAAAGGAAAATTGATTTACTCTTTAATCATATTTGAATGTGCCATGTTGAATATGGACATCTGAAAGTTAATTTAAGTTCTTATTAATTGTGAATGAAAGCGACTGTAAAGTATTTTACATTACATTATAGTAAGTAGTATAGTACATGAATATATTCTCTTTATGTAAGTTTGTGCATTACTTTGTTTTACCTTCCTGATCGATTTACAGTGTTACACTCACCTAACACAGACATAACTACTTACTCGTAGGTTTGCTCGCTGGTATGTGATAGGTCTATGCATGTCATTTGTTAGCGAGTGAGTACTGCTGCCTCACCTTATCTCTTCTTTCGAATTGCAACCATTTTCTATTTGTTTACCTATTTTTGTTATTAAGAGGTATTACCTACTAGTATTTACCTAGTCCAGTGTTGGAGAGACTGGTAATCTGTCATACAGGTCCACGTAGTAGAGAAGCTAGTGTCTCACATAGATTGAATTGCATGTAATGTACATCTTAGATTTATCTCATAAATGTACTATAAAACATATATAAAAGAACAAATAACTTATTATTATTATATTTTATTGTCATCACACATTTTTATATTTTAAAATATAAAGCAAAAACTACCTTTAAAATATAAAAAAACCCAAGGTACCTGTGGTCAGGGCTCCAAAGTGAGAAACTTTCTCACAATGCGGACCTTGTCCAAAAGAACCGATTTCTGAATCTGTGTCTTGATTGGACTGAATTGAAGATATTGTCGAGAGAGAGTCTGTGAAGGTAGCGGTCGGGACTCTTTACTATAAGTCCGTTGACTGACACGACTATGGGAACAATAATCGTTAAGTCCACACGCCACATAGCGGTACCTCGTGAGCCAAGTCCAAGTACTTAGTAAGTATCTCTTTCTCGTCTTTCACGAGGTTCTCATCATGGAGAATGGTGACATCAACGATATATCTATCAGCACGATGTCAGACCTATTGGCGACAATAGTTAATACACACCTTATAGTTGTGTAAGTTCTTGATACTTAAAAGGCAACGACACGAAGTGATCTGAAATTATTTTTTTAAATCAATGATTTTTCTTATTGTCAGCTCCTCCAAAGAAATATAGAAGGTTGGTGTCAAAGAAACTGGTCAATGTTCAATAAAAGCAAATGCATAATGGTAATATTTAGTCGATTGACGACAGCAACTCACGTGAATTAGAAAATGCAGTCATGCCTAGCTTGGAGTCGATACTTCAGACATCATAACCTTGGGGTTATGATGTCTGAAGACCTAACTTTTGGAAATCGCATTGTCGCAGTTATGCACTCTGGAATTCAGGACTCTTTGTTTTATGTTACGCCAGGCCCGAAAACTAGACTGTGTTATGGCAATAATTGGAATCAAATGCAATAATTTGGAATCCACATAAGTCTAACTACACACTCGTGGTAGAAAATATTCATAAAACATCCTAAGATGGCTGTATCAAAACAACATGGATATTTTGTAGGATATCCACATGTGTACCCCAGCATGTTTATAGTGGGAATGGTGGGATTCGACACTCTCGAAATAAGAAGGAAGAAGGAGAAATTTAATATTAATGGAGCACGTTTTGAAGTTGTATCGGAGGTAAAAATATAACCAAATTGTTTTAGCATCGATATCTGTGCGGGCACGTATTAGTTGTATCAGTGTACGTCACCGTAACTTATTTAATATTCAGTGAACTAGGACACAGCTTGCCAAGCAAGCCCCACTGTCACTCGCGTTAAGTCTTCTGAATGGAGTCACTCGCCAGTATCCCGGGTTTTATTTATTCGATTGTACTCTGCACGAGTTTCGCAGAATAGCAATAAAGTATTTAGAGTAAAATAGTGAATAAATTATTTTTTGTACTAATGTATCTAAATAAGCATATTGGGAAAGTGTTCACTTACTGCATGTCAACAAGTAGCATCGCTCGCTTCTTTAACATGCATAGCTCGTTTCATACATGTTCACTGAATTCTAAATTTCCTGACTTCACATTCTCATGAGATACGATCAATTTACTAAATAATTATTATACGCTACATCTCTCCAGAGCCTAATTTGCTAGTTGACAAAATTGGTCATATACTGGGAGCTCACACACCTCACGAAATACCGCTGCCGAATAACAAACCATGGAAAAGTTGTTGTGTTCCTGAGAGTAAGTGTGGTTACTCTTAACAAATTGTAGCGTACGTAGCAGGGGTCCTGGTATTGCAAACATTCATAAGCTACGGTAACCGCTTGAAATGAAGGGAGCCGCTTGTTTGCTACTCAACGTAGGATAAAAAAGGTCTCATTACTTCGAAAAAGATTGTTGTTTACATCGTCTGCGAAATATTGCATGTAACTGTTGACTGATGTTGCTTGACAATCAGTCTGAGTGTGCGTTTAATATCGGATTAGCTCTCTTGCTCATTTGTAATTCATGATCATGAATTGACTGATGAGCGTCAAATCGACTCTTAAGGGATTAAAATACGGAATGCTGTTTGTGTGAATGTTGTTGAATGAGTGTTTAAACCGCGGAACCAGGTTCTCAATTTCAAATTCTTCGATTATGTATGTTAGAACTACATATGCACTATTAGTACCCTGGGTATGATATTTGCACCTTTGAAAACAATTATAGTGTGCAAAAAATGTGAGCTTTGAAGTAGATGGGAAAATTGGTACATAAAAAAAGTATGTACTTATAATAAACATAATACTTTTTTGTAACTTGTAACTTTTGTAATGAAGTCAAGTAGGGAATGAGAGTTTGTTTGTAAATTATATCTATTTGTAAGAGCTAACATTTTTTATTTAACAATGATGAGCCGTGTCGCAAGAATCATCAAGTATGAATCCTTGGAGTTTCTATAACCGTCTGTGAAACATACTATGACTGACAGACAAACAACGCACATTCTAAACTGTCGTATCTAGAGAATATAAGGATATAATAAGATATAATAAGGATATAATAAGGATAATATTCCTTATGTTTCCCGGGATACACTTAGATAGGATTGAAAACTCTTTGAAGGTATCGGACACGCATGCCTCCCCTGCTGCTAATACAGCAATTCCTCAGAAAGTTGGAGTTGGGATTTGAAAGTTTCAAGAAGCTTACATAAACTTTATCATCATTGCGCTATCGCTTTATAAACTGAGGGGATAATAAGAGGGAACGATTAATATAACCAATATCATGTGGTAAAAGATAGCGGTAATAGATAGAAACCATTTACTATCTTTCGAGTCAAAGCTTACTTTATCTGTACGTTGTGCATACTGTCAATTAGCGAATCCCTGGCGCAAGAGAAATAGGATGCAGCGATTTTCAATTACTCACACGACTGATAAATTACCTACCCCTCTCTACCTACTTTACTAAGAATTGTAATGTTCTGCAAAATGTATGAGGTATCAATAAGATCCCGCTGCGCCATTTTTGCATAGATCACCGCGACCGGTCAACCACCCCAAACCCCTTTACGTTGCACATAATTCTATTCGTCTCGTCGAGACCCCGGAGTGTCGGAAAATGTAACAAAGTTAGGGCTGCAATATTAAATTCATTTTCAAAAACGTGCAGATTTCGTCTCGTCGATAGTTAAAATTTAATAGATTCAGGCGTTATTTTGCGAAAGTCAAATTTACATGCAATTCGATCTAACCTGCTTTGTGTGCTTCCGCCACCAATTAGTTCATACGGCCTAGCGCCGGCCGGCACCCACCCACAACCGTTAGTAGATGCAACATGCCGACGCTGCCATGGCTGCTCCGGTAGTCTCTGCCTCGGCTGCTGCAGTCATCCGCCATCTGGAACAGAAACCGCAAGCCCCCACCACCGTCGCTGCCACGACTGGCCTGGTCGTCGCGGCGAGAGACGAAACAGGTGTGTATTTTTATTGTCACCCACAGTACCTAAGTAGATAGTAAGTAAAGTCTTAAGATCTTCTGGCAACGACATAAATAATTTTTCTATATAATGATAATAAGCGACACATTTTTCTATATAATGATAATAAGCCCCGGTAGCGCACGCGTAGATAGATAGAAAAGTAAATTAGTACTTTAATTAGACGTATAGAACATAACACCAATTTTTTACATCTTCTTTTAAGGACCATTCTCACTATTCTGGTTCTGATATCGGCCAGGTAAGATAAGACAACTTAATTTATACGTTCCGCATGATCCATGAACCCTATTTTTAGTTACGATAACGATTAGTAGGGTAGTTCAATAACAATAACACTGTCAATTACGTTTGCCAGATTTTTCTGTCTAGCCAGAATAGCTAATGATGGTAGGTAATAGTAACGCTTTAATTTCAGCCCTGATTACATGTAGAAGTGACAAATAAGTCGAGTCTCCCGTAATTCACTGCGTTCTGTGGTTTTTCGGGCAGGCTAATAAAGCCATCAAAAAACCCAATTCCTGCCAAATTTTACCATCAGGCAGGCAGGAATACGCTCAAATTCCTCCCACGCCTCATTCACGTGATCGTTAAGATCACCACCCAAAACGATCCCCTGTGACAACGGGATACCACAGGGCACTGTACCGAGTTTATTCCAGAACGTTATCCCCATCAGCTTCGCTACAACCGGCTTGCTGCACGTAAGGACTTATCAAGTGAGTTACAATTCCATCGATAAGAGCACCCAGCTCCCTTGCGCGTCCAGTCAACGTGCCAATGTTCCAGATCACGAAACGGATTTTCCTTTTGGCTTGCATCTTTAGCCGTGCTCGCCTATTGCATGGTAGCCCTTATCCATTCATCAAAGGGGTCGGACGAGGCACCTGCGCGCTGTTTTGCGGCAGCGCCTTTTCCGTGACACAAGATCTTTTCCCATTTTTCATGTTAAATTTGGCTTAAATTATGACTTTTACGGAAGCTACTGCCGTCCGACCTCCCAACCTCGAAGGGAAAACCCGCGCCAGAGCCTCGTCTGTCGATCAGCAGGTGTACCAACTTACAGGTGACGTTGACTTGGACCCCGAAGATGTTGGTGGGATCCCATGCGCCGAAAATTTACCAAAATTACAAGTCAATATTCCAATAAGGCCAGTTGTGTCGTATATTGAAGCTTCCATGAGTTGGCAAAATTTCTTAACATTCATATCCGTGAAAAGATATCTTTTGAACCAAAAACATGATGTCATATTACGGCTTACAAGACTTTGCATGTCTCAAAATTATTTCCAATTTGATAATAAAAAATATTTTTAAAAAGAAGGATTTGCAATAGTTAATCGAAATAATTAACATCTTAGTGCATTGATAGCTGACTTATTTATTATATTACGAACGCGATAAACCATACATATTCTATTTCTATACATATGTCGACGATCATATGTTGGAGAGGTACCAATCGTCAATTGGATCTCTGTTTCAAAATTAAATAAAATCAACCCTAAAATCAAATAGTTCAATTAACTTTTTAGATTTAACCATTAACTAAAAATCAATCTCTCCATCAGTCTCCAGTACATCGCAAACCCACTCATACCGATATCACGATTCTCGCGTCATCCAGCCATCCTTGGCAACACAAGATCACAGCATATAAAACTATGATACATATTATGATGAGGATAATTACAACAAAGAACTTGATATCAGATAGCGAAGTCAAAGAGATATTCCAAATCTACCATCGATAAATTATTGTGTAAAAAGGCTAATAATATCGTTAATAGACTACTGTACGCGATTCGGAATATTTTGACAAATAAATACGTAGCCATGCGAGACGGCATGTTGCATCTACTAACAGTAGTGGGTGGGTGCCGGCCGACGCTAGTCCACATGAACTAATGGGTGGGGGAAGCACACAAAGCAGGTCAGATCAAATTACATCAAAATATAGGATTACGCATTGGTGACCTAGTGGTGAACTGTTTGCTTTATGCAGACGATGCCATACTATTAGCAGAAATACCATCCGAACTGGTCATAATAATTAAAGACGATTGTATGGAGAAAGGCTTACTATCGAACGCGAATAAAATAATTGTATTTGAAAGGGAAGAAACCAGAACCAATGTAAGAATTACGATTGACGATGAAGTGTTGGAACAAGTGGACGAGATTGTATATCTTGGATGTGCTTTCAGCAGGGATGGAAGGTACATCGCTGATGTGGAAAGACGAGTGAGTGCTGGGAATAGTGTGAACGGAGCGTTGGGAAAACTTCTTGGCAGTAAAAGCTTGAGTCAAAAGGCACAGCTCGCTATATACAATGTAGTGCTGGTCCCAATGCTTACTTATGGAAGCGAGAACTGGGTATGGCAGAGAGAGCATGAAAGTAGGATAAACGTGGCCGAAATGCGAGCGTTGCGAAAATTTGTGGTGTAACGCCTGTAGACCATATTCGCAATGACGATGTTAGAAACAGTTGGTCTGAAAGAGAGTGCCGGTGTTGAAATAAGAAGAGGCATGCTCCGGATTGGTACGGACATGTAGAAAGAATGCAGGAAGAAAGAATTACGAAACAGTTATACAACACAAAGTACAAGGATGTGGGAGCCAAGATTTACCTACCATGACCAAATAATCGTGTTTTATCAGAAAGTGATATCAGGAGCCTTAAAAACTGGCGAGCGAGCAATGTTTGATAAAGAAGCGAGTGAAGTTTATAAGGACCGAGTCATGTGGCGCTTGCTTATCTCTGCCTACCTTGCAAAGAATTTGACTTGAAGTTATAGACAGGTCGAAGTGTAACTATCATATAAAAAAAAATCTCATTTACTTGAACATCTACTCGATACGACTTCATATCGTCGTATGGTCGCGACCTACGAGTGTTCCACCAAGAAGAAAACGTTGTAAATCTAAAGAGCACTATGTTGTACAACGTCCAGCTGAATAAAAGAATGGCCCGAAAAAGACAACACGGCGAAAGACGAAGAGGAGGAGGCATGGAAGGAAAAATATGTTGAAATGGAACTAAAAGAGACTGATTGAATTTTATCATATTATTGCAAAATCTACCTAAGCATGACTGGAGCAAGAATATTTAATACAATGCCTTGTATTTAAAAAACATGGCATTCTTGCATATTTTTACGCCGCTTTCGACGAGGCCCTTGCGGAAACATAAAAGCGTAAGTCCTTTTTACTACGAGGCACGAGGGCTTTTGAAAGTCCATTTTTGTATGCAATGTATTCAAGGCCTGCTTTTTGAATGGAAATTATAATACTCATAGCCACACCACGTCAAAAAGCCTCGTTCTACGTATTTACATCAAAAGTGGAAAGTAGGTAACCTTAGCAACTAATATTATGCTATTGCGTCGTAAACCCCTTTTATGAAAGTAACATAAAAACGCAGAGTGTATGAAGGCTTTTTAAATTAATAATTTCGTGATATTGCTGAAGGAATCATGACTATTCATATGGGTTGAAACTTGAACAGGAAAAATAATGGGGTTGTTTGTGCATTTTGAAGGAAAGATGGGGAAAAAAGTGAAATAATAAAAAGTGTTGCGAGCTTTCGACCGCGGGGCGTCCGGAGCTTGGCCAGTCGGAATTTAAATTAACCACTTCATACGCCAGCTTGTCAGCGATGGAATATTTATATGACCGCAGAGCGCCAACACCCCTCACGGTAACGAGAAATGTTGGCTTCCGTCGCTCTTGGTGCAATTTTTAAAGGACGCGAAATGCGAGTCGGCACCTGCCAAATGCAAATGAATTATAAATGTAATAAGTTTTCCATTGCTGATGTTCCGGACAATATTTGTACTATGTTAGTTTTATTGTGCGCGTAAGAATGTCTGATGACCAAGCATTACTGCCTAAATATTTATAGAAAACTGAAACCATTATGATACACTAACTTCATAATACCTAGAATTACGATACACTAACTTCATAATACCTGAGAATTACAAATGCACCGTGAGATATTTGTCTCACAGATATTTTTAGAAGAGACATAACATTAGAGCTATTGTCAATCAGACATCAAGTTATCTAGCCGTCACCGGTATGCTATACATGTTATTACTATTAGCAATCATTAATTAATTTACAGGTGAATAATTGTCCAGGTGATGCAAGTGTCCATAGACTACGGAAACTGCTTAACGTCGAGAAACCAGTACGGTTGTTATTTGCTGTCACTAATCCTTTTAATAAAAAGCCAGCATTGCAAGTTAGGTTATGTAGTGGCGCAGCGGGTATCGAATGCTCCAGAAAGTCTTTGATGATCATAGTGGAAACCAAAGAAGTCCTGCAGAAATCTCAATTTTGGCTTGCGTTTATCGGCCGTCATGAGTGGAGTCGTTAAAGCTGTGTATTCCGACAGTGGAAGTGTTAAAAGGTTTAACACCGCCAGTAACTTGGAAGAAAGCGTCTGGAAAAGTCGATTGGAAGAGGACATCGAAATATATGTTCACCTTTTTACGCCCTCACATTACTCATTCCCATGTCTTCCTGTAAATATTGACCATAACCATTCTTCTCTGTTGCGGACGGCAGCATATTAGTTGATGAAAGTAGTCACAATGGTACAGGTTTCATTGATGGACACATTGGTTTATCACATATAGTCGCACCAGACGACAATGTCGAAAGACTGTTATTGTCCTGCGATAGATGGTGATAGCGAGATTAGTCTACTGAGTTGTGACACAAGTCGAAGACTGGGAACCTGTAGCTGTCAAGGAAATAAAGACATTGACCGATAAAGGGAGCTCACAGTAGCTGATAGAAACATCTGAAGTTCCCTAATGTAACTAATTTTGCTCGCATATTTGTAAATGACACTTTAAACGACTTTTTAATTAATCGTTTTCTGGGAGCGCAGAAACATAACAGATACAAGTTTATCTTTTATATATAACATCGGTGGCATACAAGCGTACGGCCCACCTCGTGGAAAGCAGTTACCGTAGCCTATGATCGCTCGCAATACATTATATATCACTCGCGCGATGCCACCTCTGCTGCTTGCACAGCAACTCCTTAGAAGCTTACTAGTGACCTCACTTATACGCAGGAACACCACAACCCTCCAGGGAGTTATTATTTGGCTGCGGTTTTCTATGAGATGGATATACTTCCCCAGACGGGCTCCGATGCGCCCTACCTCTCTTTAAAACACCCGTACTAAGGCAAACAGACATGTTCATGCACACAAATGTTTGCCCTGCGTGGGAATCGAACCCACAAGCGTTGGTGCCAAAGTAACGTAATTGCGCGTTTCGCCACTACGCCACCGAGCTCGTCTATCTCGTAGAATAATTTCAAGTGAACATCGGGAATCGGCGCCCTTATACAAAGACGCACAGCTACAAGATTCTAAGAGAAATTTGCAGTCAAATCAGTTGCCATAAGCACATTGAAAAGACTGGTCACTTCTATACATAAGTTAGCGATGTCGAAAACTGACCTTCCTCTCTAACCTGAACTTTAGAAATAGTATGTAAAATGTCTAAGTACACTTGTTGACGTATTTTGTCTCTTTATTCTCATGATACTCTCGGTAAGACGAGCCTTCTTGGATGCAAATTTGTCATGGTAGTAAAGAAATATAACCAAATAGAAAGCAATGTTTAGACATCATTTTAAATATAAGTATTCCGACATTCTGACGCTCGCCTTTTAGTGTTGAAGGTTTCCAATAACTTCAAAATTTATCAATAAATTAATCATAATTTTGGATAACTTCATAAATTCGCGATTTACTTTAACTTATTATTTAATTTCGCTGTAATTGATGTTTAGCTAGGCAAGTTACGAACATTCTAGAATATTATGTACATAGTTTATAAATAATTTTGGCTCCAAAATATTAAATCATCTAAATTTGATATTCAGACGAATCAGTATCTGGATACTTTAAATACCCTTAAATACTGATTTCTCTTACCCATCTTTATACCCCTAAATACCTACCAAAACAATTTTATTCGTTGTCGTCATTTACTTTAAATTATTGCTCACATTTCTTATACTAATACGGCTGCAAATATGTGCCCAGCCTACCTGATTGTAAGCAGTGACTATAGCCTACTGATACTCGCAATGCCATCAGTCGTTTATTACCTGTCCTATAGAAAGATCTTCACGCCGTTTTTCAAGAACGTCTTGCAATAGTTTTTAGAAAAATCTTGACTGGGGTTCATTCATAACGCTGCTCTAAAGAAAATCCCTCTGGAACAAATACGGCCGTTGTACTTTCAGCGTGTGAGGATAAATTCCCTAGCTACGAAGAAAGCCGTGAGCGTTATATAACTCCTCGGAACGTAACAAATGAATGTAAAATCTCTCCTTAAACATATACTCTCAATACTGTGTGTAAGCGCTAGAGCCGGGATACCCCACAGTGTCCGTGTGTGTGCAGTCTGACTTGTATACTATAAGACTGCCCCAAGCTGAATTACTCCATTCTGTTGAGCACATCAAAATTTGTAGACGCCTGCATAACCTTTTCTTTCAGGCGATTCCAGAACTACATTTCATTTGCGATCACGGCACCGAAATACCAATGCTCTTGGAGATGGATCCTATAATTGATGAACGACAGCAAATTACGGTGAAAGCTCACACTTGAGTCGTCTCCATTTTTTATTATTAATTGGTTAATATTATGTAATTATGGGTAATTATTGTAATTATCTTCTTTAATCAATGATTTGTTACCAATTTAAATAATTTGCGTGGTAATCTAGGTGACATTATCCCTAAGGGAAACCTCGGCAGGGAGTTCATTTCACAACTTAAGTTCTGTTTCTCCTTTGTGTTATTTACAGTACAATAAATAAACAAATGTTTGATTTCTTATATATCTTTTTCTTTTTATTTTTTGCAAAATAATCCATGTATTTTATTTTAATATACCTACTATAGTAGGTTTTATTTTAATGTATTATATTAGTAGTATAAATATTAGTAGGTCGCTAATGAACCGTGTGTTTAACAAATACAAATCATTATGTACATCGATAATCTCAAAGTCAACAGCATTTCCGAAGTAGAAAACACTTATGTCCTAGATTGACGTCATTAGAGATATAACTTTATATGCAAATATAAAGTTATATTTCTAGTGAGGCCAATGTTTACATACTAAAAATAATCCCATTAATCACATCTTGGGATGCGAGATACTTCTTCGATCTGTTCAGTAGGCGTATTCACGTTGCCTCGAAACACTATAATCGAATAAATAGATAGATAGACTATAATCGATTCGGAATCTAAAAGTTAGCTGTCAAAATGTATGAAATCTGAGTGAAACTTATCGAATCAATCCGTTTCGAATGTGGCTTTCCGAGGCAATGTGAATAGCCCCACTGAATTTCTGTTTAGTCTAGCTAATACAGGTTACCAATGACGCTTCTTTTCTGTGCTTTAAAATATAAAACATATACATTTTTAAAAAAAATTACATATTTTTATACCTAATAAACTTGTATATATGTAAATATGAATTAAGTACATGTAAAACCGTTCGTGGCAATCAATTCGATATCATTACACAAAAAGAAATGCAATTCACTACAATATTATACTGAACTATAAAAGTGTTTATTTTCATAGTATTATAAAGATAATAAATTAAATAAAGATATTGAGATAAATTAAAATATATTTCTTTGAATCCACATCTATTTATAGCCAAAACACATTTATTTAAAGTAACTATTATTTTCGACATAATAATACGGCAATGGCCGCATCGATTCAGCCATTACCGTGTTATTAGTGATACAAACAATCTCAAAATGGAATTTTACGTCACTTACTAACAAATCATGTTTACTAACAAGTCATGCACGAATTTAAATAGGTATATAACATATATGCAAATAGTATATGAAGTCATAACTAATCTGGTTACGATATGATATGAACGAATAATACCTATATATTGTTGGATAGAGAGCAAATTTCTGACTTCAAATTTAAATTTCCTAGATTCCGTTTTTAGGATTTCTCATGCAAAAGGTGCCAGACAAAGGGTAATAATATAATATAATATTAATATTTGAAATACTTTTATATTACATTTATTCTACCAGCATTTGAAGATTCGGCGAAGAAAAACTACAGGAAGAAACTTGCTAATGTAGGTTTTTTCAGGCGATGAGTTCTAAACTCTTCTAATACAGAAGCATATTGATTAAATATTTTGGATACCGTGTGAAGATACATTTAGATGTGACATTAATATGAAATAAACCTTTACTGACCCCAATAAATTTGATACAAAGGAAGGACTTAATTCTCTCATTCATTTTCTACGCGACGAAGTTTGCGAGAGGAGAAAACAAGATTGCAGTTCTTGTAATGCAAAATAAGTCCTGGAGAATGATAGCTCACAGATTATTCCTATTCGAAAACCAAAGGCCTGCTGATGCCTCTAAAAACAGAAAGTAGGATGTCATAGTCCACCATGTTGAAAGCATTGCAAAAGTGTATGAGAACATCAACGGTGGTCGTCCTCTCACCATACCTATGCGAATATTCTGTGGTTTTAAGAAGCTAATAACTGAGGACATTAAATTTTCGGATGGAGCTTTACTAACGCTTTGTCCTAGATGAAATGAGAACTACCTGTAAAAGTTATTTATTAGGTGAACTAAACCAGAAAGGACATTCACCAGTATTTCAAGGATCTTATTTCCACTGTCATAGCTATTACCAAATACCTAAAATGTTTCATGAGGAAGTTAAAAACTTCTCTGAGTTCGAATAAAATTGGAGATTACGCTAGATTTTTTGTTTGCATCTATCGTAAGGTCAGCGTATACTTAAGACTTTTCGGAAATTGGGAAACAAAATGAAGGAAGGGATATATGGAGTTATATGAGAGATCTGAATAGATGGGTCGAGACGAACTATGTGATGATAAATGATTAATTAAGACGCTGTTATTATTAGTCTGTATGCGGATAAGAGAGTAAATGATGCAGGCAAACTTATTTTAACCTATGCATAGTCGGTAATCTTATGCTGATCACTTTATTCTATATATACACGCTGTACACACAGCTTGTCCCTTACTTGTGTACTAGTTGACGCCCCACACTAGCACACACCGGTGGTATACTGATTTAACCAATATTTTTATTTGCCTACCGACTTGACTTTTTTATTTTTTTATTATTTTTATAAATCAATTACATACAATATTATCACATCTGACGTTACCTTTCGGCTAATATAATATGTGGATGATCGACGATGAACGACCAGTGTAAGGAAAAACTTTATTTAAGTTTATATTATGCTGTAAAATATTAGTTGTAAAGGTTTATATGTAAACATTGTAATAATAAAAAAAATATAATAATAATAAATCCCGCAGGGCAGCTTGTGGCGAGCTGTTAGTGCGTAACGACACCACGGGTACCCGAGTGCTCCAGAGAGTCGATCAGGGCCTTCGTCTCCGGCGTGTCTTCGTCGGTCAAAGTGTAAATCCAAGAAGGCTTGCCTTCATTGGCCGTCCAGAGAGGAGTCGATAGAGTATATTGCTCTAGCAGGTAATATGCTCCTGGGGTGGAAGTGTTAAAGGGCATAACGCCGCGAGTAACTTCAGAGAAAGCGCAGCACACCTCTCGACACCCCTGAGTCACTCACATCGGTGTTGCCCCCGGCCGACTTTCTCTGGCATTTCGGGGGTCCATCTAGTGAGTGGCGAGCCACCGCCTGCCGAAAGTAATATCAGATATGATAGTTATGGCAAGCTTCCGTCCCTATTCTGCAATAGCCCGGTACTAATAATACCTCCAAATCTCACTTTAATAGCCCACTATTTTCCGACATATTTCCAATAGTTCCAATACCTGCCGTGACCTGTTCTTGGGTATATTATCCTATTAATATCCCCTGAAGCAGGTCACGTTGGGTATAATACATTACATCATTCTTTTCGAAGGGGCCTCTACGCGTTGGATTCTTGTCCCCGTGCACGCTTATCAAATGACCGGGATTAAACCCATGATAAAAGAGATATAATAATAATATATATGTATATCTTCACGCCAGGTCCGTTGCGGGGTAGGCAGAGAGAATCGAGCGCCATAAGACGCGGTCCTAACATACTTCACTCGCTTCTGTAACATTACGGAATGAAAAAACTCGATCCGTACATCCTTTGTCGCTTCGAAATGCCCCTGTACTTCCCCAAGCATTCCATCGGATTTCACCGTCATTCTCCTTTCAATGATTTTTCCATACACTTAAGCTGCTAAGATGATCAAACTGATGGCTCTATAGTTAGCGCAGTCCATACGTGAGTCCTTGCCTTTATACAAGGGCACGATAACTGCGCGTCTCCAATCGCTCTGGACCTTTCCGGTTCTCCAGCATAATTTGCTCAAAAACCAGAAAGCGTCCTTTAAAACCTCCTCTTTAAAACACCCACCAACACCAACAGATATTTTCATACCCACAAATGTTAGTTTTGTATGGGAATGAAATCCACGAGCCTTGGTGTACCATTTTTAACCACTCCACCACCGAGCTCGACAACTCTGCTTGTCAATTTCAATTTGTCATACTGCTTATACCACTCTACGATTCAGAGGTCCTTAATTTGTGCATGCATAAATTATACTTACAAAATAGTACCGCCCATTGTTTAAAGAAGAACCTCTGACCTCCCCTGTCATTACTACGCTCATAATAATTGCTTCGTTAACTCATGAACTTTCCCTTACAGCCCGCATCCGTCCGCCTCATATCCCGAATTTCATTTGTACGAGTAACTTTCTAATGGATTAAATTCCGCATTTTCAGGTTATTGCCACGTTGGATGTATGTATGTAATTATATCGCCTTCTACTCGTAACTAGATAATGTCTTCTTGTGTGACATATAGAACCATTTGTGTGATGATTTTTATAACTTTAGTTGCTTATTAGTTTTGGCTTGTTTGTATTTTGATACTATATTAAACTACTATATAATAACTACCTAGATATTAAAAGAAAAGAAACCAGAAGCTATATAAGGATTATAGTTGATGATGAAGTGTTGGAACAAGTGGATGACATTGTATATCTTGAATGCGCTTTCAGCATGGATGGAAGGTACACCGCTGATGTAGAAAAACGACTGAGTGCTGGGAATGGTGTCAATGAAGCGTTGGGAAAACTTCTTGGAAGTAAAAACTTGAGCCAGAAGGCATAGCTCGCTATATACAATGCAGTGCTGGTCCCAACGCAGATTGTAGGACGGAGGTATGGCAGAGAGAGCATGAAAGTAGGATAAAGCGTTGCGCAAAATATGAGGCATAACGCTTGTAGATCGTATTCGCAATGATGATGTTAGAAACAGAGCGTCGGTGTTAAAATAAGAAGAGACATGCTCCGTCGGTTTGGAAATGAATAAAGAATGCAGGATGAAAGAATGATGAAGCAGATATACAAAGCAAAAGTGGAAGAATATAGAACCCGAGGAAGGCCAAGACTTACCTACCATTATCAAATTAGTCGTGTTCTATCAGAAGGTGATATCAGGAGCCATAGAAACCGGCGATCGTGCATGAGAAGAGCAATGAATGTTAAAGAAGCGTATGAGGTGTGTAAGGATCGGGTCGGGTCACGTGGCGCTCGGTTCCCTCTGCCTACCCCGCAAGGAATTTGGCGTGAAGGTATAGATAGACGTAATGTAAACAATTAATATTTTAGTTTGTTTAATTTAATATATTTGTAAAACATATTGTACATATGTTTTTTCTTTTTGCTGTCTCTCTCCGTATGAATTTTAATTATTCCAAATCTATAATTTCTCCGTGCGCGTATTGTGATTAAAAAAAAGTACAAAGATTTTTCTTCACGTATTTTTATATAGGTTTTTAAAAAGTGGGACATAGGAAGGTACTGTACCTTACCACTTACTTTGTGCCCGCTCGATGTGGCCGTATATTATACACAATAAAAATCTGTTAAAAAAGTGCGAAGAATTCCCCGTTCGCGCTGTTGGTTTATTTTTATTGTCGTCGACTTCAATGATCACTATTCCACATAAAAGTTCTTATTTCAAATGTTTCTAAAACGTAATCTTCATCACAAAAGTTTTGTGGAATCAGTAAAGGACTACACTCATTAACTCTTCAAAACCCGGGTGGTCGTATACGACCGCGAAATGTATGGGAAAACGTATATAACGGGTTCTGACTGCTCAAATAAAAATCATAATAATAGCCTTCGTTCTCCAAATGTATATGAAACTAAATATGGATCTATTTTAATAGAACCTCGTTTAAGGATAGAGTCCATCCAGCTGTTACCGACTTACGTTGAAAGTACATAAAAAAGAAACTTACGTGACTAACATAGAACCTATTCCTTTTTTGAAGTCAAGGAAAGATAATTTTTAATCATTTTCTTATTGAATAAGACAACAACATTTTTGTTTATCAGATCTGGAAACTTATGTAATTTTATGAATAACTATTTCTTAAGACTACTTAAAAGTTACTTAGCAACTTTTAAGTAGTCTTAAGAAATAGTTATATTTCCTAATCGTTGCAAATTCATTCGTAATCTTTATTGAAAATTTTAGGGCAACGTACTCGAATTTGCATGTTTCCAATCTTTCTCTACCGCTTTTTGGAAACGGTAGGGAAAAATGTTGGCAAAATACAAATTCGTATATTTTTTATCGATAATAATAAAGGAAAGGCAAAGGGATCTTATAGTCCATATAACAAAGTCAGTTCAGAACTAATGTAAAGTCTTAATTCTAGATTTCCCAGCTTCAAGAACTCTGCCGAAAAATTACTCGGGAAGAGTTCTCAGACCCGATCCGACCCGAATTTATATAACAGGAAAACGATAGTGAATTTTACAAGGTTGTCTTCATGAACTTTTTCACGTCTCTCAAACACTACATTAACATGTTATGTTTTAGGTTTTTCCGTTATTGTATAAATAAGTATAGTTCTCATCGTACATCTGCTTTGCGCGGGGGTACTTCATACATCTTACTACTGCTGTATTCAATGTTAACTAGAAGTTTGGTGCGATCTATTTCTGCTAACACATTAGTCGCAAGCCTTAGATTTCGACTACAATCATATTGTAGAGAATTTCTTTAGGAAATATCTTATGTTTTGTGTTTTAAGAAAGCATTTAAAAATCTGTGAAATGCCTTATTAACATGATAAGGATGAAACAGTAGATTAGACGGACATATAATCTACATATAAATCATGTATATGTAGATTATATGTTAGTCTATCTCTCAGCTCTGTTGCTTTGCGAAGTTTCAAATTAATGAAATACATACAAGTATTGTCATATATTACTGGTGTCCCCATAGGAGAAAATCTTTCTGAACCTAATTCATATACATTTTTCGTACGGAGTGTGAAATTTTGGAACGAACTTCGAGTCATAACGAATCTTTGTCATCAGGTTTCTTTACAAAAAACGTGAAGAGATTGTTACATTCTCAATAAAGCGACGAAGGCAGCGGTAACTGCTTACTATCAGCCGGGCCCTATGCTAAGTCCCATGATGCTAGTACAAAAACAAACAAAACATTTGCGACGAAACAAGGAAAAACCAGATTGTAATATTAATAAAGGTATGGCGAGAGGTGACCAGCCGTCAACATGCTGCCAATGACTCATATAATTAGATATAATTAACAGCTCCGTGCCAGCTGTATGTAAGATATATAATATTTACCAATCCAGTTTACAGCTTCAGTGCGACAAGGAGAGCCTTTTATTAAACTAATATGGAAAGATACGTAAGTTATTTTGAATTTATATCTACTTTTAAGATCTAGGTTTACTTATATTATTTAGCTACCTGAAGGGTTTGTATATTTACAGGCACTATGCACAGAGTCTGAAAAACAAAGATACGTATGTCGCAAAATAACAATTTTTCACGTGGGACAGGGACAATTATATATAAAAGTAACAATGCCCAAATACTACTTTTTTTGTATGCGAATTAGTTATCAACCGTCTTTAAAGATATCGCCTTTGTTCTATTTCAATTAAATTGGAATTAGTTATAGAGAATTTGATTAGTTTTTCTACATTTTTAAGTCGGCAATAAAAAATTGCAAATTTCTGTAAAGGTAAGAGTTGTGCTAAGTTAAGACCAATGAAGGGACCATGTCACACACCGAGGATACCGTACTGCTAACTAGTATATAGTATATATATTATATAGTATATATAATAATATATAGTATATATATTATATAGGTAGATAAAAAATAATGTTTAATATCATATCTTATAAACGACCTGAGTTCAGTTGTTTGTTTGTTCACTTTTTTATTAGCTCCAGACTGAAATTTTACCCGCACACAGTTTGGTTTTCATGCAACAAGTTTTAAATATGTTCGACGTAAACAGGTAGTATATAAGCTAACTTGTAAAATATCCCCAAAATTCATTCGGTAGTTCTGCGTAATCCGCAACCGACAGACAAACTAATATTTTTTTATTAAATAATAAAAAAAATACGAGTAGATTGGTTTCTACAAAAAAAAATACGACTGGTTTAGAGCTGATGATCGAAAAACAAATAATTCTCCTATAAATGTATATATTTATTATCAATGTTTGTCATTAAATATATCATTTTTGAAGTTATAGTCGTTATAGTGTGTTAGAGAACAATGATGATAGTGAATTTTTACGCGACCGACGTTGACTCGTACCTATGAATCCCCTGCGAAATTTTAAGTTTATGTAAACCCATCGGTCTGGTTAAACGTTCAATCAATCAATCAGGGTCTTCTTTTACATATCTTCTAACAAGACTCTCGATAAACTTAGCAGAAGTAATGTGTATTTTGTATCCATTAAGAAAAACTATATTTTTTTATACGAAAGATCGAAGAATCCATACGTTGAACTAAGAGTCAGCCACGCTGTGGCACGAGACATGTGTATTTACTAAATTTTATATATTTTTCGTGGCTTGTTATATCCATATATTTTATATTAAGAGATTATGTCTGTCGAGGTATTTTTTAGGCTTTATATAAAGTAAAGACAGAGAGATATAAATAACAATGTACCTATTCACTTTCAGAGTAACCCGTTCGTGACGCTGATTATTATTATAATAGCCGCCGCAGAAGTTATTTCTGATCCAGATCTTAATATACCTGAAAAACAGACTACAGAACAAAGTAATATAAATTCAGATCAAAAACTATCCAATGGCATCGACCCTCTCGAAGGGACAACTTATAATAAACAAAATACAACATCGAGAGAAAAACGACAATTTGGCTATGGATTTGGTTATCCATATTACGGACCTTACTATGGCAGGAGAGCATGTAAGTACTTGTGCTCCAAGTCGGAATATATTATAGGAGAGGCTTATGGTAAAATAGCTAGCAATGGTTACTATATATAAAGCTCGATTTCTGTGGGTGCGATGAGTGTTGATATACAAAAAAAAATTCGTATGTTTACCAGTTGTTTGGTAAACTTAGCACGAGGTTTGCCTAGTTTGGGACTAGATGGCGCTGTGTAATTTGTCGGAAAATATTTATTTATTTATTATCCTACGTACCTCAATCAATATTTCAAACCAGTTTTCAACAAAACCTGTAGAGTATTATAACCATGACTGGGAGACAGACTGACTTACTTTCACTTATTGATGGTTGTTTAAATTGTATTGTATTTGAATACTGAACAATAAAGATATATAACATACATATATAAATAATACATACACAATTATAGATCACGCTATTCACCCATACATCTTATGTATGTATATCTTATGTAGCAGTAAAGATGAGATTTGGTTTTGTACCCATTTATCGTCGTATGTGCGAAAACTTAAGGCCTATTAATTATTTATTATCATTAGGAGTAGTATTACTAATTCTATCTTTCACTATATGCCGTACATGTTTTTTTATTTTAGAAATAAATTGTTAGTATTGTTTGTGTTTGATTGTTGAAGCGGAGTTCTTACCTAATTGTGTGTATGAAATGTAATTATAAGCTAAGCTAACAGCTTGTGGAGTGCGAGTGCCTCATTGTCATCTTTAAGTCAAAGCTAAACTGCATGTGGTGCACCTTGATATACAGCAAACGAGGCTGCGAAAGAGAGGTAGAGCATATTTTCAAGTATAAGGATCTCCGTTAGTCATCGTTAGAGTCCACCTCACCTGTGCGTGGGCACTCTATTTATTAACAAATGAAGCTCTAGCGAAAAAGAGCTTGGACGCATAGAAGTAACCCGACTATGGAAATACCTTCACAGAAGACCACAACTAAATAACTACTCCATGGAAGGTTGTTGAGTTTTTGTGAGAGAGGTTACCAGTAAGCTATGGAGCAGAGATGCTTAGGTAATTAACTTAAGCTTAATCTATTACAGGCGTTCATATGTTATGGTAAACACTTTAGATCCGGTGGACTGTGTGTTTGCATACCTCCTGTTGTAGCATTAAAAAAAGTACCAACTAGGATCTTGTGATTCGGTGCAAAGACGAGTTGTGAGAACTCTTGATGCTTGAGCAGTCAGAACCCGCTATATACGTTTTCCCATACATTTCGCGGTATTCGACCACCCGGGTTTCGAAGGGCTTAATAAGCTAAAAACTAAGATCAGCTCACACACGGTATTGAACCTTTAAGTTAAAGAAAAGATTCTGCCTGCCTTTGCGTGTTCTACAGTTTGTAAAATAGTTTGTGTTCCGAGGTGTTGTTCGATACGAAGCAAAAAAAAAACATTTTGCAATGCCACCACTCGCTACGACTGGGAATTTATGTTGTTATACTAAAACCGCAGTAGTCAAGTACTGTGCTATTCCAAAGGAGTTCGCAAACTAGAATTTTAAATTAACTACCTGCAGAAGCTTTCCATTTTATTCTATCCTACGTTTTTACAGTGTCTGCAATGAACAAATGACAACCCTAATGTTGCAATTATCCATAAGTGTTGCAATTGTCCATATTTATGATGTGTGGGATTTGCTTACCATCAGGCAACCCGTGTGATCATTTGTCACCTTAGTGGTATAATAAAACGTCGTGTGTAAAGAAGCACACGGTCCACCTGATCTAAAGTGATTACCATAGCCTAGAATGTTTGTAATACAAAAAGTATTGTTTTCGCGTTGTCACCCCCGCTATTTGTACGTCTGTCATACGCATTTATCTCAGAAACTGTTAGACCTTCAAACATTAAAATCGCTTTATCGCTTTTATTCTTAGATCGGCCATATCCCTTGCCAGTTTTTGGCGGTATAGGGATTGGTGGTTTCGGTTATGGCAGAGGATTCGGCGGCAGAGGTTTCGGCGGTGGCAGAGGATTTGGAGGAAGAGGCGGCGGATTTGGGGGAAGAGGCGGTGGGTTTGGGGGAAGAGGCGGTGGGTTTGGGGGAAGAGGCGGTGGGTTTGGGGGACGAGGTGGCGGAGGCGGGCATGGTGGCAGAGGATAATCGAACGACTTAAAACGTACACAGAAACACTTGACGATACTGCAGTATACATGGCGAGAGATAAAGCTATACAAAATGGTTGATTTTTTTTCTAACTTTTACTACACGAAATAAAACGTATAAATATATATATACAGTTTGTTTGTTTGTTTGTAATTTCTTTATTGTACACTCATAGTAAACAACAATACAGTAAACATAAAAATAGAATTATAAATGTACAAAGGCGGACTTATCTCTATAAGAGATCTCTACCAGCCAACCTTTGAGTGATTAAAGATTTTAGTGCAGAGTGGCGAGGGCAAAACCAATGAGAAATATGAATAATTAATAATAGATTAATATATACATATATATATATATATATATAAATCCCACATACATAAATACCTAATTACCTACATACATATATACCCATACATACATAAACAATATACATACTTAACAGTAAAACAAATGCTATACATAGTAATTCTACACATATTACATGAACATTAGCTACTAAAGAGTATTAGCTCAATCCACTGCATTGACAAATTTGAGAAGACGAGCCTTGAAAGAATCCAATGACGTAGCCAGTTTTACATGGGTGGTGAGCGAATTCCAAAGCATTGCCGCCTTGACCGTGAAAGAATTAGAGTAGGTTTTAGAGGAATGGAGTGGAATATCCAGTTTGTTGTGTGTACGTACTGTACTTTGTTGTCCGATTATGACTACAAATAAAGATAGGTAATATTTGATACTGTAATCTAAACTTTATTATGTAAGGTGATTAAATATATTAAATACATTTACATTTGTTTTTGTACTTGATTGTATAAATTACGTGTAAAGCGGTTACTGTAGCCTATGAATGCTTGCAATACATTAAGTATTACTAGTGTCACATCAGCTCTGCTGCTAATACAGCAACTACTCGTACTTAAGAAATTGCTTACTCACTCATACGCAGGAACACAACAACCCTCAAGGAAGTTGTTATTTGGCTGCGGCTTGTCTGTGAGGTAGTGGTATTTCTCCAGAAGGGCTACTTTGATGCACCCTGCCTCTCTTAAAAACACCCAGGCCAAAACGAACAGCCATGTTCATGCACATAAATGTTTGTCTTGTGTGTGAATCGAACTCACGAGCGTTGGTGTCAAGCTAGCGTTACAAAGCACTGCGCCACCCGGCGCGGACTACGAAAAATACCTATGCCCCGACCTATTATGTAAATTTAATGGTGAATTAAACCTATAGATATGAGGTTCTTCAAGAAAGACGTGGAGAGATTTATTGTACAGGGCCGGTAACGGACAAGTGACACCCGTGGTGTTGCAAGTGTTCATAGGTAACTGGTTACCATCAGGCAGGTCGCATGCTTGTTTGCCACATTAGTGACGTTCAAAAAATAGAGACAAGAGATAGATAAGTTTTTGCTTTATTTTTTAAGATAAAAGAGGTAAGAGTACTGCAGAGAGTTAATGCCAGACTATTCCAAAGGAGCACAACTTGTACATAAAAAGACCTAGAGTAGTCATTGCTAGTTTGGTGCCATAATGAAGTGAATGAGTACCGTATAATATAAGACAACCTTGCACTCCGGTTGAAATGAGAAACGTTGTAGGATGGAGTATAGAAGGAGAATAACATGGAATATAGAAGAGGCTGGATGTGCCCTATTAGGCGAAGTCTAATTGGAAAAAATTTGAGCTGATAGTGGAATATAGAATCATGCTCATATTTGGGAATTTCAAATATTAACCGAATACATATATTTTGAAGACGCTCAAGTATATTCAATTTCAATTATCTTACTTTAATTCCAATTTTAAATCCTTTTTGAGACACTGTTGAAATTGTCTACCTCTGGTGATAAATGGTCGTACTAAATTTCTATTTCGTTTTTATTTGTTTAAGGAATCTTTCATCTTTTGTTCAAAATCTATTCTAGAAGCTATTTCATTATCTCAGCGTATAATATTCTTCTATTATTTTGTTGTTATTATATATTTGTATAGAGATTTATTTCATATAAAGAATTTCTGCCGACTGGCTGCTCTATTTTGAACTTAACTTCTGGAAGCTTTTTCCCGATCCAATGGCCGAGGAATCAACACCGTTTCACTGTTGATCTTTATAAAAAAGTCACGTTCTGACTTGTTATTAAATGTGGAAATTCCTTTCCTGCCGACGAGCGAAGGTTGTTGTCATAGAGGCCATATTGAGAGATTGCAACAAGTCAGCGTCATGAAGCTTCGTACCACCCATCACAAGCCACGAACAGTCGAACACGACATAAAGGTGCATCAAACCCTTTTAAGTCACCTACACTCAAAGCAACATTCATTTTTCACATTTTTCATTCAATTATAGTCTATTTCATTGGCAAGACAATAACTTCTTTAATAGATTTTCTTTGAAAGCATTGAACTTTGCACGGCGAAATTGGCGGCGAAACATATATATGTATATCTTTTTTCGTTTTTATCACTTCATGATAAAGCGTTCCAAAAGAAACTCATAATTTAATATTATTACAGCATTTTCCTTCAACTCCTTGTTTGTGCTTTTTTACCTTTTTTAAGGCTTTTTGGTATATATACTACTCTGTGTAAAAAGTATCGGGAATATGTCAATAAAAAGACCCGCGTAAAAGAGGTCGTTCTAATTTTTTTACTGCATGTTGGTAGCACTGTACTGATTTAGCGCGCAAAATTTGAGCGGGATCTGTCATTTAATTTGTTTTAAACTACACTTTTTGTTGGTCATAGTTTTGAGTCCTCGGCGATTTTTACAATGGAAAATATTGTTGAACAAAGAGTGTGCCTTAAATTTTGTGTTTCAAATGATATTTCATGTGGTGAATCACTAAAAATGTTGCGAAATACCTACGGCGAATCGTGTATATCGAAAACAAGGGCTTATGAATGGTATAAGGCTTTTAAAGAAGGCCGAGAAGTAGTAGTAGACTTGCCTCGTTCTGGTAGACCTTCAACCGCTACGACCAGAGAAAACATCGACAGAATCAAGAAGCTAGTGCTCGAAAATCGACGTATGAGTCTGAGAGAGTTGGCTAGTGAGGTGAACATATCTTTTAAGTCCGTCCACAACATTCTCATTGACATTTTAGGCATGAAACGCGTCGCCGCTCGACTAGTTCCAAAAGAGCTCAATTTTGTTCAAAAAGCGCAGCGAAAGCATGTCGCTGAAGACATGGTTTCCCGAGCTTCTACGGATCCGACCTTTATGAAACGTATAATAACTGGCGACGAGACATGGGTTTATGAGTACGACATGCAAACAAGCCAACAGTCTTCAGAATGGCGTCTCGAAAACGAGCCGAAACCCAAAAAACCGCGGCAAAGTCGCTCCAAAATCAAGGTAATGCTGACAGTTTTTTTTGACTACCGTGGTGTGGTTCACTCCGAATTCCTTCCAGAGGGAGAAACAGTGAATAAAGAATATTATTTAGGCGTCATGAAGCGTTTGCGTGAGAGTATCCGCCGAAAACGTCCAGATTTGTGGCAACACAACTCATGGATGCTGCACCATGATAATGCACCATCACACACAGCCATTATAGTGAAAGAGTTTTTAGCGAAAAATTCAACAAAAGTTCTCGACCAAGCACCGTATTCACCTGATATGGCTCCGTCTGACTTTTTTTTATTTCCCAAGTTAAAATTACCACTTCGAGGAAAACGTTTTGAGTCGATAGAAGCCATAAAAGAAAATTCGCTGAATGAGCTAAAGGCCATACCGCAAATAGCCTATGAAAAATGTATGGAAGACTGGGTGAAGCGGTGGAGATGTTGTATTGCAAGCGATGGGGCCTACTTTGAAGGCGATGAAATAAATTTAGATGAATAATTTGTATTTTTTGTTTTATTGACAAATTCCCGATACTTAGTACACAGAATGTATACATATATATTTTTTATTTTATTTATTTATTTATCAACACTTACATCTATTATTATGGGTTACAAACCCAAAGCAATAGAGCAACAACCTTTCAACGTCTACGTATAACAAATTATAAATATTGCCACCTTTGTAAATTCACTCAGAGAACTCGTGAATATGTCGATTTTCTCCGCTATTTTATTGAGGGTGATCAGAGCGCGTGTCAGCGAGGCTTTATTTTGTAGGTTGGTCCGCCCGCGAGTCACTGCCAGTAGGTGCGGCCGGCGACGACGCCACACACACCAATCAGGGACACTCAAATTCGCCTGAACTGAGTAATTCTGAGTTACAGATCTTACCTCTGAGCAGTTTGACCAAATACGCAGTTCATTAAAACCAACCATACCCAAGACAAATAATCCTGGATACATAAGGGGATAGAACGGATATACGCCGTATTGCCTCATATATAGGTATCTCGTAAATTTGTTCTGAACCCGCTCCAACATGGGACAATATTTAGTCTCATGTGGGGCCCAAATCACTGCATTACTTTCGAGATGGCTTAGTACCAAAGCATTGTACAAGGCGATGACAGCTTTAATGTTTGTAAAACCATGTGCCCGGCGAAGTATAAACCCAAGGTTCCTATATGCCTTTTTACAAACATTAGTTACGTGATCCCGAAACGTAAGCTCCGATGTGAATTTGACTCCCAGATCTTTTACTTCTTCCACTCGTTTCATTGTTATGCCATCTATCTCATAAGCTTTGTGAATGGGATTCCGCATTCTAGTGAAGGTGATCGTCACACATTTCGACCTATTAAAATGTAGTTTGTTTTCTTTGGTCCAAACTGTCACTCTGTCAATATCACTTTGCAGTTGTTCGCATTCTGCAGCGTTACTAATCGATCGATATAGTTATAAATCGTCTGCGAACAACAGGCACTTTGAATATTTGATAACACCCGATAAATCATTGATCATTATGAGAAATTGAAGAGCCACGATTAAATTGAAGACCAAGGTTACTCCCTTGACTCACTCCTGATCTGACATAGTACGGTGCCGAGCGGTGACCGGCATATTCCACATACTGTTGTCTATTGCTCATGTAACTAGCGAAAAACTTTAACAGATGGGGGTACAGCCGACGCCAGCTAGTTTCCTAAGCAAGATATCATTATCGACAACGTCGAACGCCTTCTGGAAGTCGAAATAAGCAGCGTCCACCTGCCCCCCCACTGTCCACTGCAGGTACAAGCTCCGACATATAGTTCAAAAGATTGCTGGTGGTACCACAACCCGGTCTGAACCCATGCTGTGCTTCGGTCAGCTGTGCCTTCACTTGATCATAAATAATTTTCTGTATGGCTGATTCAAAGACCTTAGCTGCTGTTGACAATACTGCCACGGGTTTGTACTCATTCACACTACAACCTGTGCCACCTTTCAGTACTGGAATCACTCGTGTGATTCTCCACATTTCTGGAAAGTCCTCCGTCTCCAGGCCTAAATTATAAATGTGCAGCAAGGGTTCAGCTAGCACCATCCGACAGTCCCTGAAGATATATGCCGGAATACCATCTGGTCCTGCCTTCATGTTCGTGAGCGCCCGTTTCACGTCGGCCAGCTGTAGCCTCCCCAGATGTATTCTAGACGATCCATTTTCCCCTCTCGCCTCTGCTGTCACTGCGTTCACATTCAGTTTAGCTTGCACAGTACTGTAGACTGAATGAAAGTAATTGGCAAATTCTTCTACGCATTGTTCTCCAGTAAGCACAACACCATCTTTCACAATATTTCGTAGCTGACCATGACATCTTTTAGATTTAACATATTTCCAAAAAGATTTCGGATCCTCCGCTAAATGGGACTGCACCTGGTCTTGATGTCGTTTGTGAGCCTGTTTGATCATAGCTTTAACTTGCGCTCTACACCGAGCAAACGCTTCGTAATCAGCTTGCAGCTTACTCGCCTTGTACCGCTTGTGAAGGCCCGCTTTATTTTTAATGTTGCGAATTATTTCTATCGTGTACCATTCGGGGTAATTGTACCTCGTCTTTACACGCCCTCGCTTTTTCTTTGGAACACAGTCATCAATAACTTTATAAATACTATTATAAAAATAAAGTAAACTATCCTCCAAATTATTTAAACTATACATTGGCGACCAGTCTATGTCGGCTATAGATGAATATAATAAATAATAGTCGGCCCGGGAAAAAATCCACTGCCTATGTGCGTTATGCATAAATGCATCGCCGTCCTCTCCATTGTCTACACAACATGTATGTTGCTGAGCGTCCCCCGCGCTACTTACCTCCACAGACATTTCGAGCGGCGGATGATATGCGTCTACGGGCACCAGCTGCTCCGTCGCTGCACGCACTCTCACACCCTCCCCCATTGATGTCAACACAAGGTCTAATTGACGGTTATTGCAATTAGGTATCCAGTTTCTCTGAGTGAATCCACAGTAAGTTAGAAAATATTCATAATAATTACAAACATTAGAATTACAAGAGTGTAAATTAAAATCTCCTAGTACAATTACTTTATTTTTATACTTCACACAAAATTGTTCTATGATCCTAAATAATAACATGTAGTCATTTTCACTAGAATTCGGCGGAATGTAAACAACACAACATAAAAATAAATATTTGTTGCGTACATACACATTTGCAGCAACCATTTCAAACATGTGATCGCTAATGTTTATATTGTCCGGTGTGGGTACTCTACGCAGTTCGAAATGTTGTGTGGCCACGAGAAGTGCTCCGCCGTGTTTTCGGCCATCCATTCGGTCGTTGCGTATTATGTTGTACCCTGGTGGAACTAGTTCTGCGTCCGTAATGGATTCCTTGCAGCCCGTTTCGGTTATTGCAAATAAATCTGACTGTGAAGACTCCACTCCTGTATAAAAGTCTTCCAACTTTATGCGAAGACCTCTTTCATTTTGATAAAATATTTCTATCGATTTACTAACTTTCCTATTTGGGTTTGTTGTCGTTTCGTCTGCGAAACCACACCCACTCGCAGAATTCAACGTTAACTGGCCAAACATCTGAGTTACACAACTTTTCATAGGAACTTTCAGGAACACCTATGATAAATGATGCGTAGTCTCTCTCTGTTTTGTGTTTTATTTTCTCAATCTTATCCATTGTTTCATCGCCAAATATCTTGCTAAAATATACTTCTAAATTTTCTACTGTAGTATCTTTTTTTAGACGCCACACGTGTAAATATTTTTTCCATTCCATTCCTTCAATTTCTACGCATTTCTTGCTCCCTCCTTTCTTTACTTCGTTCATAGGGTATTTGCTTTTCCTTCTCCTTACCTCAATCCATTTATCTTCTTCATATTTTAGTATATATTTTATTTACAGCAGTACAATAATGATGGCAAGAATTGTTGATATTAAAGATTATTAAGGACATATCCATCCACCAAAATTCGTCAAAATCAGCGCACTGATTTGGAAACTATAGCTGGACAAACTTAACAACAAAATGGCGGTTTTTGGAGATTTCCCGGTTCATGGACTAAATGTTTTACAGAACAAGAATATATTTATTTTTGTATATGTTCTGATTAGTCCTTTTTTATCCAGCGCACATTTACAACACCAGCGATGTCACTCATGTTTTTTTATACAACGTTGGGAGGCGTACAAACATACGGCCCACCTGATGTAAAGCGGTTGCCGTAGCCTGTGTGTGAACGCTTGCAATACTTTGAGTATCACTCGCGCGATGCTACCTCTGCTGCTAACACAGCAACTCCTTAGGAACTTACTGGAGACCTCAATCACACACAGGAACACAACAACTCTACAAAGAGTTGTTATTTGACGGCGGTTTTCTGTGAGGTGGAGGTACTTCCCCAGACGGGCTGCTTTGATGCATCCTACCTTTCTTAACTATCATCCTCATGCTGTAAGATGACTACACATCTTTGTGCGGAAGATCGGCGGGTACTGCATGTGCGGTCGGACTTGAGACTTATGTAACATAAGTCTCTGCCCCGCGCCGAAGTACGGCTTTGCTCTGTTAAGCTGGCTTTGCGAGGCCAAGCTGGCATCCAAATAACTTAGTGTGCTTAATACCAAGTTTCTTAGATGCCAGCTTGACGTCGTCATCGGCCGCCATGTGCAGGTGCTCGAATAAACGAGCTGTGCTTGTATCGCCGCTATGGGACGTATAAAGGCACGCGTAGATTCGGGTGCGGTCGCCATGATCTACACATACCCGTAATACCGACAGATGCGTGTCTTGAAGACTGTGCAGTCGGCGACAACAAATATCCTCCCGATGTATGCATACCCGGCACGACGAATTAATAAGTGTTCAAGTTTGTATCCGGGGTAATGTAAGTAAGATGTCCGGCCGGTGGGGAAAATAATGGTCGGCGGAACGGTTTTCAGATGATGGACCGCGTTAATGTTTGAGTGGAACCTGATGTTGCAAAGGTCCACATAAGTTCTGGACGGGGTGACCGCTGTAAACCTGCTTTCCTTTTTTCTTTTAGGCATTCTTCTTGAGGTTAATTAAGTAGGTAACCGTTGAGCCCAAAAGTATTCGGTTTCTTTGATACAAAACTATTCCATCAAATTCCATGCCTGATAGTGTATTATTTGTTATTATATTGAGTTATTTGTTATATGTCGTGAGGCAAACAGTCATACAGTCCACCTGGATGAGAAGTAGTTACTGTAGCCTATGATTACTTGCAAGAAGTTAACTGTTAACGCAGCAAATCCTCAGGAGCATAATGGTAATCTAACTCTCTTGCAGAAACACGATAATTTCTACAAGAACTCCAAATTGTTATTTGCTGTGGTCGTCTAGAGGTACTTCCCCGGTAGGGGCTGCTGCGAAATATGAAAGAGAGGCAAGGCATCTGATATGTCTTGTCTCTCTTTAGCCAGCGTCTCGTTTGTTAGTTAGCAAGTTTCACCACGTGCATAAACGCGGTACATACTACAATAAAAAACACAGCACTGCCAGGTTATGGGTATTATGTTGATGCTTTTACGACACTGACTTAGAATATTATTCTTCCACGTTCCATATTTCCTTAATCTGAGGTCAGTATTATCATATACTGGGTCGATGGGTAATAATCGTACTAATAATAATAATATGGGAATTGGCCTGCTATCGTCAGAAAATTCATCCTTACAAATTGAAAATGAAATGGCCCCGTACCGTACTTAATTCGCGAATCCAACGAGATTTTCTTCCGCGTATCTCTAAGTAGGGCAATGAACTTCTTGCCTAAGAGAAATATGGCGCTATACAATATGCGTAAAGCGAAACTGTTAGAGCCATCACCATAAAATTGCACACGTAACGTGTGTGTTTTTCAACTGAAAATACCTAATAAACAGCACTCGAAAATGGATGCATATTTTTATAAATGACTGTATAACTGCTAAGAAGAAGCACTAAGCTTCTTCTTAGCGTCATCCCGTTTCCAATCCTTTAATATTAGCGGGGTATGCTACCAAAGCCTCTAAAGCATTAAGGAAATAACCTATGGAGGAACGATGAGCTCGATCTTCTTCTTCTTATCGTTATCACGTTTCCAATCCTTTAATATTAGCGGGGTATGCTACCAAAGCCTCTAAAGCATGAAGGAAATAACCTATGGAGGAACGATGAGCTCGATCTTCTTCTTCTTATCGTTATCTCGTTTCCTAAAGCATTAGGATTGGAGAAATCCACTACCTAAGCCTAAGGATTTGGTGTAGATGCTGATTTTTACAAGGAGCGGCTGCAATCAGACTAGTGTTGTCTTGTGTCCTTTAGTCGTGTCGATTTTGAGACCAAATCTATTTTCGAAACTCGCGACTTTTAGTCTCGCAAGTCCCGAGTTCTTTAGTATCTTTTCGAGTCCTTTGGTTCGTGCACTATATGTAGGACACCACCCCGTTCAAACTTAATGTGATTTCTTGAACTGGACGTACGAACAACACTATTGAATTTGAGATGGACGTGTGGATAAAAAATTGTGTAAAAGAAAGGACATACGGGAATTTCCTAATATTTTTTGTGGAAGTTGAGAGAAACGTGGGTGAGAAAAATATTCACTTGATCAAATCAACTTGTACATCCAATGTATTAATTAGTTTCGAATCATTCGAGTTCTTTCGTGTAATTTGATTTCTTTCGAGTCCTTTGAAGCTTTTGAGTTGTTTAAGTAAAATCATTTTTTTAGCCCTAACTAGGAGACTAGCCCAATGAAAATAAATCGCATAGTACAACATTTACAACTACGGTAACGACTTATCATTTCACGTAGACCGTATGCTAATTTTGCAGCCAAGTTGTAAAACGTATACACAAAATTTCTCATTTATTATTTTATATTAAATAAAGTAAATAGTAGGAAATAGTAGCAAGCAGTACAAGACTAATTAAAATAAATTATTAATCTATTACTATGAATAATGCCTCCATACATATTTCACAGTATAAATCTGGAAGATGTCGATAACTCGAAATATGAATTTACCTACATACGATACTTTCACAATCAAAACCATTATATAAAACTTGTTCCTAACAAATAAACGATTATTTGATTTCTATTATTATTTTCTTCGTCAATTACTTAAACCTGAGTTTTGAAAACTCAAGGCTATTAATTAAAAATATTAATTTAAAACTTCAGCTACAAATAAAGACTCGAGTCTCATTTTTAGAGTACTTAGGTCTCGAGTCTTTACCAATACTACGAGTATATCATACCTCCACATCCCAGTAAGAAAATGAGACATTTCTTAAGTAAATTCATGTCTTTCGAAATATAATTTCATGGACGTGAGCGGGAACATGATTCGAACCGGGGATCAATTCATACAGAGGTCGGTTCCGATCCGAACCGATGAGACCGATATTACATAGTAACTTAATTCATTGGTACGGGTTAGGGGGTAAACTAGAACACACTGCTCTTATTGGCTAGTTCTCGGATCAACATAGCGGCAATTATCGGCTAATTGATTAAAATATTCTCCTATTGGACAGTAGGCTCGAATCTCTGAAGTAGGGCGCTAAAACACAACACGAACGCACGGTGTCTTCATGCCCAGACCAATATTTTATTGACTTATACTCTAAAGGTTAGACGTTAGTCTATTGTGATGCAAAACATAGTTCGCAAAACAGTGACAGCGGGGCAGGCTCAACTAGATCAAGCACTCTGCCAGCTTAAACGAATTTAATTCACAATGCCCTGATTTGGATATGCACCAGGAAAAAGTTTATTATGGTAAGTAACACTAAGAAAAAAAATCGGCCAAGTGCGAGTCGGACTCGCGCACGAAGGATTCCGTACCATTATCTATAAAAACAGCAATAAAATCACGTTTGTTGTATGGGAGCCCCCTTAAATATTTATTTTATTCTATTTTTTAGTATTTGTTGTTATAGCGGCAATAGAAATACATCATCTGTGAAAATTTCAGCTGTCTAACTATCACGGTTCAAGAGATACAGCCTGGTGACAGACGGACGGACGGACGGACGGACGGACGGACAGCGGAGCCTCAGTAATAGGGTTCCGTTTTACCCTTTGGGTACGGAACCCTATAAAGAAATGCGAAAACTCGCGTTCTCATAAGGAAAACGGAAAGACCGCCCGTCTTCCACTGCCGAGTGATTTCCGTTTACACTGGTGAATAACGCTGAATTGAAAGAGATGGTGGAAGCTGATCCGATTAAAACTACCCAGGAATTAAATAGTTAATAGATTCAGGCGTTATTTTGCGAAAGTCAAACTTACATGCAATTTGATCCAACCTGCTTTGTGTGCTTCCGCCACCAATTAGTTCATGCGGCCTAGCGCCGGCCGGCACCCACCCACTACTAAATCGAATTCTACGGGATGTAATTTGTGGGCGAGTTTGGTATGTAATATTTTTAAATGTGATTTGAGGTTGTCCCTAACGGCAAACCAACGACGCGATTCCTCATTTAGCCAGATGAATTGGGCTTTTTTGATGGCTTTCCATCATCCACCCCCATATAAGGGACGGCACTGCGATGGATTTGTCACTTGTAGCATGTTATTCTTACGATTAACGTCTACAACGCCTGATGATGCCTCGTGGAGAGGCGAAACACGTGTAGCAGCGACGACCAGGCCAGTCGTGGCAGCGACGGTGGTGGTGGGGGCATGCGGATTCTGTTCCAGATGGCGGACGACCGCAGCAGCCGAGGCAGAGACTACCGGAGCAGCCATGGCAGCGTCGGCATGTAGCACGCACTAACAGTAGTGGGTGGATGCCGGCCGGCGCTAAGCCGCATGAACTAATTGGTGGCGGAAGCACACAAAGCAGGTTGGATCAAATTGTAAATACCCAGGAATTAGCGGCATGGTTTAACGTTACCTTACCTGCAATATTGACTCATTTGTATCTAATCAATAAGATAAAAAAAGCAGGACAATTGGTTAATACTGTGATGCTGATAATGTAACTTGGAGCCGGAGGGTCCAAAAAAACCAAAATTGAATTAAAGAAATTTAATTAATAGAGATATAAAAGTTTTACAATTAATAACTATAATTAGGTATTGACTCGATCGAAGTATGATACGAAGTGTCGTCGCGGCGGCCGCGTTGTCGCTGGCCGGCGTTGCCTCGTCAGCACCTTACTTCAGTTGTGGGAATATTTCCATGCGCTTCAAGTCACGTAGGCCACGGCCAATAATGTCCCGTCAGCAATCGTGGGGAATGATGCAATAAAATAGAGCCTTGTGCAATGATGCAATAACATAGAGCCGTGTGCAAAGTTGATATCTGTGTCAGCAATTTCCTTATAAGTAGCTTGCCTAACACCTCCGCCCTCAGATTCGTAACTATTTGCGGTGTTTGACGAAAATGTTGCGAGAGGGTTCATATGGCTTGTATCCTGGGTGCTGGTTGGTGTTATCTCTGCACAAGATGGTGTCGCTTCTGATGTTTTCGATGTTCTCTGGCTTTTATAGCATTTTCTACATAGTAACAGCGCTGACGTGACTACAGCTATTATTAGAATCCCGTAAAATGCTACAGTGGTGTGGTAAAAGGATGCTGTAGGATTCTCATCTAATTGTAATGCTTTCTGCGTTAAGATCCTGTTCTGTATCTCTTGAAGTAGGTACTTTAAGATTTACTGAGCTAATTGCGATCGACGGTTGGGGTGTAGCATCAATCTTCAGACTGGGGTGAATGTTGAATATTTTGACGGTTTTACTCGATCGTTGGTGTATATGGTGAGTTCATCTGTTCGCAGCAAACACTGACGTGGTATATCGACAAGATGACTTCCCTTACACTTTCATCTTGCAATTTTTCGCTCATTATCCTGAGCCTCCGAAAGGGATACGCACTCGCAGTGCCTCCACTTCCTAAAAAGGCCCACAAACCGGTTTACCACCAGGTAGTGGTCCGTCTCAAGAGTGGGGCCTCTAAAGGCTCTTGTATCCATTAGAACATTTCGGAGACGTCTATCTATTAAAATCAAATCAATCACACTTTTTTGGTCATTCCTTCTCCATGTATACGTGTGAATATCCTTATGATGAAATAAAGTATTCGACACGAGGAGGCCTCGTTCCATACATAAATCTAGTATAGACTTACCTGCTTCGTTCACTCTCTTATCTCCATACGGACCAAGAACAGCTTCATAGCTGTATCGCTTGGTCCCAACCCATCCATTCAAGTCTCCACACATAATCACTCTTTCATTCCCTTCAGCTAAGTCCAGAACATCCCTCACAGACTCCCAAAACTTCTCCAGTTCTTGAGCACACGCTGAGCTTACGGGAGCGTATACTGCAACCAAAAATACTCGCGTGATGCCCAGTTTAATACGAACCCAGAGAAGTCTAGGCCCTACCAAACAGTAATCTCTTACACCAGTGGCTAAGCGAGAGGAGAGTACGACACCTACACCAGCACTGGCATGATCGTCCCGGTCTACCCCAGACCATAGGGCCATCATACTACCGGGCAGATCATCGGTGTCGCTCCCCTTGCGCTTAGTCTCTGTCACACATAAAGCATCCAAACGACTATCATTCATTACGTCTATCAGTTCATTCGTCTTATCATTCAATCCACCTCTCACATTCCACGTACCTACGCGGCACTCGGCTCCCCTCGTCCCGCCGGAATTGGCGCTGCGTGGTGGGTGGCGGCCCCCACCACCGCATGCAGCTATATTCGCACTGACGGGGGCGGATCGATGCGCGTCGCCTACGGGGGACGCCCTAATCCGCACGTCGGTGCGCTCTTGGTCCAGAATTGCAATCGACTGATTGGCAGGGGTCGCGAACGAGCACGCTTCTGGCACATGACCCCCGAAGAAGTAAGAAGTATTTCGAGAAGACATCTATAAAAGTAAGATATTTTTCATTTTGCGCTGTAAATACTCGTAGGTCCATATGAACTATCTCAAAGGGTTTGGCTACAGATGGGACGAGATTAAATTGAGGCCTAATGGGCTTTCTGACATACACACATCAAAAGTGTCTAGGGATCAAGCATTTTTATGCGGATTTCTTGAGATTGAGATGTGGCTTTGTAATAAAAAAATATATAAAATATATAAACGTATACGACACTGGAGAACCCCTGGACGCCAACAGCGATTAAAATCCTGCCAGGAAGTCCATCCTTATAGTGGTGGAACCATCATGGTATGGGCGGGTATTTGGATCGGCGGAAGAACTGAGTTGATTTGGATCAGAGGCAACCTCAACGCTCAAATTTATCCTGAGACGATTGTATCAGACGTCATCGTTCCTCTACAAGTGCAAATCGGTCCCTTATTTCAGTTAATGCATGATAATGGACGACCGCACACCGCAAGAGTTGTAAGACAGACTCTCGCCGCAGCTAACATCAATGTCATGCTCTGGCCTGCTCAGTCGCCAGACTTGAACCCGATTGAGCATGCATGGGATATGCTACAGAGAAGAGCTCTGCCGAATATGGAGGGTATCCAGTCGCAAGAAGACCTTTTTTGTTGTTGCAACGAACATGGGCGGCCATTCCACAGCGTGATTTGGATGAACTCATTTTGAGTATGCCAAACCGATGTTCTTGTGTTGTTAGTGTTCGCGGTAGAAACACGGATTATTAATTGTTTAAGTTACCCAATAAAATTTTAAAGAAAACTATTATTTCAGTCTTTTTTTCGAACTTTAATGTTAGTGGTTCAAATGTCAAAAATCCCTTTATTATGAAAATGGCAAATTTCTTTATTAATGCAAAGGTGACTTGGTTTATCGTTACTGTAGACAAACGAAAACACTTTATTTGATGAATCCTTAAAGAAAATTTTAATTAATATCAATCAGGAGAAAAGTTATTGCAAAAATATATGTTGATCCTTAGACACTTTTGATGTGTGTATTTCCACATATAGTACATTCATTGATTTGGTTATGTGTTCCTTCATTTTAGGCCAGTAATAGCGGTAAGATAGTGACAAGAAACACTCGGTGATACCACGGTGGTTAGTTTTACCATCGTGATAGCTGCGAATAATTTCCTGTTGATGCATATATTCCTTCACATTTTCCAATTCACGCTTTGCTAATACAAGGTTCATGACTGAATTTTTGAAATTATTCTGAATAATTGGTATAATAGAGTACATTGCCAAAGGAGGATTTAATAGAATAACAGTTTTGACTTTTGGATTAACATATTCTTTTATGGTGTTTATAACGTCTGGTTCCAGGTTACCTTCTGACACTTGGACTGCGATGCGTGTGTGTGTGTCAAATGGCTTAGTCACTGTCGGTCGTCGTTTAACGTCTCCTACTACGGTCATTATTATTTGTCAATGAAATCTATTGACGGGGTCAACTGTTATGGGAACCTCTAGAATCGGATTTTCCTCACTAGTGTGCACAGTTGCAGTTGATGAACCATTTAGGCTAGGTGGTTTCTCGCTAGGGTTGGCAACTATTGATTCAAGTTCCTCGTTATATATTTCAACTCTAGAGAGAGCATCAGAGTTGGTATTCTGATTGCCCTTTTTATATATTACGGTAAAATTGTACTCGCTGAGTTTCAACTGCCACCTCGTGAGACGAGAGTTAGGCTCTCGCATATTCATAAGCCATTGCAATGGCTTATGATCTGTAAGCACTTTAAATTTCCGTCCAAAAAGGTATGGTCTGAAGTATTTGGTAGCCTATACTATGGCGAGGAGCTCCTTTTCGATGGTACCTACTGTAATTTATCCCACTATCGTTGAGTGTGCGAGAGGCGTATAAAACTGGCTTATCTGAACCTATAGGTCCTTGCGATAAAACTGCACCTGCAACGTTACAGGCGTCGGTTGTAAGTAAGAAGTCCTTTTCAAAGTCCAGGTACTGCAGGATGGGATCGTTAGTCAGTAACATCTTACATTTCTCAAAGCTTTTAATATAGGCAGGGTCTAAGACGATCTTTTGATCTTTTTTGAGACATTGGGTCAATGGTTTTGTGATACACGCGAAGTCGGGAATGAACTTTCGGTAGTAACCGAGAAGTCCCAGAAACTGGTTAATTTCTTTCTTGGTTTTTGGGATAGGGTATTTAGATATTGCTGAAATCTTGTCCGGATTAGGCTTAATGCCATCACTACTTATAATATGCCCTAGATAAGCAGTTTCGAGCTTTAGGAATTCCGATTTATCCATTTGGATTTTGAAATTTGAAGCCCTAAGTCTTTGAAAAACCCTTTCGAGGTTATGGATATGTTCTTGGAGAAATTTGCTGAAAATGATTATATCGTCAAGATACACGAGACATATCTCGTTTCGAAGGCCTCTTAGAACATTGTCCATCACTCTTTGAAAGGTAGATGGTGCATTCGACCCATGGGCATTGTTATGAATTCGAAGTGCCCGTGCTCCACATTAAACGCCGTCTTATGTATGTCTGATGGGTTCATCTCGCATTGGTAAAACGAAGATGTTAAGTCAAGGGTGGTGAAGTACTGACATTTTCCCAGCTTGTCAAGTACGTCGCTAATGTTAGGTAGGATATTTATCATCTATAGTTTTTTAATTTAGTTTACGAAAATCCACTACAAGTTGCCACTTCTGTTTGCCGGATGCGTCCATCTTTTTGGGTACCACCCAAATTGGGGAGCTCCAGGCTGATTCTGAGGGTCTAATAATTCCCTGATCTAACATCTTTCTAATTTGATCCTGAACTTCCTGCTTATGTACGAAAGGATATCTGTAACTTTTTGTATATATCGGCACTTCATCTGTGGTCCTAATAGAGTGTTTTACTTGATTGGTAAAAGTTAAGGGTTCTTCATCAAGGCAAAAAATATCTGAATACTGAGAACACAGCCGCAATAAAATAGCTCTCTCTTCCGAGTTAAGATGGTCAGTACGTAGACGCGATAGAACCTCTTTTGCACGGTCCGTAATCGGTTCGGTATCTGTGCACTCAACGGTAAATACCTCCGCCTCAGCGGGTCGATCTAAAGAAAATATCACGTCGCTGTTGGAAGGGTTTTCAATTTCTACAATGCCGCGGCTATCTCTAACAGTAGTTATGCACTCATGTACGAGACAGTTACCTAAGACCTGCTCATTCACAATTACATCTCCATTTTGAGCGTTAATAGGTATTCTAACTAATTTCGAACTATTAGCCGGGATAATATCCTCGTAGTAGTTAATATTTCGCGTATCATGGAATTTAATGGGGTTAACTGCGTTATTGGTAATAATTAATCGGTCCTTAAGATCTAGCTTAGCTTCCTATTGGGTTAGCAAATCTAGCCCTATAAGCCCATCGAAATGATTGTGAAATTTGTATACGAATAACTTGATACTTTCGCTATTATTAAGTTCTTGGAAACAAGGTATTATTATCGAGTAGTCGTTCCTAGATTTCCCGTGTATATTCGTAATTTCGAAAGGGCCATAACGGAGCTCAGTGTCAGGGTAAAATTTCGAGGCTGCCTCCGGACTTAAAAATGATATATTAGCTCCGGTATCTAATAATAACTTTAAAGGTGGGTCCGATATTTCCAAATATGGTAATTGTCTTTGCGTTTGAAAGTTGACTTCTATTTTGACTTTTTTAAACGGCCAGTTATTGGAAAATCCTCAAGGGTTCCAGAGGAACTAGTGTATGGTTGGGGTTCTTCCCCATTCTGAGAACTATAACTCGTCTCTAACGGTATAGGTTCTTCGTATACAAGGTTATTGCTATCATACCCATAGTACGTGTTATACCCGTAATCGCTATAGTCAGGAGTTGTAACCTGTTCATAATTATCGGTGTAACAATAATCGTTATAGGTGCTGTCATATGAATAGCAATAATTAAGATTTACATCTCGAGTTTTGAAGTAATTTGTGGGTGGTGGATTGCCGTGTTTCGTCCAATCATGCCCACTGGGTGGTAGCACCCTAGGAGTATAATGATGGACTCCGCTCATAGGACGCGGAGCAGAGTTAGAGTTAAAATTACTATTATAATTTCGAGGTGCCAATCTAAACGTGTTACTGCCCGGGTTATAATTAGGTGGTTGTGCGCTAAACATCTACTGCGTACGTGTAGGCATTCGTGGTAGGTTAGCATTAAATGGCGGGACGTACCTAGAAGGTTGGTTAGTAATGCCATCCCTGTTGTAGTTGGCGTGCCGGAGAAAGAGCCTGCAGTGGACCCGGCTGCTGCAGCAGGGGGGGATCGGGGCCCTTCCGCCCGCCGTGCCAGCAAATCGCATAACCTGCATTGTCCAGTGATGGAAGACACCGCGCTTTTGTCCTCTACTCTGTCGGCTCAGAGACTTCTCTTTTGAACCTCAACACAACATAAATGGCACCGAAAAGGAATAGGAAAAGAAATATTACAGCTGCTGCTCCTTCCACAATAAATGTGGATTTTTGGAACATCAGGGGACTACACTCGAGACCTCTCGGCCGACCCTTCTTTTCCTCACGGAGACACAAATATCCTTACCGCCAGACACATCTTACTTACGTTACCCTGGGTACAAACTTGAACACCTATTTGTACGCTGTGCCGGGGTATGTATGTACGTTAGGTAGGAGGAGGAGCCTGGAAGACAGGGACCTGTCATTACTATGGGTGCGCGTGGATCATGGCGGCCACACCCGAATCTACGCGTGCCTTTACAGGTCCTATAGCGGTGATACAGACACAACCCGTTTATTTGAGCACCTGCAAATGGCAACTGACAAAGTTATCGAGCAGTATCCCTCCGCGGAGTTAGTGATTTTGGGAGATTTTAATGCCCACCACACCGAATGGCTAGGCTCTCGATGCAATGATTCCGCGGAGAGACTTTGCTTTGGCCTATGGTTTCTCCCAACTGTACATTCTGCGACGAGAGTACCAGACAGATAGAGGACCATACAAGCTTCTTAGTGGATCTTCTGCTCCGGATGAGTATAACATCCCTGTGGATGCGGCGCTTGGCTCATTGGACCACTGTCTCATCCGCACCCAAGTGCCCTGTGACCCACCTCTGCCTACCGGATGGCGTCGCGTATGGCACTATAAGTCGGCAGACTGGGACGGATTGCGTGAATTCTACGCGTCGTACCTATGGAGGCAGCTTTGTTTCAAAACAGATGATGTCGAATCCTGTGCGACTACGGTAGCTGCGGCGATATTAGATGGCATGGAATGCTACATTCCCAATCGCTTTGTGGCTACAGCGGGAGCTAAAAAGCGACCGTGGTTTAATCGGCCTTGTAAAGAAGGCAAACTTCTCAAACAGGCTGCTTTCGAGGCTTGGACCACGGCGCATGCTAATGGAAATCCAGATGTGTCTGTATTGAAACGTAAACTGAATGCTGTCTCGAGGTCCAGTAAGAGGGTAATCGCAAGAGCAAAGTTTGATTTCGTCGGTAGAACTGGCGAGCGGGCGAGCGGCTTGCAAGCCTTCCGTCTAGGAGCCATGCGTTCTGGTCGCTGGCTAAAGCTGCCGAGGGAAACTTTTGTCAGTTGTCTAGTCCACCATTGCAAAAAGCGGATGGCAGTCTGGCGTACAGTGCTAAAGAGAAAGCCGATTTACTGGGTAATCTCTTTGCCTCGAACTCAACTTTGGATGACGGAGGAGCTGTGCCACCTACCATCCCGAGGTGCAGTAGCTCAATGCCGAAAATTTCAATTACCCCACGAGATGTCCGGCGGGCGTTGCTCTCCCTCGACATTCATAAGTCGAGTGGGCCAGATGGCATACCAGCAGTGGTGCTACAACAGTGTGCTCCTCAGCTGTGTTGTGTGCTAACGCGCCTTTTCGTGCTTTCCTACTCCTTTGGGCAAGTCCCGTCTTCGTCGAAGACCGCCAATGTGCACACGGTGCCCAAAAAGGGCGATAGACCAGACCCATCGAATTACAGGCCTATTGCCATAACCTTCCCTTCTCTCCAAGGTGATGGAGCGTGTGATAAACGCACAACTCCTGGCATACCTAGAGGATCACGATTTAATCAGCGACCGTCTATACCGCTTTCGCCACGGTCGTTCGACTGGTGATCTAGTGTATCTTACACACCGCTGGGCTTCGGCGATCGAGAGTCAAGGTGAGGCATTGGCTGTCAGCCTAGAGGCGTTCGATCGGGTCTGACATCGGGGTCTTCTATCGAAGTTACCATCGTACGGGCTACCCAAGGGTTTGTGCAAATGGGTGGCCAGCTTCTTATCCAGCAGATGCATCAAAGCCGTGGTTGACGGTGGTTGCTCAAATAGTATGGATATCAATGTTGGTGTCCCACAGGGCTCTGTATTGTCCCCAACGCTGTTTCTGCTGCATATCAATGACATGTTGTCAATTGACGGCATTCATTGTTATGCGGACGATAGTACTGGGGTCACTTATTACACAGGCCGTGCCAGTACCCCTCGTTCACTTGTGGGGGAGAGCCGCGTTAGACTTGTGTCTGAAATAGAGTGTGCTTTGGGTAGGGTGTCCGACTGAGGACGGTTGAACTTGGTTCAATTTAAACCTACCAAGACACAAGTCTGCGCGTTCACCGCTAAAGTACCCCCAATTGCTGTAGACCCCCAATTCCAGAACACGCCACTAACCATTGCCAAGAGTATTGGGATTCCCGGCGTCGAGATCTCCAGCGAAGTTCAGTACCAAAGCCACTTGGAAGAAAAGGTCAAGCTGGCGTCAAAGAAACTTGGTGTGCTCAACAGAGTCAAACAGTACTTCAGCGCAGGGCAAAGATTTATATTTTAGATAAGTCCCAAGTCAGACCGCATATGAAGTACTGTAGTCATCTCTGGGCGGGGGCACCTGGTTACCAGCTAGGACCTTGTGACTCGGTGCAAAGACGAGCTGTGAGAATCGTCGATGATCCTAAACTCACACACGGTATTGAGCCCTTGAGTCTAAGGAGAAATTTTGCCTCCCTTTGCGTGTTCTACCGATTGTACAATGGGTTGTGTTCTGAGGAATTGTTCGATATCATGCCAATAGCCTCGTTTTACCATCGCACTGCTCGCCGATGGCTGGGAGTTCACCCTCATACACTGGAACCGCAATGGTCGCGTACTGTGCGGTTCCTGAGAAACTTTCTACCGAGAACTATTAAGTTGTGGAATGAGCTCCCTGCCGAGGTTTTCCCAAGGGACTACAGTATGGGGTTCTTCAAGAAAGGCGTGAAGAGGTTCTTACAGGGTCGGTAACGCAAGAGTGACACCCCTGGTGGTTGCAAATGTCCATAGGCTACGGTAACTGCTGATCATCAGGCAGGCCGTAAGCTTGTTTGTTAGTGGTACAAAAAATCTTTAAAAAAAAAAGAGCTCGATGGGGTCGTTCCGCATGTCATTCTAACCGAACACGCAGGTTAAGCAATGTCTACCGCAGTCTGTCTATGGATGGGTTTATCTATCTCGAGTTTTCCGTGCTCCGAAGGCACGTTAAGCCGTCGGTCCCGGCTATTGTCGATAGATGACAGTCGTTAAGCTAAGTCAGTGGCCATCGGGCTGCTTGAAAACACTGGCCTCCGCCAATCCGCATTCGAGCAACGTGGCGGAGTAAGCTCTAAACCCCTTCCGTTGAAGGGAGACTAAAATTTCAAATCTTTTTGTGTTTATTTTTTTTTACTCATGCATTTGGATAAATACTCAGTATAAATGAGTAAAAATGGATAAATACTTATATTTATCATTCCTTCTAAGTAAATGACCGCCCATCTCTAGTCTTGATGCAGGCCGAGATGTCGCTTTATGAGGGCCAAAAATCGTGGAAGGGGTAAAATTTAGGACTAAAGGAAAGCAACACTACGAAATAAATGTAATGTACTTACCAAATCATCTCTCGATACCTGGTTTCTCTGAGTGATATCGATTTCCGGATATCTCCTCCACCCTCAGCTGGTCACGTAGGGGAGTAGGTGGACTCGATGAAGGTGTGAGAACCAGCTAGTCACGCGGGACACGGGCTGTAGTTCAAGCGGAACTCTTGATCACGATATCGCGCGCGCCTAGCTCGAGCCTCCGTTTCGACTGCGCCAGTAATGTAACTTGGAGCCAAAAAAAAACAAAATTGAATTAAAGAAATTTAAATAATAAAGATATAAAAGTTTTACAATTAATAATTATAATTAGGTATTGACTCGATCGAAGTATGATCTTTTATATTGGCTTCTGTTATTATTAACAAGTGTATGATATTTTTACAATAGCAACTATGTCTTCCACCAATTAATTAAATTTTTTCGTGATTGAGCGAATGTTTACATGAAATAAAAAAAAATGGAGAGCTTGGGGATGGAACCAATTCATTGAAACTATTCCAATCATTACAAGTTAATTCCAATAATTCATCATTTATACCCATCATACAATATTAGTTTTAATGTACTTAACTAGTAGAGCCGATAAGTATCGTGGTTCACTGACGCTAAATGCATATCTACAAAACTATTTAAGAATTGTTTTGTCTACTAAGCAGTTGAGGTCCTAGACCGACCAGATTATCACTGACTTACTCTTTTTCTTCGCCTAGAACCCTGCCGCCTTTTTACGTATTTCGTAAATAAATATTTTTGATGACATGTAAGAATATATTTTTTTTTACAACAAAGCTGGTAAATCATCGCTTAATGCTAAGCAGTTCCATTATAAAAGTAGCATCACTTTCAATCATAATGGTTATCATCGTCAAATACCGAAATAAAAGGAAGAAATACAGTACCTAGGTAACATCATAGATGGAGAAAATAATAGATAAAGGTACCTTGTAACCATGATTGAGACAGAGATAGTTTACCTATGTGTGCGTGTAATTTTGCCATTGTTGCATCGTTCCCTATTAAATAAGGTCTTTTGACAGGTGTTGTACTAGAGTGGTTAAAGATGGCTAGTGACATGTAACCGGTTTATGGGTACGGTTCTAGTAGAAGATATGTATTTCCAGATTGACCATGTGTCTTTGTCTGTCTGTTTTCAATTTCTTGTATGTAAATATTAGATCAGCTGTTAATTACGTATGTTTATTAAATATCGAATTTGATACAAAATCGATACTCTGAAATAAATATCGAATATCGATAGTTCGAGAACAAATATATCGACGATATATATCGATTATTTTTTCATAAAATATCAATATTTCGATATATCGATATTTTTTGCCCAAGCCTACATTGGACTTCTTACCGCACTTTTGACGAGTGACATTGTTGTTATACTTGAAATTACTACAATTCAATTTAAAATTAGTTTCATGTGACAATTTCGATAGTATTTTGTAACATAAGTGCTAGTGAAATTATACAGTAATGAAAAAACACAAATATAACACGTTTATGCACTTTTTGGAAGACGTGAATAAGTTCACCAAGAAAACCTTGTAAAAATCACTATCGTTTTACGGGTGGTATTTAAACTGGATTGATTGGGTGTAGGTTCCCAAGTATTTTTTCAGCACAGTTCCTGAAACTGGAACATAGAATAAAAATTTTCAAATGGTTCTAAACTGAAGACTTGGCTGTATGGGCTAGATCCCTTTGCCTTTCCCCTCGGGGATAAAAAGAACCAAAAAAAAAAGTAACACCATTTTATATATGTCGGACTTCTTCCCGCGCTTTTGACGAGTGACATTGTTGTTTTACTTGAATTTTTTACAATTCAGTATAAAATTAGTTTTGTGTGACAATTTCGTTAGTATTTTGTAACATAAGTGCTAGTGAAATTATACAGTAATGAAAAAACTCAAATATAACACGTTTATGCACTTTTTGGAAGACGTGAATAAGTTCATCAAGAAAACCTTGTAAAAATCACTATCGTTTTACGGGTGGTATTTAAATTGGGTTGATTGGGTCTAGGTACCCTTCCCAAATATTTTTTCAGCACAGTTCCTGAAGCTGGAATATAGAATTCAGATTTTCAAATGGTTCTAAACTGATGACTTGGCTGTATGGGCTAGATCCCTTTGCCTTTCCCCTCGGGGATAAAAAGAACCAAAAAAAAAAATTTTATATATGTCAAAATACCATATTAAAATCAAATCAAAACAAAGTAAAGTACCTAGATTAAGTACTCAAGGAAAAGGAATTTTATGAAAGGAACATTAAACGTAAATTGAGAAATTATTTTATATTCGTTTATAAACACCCCAGTATATTATACAGACGCAAATTATTAATAAAGTAAGTAGGATTTGTCCTAATATCCAATTATTGAAACCATTTTAAAATACAATTATCTACGTTCTACTTTGTTTCTTGCAGAAATGGACGGTGGTTACGATGAAATAATTTCGGATAATCCGTTTTTTGTGGAATTAAAAACCGAATATACGAACCTGTTTCAACATTGTATATCTCAATGTTGGGTAATATGTGTGCCGAGAATCGGGAGTTTGAGTACTCGAGTCTTCGCCGTGGAAGACTTTTGCGCTCATATATTAGTACCGAGCGATGAGCTACCAGAAACTCACTACAACACTCTCACAGAAAAACAAGTGACTGTTGTAAATAAGGTAATCACAGTGGAAGTAACTAAAGGTCTGCCACTACAGAGCCACATCCTATTTGAAGAAACCTTTTACACAGAAGATTTTATCAAATACAAGGTTTGGTGCATAGAAACCCCTCTTGAACCTACTTCAGTGCTAGGGGATAGTACTATTACCAAAGAATTTCTAACATCTATAAACGACTGCATTGATTTACTTTGGACACAGGCCGCCGGCCGCCAAGTACTCGACCAAATTGAACATAGTGTACAAATATTTTTAAATAAATATTCAACATTTCCAATAGCAATAGGACCTTTGAAAGATATTGTCAGTGAACTTTATACTCAATGTCTTCAAATTGCATTACAAAACAGAAGACTTAGAGAAAAATCAAAAGCTTGTAAACAAGTGCTGGAAAATATGAAACTGGCTGTTGAATGTTACATGCAACAACTATTATTTGACTCTCTATTTAAACCTATATGCACAAGCTGTGCATATGAGGACTCTCATCTGAATAAAAAAATCAGAAATATGGGTGACATCCAACTCCGAGATCTGGACATCAAAAAAGAATTATACCATGCAGTACCAAAAGCTAAACAAATTCTCTCTAAAATTGACTCCTTTAGTACTGTCTTAGAAAAAGTATTATGCATAAAACAAGCTCTTAATGCAATTAGCAAACTGGACTCATGTAACAATGTAATTCTATTAACGGCTGATGATTTGTTGCCAGTTTTTGTATTTTTAGTGATTAAATCAGGTTTGCCAAATTGGTATAGTCAACTGACATATATGAAAGAATTTCGATTTAGTGGAGTTGGCAAAGGAGATGGAGATGAAAGTGCCTTTTTGATAACTACCTTAGAAGCTGTGATAGAGCATATACAATCTGGAGCGTTAACTGGTCCACCTGACCCTGAAGCATATTATTATGAAAGCAATTTAACAGAGGATAATGTAGATGGCAGACAAAGAAAGAGCAGTTTAACAGAATCAATATCAACAACAGATACTAATAACAGAGAAGAAACTTTAGAATACATATTTGAGCTCATAAAAGCAAATCATTCTGAACAAGTGCAGTCAATTTTGCAAAGAAATCACAAACACTTGCGTACCATTGAAGATAATGAAAATAGTGTTCTAAAAATTGCTTTAGATGATTTAGACGAAGATGATTCTGATGATGATGATAACAGTGCAGAAGCAGAGATATACCATAAGCTTTGCCATCCTCTTTGTAATTGTAAAAAATGTTGCTACAAAATTTCTAAGAATCTCTTAAAAAGTTCTCCAACTGTGACCTCTAGGGATAGTCATGGACTAACACCGTTGCATGTGGCGTGTATTCATGGAAAAGCCAATATAGTAGAGTCTCTACTGGAAATGGGTGCACAGGCTAATTCTACAGATCTCAATGAATGTACTCCATTACATTACGCAGCATCTAGGGGACATCAGAATGCTCTGCTGTTATTATTACACTCTGGAGCTAATATCAACCAAACAAACATTGATAAGAATACTCCTCTTCACTTATCTGTCAATAATGGTCACATGAATTGTGTTAAAGCTCTTATTTATTTTGCAGAACACAGCAGGAAACAAATAACAATAAACTGTACTAATGAAAGTGGCAACACTCCATTACATATGGCTTCTAAGTGGGGATATGAGAGTATAGCAAGAATACTCATAGAGAATGGTGCTGAACCATCATTACAAAACAGGAATTTAAAAACTTCATTTGACTATGCACATAACCTAAAAATATTAAATGTACTGCAATCTTGCACTCCTAATTTGTATGAATACATACACATATCTAGTACTGACATAAAAGGTTTAAATTGTAAAACAGACAATACTGTAGGAATAAGACTGCATAAAATAAATCAAAAAAAAGTTGACAATAACCCATCTAAAGCTTTTGAAAACTTGAAACTAATAGAACGGATATTGAAGGCCATATCATATGGAGATGTTAAGCTCGCTTGTTTTTATATGAACATCGATTATGATGCATATGACACTGAAAATAACGGTACACTATGTCATCCTCTCTGTGAGTGTCATTTCTGCAAGAAGAAATCTGAATCATGCACTGATTTTGATGTTAATCTTGCAGATTCCAATGGCTTTGCATCTTTGCATTATGCAGCTCGATATGGTTTAGTTGAATTATGCAATATTCTCATTCTTAATAATGCCAATGTCAACTGCATGAATAAAAAAGGACAAACTCCTTTACATTTATCGGCTTTAAATAATAAGGCTTCGGTAATCCGAATGCTCTTGGATCATGGTGCCAGTATTAATGCAATAGATATTACAGGCAACACGCCGTTACATGTTGCTAGTGAAATGGGTAATATTGGATCTATAAAGATATTACTAAGTTATAATCCTGATGTAACTATGCTAAATGGATCTGGAAAATCGGCACTAGTTGTGGCTAGGGAAAAAGTTCATTTGACTATAATTGATTTAATAGAAAAGTATGCAAATAAAATTTGAACTATATTTTTTGGGATTCTATAACATAAAAGGCAATATTTATGGAATTATTTTATTGTAAATCTGTCTGTGTGTTTAAAACTCACAACACAATATAGGATTGTGAAAGAAGCATCTTCTCATAAGTACCAGGACAAATACAATAATCCCCATTTTGTAGTTTCATGCCTGTCTGTGTTTACTTTTCTCAAAAAGTCATAAAAGAAAACCTATAAAATACAGTTTATATAGACTAAGAAATTCGGCAGGAACCAAGGTCTCATAACAGAAGTACAAAGGAAATGTCATAGTGATCATTCTGCAATTTCATCGGAAAAATTGTATGTTAATTTCAAATGATGGATATGAAACCCTCGGTAGGCAATCTAATTCACAATTGACTGGTTCATATTAACGCTAAATTTAGTATTTAGTAGTAGTTAATAGTTCCAGAACATATTTTTATATCCATCTTCAACATAATTTGTCTTCTTCTGATCTTGATCAATACATGTTCATGGATTTTAATTTTCATTTCAAGAACTTGTACTGCAGTTACAGTTTAACACTTTGTACCATTCTTATTCTGAGGGTCAAGCGTGATTTGCTCTTAGCTTAGAATAAAAGTTTTGTTTAGTTTGTAAGATGTCTGCAGTCCAAAATATGATAGGTGATGTGCTTATTGATATTGTTGTGTTAATTTGTGAAAGTCAAATTTTGATGCGATTTGATCTAACCTGCTTTGTTTGCTTCCGCCACCAATTAGTTCATGCAGACTAGCGCCGGCCAGCACCCACCCACTACCGTTAGTAGATGCAACATGCCGTCGCTGCCATGGCTGCTCCGGTAGTGGGTGGGTGAACTAATTGGTAGCGGCATTTAACATATATGTATGTAACTAGCTTCTGCCCGTGGACATTATTATGATATATGATAGTAATGAATGCAAGTGGACTGTATATTCCTGTATTTATAACATATTTCTTGCAAACAATATTCATACATCATTTAATATTGGGCAATCATATTTCATAATAATGTGTAAGACTATTGATATATTTATATATTAATTGCACCTGCATATAATTATATTTCGAAGCACATTTTTAAAATTATGATACATTGTAAGTAAATTTTGTTACAAATATCTTTACTATAACTGAATACAAGTAAGTTTTTAATTTAAGTAACCAAAGTTAATCACAAACATATTACTGCCTTTTTGTCGAATTTATTTGCATTCCATATTTGTGCAATAATATAGTTTAATTATAATCTTATATAGTTTAATTATAATCTTATAAAGCTTTTGGCTCAATTTTCAAATATCTGCACAAAGTACATTGTGCTCCTAGTACCTGTACCCTGTAGCCCCAATTTAAACATTCCATGAAGCTACTAACTTTTAATGCCAATATACCAACCAAAGAATTCAGAAATGTTATTGTTAATGCCATTATGAAAAAAATTTGATTGACTAATAACCGTCAAGTTTTTTTATGGTTATACTTATGTCTTATTCCGTACGCAATAAGTGTTACAATCACACATTAAGTGTTAAGTATGATCTGGTTTTAACCAGGGTTGGCACGATTAAATCATTTTGATTTAAATCATGATTTAAATCAGGATTTAAATCAAATGATTTTTTCAATAAAAATCAATGATTTAATCAAAAATGTTTAATTTCACTATCTTTCACAGAAATCAATATAAAAAAACAGGTTTAGAAATTATAATTAAGTTAAAGACTAGGGTCGTTTAAATCTGAGAAATCAATATCATTATTATAACATTTGAATAAAAAAACTAGTTTTCCAGCCTTTTCAATTCCCAGTCGGTTTCTTAATTTACTCTGAACAATGCCAAAGGTGGAAAACACTCTTTCCACAGCAGCTGAAGAAGCTATCGCCCCAAACAATTGCTTCACAATTGGAAAAATTTTTGCCTGTTCCTCTTCACTAAATATATTGTTCTGTGACATCCACCACTCTAGTGGTGTCACATTTTTTAATATTTCTTCTGCAAATATCACGCTTTTGAATGGTTTTGATTTTGACTTAAGTTTTACTATCAATGGTAGCAAAACTGAACCATCATAGTGATTTCGTGCTTCCTCCAACGCACTTTCTTCTTCTTCATCTGTCAGTGTGAAATCTGTTTGGGTTGGGTCTAATAAAAATGCCAAAAAGTGACTGGGGGTCATTGCTTGCTTATATCTCTTTTGAAACTTCAACATTTGGCTAATATTTAAATCAGTTTCCTCAAATTTAGCTTCAAGTTTCTTCCAAGCCGTTACAGCAGTAGACAGATTTGCATTATTTCTTTGTAAAGTATCCAATGTAACAGATATTGGCTTCAAAATTGTTAGATAATCTTCCACTGACCTCTTTACGACCATGTTTTCAACTTTTGCTCTAATAACAGAATCTATGACGTCCCTGTTCTCTTCACATACTTTTAGTAACTTTTGCCACTCAGACACAAAGACTTCGAAACAGTCAGTTACAGTGTTCCAACGAACATCTTGAGGGAGCACTAATGCTTTCCCTCCTTCCGCTTTGTACAATGCGTTAGCTGCATGATTGTTTCGGAAGTATTTTATTATTTGCACAACATGCTCCTTTATACTGCCAATTTCTAGATCTTTGGAAAGTAAGTTCAATAAGTGTGCAGAACAGCCGTATGTGATTATTGTATCACTATTTTTTAATTCCCTCCGCATTTTAGCCATGTTCGCAGCGTTGTCGGTAACAAAACTTGCAACATTACAATTATATTGAGACTTTAATCTTTCTATCAAACCCTCAGCAAGTTCAGCTAGGTATTCACCAGTGTGCGGCTTTCCTGTGGTATCTATCGAGTCAAAAAGAATTACTTCAGATTGCTCCGTCGTAATAGTGGCGCAAATGATCGGTTCATTATGAACGTTAGACCACCCATCTATAGACATATTCACATAACTGCCAGATAAATTAGAGAAACACCGTTCTTTTTCTTCAAGGTATATTTGATCCAATAATTTGCCTGATATATCCTTCCGAGATGGTGGAATATATCCTGGGCGCAATAATGAAATGGCTTTTTTTACTTCTCCATGTTCAATACTTCTGAAGCTACAGTTTGTAGCAAACATGGCCTTTGCTATTTGTCGGTCTATTGCTTCTTTTGTAGATTTTGGCGTTGTTACTATAAAGGAGCTTAAGTTTCCAGATAGTTTCTTTTTTTTAAGAGACGGTTCCGCGCAATTGACGCCTTTTGCCGAAGAACTTGCAGATGAGCTAGGTTCGGAAAGTGAAGCCAATTCTGAAAAATAAATATATTTTACTTATGATGTTGTTTACACAGTTAGTAACATTAAAAGTTTAAAACATTAACGTCTACAGACATCGCGCAGATAAAATTTTCCACTAATCCTACTGTTGTCCACTTCTGGACTTATAGGCCAGCGACGCATGACAGAGTACGATCACCAAAACCATATAGAAAACTAGTTAGTATTTTTTAATTTGTTTTGTAAATAATAACTTTAATAACTTACCTAGAACTTCAACATCGTCACTAGATTGCGGAATATTATTTTTGCACTTTTCGTAATGTATTTTCATTCTCGCAACCAGACCTTGAATTTCTTTTTTACATTTGTTGCATATAGCCCGACAGCCAGTTTTGGTAGTGTTTTTTTCTGTGAAATGTTCCCAAATCCCATCCCTTTGGCGAGGCATTTTATTTATAATAAATTGGTCACGCACGAATCGCAGCAATAACAATAGTAAACAAAATTAAACAAATGAATGCTTGTTAGAAGGAAAGTAAGACGTACAAAAAACTGCGCGGGGATTTCCATTTTGCTTGACATTCACACACACATGTCAGACAAAAAGGAAATCCCCGCGCTCTGTCCGCGCCAATCCATTGAGGGCGCGTTCCGATTTGCGCAGAAATATAGTTAAATTAAATAATAAAATGAAAAGATCAAAAAAATCGTGATTAATTAGGATTTTTTCAAAAAATCGTGCTTTATTCGATTTTTTTTAAAAATCATGATTTTTTCCAACCCTGGTTTTAACCATACAGAACACAACTAAGTTTTGATATGTATCTGTACCTATATATGGAACATAAATGAAAATCAAATTATTACTATAAGATACAAGACTATGCTTAACTGTTGCTTATTAATATATCGGCCATAAGTTCTGTTACAAATGAATATGCATTTATTTTTATGATGTAATAGAACTTACATCTACATATTTATGGAAGTCTCAGCAAAAAATAAAGATCCTATTTGAAATTGACACCTTTGGCTTTGATACAGACCTTTCCTCTGTCTGGCCATGAATCTATGGATTAACGTACTGTTTTCATGGGAAATTTAGCCACTACTTGCTCCAGAGATTTCTTAAGAGACACATGTCGGCGTGTCGTTTCGAGCAGGCCATGTCCTCAAAAACTGAGCATAATTTGTAGTTTAAGGGATTCATATCTGTGCTCGACGAAGGCCAGTCTTCAGCTCTTAGTCCGGAACGTTGGTTTCGAGCTAGGGTAGTTCATGCCTTGTGACAAATTGCAGTCCTGCTGGAAAGTTCACGGCACATTTTTATCAGGTGTATTGCTGAAAGATTTCACATGATCCAAGACAGTATTGATACAATTTGACTGAAGTCTTCACTCCTTGATGAAGATAAAATCCTCCCGATGAAATGAAGACATGTCAATCTGTGGGAAATCATAAGAAGTTTTTAACATAATAAACGCGTTCCAAATTCAAAATAGGTAAAGCGTTGAAAAAAAGAAAAGTAACAGTATTTATGGCCAAACTAATTATAAATAAACTTATTGTACACGTAACTATTGAACTCGTGATTGCTGATCTAACTAATCGAATAAATTCATTGGCCTATTAAATTACTAACGACGTGAACATTAATTGTAGTTCACCATTCATAAAATACTAATCATTACAGTTCCCACCAATCAAGATGGCACATGGTCTTCTAATATTGTGAGAAGTATGAGGAGACATTGAAGTTAACTTTGTGTGTGTGTAATTCTGCAAATGTAGAGACTACATCTTTCGCTGCGTGATAGACACATTTTTCATATTATAAGCACTGTAAAGTATGACCACTTTCTGCCAATCCCACCTCAAGCTCTATCGAATCCGTGACCGCTTGTTTTACGACTCCACACAACACATGCCAATCATGCCGTTTTATAAAATAGTAAATATAGGACTTAATAATGCGACGTTTGTATGAACCTTCCGGGATGTGGAGAACTATTTTAATAAAAAAAAAAAATTAACTACTAAACAGGAATTACAAATTTTACTGCTTTTAAAAAATATACCTACATCAACGATACATGATGCTGCTATAATACAATTAGTCAATTAGTAAATATCTGCAAAATGGGCATAAATTAATATATAAGCATTTAAAATATTTTTTGCATTACTCTTATTCTCTGATGTGCCATCTTACATGACGAGGACTGTATTTTCATTCATCATCTCTTGTGCCATATTTCATAGACTCTGTTAATTTGCTATAAGACTGACTTACTGATTTTAGTATTGTGTGTATAGTCAAGAGTATAGCATGATTGACATATTTTAACTCATACTATCTCTAACAAAGAAAAAACTTCTTCAAAGGCCATGTCAATCCCGCCATACTCTTGACTATGCATGGATTGTGTAAATAAAATTGTTATGTTTTCACGAATTGTATCACAATAATAGAAACAAGGTAATTTTTATTATATAATTATGGTTATTTTTATAATGTTTTAAATGACAATATAATTTGATTTCAATTTATAATATAATTAATCTATCGCTGTCCTAGAGTTCAAAGACCTTAAACCCTACACTATTTTACTGAAAAGACACGTACCGATTTAGGTTCAAATTTAAAGGAGTTCTCAAATTTATATAATGAAGGTCGACAGATAATAAGTCGGAACCTTCACCACAAAGGAACTAAAATTTACTCTATAGCGAGATTCCAATCGTTCGACCCTCAAGATGACGTTTTTATACAACGTCAGGAGGCATACAAACAAACGGTTATCCTGGTATATCAGTATTAATGCCAACCCTGCTGCTAACGCAGCAACTCCTCAAGAGCTTATTGGTGACCTTAAGTTAGTCCTCTTCTTCACATAGTCTATAACTTCGTCGACCTTTGTAGATCAGTGCCGCCTAGAAACACACAAAGGCGTCGACGCCTTTTTCACGCACAGCTGTGACGGTCTGGCCTGTCCGGTGACGCAGTAGCTACAGTTGTGAGGGCTTATTGCTCTTCTTTATAGCTAGCAAGAATCTGGTTGGAAACCTTTGTGAGCGGCCACGCAGCGAATTGACTTCTCCCTGTGATGATAATGCCAACTTTTGCGTAAGCACGTCCCGGGATTAACGTATTTACATTTGTAGTCTGCTCTGCTGATGAGCGGGTGACATGGTACAGTACCTAGCTCATAGCACCAATAGTAGATAACACCCTATGTAAGAAGGGCTATTATAGAATCGATGAATATCTAACTGACAGAGATGTGTGGAAATGATTCAGCACATGAATTTATATAACTTTATTTGTACCACTTGATACCACTATATGTACGCTCATAATATTATATTTATTGTAATATGTGTAAGATGAATTGGAAAAAAAGACGTATATTGCCAAGTTTCTTTTGGCATTTCTTCTTCGCCAATGGTCATTTGAAATGCTGGCAAATTAAAAAAAAGAAAAAATTTAAAAAAAATATAAGATATAATATTGAAAATGTAAGACGTGTCTAAGTGCCGTGAGGGTCTAAAGGCGAATAAAGAATTTTTAACTTTATCACCATTAACCTTTTTTTTTATACTACATCGGGCGACATTCAAGCTTACGGCCCACCTGTAAAGCGGTTACCGTAGCATGAACGCTCCCAATACATTATGTATCACTCGCGCGATGCCACCTCTGCTGCCAACACAGCAGCAACTTAGGATCTTACTTGTGACCTCACTCACACACAGAAACACAACAACCCTCTAGGGTGTTGTTATTTGGCTGTGGTATTCTTTCCGGTGAGGGGCTGCTTTGATGTGCCCTACCTCTCTTAAACTTCACACAGATGAATTCTGTGCACAACGACGAAATCGGCGAATAAAACTTTCAGGCATTTGATACCCTGCAGTAACGTACTAACGTCGACGTGTTCCAGGATGATTGGTGGCAGCTCATGTAAATCTTTCGCTACGAAATGTCTGGATCTGTCTTGAATTTTTCACAATCTCTTCAAATTATTCGTTTGAATAAATTTTAAAGAAGCACTACAACTACTCTGAATCGAAAATCCACGAATTACGGTTTGAACTGCTTGACTATCTACCTTACTCACCTGATCTAGCCCCAAGCGACTTCTTTCTGTTCCCTCAGCTAAAAATTGCGCTAAAAGGACAGAGATTTTCGTCAAACGAGGAGGCAATCATCTTCGTGAACAATTATTTTGCAGAGAAGAATGCCAAGTACTATTTGGACGGGTTAAAGAGATGGGAGCATCGCTGGGAGAAGTGTATAGAGTTACAAGGAGACTATGTAGAAAAATAAAAATAAATTTTTAGAAAAAATATCTTGTATCTTTGTTAGGTCGGAAACTTTTCAGACCACCCTCGTAAATAGGCGGTGACAAGAGTTCAATCCTGTTCAATCTTATTGTAACTATTGACGAAATTTGGTGACATCAAAAGAAAAGTATATATTGATGTTGCAATATTTATTTATATTAACACTACATGTACAATATAAATATATTTTTGAGCATAATATTTACAATAATACCATCCTAATTGTTTTGCAACTGATACATGTGAATATCATCGTGCTTGGAGTGCAAACAAACAAAATTACTCTCGCACAAACATAAATTTTAATTTCATTATGATTTCCTGGCGAATGGCGACTAACAACCCACCCCCGACTACCCGACTAAAAGGTGGGTTTTCGCCATGGCTAAAGTCAAAATGGGCGTCACTTATAAGTAATACTTAGCAAGTGTAAAGAGTATGAGAAAAAAAATATGTTTTAAAAGTAAAACTGTCTTTTATCAAAAGAAGTGCAATACGAACATGTACATCAGTCACTTGCACGTGCAGACACAGAAAGCACTCCGATTAAATAAACACATAATATACCATTCGCAAATTGCAACGAATTAATAACAAACCATACACGAAAAGCAATTGTCCCCAGTTGTAAAGACCAGCGATGTACGATAACTTTTACAAAATGTTGCAGTTGCCGCAACCGCCATTCTAAGGTTAAATATTCTATATAGGTTATTGTCGTATATAGGTTAAATGTTTTATGCCTTTTTAAAGATGAGTCCAATCAGGAGTACTAGGATAGCATAAATATACAGGTGTATTTATTATGAATTTGCTATTGTTATATCCCCGTGAAACTGAATGTTTCATGAATTGAAAAACTGGGATGTTTTAAAATTAAAATTCCCACTTATCGCCCCACTGACATATCCGGTGACTGGGAACAATTAACCATAAGTAATCATAGCATTATTTCATATTTAGTAAATTTCCTAATGAACTAGAGGAACAAATGTTACTTTAAAAAGAAATATATTGTGATATATAAAAGTTATATTATCCCCAAATCAGCAGACAAATATTGTAATCTTTTTTAGAAATAAGTAAAAAATCAAGGATCTTTTATTTCTGCTTTCTAGTATTACTGTACAACTTTTACTATTTAGCTATATTTGTCCTAAAAAAAGTGATACCATAACTATAAATGCAGTAGAAATTATGAGGTTAGTACAATACAGCCAGATAAGAACACTATCATAGAGGATGGAATCTTAGTTATTTTATATGGCTTGAACAACAATTACTAATTCTTCTATCTATATGTATCTTTACGCCAGGCCACGCGATCCTTACAGAATATAAATATAACATATAAAACAACACTAGGTATACAATATAATATCTATTCAACATTAATTATCAACGACGTAAAACATAATTTAGCAATTTATTTAAATAATAAATAAATTTAAAATAATATTAGATATTTATATATTTAAAAACAAAAAATGATGATCATTACCATGTTTTTGTCATTATTATTCTTATCTGACTCGCATTTCAATAACATTATTTTTTGGGAATAACATTGTGCGCTTATATATAGTAGTTATCTCCTTATAAATAATTTCCTTATAAATTACGTCTACTAATCTAAATTTGCACATTATTCATAATTACGAAAACCGTAGCACCATCATTCATACAGCAATATATTAATATCTTTTACAATTAGGAATGTCAACATCTACCTATCTAATAATACCAAATAATTTGTTTGGCGTTATTATTATGTATCTTTTAAAAAACATAAAAATCGTAAAATCTAATTGTACAGAGAGACTTGTGTTCATCTTTTATAATAAAAATTAATTGTGCAATCGGCAATGAAAGTAGGTGATCATTATCATTTTTGCTTCAAGGGCAAGTAGAATTATTTCATATATCACACATTTCCCACGTCTTTACTACCTTATATGATATATATCATATAAGATAGTACAATGCATATGAATTACATACTCGTATTCTACGTAGTGACATATTAGGCATTTTTGTATAATTGTAAACTTCCTATTCATTATCATTACAATCATTACAAATTATTACGATAAAAAAAGTGCCATGTACCATTGAACAATAATATTGAATATACGTAACTTGTACTAGCCCGCAGTAGCTTTCGCCAACCAGACAACAGCCCACCTTTCAGTAAGAAATTATATCCTTTTCTAACACTCGGAAAAACACAGATTTGTAAAAAACATTTTGAACGTTTTGACGTGAATACATCTTCAAATTTGCTTCCATACAATACAGACAACTAATGATAACAATATAAGGGGATACAGTTTAATATTCTAGCTACATATCTTTCGTTTATATCCAAATTTAATTACAGCTCTTGATAGCTAAAAAATTTGAAAGCGCCGCCATTTTGAGATCACTTCGCTGCATCATAATATTTTCCGTTTAGCAAAACTTACTTCCGTTCATACGTTACGAAGACGTATTCACGTACAACTGACGGCCGCGTTCACGAAACAGTCACACCCCATCTTTTTAAATAAAATCGAGGCTTTGTAATCGACGATTCAGTTGGATTCATTAGAAGGTCGGTAAAATTCCTTAGGAGTTAAAAGATGTATGTTGGATCCATTCAGAGGTGAACAAAAACATCATTTCTTTTAAAAAGCTCATAGATGAATAAGATGGAGACACATCAAGCTCACAATTGTTATTACTACATTGGTCCCGTACACTAACGGTGTATTCGAAATTAACAAACAAATTTAAGAATATATTACTCTATATTATCTCTAAAACCGGATAAGTACAATAATTAGTACATTGTAAATAACTTATAGACTTTTAACAAACTACGTTAAATAAGATCACAAAATATCAACAATTAAGTGTGCGTTTAGTTTCAGTGACGAACAAAAAGGATTTTACCTTTCAAGTTTGTGTCATATTTGCAGAATTTGAACATACCAACAAAGCTACACAGTCATTAACAGACAAGTAAAAAAAAGTTAACCTACAAATTAATATAGTAGACAGTAGTAGAAATTGTATATTTAAAACATGTAAGATAAGCTATGTGCCTTTTTATTCATGTTAGATCGTCAATAATCATTGATCAAACAATCAAATGTCATTTTTAGTGTGTAACAATTTGAGATACGAAACGCTCACTTATCTCCTTATAGTCCATCCCTTTATCTGTTACAAGCGTTCAGAGCCAACATTTTTTTTATACAACGTCGAGAGGCATGCCCGGCATATGTCCCACTTGAATTAAAGTGGTTACCGTAGCCTATGAACGCTTGCAACACAGTAAGTATAGCTCCCGCGATGCCACCCCTGCTATTAACACAGCAACTCCTTAGGAGCTTACTGGTAACCTTACTCACTCGCGCAGGAACACAACAACCCTCCAGGGCTGTTATTTGGCTGCGATTTCCTATGAGATGGAGGTACTTCCAGACGAACTGCTTTGACGCGCCCTACTTCTCTTAAAAACATCCAGACCAAGACAAATGGGTATGTCCTGTACACAAGTGTTTGTCCTGTATGGAGAATCGAACCCACGACCCTTGGGTGTCAATGTAGCATTGCTAATCACTCCGCCACAGAGCTCGTCTATATCAGAAGCAACTCCAAGTAGGAACTTGAAATCTATGATAGACAATACCTCCCGTCGACTTTATTGCCCTTAGAAATATCATTATCGATTACGATTCATGGGATGATTTATTAACGATGTGTAGCTGACATATCAAAAAAAAAATAACACAGCTACGCAGTAATTCTTAGTCTTTGTTTGATCAAGATCACACAACTATCGCGATTGTAACGCCGTGACTAGGGAACAATTGGATGTAATTGTTAGTATTTATGGATAAAGCGCAAAACTTTTTTTAACATGTATAATTTATGCTAATACACTCTGCAATTTGATCTAACCTGTTTTGTGTGTAAAAGGAGGAGGGAGTAAGTGAAAAATATTTTTTCTCTTACTCCCATCTCTATCTCTATATAAAGGACGGCACCTCGATGGATTAATCATTCGTATTATGTTATTCTAACGGCTAACATCTACAGCGCCTGATGATGCCTCGTGGAGAGGCGAAACAAGAGTCGACCGGAGCAACCAGGGCAGCAACGGTGGCGGGTGCGTGTGTCTCAGATTTCAGATAGCGGATCGGAGCAGCCATGGCAGCGGCATGCATCTACTAACGGTAGTGGGTGGGTGCCGGCCGGCGCTCGTACTAATAAACTAATTGGTGGCGGAAGCACACAAAGCAGGCTAGTTCAAACAGCATGTAATTTGACTTTCACAAAATAACTGACTCTATTAACTAAAAAAAATATCGTTTACGACTCTACCTAATGCTCGAAACATGTTCGTGCAAAATCTTTATGACTGTATGTTCTTACACTACATCTGATTATAAAAATATAAAATCCCTGGTTATTTTTTGAGACTACCTAGCGTCATTTCTGCACTCCTAATTCACTATCACATGCACTTATGTCTGAAATTCGACTTAAAATTACGTAACTTTGTGCTCTATTATTGGGGAGGTAAAGTCCACACTGGTGTGTCTTCCCTTTTCTTCTCCTTCTTTTTATAATGATGTCGATCTCTCAATCTGACGTCATCTTGCCTAGATTTGAAGTCTCGTGCTTCGCTCCTCCAGTCGCTACGTTTTTGAGGAGATCCATCTTTTCTATAATACCTAAACGGTATTGATTGTTCTTTTTCGTCATAGTATACTTTGCTTTTAAGGAACAGGTCATTTTTCTCTGGATCTCTGAGTTCCTTAGAGGGTTCTTCTTCGTAATTTTTGTTGTTGTTCAGTTCTGAGACGTCTTCTCTGCTGAACGTGAATGAGTGTGGGTAATAATCTTGGAGGATATCCTCGTGGCGGAACTGCTGCATTTGAATCCACACGTGGGGTAACAGAAGTGGGAATCGCCGCAGCCAGTATGTGACGAAACCATCTGGCAGTTTCCCTAATTTCTCTCTAACTTCAAATTCTAGTTCTCTGTAGTGATGTTTCTGGAAGAAATATAAATTTGAAACGAAGCCAAACATTAGAAATAGCTCTTAAGTACTGAAAACCGTGATAAATAATATCTTCCGTCGACTTTATTTTAAATGTAATTACTGGCGCTTTAGGATTAATGTCCTTAGAATTATAATTGTATACTCCCCGCAAAGGACTTGGCGTGAAAATATAAAGATAAATATAATTATCAGCAATTATGATAGTTTTCTTGGTTACATACAACGCTAGGTGAATGCGACGCTACACGTGGTGAGTTTGGTTTTACGTAGCTACCTAAGCTATTTCTGAAATAATAATTAGCGTAAATGTTGACCTCGGAAGTAAAATATCACCTTTCTTTCGCAAATCAGAAATTTCACCAAAATTTCTGATTTGACGACTGAACCTGCCGAGATTTAATTAAGAACAGCGTGAGGTTTTCCAAAAAGAACGTGAATAGCTTTTTACAGGGTCGGCAATGTACGAGTGCCGCCTCTACTATTAATGGTGTTCATTGCTATGTAAACGCTTATCATCAAGCAAGCCCAATGTTTGTTGGCTCAGCTCTCTAAAGTATAGAAGAACCAGTGACTGATCTCCTAAACGGACGGACCGATTCAGACATAATTTTGCGTGTGTGTGTGTTTGAGTGGATTTCTGCACATTTCAGATTCACAAATGGACCTTTTTTTTTTTTTATTGACGCGGGGAAAAATGCGTTACGCACACCACCGGTACCTGGGTGGCCTCCGGTGGTAGTGTGGGACTCCCCGTCGGCTGTCCGACGGTATACCCACTAAACGACCCCGCGAAATGCCATCAGCCGCGTTGGTGTGGTGCCCCGGATCTGTCAGCAACAGGGCACCACTGCGACTGGCCAGCCCCTCAAAAGGGGCCGGACTTCTTCTCTCTAGGGGCCGTCCCGGCAAATTGGGACAGCCCCTCCGGCGGCGGGACCATTATGGGGCCAGGTTCCCATCCTGACCCCTAGTCCTTCACAAATGGACCTGGTAGGTGACGCTGCGATCGATTCTAGGATTTTTTTTTATTCTTCTGTCAGGATACAGTCTGTCGTACCGGTAGTATACAAATATAATTCGTGTATTTCGGAAACGTTTGTAACAATTTGGATCAAATTTTGTATATACTTAGTCTGGCCATAAATACTGTTACAATTAAAAATAAACAATATATTACATTTGAATTTGGAATTTGTCATTTTTATATGATTGTTCATTGAGTTTTCCCATTTTGGCGCCAATACATTGAACAAAATTTTGCGATATTAAAATGGAGTGGGGTGATAAAGAGAACCGAATCGCTGTGATTGCATTACACAAAGTAGGTATGGAGCCAAATACAATTTTTAAAACTCTCCGTACGCTTGGTATTAGTAAAATGTTTGTGTACCGGGCTATTAATAGGTACAATAAGACCTCCTCTATTTGTGACAGAAAAAAATCTGGTCGTCCACGTAGTACTATTCTTGAGAAGGTAGTGAAGCCCCTTAACAACACCATGTTCAATAACCAAGAATGGTCCTTCCAGCAAGACTCGGCGCCGGGTCATAAAGCTCGGTCTACGCTGGTTGGAAACGAACGTTTCGGACTTCATCAGAGCTGAAGACTGGCCGTCGTCTAGTCCCGATCTTAATCCGCTGGATAATGACTTATGGTCAGTTTTAGAGAGTACGGCTTGCTCTAAACGGCCATGTTAATTTGGAGTCCCTAAAACAATCCGTACGATTGGCAGTGAAGAATTTTCCCATGGAAAGAATGCGTGCTTCTATTGATAACTGGCCTCAATGTTTAAAGGACTGTATGGCAGCCAATGGAGACCACTTCTAATAAGCTTTTTATATTTTAAATTGTTTTATATTTATTTATTAAACTAACACACTCTTAAAGTAATAATTGTTATTTGCAATAGAATTTTTTTTTCTTTATTTCAGTATTTATGGCAAGACTTAGGTATATAAGGTTTGTTTTGCTTTTAAAATCTTGCCTGAAAAAATGCAATTTTACAGAATAGGCAGAGCTTAGTTATATTTATATTTTCGTAATAGGCACAACACATACATATACCTGCAAAGATATTGGAGTTAATTTTGTATACCAGTGGTGGATAGATGCAAGCTGATAATGATCCAAGTATGTTTTTAAGAACTTCCAAATCAGAACAGTCACCGCAGCCTAGGGACATTTGCAGCACCAGAGGTGTATGTTTTTACCTTGTTCCGAATGGCCCGCAGCAGATGCGCAACGCGGTCCCCGCGGTACGTGCGCCTCGTGCGCAGGTCGTCCGCCACGTGCGCGCACACGTGCGCCCGCCAGTCGCCGCGCAGAACGCACCGTGCACCCTTCTCTAGCGGGTGCTTGCCGCCTACGGTCTGTGCGCATGTCTCTATATGGTCGCTGACATCCTGAAATAAATCTATAGTTAGTACCGAATTCATTTCTAACAGCAATGTGATGATCATTGATAGATGTTATATGAAGTACAGCTCACATTGCAGTATGTATTGACATTTTAATATGATTTTAATGACTTTTGAACGACCAGACTTTAAAAAGATCGTATTCTAAGAAAAAAAAACGAGTGTGCTTTAGACCACACGACTTAAGTAAAACTTCTTTAGCTCCATAGTGTAATACAGACAATAGGCCTGCACTGCGTCTTAGATATACGAAACCTAACTTGCTATGAGAGAAAGAGAGAAAGAAAATGTGTACTCGCACCTCTCTCTCTCTTGCCCCTACAATAATATACGAAACGTAACTCTATCTCTTTCTATCTTCACTAACTTATATCTCCCTCTCAACTTCCGTTCGCCTCCCCCGATCACACTTTTCGTAACGCTCTCGTCATGCATTCACCAGCTTACTCCCCAAGTCAAGCGTGCGTAAAGAAGCTTTACTTCTAAAATTATTGTCACAAATGTTTAATATAGGTACACATATTAGTGCACAGATTTAACAGCGCAACATACGTAATACATAAACATTTAAATTTGTATATGAAGTTATTTTTATTTAAACGTGTCATTTTATTATCATTGGCATAAAATATGAAGTTTCAACTTAGTAAACTTGCTAGGATTGGTGATATACAGACAATGGCGCGACCATACTGGGCGGTGCCAGAGGAGAGTTTTCTTCCGAGAATTCTTACGTTATGTTGGTTTTCCCAAAGGATGCAGCACGATGTTCTTCAAAAAAAGCTGGAAGAGTTTACGAATAGGAGGCAACACTCGACTTGGACATTTGCAACACCAGGGGAGTCGCTGGTGTTGGGAATGTCCAATGGCTACGATAAACCCTTACAGGTGGGTCGAACTATTATATTAATATTGGCAATTCAGTGGTATAGAAAAACGCAAACGAGGTTTTGTCATACATTCAATTACCTGCAAAAAGTTGAGTATGCTTTGTTTGCCCCAGAACATGGGGTACTTGAGCACGGTCTCGCAGGGGGGCCGCGCCGCCGGCCGCTGTGCGATCATCGCGCGGATAACTATCTTTGTCACCAACACTTCCTCTTCAGGCAACACCTTACTGGAAATGTACATTCATCAAAAGAATATCTTGACGCAGTTAGGGTTTCTTTTTATACCACCAAGGTGGCAACAAGCTTATGGCCTGCCTACAAGAGCACATCAAGCTCGACAATTTGACCTTTATACCGCTCACATTTCGTACGTAATAATACAATTGCATTTTGAGTTTCAAGCATGAGCTGCTCTTAGCTGTACAACCAACAGTGCACATATTTTTTACGCCAGGAGCCCTAGGAACCCGGGAGCGTGCATGAAAAGAGTTATGAATGAAGCGAGGTAAGGACCGCCGCGTGTTGTGATGCTCAGTTCTCACTGCCTAGCCTGCAAGAGACCTGCTAAATAGACAAATTTTTTTATGTATATCCCCATACAAAATACACAGCGTCATCTAGTATCATACTAAGTAAAGTTTATACTATGACTACTAGACAAGTGATACATACGAACTATAGTTTGTTATATCGACGATCAAGGAATATGAAAATTTCACATAACGTACACAGTACACACGCCAACGGAACTGGAATATTGTACTAATAAATAGACCAACGATTTGACGAGCTCAGTGGTTCAGTCGTGAACGACGCGACTTTGACACCAACGCTCGTGGGTTCGATTCCCACACAAGGCAAACATTTGTGTGCATGAACATGTCAGAGCAGAGGAAGCATCACGCGAGTGATAATTAATATATCGCAAGCGTTTATGTCAGTATATTAGCACGTATTGTAACTAGCTGAGGGGAAACTTTAAAAACTACATGCCAGAAATACACGGCAAAAATTTTTGATACACAACAATACAAATTTACAGAGACAGAAATGTATTAATAGGCTACTGTACCCGCTTTACATCAAGTGGGCCGTATGCTTGTATGACTCCCGATGACATATAAAAAAATTCATCATTCTATCATTTCAAAAAATTGATTTGTTCTTCTTATATGATTGTTGTTAATCATCGAAATCTAAGGCAGGCACATTAAACGTAAACAGATCTCACACCCACTGGATGTGCACTAGGAGCAGACAAAGACTCCGTTAAAATACCTCAAGCTGATACTAAGAACACTTCCGAAATTCATGATCATACTACATAAATGACACCATATTGTTTTTTCGTCAGAATGAACTCAGTAGTGAACTTGAAATTCTGTTTCTTCCATTTTATTACATGGTTTATTAAACATTGACGTAATAAAAGCATTTTAAAAATACCAAAAGCTACTTACTCTAGATGATCCAAGTAATATTCTCCTGTGAGTATATTCGCCTGTCGCCTCAATACATCACCGAAGGGGTGCTGCCCTTTAGACAACACGTAGTAGAACACGCATCCCAATGAAAATATGTCTACAGATGTCGTCTGGAACAATAATAAAACGAAAAATGAAGGCAATAATCCTAGCACAAAACATACAGCATTAGTAAACTGCAATAATAGCAGAAAGTGATCAATTGCACGAGGTCAAGAAGAAAATATTAACTGTAAAGTTAAACATTATGGACAAAATAGTTTATCTATTAAAAATAGTTCTACAGTAGAAGAGATAAACGGAATTAGGGGAGGATAAGAGGTGATAGATGTTCTGATAAACGGAGAAGAATTTTATTTTCTGCTCGTCCAATCTCGATTATATCTACGATTTGGCAAATCAAACTAAGTGCATAGATTAAGATTTATGGTTGCCTGCTTGGTTCAGGCCTTGGTTTAGAGCAGTAACGAAAACTGTTTCACCAGAACAGCTGTTTTCTTACACAGCTGTCGCAAAATTACTGTCAATGTAGAATATTATAATAAAGAAATATTATCGGACAATTTACAAAGCGCCACCTAGTTCAATCAGAATCAGGGGAGGATAAGAGGTGATAGATGTTCTGATAAACGGAGAAGAATTTATTTTCTGCTCGTCCAATCTCGATTATATCTACGATTTAGCAAGTCAAATTAAGTGCATAGATTAAGATTTATGGTTGCCTGCTTGGTTCAGGCCTTAGTTTAGAGCAGTAACGAAAACTGTTTCACCAGAACAGCTGTTTTCTTACACAGCTGTCGCAAAGTTACTGTCAATGTAGAACATTATAATAAAGAAATATTATCGGAAATTTACAAAGCGCCATCTAGTCCCAAACTAAGCAGAGCCTGTGCTTTGGTTACTAGACAACTGATGAATATACATTAATATATTTTTTTTGTAAATACATACTTATATTGAAAACCTAGGTGATTAAGACAAATAGACATATTCATGCACACAAATGTTTGCTTTGAGCGGAAATCGATTACGATCTCGGTGACGCAGTGATGAAATGTGCTGTTACGCTACTTTGAAACCAACGCACGTAGGTTCGATTCCCACACAGGACAAACATTTGTGTGCATGAACATGTCTGTTTGTCTTAGTCTGGGTGTTTTTAAGTATTTGGCTGTGGCTTTATGTGAGGTGGAGACCTCACATAAAGCCACAACTTACTAGAGGGTTGTTGTTGATGTTAGCAGCAGAGGTGCCATCGAGCGAGTGGTTTACATCAGGTGGGTCGTATGCTTGTATACCTCCCAACGTTGTATAAAGGAAAAATAATCGAACCCCTGAGCCTTGGTGCTGAAATAGCCATCGATAGCTAGTCCACCACCGGACTCGTCAAAATAATGTTAATCAGGATTTTAAAGTAGAGATATTCCGTGACTAGCTAAGTGACACTCACCGTTCTTTCTCCGTTAACCATCTCGGGAGCTATCCACCCGTCTGTGCCGGTGACACCGGAGCGCCGCGAGAAGCTCACTCGGCCTATGTTCAGCTTCTTGGACAGACCGAAGTCTGATATCATCGCGCGAACTTCACCCGCGCCACTCGGCATCGACAGCAGAACGTTGTGTGGCTTTATGTCACGGTGCACTGGAAATAATTATACAACAATAAGATACTGTATGTATATCATCACGCCAGGTCCCTTGCGGGGTAGGTAGAGAGAACCGAGCGCCATAAGACACGGTCCTTACAAACCTCACTCGCTTCTTTAACGTTCATAGCTCTTTTCATGCACGCTCTCACTGGTTCTTAGGGCTCATGACACCACCTTCTCAGTGCCCAATGACAAATAAAGAATTTTGATCTAAGTACATCTTTATCTATATGAAATCAAAAAAATAGAAAAACCGGTGATAGTGGAGATGTATTCTAAAAGAAAAAAAAATCGGCGCTGTTACATCTAACCAGCTTGATACTGAAAAGGACGCAGCTCCCAAACATCGTCGTGCAATATAATAGCAACCGTTCTCTGGCGCTCTTCTGTTGAACTAGAGGCTAACTAAATAGATTCGTGGAAAATATGCGCCCTATTTCTTATAATTCTGTAAATTCGCTTAGTGGCTTATATCTTGACTGCGCACGTAGCGGTGAATTGAGTTACTACACAATAGCGATCTCATCAGCTGTACATGATATTTCTTTCATGCACAACACTCATGTAAAGTGCCACTGCGGTATTTAATAATAGCCAATGCTAATTCAGATGTAGGAGCAGTGATAGCCCAGTGGATAAGGAACCGGCTTATCAACCACCTGGTCGCCGGTTCGAATCCTGGCGAGGGCATATGTACCACTAAATTCGTGTTTTCGGATTTATCACTGGCTCGGTGGTGAAAGAAAACATCGTAAGGAAACCCACACGTCCAAGAAGAAAGATCTGCTCCTTCAGGGTTGTGGAGGTCTGATGGCAGTGCCTCTATGTAAGAATCTGATTCTTCGCCAAATCCTTCGGCTTCGGTAGCGGACCCCGCTATCCTAATGGATTAGGAAACAGGATTACGCGAAGAAGAAGAACGCTAATTCTTGTGTACTTTAAATATTTACTTTACCTATATCCATTGAATGCAGATGTGACAAGCCCATGGTAGCCTGCCTCAGTACTTCCACCGCGTCAATCCTACATACGAAGTTTAACTTCTTTTCCACATAGTCCTGCAGTGTGGCTGAACATAATTCCAACGCTATGTATCTGTAAAAAATATATTAACATGTTAAACTTTATAGTATAAATAAATAAAGACCTGTGGATAAAGATTAAGATTTTAAGCTCGTATATGTTGACATGAAAATTTGCCTCATCACTGAAGATTATGTTGGAAAAAATTGTTAAAATGTTCCAGCATAACATTAGCAAAATTGAATCGAACATTAGCATCATTAGCTTTTAATTCTTGTGTCAACTGAATTTTATACGCTTTTAAATGCAAATCACGATATAAAATCCTGCACAGAGTGGTCCTCTTAATGTTCAAGGCATGGCATCTTTTGCGAGTCGATTGCCGAGGATTTTCTCTGATCGATTCAGAAACACGTTGAATACTCTCCGGCGTTCGTATTGACTTTGAGCGGCCCGTATTATGAATTCTTACTGTAGACCCAGTTTCTTCAAACTTTTTTACCCATTTGCGAATGGAATTTGCGCATGGTGCTTCTCTGATGCCTAGCAATAGTCACAGAATTATTGTATACATAATACGCGCGAACGCAAAACGTACGCTGCGCTCCCGTGAACGCGTCCATGGCGACTAAAAATTCCACGAAATGGCGCGTCTAATGACACCCCCTGCGACCCCGTACCTCTAACGGTTTTTGAATTATAGACGAAACAAACCGCTCATACTGTTAAGGCGACACCTCGATCGTGAAGCTTTAAAATGGCTCCGCCCAATCACCCCGCGCCCCTCAATTGACACTCGACGCTCGATTTGTAAAATTTGAAATTAGCGCCTAATAGGTAACCTGAGGTCAACGTATAGTCAATGCAAACGAACAGAAAAGCTACGGAGTCGCGTCACACTTAAATAAAATTTATAATATCAATATTTAATAAAAATTATTGATTTAATTATTATTTAGCTTTATACATACTGAACCAAACATATTTATTTAAGCTAGACGGAAAACAATAGTAATAATAGTAATAAAAAACTACAGAAACGTATTCACTTTTAAAAGTTTATTGAAAGAGAAATCAATGACATCGTTTTATGTTTATATCTCTACAAGTTAACATGTCTTGGTATCTATGTTGTTCTTACTTAGGTCTCGTCCAGTGGCGCCCTCCTTGAATAAAAAATCATATTATAGCATAGAAGATAAACATTATGAAATCTTATGTTGCATTTATTACGAAGATAGTAAAGTATTTTTACGTCATTAAACCAACACTCAAAATATTCCACTATCGTTGTTATAAGCAAAAGTGCTAAAAGAGGCCGTTTTTTGGCAATTATGCCTATAACAACGAAAGCAAAACATTTCAATTGTTGGTTTAATGACGTAAAAGTACGTTATTGTATTTGTAACACACGCAACACAGGACTTTATAATGTTTATCTTCCACGCTATGATACGATATTTTATTCCTTGAGGCGCCACTGGACGGCATGTATCCCCCTTAAGAAGAATGAAACACCAGCTACATAATACAACATTGTTTATCGAGAGGCTAAAGCGGGCCATTTGTTGATTCGGACACATATGTTTAGTTAGCAGATACACCACCACCATCCACCATCTAAACTGCAAACACTGGTCACAGCGATGAAAGACGAATGTATGGAGAAAGGCTTACTACTGAATGCGAAGAAAACAAAGATAATGGTACTTGAAAGAGAAGAATCCAGAACTAATGTAAGGATTACGATTGATGATGAAGTGTTGGAACAAGTGGATGAGTTTGTATATCTTGGATGCGCTTTCAGCAGGGATGGAAGGTACACCGCAGATGTGGAAAGACGAGTGAGTGCTGGGAATAGTGTGAATGGAGCGTTGGGAAAACTTCTTGGCAGTAAAATCCTGAGCCAGAAGGCACAACTCGCTATACACAATGCAGTGTTGGTCCCAACACTAACTTATGGAAGCGAGAGTTGGGTATGGCAGAAAGAGCATGAAAGTAGAATAAACGCGGTTGAAATGCGAGCGCTGCGCAAAATTTGTGGCGTAAGGCTTGTAGACCGTATACGCAATGATGATGTTAGAAATAGAGTTGGTCTGAAAGAGAGCGTCGGTGTTAAAATAAGAAGAGGCATGCTCTGATGGTTCGGGCATGTAGAAAGAATGCAAGATGAAAGAATGACGAAGCAGATATACAATGCAAAAGTGGAAGGATGTAGGAGCCGGGGAAGGCCAAGACTTACCTACCATGACCAAATTGGTCATGTTCTATCAGAAGGTGATGTCAGGAGCCCTAGAAACCGGCGTGTGTGCATGAGAAGAGCAATAAATGTTAAAGAAGCGAGTGAGATATGTAAGGATCGAGTCACGTGGCGTTCGGTTCTCTCTGCCTACCCCGCAAGGGATTTGGCTTGAAGTTATAGATGTTCAAGTGTCATAATGGCTGATAGCGCCGAGTAAACACAGAATTTTTTATTTCGAATAAATAAGAGAAATAAAATTATCAGATTGAATTAGATTGAAATTGAAATAGAAAATTGGAATTTTTTTGCAACTCCCTCCTGGTGAAGATTCACAAGTTATTTTACACAGTTAGGTATAGCTCTGGTAGGGATCCTAGCTTTTTCCCTAAATATAATACACTCTCGAATGACTAGGTATGCGCTTTCACTAACAGTCAATTTAACTTCGCGAATTTTATAAAAAAGTACAGGAAGAACTTGACGGTTAGACGGTAATTTTGCGCCTATTATTTGATAATTTACGTCTCCAACTAAGAAAATACTTGATTTATTGCTTCTCAATTCCACTGCCATCTTATAAAAGTTAAAACATTACGTATTAATCACGAGAATAACTGACATTCAAAATTAATAGACGGTTAGGTAATTATGACGAAGTTAACGATGCTCTCTCTAAAGTTATTCATTGGTTTAGTGTTAATAATCTGCTTTTAAATGATAAAAAGACTAAAGTAATTAAGTTCTCAACACCTAATGTAAGGCAGGTGGCTACCAATGTACATGTTAATGGAACTAATTTAGCCTCTTTGGAGACAACTGTGTTCTTGGGTATAACAATTGACTCCAGACTACAAAGGGGCCCACAAATTGAAAAATTATCAGGAAAACTAAGTTCTGCAGCCTATGCAGTGAAACCTATTAGACGGCTCACTGATATTGATACGGCTAGAATAGTTTATTTCAGCTACTTTCATAGTATTATGTCATATGGAATTCTTCTTTGGGGTAACTCCGCGGATATTAACACCATCTTTTTATTGCAAAAGAGAGCCATAAGAGCTATCTACAAACTTGGTCCCCGGGAGAGCCTTAGAGAAAAATTCAAAGAAATAAATATTTTAACAGTCGCATCGCAATATATCTATGAAAATCTTTTGTATGTCCATAAAAACATAGACTCATTTTGTAAAAAGAATGATACTCATAGCATAAATACTAGATATAAGCATAATCTTGTGTTATATGCAAGCCGTCTCCACAAAACAAGTAATTCTTTTATGGGGCAATGTAGACGGTTCTATAACAAACTTCCCAGCAATATAAGAGAATTGTCAATAAACAAATTTAAAACTACTATTAAAGCCAAATTGTGTAGCAGGGCATATTATAAAGTATCTGACTATATTAATGATAAAAATGCCTGGGAGTGAGTCGATCCAATTATAATGTAATTAACAAAATATGTAAATTTGTTTGGATACCAAAAGAGGGATGCCTGAGTTTTTTGGCAGTATTTTTATCAGTGCTCACCTAGTCATAAACTGCACGGTAGGGAAAAAAATTGTGACGATTCCAAACAAATGTAGCCATTTTTACGGAATAAAAAGATTTTGACTTTGAATTTGAACAAATGAATACCGCGAGTACGTGCGGCACTGCCGCGCAACTTGTATGAACATGTTTCGATGTAATTCGGCACGGATTATCGTAATCCAAATAAGTTAAAAATTAATTTCCGAGTGTTTTAAAAGCAAATGAACAAAACTAAGACCTATGCGTTAGAAAATAAAAACTTTGAAAAATAAGGGACACCCTAATATACATATATACAAATACATTTTATAATCTATTCATATTTAAAAAAAACATGTGACAAATGATTTTCTTGCTGTTTCATAACTTTAACTTCAGTATAATGACATTTATTGTATTTTACTTATGTATACTCTGTGTTTTGTATTGTTGCACGTTTCCTTGTTATTTATTAAACTCTCAAGAAGAAAGAACCAGGACCATCTCTGATGTTGCAAAATAAATCTAATCCGTACAATAGTTCAATACTAACCACAATGTATAGAATAGATGATTTTTTTGTGTTTTCAGTGTTGGTTCATAGTAAATATTATTTGTTTTCACGAGTACCATGGGTATAAGTATACTATCTATCTATATCTTCACGCTTAATCCCTCGTGAGCGCCACATGACTCGGTACTTACACACCTCGCTCGCTTCTTTAACATGAAACATACCGAGTTTTTTTAAAAACTATCAAAATATACTATTTTACTAGTAATTATTTTAATACAAAAAAAAAAACTACTGGTTTTCTATCTTCTGATTGGATAAATTTCCAACGTAAACTAACCTTCACCTACGTACAATGTCTAAGTCGGAGTTTGGTGAGCTTATAATGGTTACTATGAGTTTGTCGTCCCGTATGACACTTACGTTAAAGTAGCATATAAATCGAGTAGTGATTCTTCTAGTGGAATATGTTTATTTAGTAAGTTTCTCCTAAAAAACAAAACAGCAAAAATATTCTATTTTATAAGTTTTTATTTTAATACAAAGAAATAAAGAGTCTCCACTGGTTGCTATGTGCTGAGAGCGCGAACCTTATTGGTATAAATTTCCAACGTAACCTGACCTCCACCTACGTACAACTTCTAAGTCGGAGTTCGGTCAGATTATAATGGACATAATAGGAGTTTGACGTCCTATATAGGTACGCGGTCAGCCTGTGGATAATGTATACCAATTATCAAATGTTACTGTTTATTCCTGCAAAAAATAACTCTTATTTAATGCAGTTTTATATAGAGTTATTAAGTAAGCAAAATTAAAAAAAAGTTTGAAGAGGAATTAAATAGCTTGGGCCAACCATACCTAGGAACTGTTCTAAAAACTAGAAATATGTCTACACAATGTTATTATAATATGTTTAATGAATATAATAATTAAAAAAATAAATACCTTGTCTTGTTCGCCTCCGCCATTCTACGAAAATTTTCTTTGTATTTTTATTCTATATATTTTCTTTTTAGTGTTCCCCATTATTACAACAGTATAATAAATATATATAAACCTATAATATTATTTACTACTTATATCTAATAATAATACACTTACGCTAAATACTATAATATTGAATATTTACAACTATTAATTATAAAAACTTCGGTGTCGCGATGTTAATGGAGCGAGCTCGAGCAGACAGTCGACATAGGTCTTACCTCCAAGCGGGCTGCAGCCGGACTGGCTGGATGTAGTTAGTCAACGCGTTTATAATCCTCATTACCGCACAATAAGGTCGAAAACACGTAGCACCCAAGACGAATGTGATCGCTTAGAAATTGTCAGAAACTTAAAATATTTTAAAAAAATTTCATGTTTCACTTATCAAAATATGCAGCAACCATATTATAAACATAGATATTACTAATAGATTTAAGTAATTTTGAAGCGTATAAACAGAACAACTTCGTTGTAATTTCAAAAATAATGAATTTCAGGAGGTGTTTTCGAAAGTAATTATTATCGAATCAATTTTACACAATCGCGTATTTGAGCAAGCAAATTCAAGATAAAGAAATGAAGTTATTTATATTAAAATCTTAGATCCGTCAGTTTAGTCATTAGCCTATACTATTCGATGAAAGTTGGTCTAATTTTTCGATGTGTCGCCTTAAGGGCCAGCCTGTATATACAGCGAAAGAGTTAGTTTGTTTGAACGCGCTAATTCTTGGGTTTGAACAAATATTTTGGTATTTGATAGCCCAATTCGTGAGGAAGGCTATCATCATCATGATACGATTAAATACGATACGAAAAGAAAGTAAAAAAAGCGGTTTCCACGACGGTTCGCGTGAATGAAGTCACGGGTGCAGCTAGTATGAACATTTGTATGCTTCTAATACACTTGTACATATGACTAGCTACCAACGAAACCGCTTTTTCTTACTTTCCTTCTTATTCCTCGACATTTAAGGGCTGTATCGACATTAAATAGCCTATACCTTCTTCAAGAATTGAGCTATCAAATGCAAAGATAATTTTTCAATCCGACTGACAGTTACAGAGATTACCGTGCTCAAAGTTCCGCTTTATATATTAGTACAGATTGTTCTTACCTAAATTGTTTGTCTCGTTCAGTGCAGTAGTACCGAACAACGTGCGCGTGGGCATCGGATTCTCGCAGCAGCGCCACCTCGCGGTCCGCGAACGTGAAACATTCAGGTAACAGGCGCTTTACCGCCACTGCGCGTTTATCAAATGTACCCCTGTTAAAATAAAACATGCTATTACATTATGTATATTATTATGCTATTATAATATATATATATATATTTATATATATATATATTATATTTATATATATATATACATAAATATAATATATATATATGTATAACGTCTGGAGGCATTTGATTATTGGATGAAGGCTCCTACATCCTTTTACTATCGCATTGTATATACGTTTCGTCATTCTTTTGTCGTCTTTCCGACCAACGGCGGAACCAACGGAAAACCTTTTCTTATTTCAAATATTTTTATTAATTAAAATTAATTTAAAATATACCTATAAACAAATGTGCCTTCACATCCTTTTCCTAGAACCTGCTCAGTGTTGAAGCTGATTCGACCGATTCGAACCTCACCGTCTCCAATCTCAACGAGTTGACCCGTGACCTCGCCATTTGATGATGTCGACATGTTAGAACTACGGGATCCACCTTGTGAGAGCTGCTGGAACTCGCGAGCCTGGAATTTAAAACTCGATTAAGTACAAATATACTAAAAAAGTGCAGTAACGTAACCACGGGAAATTTTAATTGAATACGAAAATTAAGTTATGTATAGTATTGATATTTCTTCATTATATTTAAGTATCAATTACTTGTAATTTTAAAGCATTAGCACCTGAGCAACCGAACTTCGCTCGGCGCTTTTTGTGTCTTTTTGCGTGAAATCAATACTATATATTATAAACTTTTGATCTATATATCCGCCGATTCCGATATTTCCAAAACATCTTTATACATACGTTTGCATCTTTGTATTTATAGATGTTTTGCGAATCGTGATAACCTAAGATCCCAGCTGCAAATTGTGTAGGTATCTGTTTTTTTTTATTTATACATCATTCTGAAGAATGATTATTGATAATATAATATATTAATTCCTATAAAAATAGCCGCAGTGATTTTTAATTAAATATTTTATAATTAATGAATTTGTATGATTTTGAGCTATATGTTCTTTAAGTGACTGAAACGTCATTTAAAATCGTAACCTTTAGGCTACCAGCTGTAAAGATGTACATTAATGTTGATTTTTTGCGGTCATACACGATGACCGAATTTTATGTTTTTTACTGCATTTTAAGTTAAATTTGTGCTGAAACAATACACATTGCTGCTTGTAACAAAATTACCGCAAGCCATGGTTGCTATGATTTGAATTAATTGCTCCCAACTTGAATAAGTGCGAGCTAGAGACGAGGAATGTTCGCGTTGCTTCGAGCTGTAAACGATACATAATGTAAGGTAGACAATGTAATGTTGTTTTTCAATTTTATATACAAATACAAATATTCTTTGTTGCATCAAATTAAAATTGTAAATAAAAGATACTTAGAAACTATAGTACAATAGGGTGGTCTTATCGCTAAGCAATCTCTTCCAGACAACCTTAAGATAAGAGATCTTGTAATATACAGGTAGGTGGTGCAGAGCAAACCATACGAATTAAAAACAAAGTTATGATATACTTACATGAAAAAGCATTAAAAGTTATTGTAGTTACAATAATGTCTCTTTATATGTGAAGCATAGATATTTTAGCAAAATGGAAATGTTTGTCGTACATTAAAAAATATTTTTATTAATAACTTATTGAAACTTAGAAAAAATCAGTGACGAGCTCGGTGGCGCAGTGGTGAAACGCGCTGTTACGCTACTTGACACAAATGCTCGTGGGTTGGTATGTGGTGGTACAGGACAAACATTTGTGGGCATGAACATGTCTGTTTGTCTTGGTCCGGGTGTTTTAAAGAGATGTAGGGCGCATCAAAGCAGCTCGTCTATGGAAGTACCTCCACCTCACAAAAAACCGCAGCCAAACTGTATTTGAAGTAAATTTTTTACTTCCAAAACATATAACTGAAAATCATACAAATTCATTAATTATAATGAAAAAAGCAATATTTTATAGGCAACCCGGAATTAACACATTATATTACCAATTCATCAAACACAATTTTGCAGCGGGATCTCGGGTTATGATAAGTCATCGACAATGCTGCAATGGTAAGGCATAGAAACCATCATAGAACTACCAGTTTATCTGTCAAATATTTGTAGCCTTTTAATAAATTATACATAGAAATATAACTAAGGTTATAGAGGAAGCGCTACAACAACATAAACGAAGTAACTCTTTTCTCATACGAAAACATTGCTTTGCTACAAAAAGATAGATGTATGTTTAACACTGTAGCAGACTAAGTACCTAAGAATTATTCGATTAAAGTATAATAATAATATAATTTATAACAAATTTGGTTTATACAAACGAAAAGATACATACGCCTAAGAACGATACGATATGATTTCGCTTATTAGAACTGTTTAAGAAAGATTGTTTACATGAAAGAAAAAAAACAATTAGAAATATTTATGTGTGTATTTATTTAAATTAAATATAAGTGTACTTTTTATAAAACTCCGACTTTTCACTTTACATCGCTGTTATCTGGAGACCCGCTGGAGTACACGACCGATTTTCATTATGTATAGCTAAGAACCGTAAAAATTAATCTACTTTTCAAATCGGTATATTAATTTTAGAGATAAGAAGCAAGACTGCACATAAATAAAAGCTTTACACTCCTCTATTTGAGTCGGCCTTGGTTTAATAAAATGTGTTGATAATCCCGAGCGTCAGACGTTTATTTATGACACACTGATATAGGACGAGTTTTCGTCCCGTGTGTGAGTGTGTGTACACTACACTATACATTACACAAATTGGATATTACATCTATATATTTTCACGGCTCTGTGACCGATAACGTTTTATTACCTACTAAAAAGCAGGCTCCCGAATCCCGTTGCACTCTACGTTATAATCAAAACTGCTACAATTCTTCTTCTTATTAAGGTTATCCCGTTTCCTAATCCATTAAGATTGACAAGGTCCGCTACCTAAGTCTAAGGGATTTGGCGAAGATACTGCCAAATCCCTCAGACTTAGGTAGATTTCGACTGCCAGCAGCGATAGCCCAGGTAAAGAACCGCCCTATTGACCAACTTGTGCCATGTTCGAATCCCGGCATGTACCACTGAATACGTGTTTTCAAATTTATGTAACTAGTCTGGCCATAAATACATAGAACATTATTTTAACATTACAACATTAACACGAGAAATGAAGACTCCCGTTAGGACTCTGTCGCGTATAATAAAACAAGACGTGAAGCTCGGCGCTTTGTTTGGGGGTTTCTTAGCAAGGAGTCACAAACCTTCATTTTTGGTGAAAAAGGAGTGAAGACGTCAGCCAAAGTTTATCCAAGAGACTGCCTTGGATTGTGTTGTGAAACCTCTCAGCATTACACTTTTTAGAAATGTACCATGAACTTGCCAGCAGGACTCTGCACCTGGTCACAAGGCACGAACTACACAAGCCTGGCTCGAAACCAACGTTCCGAACTTTATAAGAGCTGAAGACTGGCCATCGTCTAGCACAGATCTGAACCCCTTAGACTACAAATTATGGTCAGTTTTACAGCGCATGGCTTACTCGAAACGACACGCCGTCATTGTGTCTCTTGAGAAATCTTTAGAGCAAGGAGTGGCCAAAATTTCCCATGGAAACAGTGCGTAAATCCATAGATTCGTGACCAGGCAGAGTCCTGTCTGCCATTGCATTGCATTGCATTTTTGCTGAGACTTTCATAAATTTGTACATATAAGAGTCATTACGATTACATTACTTCATAAAAAAATAATTGCCTATTCATTTGTAAACGAACTTATGGCGCGATTAGGTACATATTTGAAATTATCACTTCCTCGTCGGTGATGAAAAACATCGTGAAGAAATCCGTACGTCCAAGACATTATATCTCGATAGACGTATGACCTAAGAAAGGTCTGGTTTTTCTGTGTGTGTTGTGGTAAAATCAGTATCTTCGCCAAATCTTTATGCTTAGGTAGCAGACTCCGCCCGTCCTAATGGACTAGGAAACAGAATAACGCTAGGAAGAAGATTGGGCGAGTTCATAATTGTCCTGGCTACTGTGATCGTCCCTGGGCATGTGCTTCCTCTTTATCTACCTCGACCACCATCGTGATAGATACTTATACAAAATGTGCCAAGAATTATACTCGTGGGTTCATATTTGAATTTTATTTTGTTACAATAAGATTTGAAATCGAAACATTCTAACGTTGTTTATTAATTATTTAATACGGCATATATGTAACATTGTGTTCATGGTTTACTGAAATTAATTTATTTATTTTAAGTTACAAATCACCTCTTTAGTAAATATTATCCAACTGCAAGCTACCAGAGATGAACATTGTGTGTATTTTTATATTACATCGGATGGCAAACACGCATACAGCCCACAAGTAATGAAGTAGTTAGCGTAGCCTATGAACGTTTGTACAATACAAGGGGTATGTATATATATCAATATGTATCACTTGCATATTGACACCCTCGTTGCTACAGCAAACATGCAGCAAATCCTCAGGAACTTACTGGTAACTTCACTCAGGAGCATTACCTCCTCTAGGGAGTTGTTATATAGGGTCTTCCGTGAAATGGAGGTACTTCCCATTGCATGACTAAAATATAAAGGTACCCTATATACCACTGACCTCTGAAAACAACTGCCCAATTGAATGTTTCATTTTTTATTTTGTTACCTAACTAGTTATGGCTCACGCTATATCTGAAATCGTAGCGCGGCATTGGTTTTGACCACTATCTGTTTTTACGATCTAATATGACTGGATCCCACGACTAGGGTTGCCACCAATAGTTTATAGTGAAGTCATAATAATCATCATCATTTCAGCCCATTTTCATCCGATGTTGAACATAGGCCTTCCCTCTAGAGAGCCATTCGCGTTAATCCCGTGCCACCTGCATGCATCGACTACGGAGTCGAAGCATGCAGGTGGCAACCTTTTGAAGTCGTCGCTACATCTTTTCGATGAAGGTTGTCCAAGACTGTGTGTACCAGTACCGGGACGCAATTTCAGTGTAATCTTTCTTGTCTAGTGATTCTATGAACTATGTGGTCGGCCCACTGCCACTTTTGCTTGTTTATCCTTTGGGTTATATCGGTTACTAAAGCTCTATTGCAAATATCCTCATTTCCGATTTCAGAGAAACCCCAAGCACAACTCTTTCCATAACACGCTCAACGAACTTGAGCTTCCCCATACTGCCCGCATTGAAGCCACGTCTCAGTCCCGTCTCTCATCACTGGCAACAAACTGTTCGGAGAATGCTCTTCAGGCGTTAAGGCATTTTTGGCGAGAAGATGTGTCGAAGTTTCCCACACGCTGCCCAGCCGAGTTGGATTCGTAGGTTAACCTCTTGAAATATACATAAATCCGAAAACACGAATTTAGTGGTACATGCCAGAATTCGAACCGGGGACCTGTTGGTCACTAGGCCGGTTCTTTATCCACTAGGCTATCACTGCTCCATAAACTGTGTATAATAAAGTATTGGGCGTTATTTCGGCCAAACGTACTTTATACTTAAGTATTGTGAAAATACTTCGTGTATATTTTATTATTTCCTAAAAGAACCAAAAAATTAAGCGTAAATGCGTTTAACCGAACGATAAACGAACGATAACGAAGAAATGCTGAGAAACACACTGTCGGTTCGTTTTTGCACGAAAAATAACACGTTAAAATTTTACTTAGCGTCCTTACTTTTTGCCCTCAGATGATAAATATACTCTATTCGATTATTCTATATACATGGTGGCAACCCTACCCTTGAAATGGATATGACCGATTTCAATGGCATTATACAAAAGTGATATACCACAGTAATGACACAGAGATCGTGATTCCAGAATATCAGCTGAGGCTATTTCATATCATCTCGGTGGCAACAAAGGATACCGCTTGACATGGAGTGGTTACCGTAATCTATGGACACAACGTAAATAGCATCTCTTACACGTTGCCACTCCCACTGTCAAAGCAGTAACTTTTTATTTATTAACTTTTTGATAATCTTACTGACTGACAGTAACACAGTAAGCACCTACAGAATTGTTTGGTGTCCCGTGTGTTTTGAGCTAGGGGTACGGTTATACCTGCCTCCGCCTGATCTTTCTTTCGCCAGTGTCCCGTTTATTGCTCGGCAGACTGCATCATGTGAAGGTAAGGTCGGTTTAGGGTCTAAAAATAATACTGAACGACTAACACCCCTACATTTCAAAGACAGTTTGAGAAGTTTATCAATAGGTATTTATTTCATGGCTACTACAAAAGATACTCAAGTGGCTTTGTGCGACAGATATAAGGGCACAAAAAAAAATGCCTGTATCATAGAAGTCGTAATGACTATATGTCACACAGTCTTTTTCTATGTATTTTAATGGAGTGCGCAGATACCCTAAAATGCCGGTTTCCTTCCCAGTTAAGTTCATTTTGACTCTAATACGACATGAGAATAAATGAGTGTTTGTCGAATGTTTTCTGTCAATTACAAACAGCTTAGTAAGAAATACCATTTTATTATATATCATTATAATAAAGCTGAAAGGTATCTTTATTTCAACTCGCAAATCTTTGGAACTAGTACATATTTATAATATTTTGGCCTTTGGTAGCCCAATCCTGAAGGAACGTTAAATGCCATTTAACATCATGATACAGCCTATAGGAGTGGAGCTACGACCAAACGGCGCGGAAGAAACTGCGGGGCACAGCTCATTCAAAATGAACTTACAAATAATAATTATAATTAACTTCCTGACACCTCCTTTGATAACACACGACCTATTTAGTCGTGGTAGGAGAGCCTTCGTCGGCTATATACTTCTATTATTATTTCTTCTACTTTCGCGTTGTATATCTGTTTCGCCATTCTTTCCTCTTGTATACTTTCTACGTGAACGAACCAACGGTGCATGCCTTATTTTATTATAACAACAATACTCTTTCATACCAACTCCAACCAAGAGCTATGAAAGTTAAAGTAGCGAATGAGGTGTGTAAACACCGAGTCATGCGGCAATCTGTTCTCTCTGCCTAAAACCGCGTGAAGATATACATACGTAGATAATTAAGTTAATAAGAATATAACTGAATAAATAAAAGGTAAACGGAAAACAACCGCTTTTAAATTCACCAATAACTGTCAAGTACTAATTACAAAAATAATTACGGTTTCTAAAACTTTGACGACGTATTTAATCTGCCCTGGCCTAATTAAACATTACGTAAGTAAATAATTGAAAAGTTACCATTATATTAAATAGCTATTGCGCAGCAGCTGAACAAACAGCCGTCGGTAACGAAGCATGAAATCGACCAGACGGATGACATTTCAAACATTTAAAAGTCATTTTCACACAAAGTCACAACACAAAAAGAGAAATGTACGCTCTATGCATACATTATATTACGAATAGCGACTAACAAAAGTCAGTGAAATTACAGACACGTAGTTTAAAAGAAATAATAATCTTGTGTTAGCGAACCCTGGGTTCCGAGGCGAAAGAGTAGGACGCAACCGGGTTTAACGCTCGGATGACGATGACTTGTGAAAAATGTATGGCCTACTCTAAGAAAGATCTGGTCTTCCCTCCGGGTTGCGGAGGTCTGTCATCAGCAGGTCGCTTTATGTAAAAATCTGTATTTTCGCAAAATCCAGCCAATTTTAATGAATTAGGACACGGGATAACGCTAAGAAAAAGAAAACACACACACACACACAATTGTCAAAATTCTGGCCAAAAGGCTGACTTTACGCTTCAGAGCCCCCGGTTCCCATGGCATTCCAAAGTCCGCGTTGCAATTTACGTTTATGTATAAACAATTATGTCAGTCACGGCCTCACGACGACTAATTTTCGCGCAGTTTTTTCACAAATAGCAAAATATTGTGTAATTCCCATGTTATATGAAATATATTCTACCCACTGAAAACGTCCAGGCTTAAGCGCGACGCATATTCAGTCATTATTACGACAATCTCTCGATTGATGTATCAGTTAGACATAGTACAAATACACGTATAACATCGCTCTGCCAGTTGATAAATAATCTATTCCACCACATCAAACTTTACTCATCCCACTGCAGGGATACGGGCCTCCCTTCAACCGAAGAAATTTAGAGCATACTCCACCACGCTGCTCAAATGCGGATCGGCGGAAGCCAGCGTTTTCAAGCCGTCCGAGGGCCACTGACTTAGCTTAACTGTGACTGCCATCTATCGACAATAGCCGGGACCAACGTACCCTCCGAGCTCAGAGAAACTCGAGATAGATAAACCCATTCATAGACAGGCAGCCGTTGGTGATGCTTAACCTGCGTGTTTAGTTAGAATGACACACGCAGCGACGCCATCGAGCTCTCAAAAAATATATATTCGATCATAAGTAACTACCCGACTTGCAATCAGCTCCCGCCAACAATGCGGTCATTTTCGGCAACCGGCAATTTCGTAGCCTTCTTTTGTAACACTGACTATGCAATTGGCCCACGAGGAACGTAACTGCCTCATCGGATGAGGAGTAACCTCATCTTGATAGTGTCTATGGGTTTCTTATTTCACATAAGGAGGGCCGAACACTTGTTTTCTTCTCGATGTGGTATACAGTAAAGTACCTATACCGCCAATTCTTAGCGAGCATGGGCGGAGTACGCTTGCCATATGGGTCAAAGGGTTTTGACCCATATGGCAATGGATTGATGCAATCACATACAAGGGGCGTAAAATATAATAGATAGACAAATATTTAGTATCTAATTACATTAGAGTTAGAAACCAGATAAAATGAAACTTATTGTCGAGGCAATATGGTAAATTATAAATTAATATCGCTAATAAGCAATTCAGATATGCGCAACGCAAATGACAGATGCGTTATCAGAAATTTTGGAAAATCCGATTCAAACGTTACGATAAAAAATATCAATAGCGAGTATCATATTTACCTGATAACGAAGATACCAAAACATCATAATGACGAGTCCAACCAGAATTATCAGAGCCACTTTAAGCACATTGTTCTCCTGTTGATGAAGCCATATGTACCCTTGTTTATACCACAAATCAGGTCTGAAATAGAACCCTTCCGAGTAATCATCTGTTTGTACAGACACACTGACCGATTTCAAATTAGTTTCATTTTCTACATCCTTTTCTGTATCAGAATGTACTTGCCCTTTTATTAACTTTATCCCATCATATATCGGTTGGCGTGCGTTTAAAAAGTTCAGATGTGGCAACTGGGGTATCCACGCAGTCGTTAATTCTGGGACTTTGTAATGTCCTAATAATAAATAAGGGGCGGCCACGTGCAAATTAATGTCGTTTAATTTATAATGCACATTTGCGAAGGGTCCATGTTTAGGCTTTTCTTCATTGGGCGTTTCCGACGGGCCTTCTAAAAGCAAAGGTTGTGTGTGTCCTGTCGATATTGTTATTGTGTTTTTGTCGACTAGCGAGGAGAGAGCGTAGAGGCCATGGTTGTGCTCGCCAACGTACAAGGTTGGGCTGGAAATAACAATAGTGATACAATCCGACACATCGCGATGGACAGATAACATTAGTCAACTAAGCCGTAATAATCCATAATTTTAGCCATGTCTGTGATTAACTTATCGATTATTTATCATCGGATTGACGAAAACGGGTCAGGAATTATTTTTGTGAAATTTAATCTCATGTTTAAATAAATTATACTTTCATTTTGTTAAACTTGATTGTTAATATACGTTCCAAATATTCCATCGCTATTATACCATAGTAGGGTAGTTTGATTTGCAGTCCGATTTTGACTACTATCGCAATGAGAATAAAAACTATTTTTCAAAGTACCTTATCGTACTTTTGACTTCATAGCGAAAATAAACCTAAGTTAGCAGTAGTAGTTAGTTCGAAGCTAAAGTTTGTAATAGATAACAGAAACTGTTAAAGTTCTGATTTAATTCTATAGTGAACATTTATAGAGGAAAATAATAAGATGAATGATTGAAATGAAGAAGCGAGAGAAATTATGATCGAGTCACGAGGCGCTTGGTTCTTTTTGCCTGCCACACAAGAAACTTGGCGTGAAAATTTAAATAGATAGATAATTAAAGAACTGTGTACTTACTACAATTCAATATTAGAGTTTTTGATGCCCTGCCCCTTACTTAACGTAGTGGCATCCTCCATGATATGATCGAGTGTGTCATCCCCTATAGAGTTGAAGGGGACAGAGATAAGTCCTTCTCTGTCCAACAGGTACGTCGCCACGACTGGAGTTTCGAAATTATGCGACCAAACGAGATCTCCGGTTTTACGATCAAATGACATAACACGACCACTAGATGTTGATGTGAAGTGTATAATTCCTAAGGAACGAAAAGAAATTAATGTACATGACTATAACAATGATTATGTGACTATAACAATCGTTAAGATCGTCAACTTTCGGCAGGCCTTAGAGTCTTAAATGAAATTGAAATATGCACCAAAACGTAAGTATATATCAGAAGTGTTCAATTTTACATCTTACGGAAATTTACAAGTCCAGACTAGTTTTAATTCCTACTGTACTCTCTAGTTGTGCCGTTCTAAAGGACACCCGTGTTGCATACGAATATCTGAGAATTTATCCTTTCATTTTTAGTTTAATTAGGATAACATTTGTGGCATTGTGTTTCTGATTTTTCCATATCTAAAATTCCGCGATTTCTGACAACATGCGTGTGTATTGAGATCGTAGTTCTACTCATAGATGAATAGACGTATAACGGCGACTACATTTATTATCTATTAACACAGAACAATTGTATTTTATGTGAATAATATAATAATTAAAATAATTTCTGAATAATATAATAAACAAATAAGGAAGATGCCGGAAACAGATGTGCAGTGTCTATGTGTCATAATACTTATATACAATAGCCAGGAACGTTGTACTCTGTTCTGAGAGAACTTAACAAAGGTTACTTTGTGGCTTTAATTATTATTGTTAATTTAATTAGTTTAATAAAATAGGAACTCAGCAAAGATTGTGATTAACACTAACAGTTGTGTGCTTTGCATAACAAGAATATATTTATATAAAAAAAAAGTATTAATATATGTTTATCGGTTGTCTATAGCCCATAGTACAAACTTTGTAGCGTTAGTAGTTTGGGATTACATGTAATCCCAAACTACTTTTTCATCATTCACCCGAAAATATTTATTTAATTTATAAACGGACGGTCATTTTTGTACCTTCTATCAAATGTGAAATAAAAGTGGTTCGATGGATAATCATAAAAATATTTTCATGTTTATTATGACGTGTGAGTCATGGTATGATTAATGTTCATCTTAGCGCCTATATCTCAGCAGATCGCCCTAACGCATCCGTATCATAAGATAACATTTCATATATAAATAAAAACAAAAAGATATGATTAAATACTTTTTTAATTTGAGGGTCATGTGCCAGAAGCCTGCCCGTTCACGACCCCTGCCAATCAATTACATTGCAATTCTGGCCCGAAAGCGCACCGATGAGTGGGTTAGGGCGTTCCCTGGAGGCGACGCGATTCGATCTGCCCCCGTTGGCGCAAACATAGGTGCATACGGCGGTGGGAGTCACCCTCCACCCAGCGCCAATTCTAAGTCGAGGAGAGCCGAGCTGCATAGGTGCTGCATGGCAACCTCAGTGGCTCAGTCGTGAATGACGCGACTTTAACATCAACGCTCGTGGGTTCGATTCCCACACAAAGCAAACATTTGTGTGCATGAACATGTCTGTTTGTCTTGGTATGGATGTTTTAAGAGAGGTAGGGCGCATCAAAGCAGCCCGTCTGGGGAAGTACCTCCACCTCACAGAAAACCGCAGCCAAATAACAACTCCCTAGAGGGTTGTTGTGTTCCTGCGTGTGAGTGAGGTCACCAGTAAGCTCCCAAGGAGTTGCTGTGTAAGCAGCAGAGGAAGCATCGCGCGAGTGATACTTAATATATCGCAACCGTTAATAGGCTACGATACCCGCAGGTGGGCCGTATGCTTGTATGCCTCCCGACGTAGTATAAAAAAAATAGTGTGAGTGCGAGTGCGAGTCGGACTCGCGCACCAAGGGTTCCGTACCATTATTAGGGTTCCGTACCCAAAGCGTAAAACGGAACCCTATTACTGACAATCCGCTGTCCGTCCGTCCGTTTGTCACCAGGCTGTTTCTCCCGAACCGTGATAGTTAGACAGTTGAAATTTTCACAGATACTAAAAAATAGAATAACATAAATAATTAAGGGGGCTCCCATACAAGAAACGTGATTTTTTTTTGCTCGATATTGATAACGGCAATAGGTAGACGCTTCAAATATTCACAGAATATTTAGTTATATATCCACTTTAAAAATTGCCCCAGCTCACCGTTCTGTTTCGTGCCTAGCTTTGTATTGAAATCTTTCATCAGTGAATTTTAGAGGTATGTATGGCTTTGGAGATATCCTCATACATAGCCTTCCCTTCATCATCAGGGTGTGACGAAATTGGTGCGTAGTGCAAATACCGTTGGGTAATTCCGAGAATAAGGTACACAACCTCACCGACACAGCCTCGATCTTTAGTACATTGCTGACGAGGCTTACGGACGATCAGCCCGACATTACCTTGGGATAGATGGTCACCTTCCCGGTAATAAAGCAAATTGCCGTATTTAAGGATCACCGTGTCTTCCCCTTGTCTTCGGACAGTCCTATAAAGCCCCAATGCAACTTGCTTAGTTCCTCTTTCAGCTCCACAATCTTCTCGTCGGTCGTCATCAGTCACTTGCGGGTGTTGTATGTTGCCAGCGCCAGTCCGTTGAGGTGGTAGCCGCGGCGTCGGAACCGGAGATTCTTAGCACCCCCTGCCCAGTCGATACTCTAACCGCTATCGGACCCAGGATCAGTGGGGCTGCCGGTGACTGGGGACGTCTTTTTGCCGTACTCATTCGAGGGGTTTTTTGCCATCGCTTGGCAGGCAACCGCAGAAAGGTAAATATTAAATATATATTAAAATAAGGAGACGTTGCTGCCAATCCTGGATAATTGCATTAGCACGGATTGAGATGGCGTGGGCTATTTTTACGCCGAGGCCACACAGCAATGACGAAGTTATAGATAGATTAAATGCTAGGTCCGGTCAGATAAATAAAGTGTCGATTGTACCGTGTTATAAAAAATGTACACATGATGGTAATATTCGCTGCCAGCAGGCGAACTATTGCTAGGTCTGATTTCAATCAGTCAACCCAACTCATTGCTGACTCACGCACGCATCCAACGGTATTGTGCACGGATGATATAAGGGTACGTCTGGGGGCATCCGATTTCTCCTAAGGTCATGTATTTTACCGCGCGTGACCCCTCTGCGCTGTTATACCTAATAGTAATTTTAGAAAATCGTATTGCTTAACGCTTAGTACTGATGTAACTACAGAGAAATTGTACAATTCCGTTACGGCACCGGGCTGTATTAAGTTATTTTTTATCAAACATAAAATACCTGAATTACATATAGTAAACTAAAACTCGCTTCTCGTTCTGTATAATTAGTGTGATAAAATCAGTTTGAATTGATTTCGTTGAAAGTGTATGACCCGCTCATTAATGACGAACAAAATATGCCAAATATACATAACTACTTACACACCAATATTTTATAATAAAGAGTACACCTAGAACGCAGATAGTGTAGTAAATTGGAACTAAACAAGAATCAAGTTTTTTTTCTCATTAATAAAACGCTACAACGCAATAAATAAAAACTCTACAATGGAACAAATACTCCCATGAATAATGTTCTTTATACACCTTCACCACACGGTAAATAGTAATAGTGGAAATGGGTCACAAATGCCGGTAAACACTAGACAAGCAAATAGCGTATGATAAAGATAAAGAAATGGAATACATCGATAATATAACTACTTATGTAATAATCATACGAAGAGTGTCGTATAAAGTTAATTTTATAAAAATAAGTGCAGTTATTACCTGACTACGTAGATAAACATTTCTTAATAAGAGATAGAACACCATTAAAAAAGTGATTCAAACCCTATTGGATATTTATCGCCATAAAAGTTAATGACAAATATATATTTTTAATAAATAAACCTTTAAATGACCTAAAACTATGGTTTTAGATTATTTATTTAAAAATACCGCGTAAATGGCGCATTGATCACGGAATGCGGTACGTCATTTGTGTGTAAACAAACAAAACAGCCGTAAAAGCTATTATTGCAATTGATTGACTAATAACAAACAAAATAATATGCAACTTATTTTGTTTATAACTATATAACAAATAATTTTATTATAAATATAACAAACTTTGAAATAGCGTTAATATCAACAACGAAATAGTAGTTAAACGGCTTGCTGTTTGATTCCTCACAAATATCGTCACATGTTCTTTACCTTAAAAAGTAATCTTTAGACATAGTTTTGGGTCATTTAAAGGTGACACGTATGTTCATTACGATTTTGTACGAATAAGTAAATGAATAACTTTTTGAAATGTTATCCGATTCCCTATTAATACTAGTACACTATACAAAATCCGAAAACCTAACATGTAAAAATATATTTAAAGAAGTTAAAAACTAAAACCCGAAAACAATTAAAAACAGTGTTCGACAGATTATAATTTAAAATAAATTTCGGTTTTGTATAGCCACAGTCATACGTCATTACTAAATATACCATGTAATAAAATTTAAATGGGTATAAATCTTAGGATAAAATGTGAAGAGTTCTATAGTAAATCGACATTTGTTTTAAGTCAGAGCCTCATTTGGTAAAGAGCAGGGTGCAATGCAACATATACAGATGAGATTGGCTTTGGCAAAGATGATAATGCGCTATTTCCACCCTATTCTTACTTCCAACTCAATTCACTTCAATAGAAAGTAGTACGCTTAGTTTACTAAACAAATACCTACCATAGTCGTTGGACATTTCTTTGCCCATAGCATGCGATGTGTAATCAAAGAATGTGACGTTCCATTTGTGGTTAGAATTCTTGGAGTCGTGCATCAGTATGTTGTATTCTGTTCGCGCGACATATATACCTCTCTTTTTGTCCGGCTCACATGTATTTTGATCGTCGGTTTTGAATATTTTCGATTTGTCGAAACCTGCAGGGAAGTAAAAAATATATCTTCAAGTACATGGTTTTATTTATTAAATGAGTATTATCGTAGCTTCATTTTACAGCACTTATGCATTTGCAGAGTAACAGTTTCACAGTATGTGTGGTGATCAATATCTACTCAATACGTTTAATTCTATTACCCAGGGCGTTACGGAATAAAGTGCAAAGAATATATCCTATTTGCCAGCAGCCTCCTTTGCTCGTAATTCAAGTCTGAAATCCGAGATATCTAATCCCATGTACGATCTTTATTATATTTTCTAAAATCATAGTTATTTTAATCTGAAAATCAATTTCAATAGTTCATCCACAAACTCTTTATGTCACACCAGGATCTATTTCCCTTTTCATATGATTTCGAGTGTGAAGTCGGGGAGGGTCGCTAGTTTAATACGGAAGAGTAATACTTGTTCTGTTACAGATGTTTCCACCACCGACACCGGTGTAAATGCATATCTCGCCTGACATACATATAGGTGGCATGATAAAACACCTTGCTACTTTATTTGACAATACTTATATATAAAAATTAAGTACTTATATAAAATAATAGGGGTAAAGTATGAAATTGCCGTTTTATAGTAATGGATACTTTGAATTGACATTAAACCTTTATAATGTGAGAATAACGAAGGAATATTGGATCGAATTATGACATGTGACGAAAAGTAGAAAAGTAGAGACGATAACCGTAAGCGAAAAATGCAATGGCTGACTCCATGTCAAACGCCGCAACAGTGCCCTAAAGCAAAGCTTACCAATAAAAACGTAATGGTTCATGGCGTTATTCACTTTTCTCAATTTTGGTCAAGCAATAACAGCAGATGTTTACTATGCCGAATTTCGAACAATGATAGCGAAATTGGCAGTGAAACAGCCCCAACACGTGAATCGATCTTCACCATTATTGCTCCATGATAACGCAAGACCTCACACTGCACGAGAAACCGTTGTAACTCTACAGGAGCTGCAGTTAGAAACCATACGTCATCCTCCGTACTCGCCAGACCTTGCTCCAACTGACTATCATTTTTTTCGTGATTAGGACAATTTTCAACGTGGTTAAAAAAAATATTTCCAGCGCGTTATGCCTGGAAAGATTTTTTTGCAAAATGCTTTCACACAGTTTGTCGAATCTAGATCACCAGAGTTCTATCGCAAAGGCATAAATAAACTTCCGATTAGATAGCAGCAATGTATAGATGAGAGAAAATATTTTGATTAAATAATATTACATCTTAGAAAAAAAACGAGTTTTAATTTTTCAGCACAAATCGGCAATTTCATACTTTAACCCCTAATATTATACTTAAGAGTACTTTGAAAACCCACGCAACACGTTTATTAAAAATTTATAAATACTGTTTTTTTTATACCACTAAGGTGGCAATCAAGCAGACGGCCTGCCTGATGGTAAACAGTCATCGTAGCCTATGGACATTTGCAACACCAGGTGTGTCACTCATGCGTTGCCGACCCTCTAAAAACCTCTACACGCATTTCTTGAAGAACTCCATGCTGTAGTACCTTGGAAAAACCGCGGCTGGGAGCTCATTCCACAGCTTGTGTATTTGTTTGTGCTAATATTGCCCGGGAACATTAGAAAAGGAAAGCACATGATGCGTGCGTAGGTACCTTCATCTCCTACTTCACTAAAATCTACACGAACTTACCTGACACATGTTCTCTTGAGCCCGTCAGCGGATCCAACATGAACCAAGTGTCGCTTTTTTTGCCCGTATACAAAATACCCTCGGTGGAACGACAGGGGGCGTTTGCCACCAGCTCAGGGATAGTAAAAGGCAGCTTCTTAAGCATCTGCTGGTCCCCACGTGGGCCATACATATATAGAAACCCATGCCGAGGATCCGGTAAAAACTGGGGCATCAGGTTTGTATGTTGATTGGGTACCTTTACTACAGGCTCTAAAATGCAGTAAACAATAATTTTAAGGCATTAGAAAGACATCAAACAGTATTTTGGTTACATCATCGTAGCCTAAGTATGTTCACTGCTGAACATCCGGCACATATAAGATACCCTTACTCATATATGAACTTATGGACAAAACATCCCTCCTTTGAGTTGTTTTCACAAAAGGGATGTTTTGTTCCTTTGTAGAGAGCTCAAATGCGTCGTCATTCTAACTGAACACGCAGGTTAAGTAACGTCGTACGCAGCCTTTCTATGAATGGTTTTATCTATCTCGAGCTTCAGTCATTAAGCTAAGATGATAGTCATTAAGCTAAGTCAGCGGCCTTCGGGCGGCTTGTAAACACTGGCCACCGCCTGTCCGCAGTTGAGCAGTGTGGTGGAATATGCTCTTAACCCATTATGTGGAAGATCGACCCATATGCCTGCAGTGGGATGAGTTAGAGTTGGTGTGGGTTATATTAAAGTTGACCGTTAAATACTAACTTATATTGTTAAATGCGATTTTAAAATTCTACAGTTTACATATGACAAACATAAAATAATATTACTTGTTTCAAATGCTTAGTCACGGCTACTATGGTGTCCAGGTTTTCAAATAAACGAAACTTTACTGTGACTTTTGTTTGTGTTTTAATTTAATTCCTACTATGAGGAATTGTTCTAAAGAAAGGGGTTTATCTATTTGATTAATTTATATATTTAACGCTCCTGGATACTAGTTCTTTAGTGCACCACATCATGTCTTTATTCCTCCATTAGCACCGTGACGTCAAGGACAATGATGAAAAGTAATATAGGCAAGAATGGTATATTCTTCATTCTCTTCATGTACATTAAGAGCAATTCAGCAGTTTTTATTTAAATGGTGTTATTGAATATTTCGTGAAATAAACAAATTGTGACTTTACACTTAAAACCAATATGCCTGCACTAAATTCGTATTTTCGGATATATATTATTTTTGCTCGACGGTGAAGGAAAACATCGTGAGAAAAGCCGCCCGGAAACACGTCAAAGAAAATATATTTCAATAGACGTGTGACGTAACCTAAAAACATATGATTTTCATTCTGGCTTGTGGAAGCCTGATGGCAGTCGCTCCATGTAAAATCAGTGTCATACCCAAATCCTTAGGCTTAGGTAGCGGACTCTGTCACGCCTAATGTGTTAGGAAACATGACAACGCGAAGAAGAAGGTAGTTATAACCAATATGTCATTACATGTCATGTATGTATGTATTTACAAGTATATCAATCACTTACACCACATCACAATATACTAACAGTTTATGAAAATATATAATAATTGCATATATTTTCGTGCACATTAAATTGTATTTTACAAAGATATTATAGCCGAAGATGGCTTTGTATAAGTTTGCAATTGAAGATTTGATGGTAAACTGAAAAGTTTAAATAAAATGAATATGACTTAATTCAATGAAGCTAATACAAATTAAAACAATGATGTCAACAGGAGTCTACTTCAATTAGGTAGGTTCTACTTTCTTTATTCAAAAGTTTTCATTTTAAGCCATGAATTGAATGGCCCCAAGCTGAAAAATCATTTAATGTCTTTATTTTACTGGGTTACAAAACAATAATAATTTTACAACTAAACCAAATATGTTATATATTGTGATTAGTTACGCTTATTAGACATTGTTATTTTAATATTTATTTTAACACTTGCAACACCATTTATTCTTCTGAATAAAAAAAGTGATTTTCTATAACTTTTTTCTATTTTTAGGGTTCCAGACCATAAAGGCAAACAGAATGCTATTACTGTCTCCATCCCATCCGTCCATCAGTTGTATGGCACAACTATAAGTAGTAAATAAAATGAGATGTAAACCTTAAATATGAATGGTATTCTCTCTGTGCCTTAAATTAAAAGAGATTATATTGTTTGTACGCTATCGGGCTATCGCATAACTGTTTGCCCTCTCTGTTGCATTTTCTTTTTTTTCCTGAGAAATGGTATACCTAATAATCTGTTTTCATTTTTTAATTAAATTAAGATTACTGAAATGTATATAAAAATGGTTTAATAGTATCACAATTGCAAAAACCAGCAATATTGACCGTGAAAATTGTGTAATTGTCATATGTAATTTTTGATTAATACATCAAATCTCATACAATTTAATATGAGTATATTAAATTGGAATATGAATTGAGCTGATGTAACAATAAACAGCCACATTCACACATTTTGGATACATTACTTTTCTCACAAATAAGTGTCATGGCAATATTTTTTTTACACATACAGGAGGAGGAGGCATACAGCCCACCTTATGTGAAATGGTTGCTATAGCCCACAAATGCTACCAACATATCAAGTATTTATTACTTGACCAATGCCACCTATGCTGCTAAGACAGTAACTCCTTAGGTGCTTACTGATTATCACACTAACTCACAGAAACAGAATAACCCTTTAGGGAATTTCTATTTGGCTGCGGTTTTCTGTGAGGTGAAGTGCTTCCTCAAATGGCCTGTATTGATGCACACTACCTCTCTTAAAAACATCCAGACCAAGACAAACAGATATGTTCATGATACACAAATGTTGGTCCTGTGGGTGGGTTAGATTCTCATACAGGTATACAATGCAACGCGACTGGGGAAGTAAACAAAATATTAATTTGAACTGTATTCCATCTATGAAGAAATATTTTAACCTATAATTACCTCGCTCTCTTTCACATTTCTTAGACATTTCATAACTTATTTAGTTGACGCTCAGTGTGATAGTAGATGCCCAAACAAAATGTTGATTATTTTAAGTAGTGTTAGTATGATCGTATTTTTCTGATTATGTTGGTGTTTTGACTTTTTATTTGAATACAATATCATATGCCAAACAACTATACATATACTACATATATGTATATAGATGTACCTTAAATACCTTTATACATGTAACATACATATCACAAGTTCAAATTATGTATCTATTTGTGCATATTGCTTATAGCAGATATCGGATATAGCGACCGAGGTTAGAGGGTCCCTTCAATGTCATTATATCGGGTTTTGCCTGTATTTTTATAATATTTTTCGTATAAGAATATTTAAGTTGACATTGTTAATAAATATCCATTATGTCTGTGAAATTATGTTTGTATTTTTCAATACAAACTCTAAACTTCAAAAATTAGAAATTGACAGAATAAGTTTAAGTTGAATTGTATACAAATAAACACTTTGTAAAACTCTATATTATAGCAAATATAGTAGGATTTAATGAAAAGATAACTCAAAAGTTGTTTTGAATAACAACTTCATTGTTGTTGTGTTAAAAGAAACCAAGAAAACTATGTGGGAATTGTACTATCTGGTTCTGACCTTGTTCAAGATCCGGTGATCAAAGAATTGTCTTAATCAGGTATTCTTAGAACTTTTGTAACACATAGTTTTAACGTATATTGTTATTATCTAAATTAAGTTAATCGATGACATAATTAAAATTAATGGTGCAATTTCTTATTTTGTAATAGTCAATAACAACAAATCATAAAACAACCACAAACAGGCACATTACAACACATTGGGGGTTGATAATGAACTTAAGTGGAACTTATGTGGACTAAAATTACACCTTTAACAGTGTACACTTTGAATAGCAATTATAAAGTTCTTGCAATGTATTGTGTATAATTTTAAAAATTAATTTTTTGGACTAAGAAATTCAGTTAAAAATTAAGAAATCAATTTTAATTTTTAGTATAGAATTCTATTATAAATTTACCGTCTTTGAGTTTCCAGATAACATTTCCTGTGAGGGGTTCGACAGCAACCATGCCGCCCCCCAATGTAGCAAATAGCAGGGGGCGGTCATCCAAAGCACGAGATAACTCTGTACTTTCCTGCAAACAGCACGACAACTACATTCAACTGGCCACTGTAAAACTGTAATTATAAATTTACAATCAATTCTATGCAATCGGTGCATCTCTCACGTTTTCCTACCTGTGCGATATCCTTCAGGGACACAGAGCCGCACGTTACGAAAATAAATAATGTTATCAAAAAGACTTTCATTATGGATATTTATTTAAATCAAACAGCACCAAGACAAAGAAAAGATTTAAACCCCATTATTAGTCACAACAATAAAATAAATCAAAACAAAAAATAATTCAATGGTGTGTTATGTTGAATACTTGTCAAATGTCATGAGCAAGTGCGATATGACGTAAAAGTCGAAATCATGACAGATCTAGTGTGACCAGATTATATTTAAAAAATCTACTATAACAGAACATGTATATTAAATTAATTGAAACTATGTATATTACAAAATAACTCTACTTACAACAATATTACTTCGCAATGGAATAAATAACAATATTATCAATTTAGTTAATTGAAATAACGACAGTTCATGTCGACTTACGCCGAAGAAAAATAACAAAGAAACGAAAATTATATTTCAAAGAACTAATTAATTAATTGAGAAGTGATGATCGAAATAAAAAAAGTAGATACTGGTTCTCCTAATTGGTACCAATTTGACTACACACCAGCGGTATCAGGCACAGTGGACATTGTAAAAATGTCGTCAAGCCGTACTTGAAGAACCCCTTTGGAACAATCTTTTATTTGATAGTGTCGCGTGAATTAACACCGAATCTCAGTTGTTTCCAGGGCAATGTATTTTAATTTCGTTAACATTAACCTAGTACACAACATTTGTCATGAAATCGAAATCGTTTCAATGCTATTTGAAATACGGACTTGACAAGCAATTAATAACACCAAGACAGAACGTGATATATGTATACAATTTCTCATAATAAACAAAGAGACTGATAATATATTTATTCGTTTTTATAATAAGTACGAACTGGATTTTGAGTTAGGCACAAACCGAGTTGATGTCCTACAATTAACTCCATTCGTTCATTGGTGTACAACAAGTCGTTTATAGAATTGACTGGATTAAAGGGAGTTTATTAATTAATTCAATATTAGTTTGTGTTTGTATTCCTTTGCTTATTTGGGGATTGTTATTTAACTTTAACAGTAGTAAAAGGCTGTAAAAGCCACAGTAGGCAAAAATACGAAATCGTATCATTTCGTACGTAAGTAAGAACTTTTAAATATTGTTATCTAATGTTTTGCGAAAATTAGATACACAAGTAGTTAGTATTTAAATAAATTGTTTGTATTATAAAGGAACAAGAATGACAATAACATAATAATTTAGAAAGAGTGTTTCTAATAATAGCCGTCTAAATCTTGTACGTTGTCTGTGATAAGCCCGTCAGCCATTTTCTGTTGTATTCTCAATTTATCCTGTTGTGTTGTTGTTGTTATGATTTTATAAGCGTTTTAACTGTACCAGTACACATAATAGGAAACACTCCGTAATTATAGTTATATGGATACAGGCAGCTTTCTCTATGTTACTCTTTGTAACCTCATACGCGCATATTTTTTCGTTAATATGTATTTTTTTTGTAATTAAAAGTGAAAGCTTATTTAATCTCATTGTATGTATACTGATTTTATAGATTTCTTAGAAGTCATTATGCGTAATGTAACTGCTGAATGACTGAATTGGAGCTAACTAAGTACATTCCCATGATGATGATGCTTTCGAAAAAAGCAATACATTATATTAAATACGCATTTGATTTGATGACGAGCTCGATGGCGCAGTGGCGAAATGCGCTGTTACTTTGACACCAACACTCGTGGATTCCATTCCCACACAGGACAAACATTTGTGTGCATGAACATGTCTGTTTATCTTGATCTGGATATTTTAAGAGAGGTATGGCGCATCGCAGCATCCTGCTTGGGGATGTACCTCCACCTAACACAAAACCGCAGCCAAATAGTAACTCCTTAGAGAGTTGTTGTGTTTCTACGTGCGCGTGAGGACACTAGTAAGTTCCTATGGAGTTGCTGTGTTAGCAGCAGAGGTGGTGTCGGGCGAGTAATACTTAATATTTTGCAAGCTTTTATATACCACGTCAACCGCTTTACATCATCAAAAATCTCACAAATTCATCATTACCATTGTGCCGTATTAGTAAACAAAATATTTTTAAATTAAACGATGATGCCTTCTCTGCTTCAAGATCGTATTAATGAAATTCATCCGGATAAGAAATACATAGATGTGACCTATATTCAAGACATGAAAAAAAGTACGAAATTCAGCCAACTGTATCAAAACTTGTTTCATCACCTACTAAGCAAAATAATCACAGACCTCGAGGTTCGTACAATATCTCATTATTGTTTGATAAAATAGGGAAATTACACACAATTGGTGAAGATTTAATTTTAACTATAAATAAAGTAAGAGCTACTGCGCTTCGTAAAGCAGCTGCAGATATTATGCGAAAAAAATCTATGATCAATAGTTCTGTGCAAAGGCGTATTGATGAGATGGCTAAAAATATGGAAGAATCAATTGTCAATTCAACTGGATGAGTCAGTGAAATCATTAGGAATTTTTGTACCAGCAACAGTGGTGGCTAGGCATCAGAGACACTTCTTGAGTTGCAAGTATTCATAAGTTCAGGGGAACCTCTTAAAATCATGTGGACGGCCTGCCTATTTATTACTGGACGTATTATAAAAACGCATTGTTTATCTATCTACAATTCGGTCGTTACAAGCAAGAGAGCAAGCGGCCGGACGTCAGTCGGGACTGTATATTAGTAGTAGGAATTGTATTTGATGACGTTGGTGTGTTTTGACATACATATGATTTCGACCCTACGGTAATTTATTGCACAATATTTTTGACTTATTAAAATTTGAATGTGTAAAATTTGTGTGCGGTGCACGGGACAGGGCACCGCATCGCTCGTTGCTATAGTTACGTGTCCCTCCCCCCAAACCTCAACACAGGTGAGTCCCTATTTCTGAGTTATGCGTACTACTGCGCAGTTTCATCATTCGTGGCGCTGTTTATTCTAGACATACACAAAACAATACGTCAAAATGTAATACAACATCACACATCACGTCTGAAAAAGTGATATCACTCGGTACCATCACACATTACACTAAATATTACTCGGATTATGCGGGATTCTTTACAATGTACGCGAATAGTACTCGAGTCACCTATTACATAAAATATAACGCGCGGGTCACATCAAATTAAATCAAATGAAATAATTTATTTGCATCACAATACAGCCAATGAAATCAATGTAGGCATTACTTTGTATAAAATCATTATATTATTGAAGGTTTCCATCATCACTAATCAAATAAACAATTTTTCGTGTGACTTCTGAATAATATTATCGTGTCAATACGGATGATAGGTAGATAGATAAAACAATAATAAATTTTATGTTTTTGGTATTGATATTGGTATTGATCTTCCTTCATACTTAATCCCAATTAAAATGATTGATGGTAAGTATAAGAATGGGAGGACCCATCCAAGCTTAGGGCTTGCAATCTTCATTAATCGAAGATAGGCATATCTAAAAATCAACTTTTAAACAATTTTATAAGTCTGGGTAATTTATATTACAGAAAAGAAGAAAAATGAAAGAATGAAGTTGTCGCATCACGCGGCCTGTACGTCGGTCTCGCTCTATCGTAGCGAGTACAATACCACCTACTCTACTACCGAATAGAAGTAATGTGTGATGGTTAAAACAGTCGCGTAATGCGTGGCATAAATGTCGAAGTTGTAATATTTTCTACTACAGCACGCTTGCTATGGTGCATGATGTTTAGGAATAAAAAAAAATCTGTGGGGGTATACATTGCGAAGGAAAGTCATAATTATACGAACCGAAATCGAAAGTTATCTATCAAAATGTATAGAATCTGAGTGAAAATTTTTCAAATCTGTTTCGAAATGGCTTTTTGAGGCAATGTGAACCCTCACTTGTCCTAGTATCGAGGGCTGTGGAACTATTATTTATGAATAAAGAGAACGTCAGAGACCGAGACGTCAGTCAGAGCCTGAATTGTCATATTTGTTTCTTACAAATCAGACACATTCAGAAAAATATATACTTTTTCTTTAGAGTGTAGCTGAAATATAATTTATAAATTCTGAAGCCACTGCAGAACATTACTCTCGGCCCACGTAACGCAAAGTACCTATTTTATTCAATAATAATGAGTAGGTAGTTTAGATTAAATAATTTGAAATATGGAGATCTCCGGTGCAGGTATGTTGACAAGAATTTAAAATAATTATTTTATGCATGTTCCAAACAGATAAACATATGGTATAAATTTTCAATACAGTACAGTTTAATCGGACAAATGTTTTGCTATAGCTTTTTTGTTAGAAGTGATTACTATGGACATGCTTTAAAATTGAGACTTTCGGTACACTAATGTTTCTGTGACAACAAAGACGATAACAAACGTTACCTATCTACTTAGTCCGTAGATACATTCTCAGCCATACGTAGTTGAGTAGTTGCGTTCATTGTGTCGTCTGTATTTAGTTTGATTATTTTTAGAATATATAGGAACACATTGCTAGGTAGTCATAATGGGTGAGGATGTTTGTTTTTATTATATTGTTTTACATCGCCGCATGCCTAACTTACTTGGATCAATTAGTATTCCATGATACACATATCAATTTATTTTCAGGAAAATCTCCAAATGCATCCCTATCCTTCAGGTACAATGCTAATAATGAGGAATTAGAGGAGCTTTATAATGTATGTGATGATGATCCTCCCACACCACAGTGTGATGTCCCTTTGTCTACACAAAGTGAAAATGCAAGTCCTAAACGAGGTGACAAGTCATCATCTATTTTAGACAAGTATTTTAAATCTATGCGAGCCGAAAAACCTGTGGAGAAGGTTGAAGATGTGAAGGTCATAGATACGAAGACAGAAGAGGTGAAGCCCGCCACCCCAAAAGATGTAACATCATCACCTATGAAAGAATATTTGAATCGTTTAGGCAAGAGGAGTACTTCAGAGGTTGCAGCAGATTCCAAGGAAAGTAATGAGACGTGGAAAATTTTTCATGACTTTAAGTTTAAAATAGCTCAAGCAGTGGAGGATATGAAGACTCGCTCAACAGAAGGTATGTAACATGTTATTTCAATTACATTATTTTAGTTCTGTGCATTTACACATTCAAAAGTTACATAGTTTCTAGCTGTATTTGTTAAAGTGACAAAAAATATGATGATCATCATTTTAATTACCCACAAGTTATATACAAATAATATTATATTTATGGTATAATAATTTAGGGGAAAAAATATTTTTCTAAATATTTATTTGGATGAAAAATTTGCTAAGACACTTTTTAAAAGTATGTTGAATTCATTTTATGTAATTGAATGGCCTGAAAATGACTGAATGTTAAAGAAGCAATTGAGATATGTATGACCATTTATTATATACTTAGTATTTTGCGGTATTTGGTTCCCTCTGTCTACTCTACAAGTGACTTAGTATCAAGATATACATAAATAGACATCATAAGAGATATAATAATAGAGAAATGAATTCATATAAAATCAAAAATCAAATAATTCATATTTTAGTTCCCTTATATAACCCATACTTCATAAATCTTATGTATAGATGTCCTATTAGTTAATTTATTGAAATAATCACTTTTATCGGATACCATTCATCTTGCAAAAGCTTTTGTCGACATTGAGGTATGTGTTAATTAACACTTTAACAGCTGACCCTTTTTTATCCTGCCATCTCTGATATACAAGCGTTTTTTACCAATATTGTCAGATTAAAAATAAAATACCTATCTTTGTTACATGCATAATTATTTTTTATTTATACAATGGTTTTATATATTTTGGGGATAAAAGTACAAAACATATTATAGTTATTTATTTTTATTTGATAATAAACTCCAGATAGGATCTAAAAGCGAAAAAAAAAATCTCTAATAAAAACTTTTTTATTTTTAACACCTATTATCCCTATAAATCCCTATGGGTGTGGAATAATTTGAAACAGGGGTGACAGGGGTGGGCAGTAAAAAAATTATTTTGCGTCCACGTTTCTCAGTTTTTTTTTTATTGTAATATCTTCACAAACTTTGCAAACTGAGGCCACCTTTTCTTTCTTTTCGGAGCTTGGTATCTTCTGATGCAGTTTCCACCAGCTCATCACCACAATCCATCAGAAACTGCGAGAACGTGGGCGGCGTCGTTGGGTTCTGGACCTATTATAAATGAGGCATTTACCGAAAGCTCTTGCTACCAAAGTGAAGGACATTATTTTCCACCACTTTATGCTCTTCCGATTCAATTAATAGTAGGAGACATACTGATCATTGGAATCTATAGTGTCTAATGGATGTCATTTCGCGCCAAAAATGTGTAGAGTTGCCCTCAAGTTAGTGGCGGGGGCCACTGCGCCGCGCCCAGCTGAACTCCTTCACCGCACCTACACCCTACACATGTGTCATGCATGTTGTGTAGCTAAAGCATTACACTCAACCAGGGTAACACGTAAATCACGTACCGGTCGCGTCATTTTTCAATAAATAATATGAAAGTCAGTCACATACTGAGTGCGTGATAAGCGTCATGCCGCGACAGCGTCATGCCGTACCAGGTACGTGATTGGTGGTTGAAGTGTTAACACTGATGGCAATTTAATACAACAGTATTGTTCCGCATTTTTATGAAATGCAGTATTGATCTATGGGTGATTCTACATTATTTCATGCTTCTAATGCAACTTTTCCTCAAGTAAAAATGAGATATTTATTGTTAATACTGACAGATCAATTTAAAATGGACATTAGAAAAGGGAAATTTGGAATGCAGCATTTGTTATTTCAATGTTTACAGAAAGCCAAAATTGTTTGTGTATTTATGCAATCTAATATTAAATTCTATTTATCTATCTAAATTCTATTAAATTAAGTGACTTTTATTATTTTTTACCTGATATATGTATATTGCACAAATGTAAGATCACCCACTAGTGTGTTAAAAATACAAACATTTAATGAAAATGTGTACAGCAACACATTTTAAAGTGGTTAACATATCCTATTAAAGTTTGCCATTACGGGAAGTATTGCTTAGATGTTACCAAACTCTGCTGCTATCACAGCAAATTATTAGGAGTTTCACTACTAGGAATGTGTGAACATTGACTGGTTTTTTGTGAGGTGGTAATACCCTAGTCGGCTGCGTACTACCTGTGCTGTAATGCACACTATCTCTCTTAAAACATAGTTGTTTCTTCACATTAGTTCAAATTTTGTCTGTCTTTGTGTGAGAATGTATCAGGATGATTGACTCCTGTTGGAGAACTTCCCCCATTAAATATAAAGGTTACGTCGAAAATAACTTCGTATATGAAAGTATTTTTCTAAGGCTGAAATTAATTAAGGGAAAATTTACAAACTTTGGTGTTATGATCTCTAAATACTTCTTTTTTCTGGTGACATTTCAGTTCAGAATATCAACTACTTTGGTGTTTACACAAGTTTCATTTTCTAAAATAAGCTTGTTTTTATTTTTCCCATGCATTTAACACAGTCAACAAATGTTCACTGACAAACTGTAGTGGATTTGGAGACAGATTGCATTCGGCATCTGCACTGTCTCAGATACAACATAATATGCTAAGTGGATATTGAGTCAGTGTCAGATTTTGAAATTTTCATCTGTTGTCAGTATAGTATATTTATATAAAAATTTCTTGCTTGTTTGTTTTATATAATGGTAAAGTGCCACATAGCACAGAAAAAGAGTAAAGTCTGTTATTGTTTATGTAGAAATGTCTTTGATGACCAATTATGTACAGAAGTTGAAATACGGCTTTAGCTTTATGCATGAGTGATTTTCGTAGGTACATAAAACTTACAAATAAATATTGACAAACACACTATGATGAATTTGACTTTGAATAGGAAGCAACGATGTGAATTGGTACTTTTCAGGGTTCCTTACCTCAAAACGAAACTTTACAGCACATGTGGGCAACACCCGGCCCGCGGGCCGGGTCCGGCCGGCTGTAAGGTTTGATCGGCCTGGGAGACATTTTGAATAAAACCCAATAAAAAAAAAATTAAGTACACTACTTATATATACTCACGGAATCGACTTATATATATGCACTACTTTTAAACAAGGCCCGCGAACGTATTTGCATGCTAAAGCTTGGCCCACAACATGTCAAAGGTTGCCCATACCTGCCTTACAGGATTACTTTGTAGTTAGCTTGTATGTTCATAAATCACCAATAAATTGACTGGGATTCTATTTAAAGAATATGTCCATATCATCTGACGAGCTTGGTGGCTCAGTCGTGAATGGCGTGACTTTGACACCAACGCTCGTGGGTTCGATTCCCACACAAGGCAAACATTTATGTGCATGAACATGGCTGTTTGTCTTGGTCTGGATGTTTTAAGAGAGGTAGGGTGCATCAAAGCAGCCCGTCTGGGGAAGTACCCTCCACCTCACAGAAACACGCAGCCAAATAACAACTCCCTAGAGGGTTGTTGCGTTCCTGCGTGTGAGTGAGGTCACCAGTAAGCTCAGGCTCCCAAGGAGTTGCTGTGTAAGCAGCAGAGGAGGCATCGCGCGAGTGATAATTAATATATCGCAAGCGTTAATAGGCTACGGTACTCGCTTTACATCAGGTGGGCCGTATGCTTGTATGTCTCCCGACATAGTATAAAAAAAAATCATCACCCCCAAGTCCCCTAGGGTAGGGTAGGCAGAGAGAACCAAGCATCACACGTCTCGCTCCTTACACACCTCATTCGATTTTTCAATATTCGTAGATATTTCGTGCACGCTCACCGTGTGTAGGGAGCCTAAAAACAAGACTAATTTGTTCTTGTAAAGGAATCGTAAAGGATTTATTCTTACAAGTCATCGTTAGTTCAGCTAAGTAGCAAGTAAATGTCAAGTACCTAAACATTTTAAATTCGTAACATACGATCATTTGTCATTTAAGTATGTCATAACATTGCAAACACAATTGCCTTGAAGCCAATCAAAATAATATAAATTTATTGACATTATTATTTTTCTTATTTCAGTAGTAAGGTAATTGCGTAATTTTATTGTCATACAACATTCATTGTAAACAGTTTCAGTCTCTGATTGGGTACATAACCTGGTCGTGTAAAGTAGGAGGTTCCGGTGTTTCTTCACAAACATACACATCTCAAATATATAAATATTAGAGAAAGGATGAATTCATTTTTTTTTAAATAAAGAGTTGTTGTGACCTTCGCAGTCTGCTCCGAAAATAACCCTAACGTATTGTATTAAAATATAAAAGTTTTTGTTTCGCTATCGAGGTTGTCTAAATGACCAGGTCATAACATAGTGTGGATGATACGTGTCCATGATATCCAATAGCGCAGTTTCTCTGGAGTAAATTTCGTTTGCGAAAAGCATATGCGAGCAAAATACGAGTAAAAGGGTATACTTTGGTGCAAATTAATATGTTCTTTCCAGTTAACGTTATTGTCGATTGTTAGTTACCCCTAGAAATAAATTAGAATTTACTTGTTTTAGATGTATATTCTTGTAGTGCACTTCAATTTGAGTGGCTAAGATGTTATATGGTTGGAAATTTATCACATATATATTTTCTATATTTAACTTGGAATTATTTTGTTTTAACCACTCATCAGAAGCTTCGTCTGCATGCATCTATATTATTACATTTGACCAGGGCTTGGAACCGGTTTCGAAAATACCGGTAAATAAAGGTTTTACCGGTTTTTAGAAAAGGTTTCGTTCGGAGTGTGTCCTAAATGAGAGCGCTACGTAAAACCTTAAAAAACCGATTTAACACACGTGTCGCGCGAGCAGCTTACGATTTGCTTGCTTTAATTCTAATTGGAACAAATTGGTGCCTACGTAAACTCATAAAGAAAGGTAGCAACCTTGCAACACATAGATTGTCTTTGTGGTTTCGTAGCTTTTAATTTTTAAGTAAATTTTAAAGGTCGTCAAGGTCTCGGCAAATATGATGTCGAAAAGAGCGAAATGAAAACCTTATAAAACCGGTTAATTGATTCAAAACCTCATTGATTTCGCTCCTTAAAAATACCGGTTACTTTAAGGTTCAGGTAGAGCCAAACCTAAACAAAACGCTCCCAATGTACTTGTGCTGATTTAGGTTTGAAAATTAACCGGTAAACAAGCCCTGCATTTGACTAATGAAGTAAGTATCGTTGACGAATAAAATGCAGTCATTTTCTAGTGCTTGTGGTATGTCGTTGATATAAATAATAATAAATAAGGTGCTAATAAATAAATACAAGCGTTTCGCCGCAGATATTGCGCGTCTCGACGTTGTCGTTTGCGTTGGAATCAGCACCACGTTGTACATAGTGAGCTTTGCCTTCTTGCTCCAGTTTTTGATGAACTGATGGATCATACATCATCGCAGGCACAGTCCATACGTGATCCCTCGACTTTGTACAGGGGTACAATGACTACGCCTCCCTAATGCGTTGGATCTTTCGGGTGCTTCAACATACTTTGCGAAGGAACCAGCAAGGATCCCGGACGCCAGCGGGCCTAGTTTGATCATATCAGCTGCAACCATATCTTTCCATTTTTCAGATTTCGTATCAATCAATTAATCTCATCCATAGTAATGTCCTCTTCAGACGCAAACACACTCGCAGTGCCAGCGTCCTGGATAATATCATATATTTCCCCAAAATTGTCACTCTACCATTATAACACTTCTTGAATATTAGCAAGAATTTCACCAAAGCGAGTTTGTTATTCGCCTCGAAGCTTTACCTCAGCTTCTTTTCCTCATTCAGAATTATTCTTTCACGCTTCACTTTCACCAAAGCTTTGGTTTCGTTCGTTTCGACATTGTGATGTGCAGTTTTGTTACGATTCTGCTAAGTCTTTTCCAAAGTGATAAGAGAGTTGTTATCTTCGTCTTACTGAATGAGATAACTAGAAAGAACGCAAGGAGATACTGCGATGGCAAGCACTACACAGCTGAGAACGCGTGATCCTTATATTGCTACCGTTTCTAATAATTGTGTGTGAATTCTTAAAACCTTGTATGTATGTATATCTTCACGCCACGTCCCTTGCGGGGTAGGCGTAAAAAGTTTCCTTCTTAAAACCTTCTCATTAAATTAATGATGTATGTTATTAAATGTCACTTAATGCCCAATTAACTTCACACCGTGTTATGTTTACATCACAGATAAGACAAGAGCATGTGAGTAATGAACGTTTGGCATAATTTTACATCTGTTTTTAATAGTTTGGCGATCTACTCCAATTCAGTTACAATACTCCAGTACAGTAATATTTCTTGATTCCTGCATTTATCAATCTAAAACTTACAAGTTATACAGGCAACCATATACCTGTATATGTAAGGAAATATTATGCGAGAGTTCACATTTGCGAGTAAAACGCTCTCAGATAAATCGCTGTGACAAACTGGCGGACAGACAGACTCGTGATTGATATTATTATGTACAAAACCCTCAAATAAATGTGAGCATATGGTGTTTTAAGTATGCAAGCAAGGACAATACTCTTCCTATGGGTCATTATCAGGATAGATAAGACTTATCAGATAATTTAACCATTTTTATCTATAATTTATGTATTTGTCGACTATATAAATTTACCACAGTATCACTCACACAAACAAACATTCTTGTTAGGGTTCTGTACGGCAATCGGTGAAAACGGACACTTATTGTACGATTTCGTTGTCTGTTTATCTATAAAGACCTTTTTCTCAGGAACGGGTGGAGGAATTAGTTGAAATTAATACCAAATTTGAAGGCAGATATTTTTGACGTTATATAAACGCTGACTTGTTTATAACTAAGTGACTTCCCTCACAAGGGGCGTATCGTTTTCTATTCCGTGTCAACATTTTCAAACAAATAACCAGATTTGTGGACAAATATATTCATTGTGCACTGGCGAGGTCATTCTAAGCGAACGGCTACTAAATAATAGATAGATTAGAATATTCTTTATTGCATCAGAGCTGTGATAGCTCAGTAGATAAAAACCGGCATATTGACTAACAGTTCCCCGGGTCGAATCCTGACATGTACAGCTAAGTGCAGCTCAAGCTTTACTCTTTGACCTTTCTTATGCCGTTCGTATTAAGAGTTGCAATCGGACTTCGCGTGTAAAGCGTGATCTGCTCTTAGCTGTACCAATAAATTAGTGTTCTCGGATTTATGTATGTATTTGCAATTCTTACTTGCTCGGCAGTGAAGAAAAACATCGTGAGGAAACCCGCGCATCCAAGAAATTATATTTCGAATAATGTGTAATCTTACCTAAGAAATGTCTGATTTTCCCTCTGGGTTGTGAAGATCTGATGGCCATGTAAATATCCGTATCTTCGCCAAATCCTTAGGTTTACGTAGCAGAGTCCGCCAATCCTAATGAATTAGGAAACGGGATAACGCTAAAAAGAAGGAGTGTAAAAAAATCAAGCTACTAAGTCAACGCAATTAAAACAATACAATTATTTATATTTTATTTGCAATTTGATCTAACCTGCTTCGTGTGCTTCCGCCACCAATTAGTTCACGCGGCCTAGCGCCGGCCGGCATTCTCCCACTACCATTAGTAGATAATCGTTAGAATAATATGCTACAAGTATTGTAGCATGTTATTCTAACGATTAACGTCTACAGCGCCTGAGGATGACGAAACACGTGCCGCAGCGACGACCAGGCCAGTCGTGGCAGCGACGGTGGTATACAAAAATATTGTATAACTGTCTACTAATTCTGTATAACGGTGGTATACAAAAAATATTGTATAGCTGTCTACTAATTCTGTATAGATACTATACACAATTGCAATTGGAAGAACGGTCTTCGTAATAATGGTGTTTAAGCTGGGTCTTTACCACAAAGACTTACTTCCGTAGCTTTAATGCTTAATTCAATGTCTTTGTGCATCTAGATATTCTCGAATAAATTGGTGGAAGGAAAATAGAAAATCGGTATATCTACTACCCTAGTTTAGTAGTATTGTTTTAGTAAAAATACATAAAACTGCTCTAAAATTTTTCATGTTTATGAATGCTTTTGTTAAAAGTTTTAAATATATTGAGCTAGGATGGTCCTTGATATTTGCCGTAAAACTTTTACTATACAGCAATCTCACTAAAGAGTCTGTGCAAAGTATATTTATTTGACAGGTTTTCGTGTATAGGCGAAAACTGTCTCTCGACATTGACATCGCTGTTATCAGAATCCATTACCAATAAAATAGTATTCTACAAAAAGCATATTAAACAACACAAAGTTCGAACACAAAATGTATCTCGAATACCGCGAAATGAAAGTGTCACCTGTCAGTAACTTTTAGTTTTATTAGATCGCTTTGTGAGCAGGCTAAAGGCATAAGGTCTTTCAGCCTCATCTTAAGTTTCTGCGCTCAGTCAGACTCAAACAGACAGTTTTCAAAATTGTGTTAAAAATTGTTTTGGTAATTTTAAGGCAATAGATACAAATAATGCAAAATATGTAGATCTATCTACATACATTTTTCTGGTTAAATAAATCTCCAAATCTCGACGAGCTCGGTGGCGGAGATGTTAGCAGTACTTTACCACGCTCGCTGCTTCAATTCCTAAGCACGTCTGTTTGTCTTGGGCAACGTGTTTTCAAGAGAGGTAGGGCGCATCAAAGCAGCCCGACTGGGGAAATATATTGAATACATCGACATCATTGTTGTACCAATATTTATTGTATTTATTGTAATACCTAATTGAACATTTGAAAAGCGAAATATTATGGCAAGTTTCTTTCGACATTTCTTCTTCACCAATGATCATTTCCGAAATGCTAGCATATTAAAAAAGAAAAATAGTAACGTAAGAGAATGTAATAAGATAAAATAAGATTGTATTTCAATAAATGTAAGATGTGTCTAAGTGAACGCGAGGGCTCAATGGCGTATAGAGAATTTTTATTTTCATCTTTATACCTCCACCTGACAGAAAACCGCAGCCAATTTACAACTTCGTAGCGGGTTACTGTGTTCCTGCCAGTGAATGATATTACCAATAATCTCCTAAGGAGTTACACGTAAGGTGCTACACGCGAGTGATGCTTCCTGTATCGCTAGCGTTCATATAGGCTATATACGTTAACCACTTTACATCAGGTGGGCAGTATGTTTGTGTGGCTCGCGACGTTGTATTGAAAAAATGGCGTTTGTTTGGATGCTTTTAAATAATTAGCATGAATATAATTAGTGTGGCACGTCCTTAAACGTAATGCAAGGAAGTATACTGAGAGGCAGAATGTGTTATTGATTGCCGCAAAGTAGTTCTTGATGTCGGCCGATCCTTGCGTGTTCGATAAAATCTCGCCTCGCCAATTGTGACTGATCACGGGGATATTTTTAAGTTGCAGTTACGCTTCTTGTCATTTATTATAGAAGACGTGTGTATTATCATGGGTGGAGAATAAAATAGGTGAGTGTATGTGCGTGTTTTTTTTTTTATTTGCCTGCATATGAAGATTCTGGCAACTCCCACAGTTGTCACAATCTTTCGAAGCCATTGCACAGACGCTCCATGTACGAGTTAAAATTTCTAGATATAGCGATAAGGGCAGTGCGTTGTTACTTCTGATTGTTAGGTGATATCAGCCAGTCAAATTCGTTCTACACCTACAATTTTTGTATAAAATGTAATAAAAACCATGTTTAGAAATATTTTGACGAACTTGGTGGCACACTGGTCAGTGACGCTGCTATGGCACGAACGCTCGTGGGTTCAATTCCCACACAGGACAAACATTTATGTGCATGAACATGTCTGTCTTGGTCCGGGCGATTTTAAGAGAGGTACGGCGCATTAAAGTCTGCGGAAGTACCTCCCTGGAGGGTTGTTGTGTTCCTGCGTGTGAGCGAGGTCACCAGCAAGTTTCTAAGGAATTGCTGTGTTAGCAGCAGAGTTGCCATTGCGCGAGTGGTACTAAATGCATTGCAAGCGTTCATAGACTACGGTAACCACTTTACATTAGGTGGGCCGTATGCTTGTATGCCTCACGACGTCGTATGAAAAAAGAATAGTATATAAACTATACACGTAAGAATAAAAATAATAGTAAGAAAAGAATAAAAAGCTATAATTTCAAAACATGGTACAACATTAAAAATATGGTTTGTCTGAAATTATGGTGAACATGATAGGGATAATTTGATTGATACAAACAAGTTTTTACATGTGAGCCAGAAATCGAAAAAATATCATTCCACATCAAAAAATGATCAGCTGCAGTATGGAGACATTGATCCTGTTTTCACGGTTTAAAGCCGGCGCCATTATAGTTTACATGAATAGACTCACTCGCCATATTTATTTCTCCATCTATTTGACCATAATTTTTAGAACACTACTACATTATCATTACAAGTCCCTTGTGGGGTAAGCAGAGAGATCCGAGCGCCATATGACTCGATCTGTACACACCTCAATCGCTTCATTAACATACTATTCTGTGTAAAAAGTATCGGGAATATGTCAATAAAAAGACCCGCGTAAAAGAGGTCGTTCTAATTTTTTTACTGCATGTTGGTAGCACTGTACTGATTTAGCGCGCAAAATTTGAGCGGGATCTGTCATTTAATTTGTTTTAAACTACACTTTTTGTTGGTCATAGTTTTGAGTCCTCGGCGATTTTTACAATGGAAAATATTGTTGAACAAAGAGTGTGCCTTAAATTTTGTGTTTCAAATGATATTTCATGTGGTGAATCACTAAAAATGTTGCGAAATACCTACGGCGAATCGTGTATATCGAAAACAAGGGCTTATGAATGGTATAAGGCTTTTAAAGAAGGCCGAGAAGTAGTAGTAGACTTGCCTCGTTCTGGTAGACCTTCAACCGCTACGACCAGAGAAAACATCGACAGAATCAAGAAGCTAGTGCTCGAAAATCGACGTATGAGTCTGAGAGAGTTGGCTAGTGAGGTGAACATATCTTTTAAGTCCGTCCACAACATTCTCATTGACATTTTAGGCATGAAACGCGTCGCCGCTCGACTAGTTCCAAAAGAGCTCAATTTTGTTCAAAAAGCGCAGCGAAAGCATGTCGCTGAAGACATGGTTTCCCGAGCTTCTACGGATCCGACCTTTATGAAACGTATAATAACTGGCGACGAGACATGGGTTTATGAGTACGACATGCAAACAAGCCAACAGTCTTCAGAATGGCGTCTCGAAAACGAGCCGAAACCCAAAAAACCGCGGCAAAGTCGCTCTAAAATCAAGGTGATGCTGACAGTTTTTTTTGACTACCGTGGTGTGGTTCACTCCGAATTCCTTCCAGAGGGAGAAACAGTGAATAAAGAATATTATTTAGGCGTCATGAAGCGTTTGCGTGAGAGTATCCGCCGAAAACGTCCAGATTTGTGGCAACACAACTCATGGATGCTGCACCATGATAATGCACCATCACACACAGCCATTATAGTGAAAGAGTTTTTAGCGAAAAATTCAACAAAAGTTCTCGACCAAGCACCGTATTCACCTGATATGGCTCCGTCTGACTTTTTTTTATTTCCCAAGTTAAAATTACCACTTCGAGGAAAACGTTTTGAGTCGATAGAAGCCATAAAAGAAAATTCTCTGAATGAGCTAAAGGCCATACCGCAAATAGCCTATGAAAAATGTATGGAAGACTGGGTGAAGCGGTGGAGATGTTGTATTGCAAGCGATGGGGCCTACTTTGAAGGCGATAAAATAAATTTAGATGAATAATTTGTATTTTTTGTTTTATTGACAAATTCCCGATACTTAGTACACAGAATGTACATAGCTCTTTTCATGCACGCTTACCGGTTCCATGGGCTTCTGACACCCGTTCTAATAACACATGACCAATATGCCGATAAGTAGTAATACGACTCTGCAGGTCTTTTGTTGATATGTGCTTACTTTTGATGTTTATAATTGATTGTAAATGACTATTTGTTGCCAAATAAAAAAAAGTAGGATAATAATAAATATTGTCGGATAAATTACACAGCGCCATCTAGCCTCAAAGTAAGCGAAGCGTGTGTTATGGGTACTAGACAATTGATAAACATACGTAAATATTATTTTTTTGTAAACACATACTTATTATACATAGATAATTATAGATAGTAGGCATATATTATATATTTGCCCTAACTTTCTCCGATTGTTTGTATCTAGAATCCAAGGAGAAGTCTGTGCCCAGAGAGAATTCCACGTCAGACTCAGAAGAAAATTCAGCAATAAAAGACTCTGACCAGCACAGCGTCGGCGATACTGATAACCAGGTATTTGATTTTATAAACCACTCTCTGATAAGCAGTTGCGGAGGCTATCTATAGTAATTTTAATTATGCAACATACTTCTGTGTATGAGTAAGGAGTCGCTGTGTTGCAAGCGTTCATAGGCTACGGTAACCGCTTTACACCAGGTGGGCTGCATGTATGACTCCCGACGTTGTAAAAAAATACTTCATTTTTTATGTCACTCAAGCGGCAAACGAACCTACCTTAGCCAATGATACGCTTGAAAAACAAGGACTTAACATAGGGAATAACGCTTGCAGCATTACCACCCTTCCGCTAAGCAGCAGTCAGGGGCTTTCTTGCTTGCTGCTAATCATTCGAGATTCATTATTTAGTTTTGATATAAGGTTGATAAAATCTGAACAGCGTCATGCTGTAGCTTAATTTTAGATGTCGTGGTCGCAGGAAAGACTGAGTCTTCCTGCGACCACGGACGCTGCAAAGCGTTCGAAACGTCAGGTTTCAACAAAATAAATAAAACACGCGATACTTCCGTTAAAAATAGTTTAATTTCAACGTAAAAGGTAATATTGTTATTACCTTTTCCTCCATCGTACCCTTTCGTACCTTCGTTATCATCGCACTGGACCACAACCACGAGCTAGTGAGCTTGGCGATGACCCTATAAGTGATTGTGATCCTCCACTTCACTACGTGTTATCAATTCCTCTGCCAAACAGCCTTTCTTCAGGTGTTCTAGGAATTTCACTAAAACGCGACAAAAGCTGAGGTTTGTTCCTTGACTACAATTTTCTGTTAACTAGTAACACTTTCCGAACCAAGCAATGCGTGAGAAGTCTTGCTATGTCGCTTTCATCAGAACCTCGTCTGCCTACCAGGCATGGTTGGAAATTGGTTTTGGCTTAAATAATGACTGTTGGCATTTTTATCCCTGAATCGCAAGGCTTCCGCGGGGAACAGGCCGTTGCAATTATGGCATACGGCCTACCTGTAAAATATGTTTCCGCTTTTGTTCTGTTCTATGCAAAAGATAACTATAGTTTGAATGCTTTATATCATTTCATATTTCTTGTCGTAATACGTCGAGTAGAGCTTCTCGAAATATAACAATGTCATAAAATAAAATAATAACTATATATTTGATATGACTGAATTATGGCGACGATTGTTGAAGATTTCTACCTGCTACCCGTGCGAAGCCGAAGAATAAAATTATTTCTGACTCAAATACATTATATATAGCAGCTACCTATAATCTAACCGAAAAATGTAGGTGACATTACCGGTCAAAAATATCCTAAAGTGAAGAGTTTTATTAGCGTTTTCCTTGTAATTCTAGAGCTATTTATAAACAATGTTACTTAGATAGTTGAAGCCCTACAGATTACAGCTTGTTTTATATGTGCACAACTAAAATAATATTAAAACCAAACTCCATATAACAATGAGCATTCTCCTTTCATAATATTACGCCATCGTAATCAATACAGACTGTGTGATACCACAATAACAGGCAATGACTCATAAATCGAACAATATACATGTACCTACATGTATTATTCTCATGTGAAGATCAATGCCTAGTTTTACTCAAGGTCCGCCAACCTTGATATTGAGTCACGGAATAAGGCGCTTATGTTTAAAGTGCATAAACCCCTATTATAAATTAGTATGTATTAGACATACTACAAAGAAAAACGTAATTTGTTTGTTTGGAAATAAACTGAGAAGTAGTAAGTATGTAAGGACCGAATCACGTAGCGCTCAGTTCTCACTATCTACACCGCAAGGGACTCAGCGTGAAGGTATAGATAGATAGAAATAAAATGGTTGAAATTCTCGCCAAATCCTTAGCCTTAGTCCCCGACAATCCTAATGGTTTACAAACAGATTAACGTTAGGAAAAGAGATAGACGGATAGAGAGAAATGCTTTGGTAACTGTTGTAATATATTATTATAGTTTATCTCATACTTACCTATAGGCTATTTTATATACATTTAAATAGTAAATATAATATTGGTTAAAAAATCGTGAAATCGACCTCTAAGAATTCGTAACATCACCAAATTTTTACAGTATCCATCAGACTGTGAAATCATGCCGAGTAAAAATATAATATTAAATACCAGTTCACAATTGGTGAAGATATCAAATAAAATACTTAAAACCCACGTAGTCGAATTTATAGCTTCCTCCATTTTGAAGTGGGCTAGATAATGGTAAAAAGAAAAACAGACAGTCATGGCGCAAAACTCATACTCATAGTTACAGAGATACTGTTAAAATTAGTTAAGGAAAAGAAAGGAAGGTGCAACCTCGAGACACCATACGGTCATGCAGTGTCCAAACTGGTAGTGAGATATAGCACTCGGAAGAGTGGAGCGGATAACGCTAAGAAATAGAAACTTCTTAGCGCTATCCGTTTGCTAATCCATTCGGATTGGCGGGGTCCGCTATCTAAACCTAGGGATTTAGCACAGATACTGATTTTGACATGGAACGACTGCCGTCAGGCCTCCACAATCCAGAGAGAAAATTAGACGTTTTTTATGTAAGGTTCCACGTCTTTCGAAATATAATTTGTTTTTGCCTTTTATATCATTACTAGCTTTTACCCGCGGCTTCGCTCGCATTGATAAAAAATATTTTTTTTTTAATAAAAAGTATCCTATTTTACTTCTGATATCTCCAAGAATATGTGTACAAAGGTTCATGATGATCGGTTCAGTAGTTTTCCCGTGAAAGCGTAATGCAATACATTAATAAATGTACAAAGGTGGACTTGTTCCTATAAGGAATCTTTTCCAGTCAACCTTTCAGTGTCTAATTGGAGCTTGGTAGGCGACTGGCGCGGTAGTACAACATAAACGAAATAGATCATTATAATAATAAACAAATATAAATTGAAAGTAGCTAGATAAAATAGAATATAATATATATGTATGGAGATGATAAAAAAAATCTTGGACTTTCGAGTTGCCTGGCCATGTTTTCATTGCCGTGCAAGTGATAATTACAAATTACTGTAACCGCAAACTCAACAAAATTGTTGAGTACAGTCATGTGTTCCCTATGCGTCAACTCAGGTCCTACCAAGGGGAACTAGTCTGTTTAGAGTGTCTGAACTATATGGTAGATAGGAGAGATGGGAGTGTGTATGTAGTTTTGACATTGTAGTTCGACATGGATTTATTTGCGAAAACAAAAATGCGTAAATAAACAGAAAACGAAAGGTAAAAATCTCGGAGTTGTAGAGTGTAATACTAGACAATAACAATGTTTGTACCAAGAAATCCTAAAAATATAATATAACGTATTCAACCTTATCAATTAGTAGGCTGTCACAACGTAACTCGAGAAAGATCAACTAGTATCCTGTTATATGTTTTGTAGAGCATATCGCTTTATAAAATCAGGGTTGTACCAATCTTATATCTCTGACTACTTTTCATTGAGTGACCGACCGACTTATTGATGCACTAGACGCAATACCGCGCATAGACGCAACACCGACTTATTGGTGCACTAGACGCAATAGGCACCTCTGTTTTCACGCAACACATCTCAGCACATGTCAACATGGAGACAATATGCCTTCCATTTTTTCTGGAAAATTCTATAGGTCACTCGCAAATTGATTATACACTGGGCTGCAAAGAAAACGGATCGGTAATAAAAACTTCAATATTTTATAAAATGGCTAGCTTTATGGAATTAAAACTGAACTTGTACACAATTTTATAATGCATAAAACAATATCATAAAAGAATCCAGTATATACACTTTGTTTTGAATAAAATTGTAACGAAAATTAGTATTTCTCACTACATTTCAATATTTTTGTATCAGATAAAGATTTTTTGCAATCAGATAGGTAGAGCGACTGCTTCCATAACCTAGGGAGAAAATCAGACCAAAAGAGTATCCTACGGTATACAGGGATACGCGCGTACGAAGTCACGGGATACAACTTGTATGTACATAAATCCGAAAACCCATTAATTAGATGGTACTTGCCCCTCACCAGGATTCAAACGAGGATCAGTTGATTAACAACTGGTTATAGATTCACTGCGCTATCACTGCTCCTATGTACTGGGCTATCATTGCCCTGGTACTTCTAATATTTGTTATTAAATAAACTTTATTTTAGAGTGTTTTTTTTTCATAAAGGTAGCACCAATATTTTGGAAAATATTGAGGTTTTTGTTACTAACCCGTTTTCTTTACGACCTAATGAGTATCTAATACTTCTACTGAACACAAATACATTAAAATAAATTTTAAAATACAAAAATAAATTAAAAAATCTACTACTACAACAATGCTATTACTCTGTCACTGAATACATAAACGATGAAAGTCTCAAGGACGGAGGAAGTCTCAGGAAACAGGGAATATTCTGTGGAGAGGAAAATAAACATGGAATTTAATAATGAATATGTTAACTGTTGCTGTAAATTGCAATACCCAGCTAGGGTCCATGTTTGTGAAGTTGTGGTATCTTTATTATTATCCTTTATTGCACAAAACACTATATAGATACAGATTTAAAGTATTTCGTTCGCAAAGGCGAGCTTATCTCTAGAAGAGATCTCTTCCAGCCAACCTCCAACAGTGGGATATATTGTTAGGTACGGAATAGCTGTAAGTGCCTGATAAATGTTACGTACACAGATATTTAACATACATACATATACACAAACACACATATACATATAAATATATATATATATATATATATATATATATATATACATATATATAGATACATATACATACATACACACATACACTTATTTCTGAATAGATAAATAATAATCTTTCAATTTATTTTTAAATGAGAATACAGATGGGCTTTCACGAATTCGAGTGGGTAATTTATTCCACAGCTGGGCAGCACGGTAAGTAAAGGAGTTGTAAAAAAAAACCGTTTGCGCAGCTGGGAGCAGTAGCGTCTTGGTATGGCAGGGACGACGAGAACGGGTGGTAGGGGGTAGGAGGTTGAATCGGCGGCGGAGGTACGTGGGAGCAGCAGGATTATGGAGGATCTTATAAAGAAAAGTAAGGATATGGACGTTGCGGCGGAAACGAATAGGGAGCCATTTTAATCGGTTGCGGTACTCAGTAATGTGGTCACATTTCTTAAGTCCGAAGATAAACCTAATTGCAAGATTTTGCAATCGTTCCAGTTTATTTACAAGTGTCTCACTTGCATCCAAATAGCATACATCGGCGTAGTCGAGAAGAGGTAGAAGAAGAGCATTGCTAAGCATGACTTTAGTTAAAAAGGGGAGAAAGTTCTGGAGACGCCTAAGGGAGTGAAACGAAAAGTGTATTCGTTTGCTAACCTCATTGACTTGAGCAGACCAAGATAAATTACTGTCCAGGATAAGGCCCAAGTTTTTCGATTTAGGAGTGTACGGTATCTCAGTGCCACTGTAAACAATCTTTGGCAATAAACCCAGTTTAGGCATTATCCTGCTGCTGCCGATAATCATTGACTGCGATTTTTGAGGGTTAACCAGTAGACCAAACGATGCAGCCCAGTCCTTAACAGCATCAAGATCCGAATTCAAAGATTGGACTGCTAAGCACATATCTGATGGTACAAAATGGCGGTATATTTGTAGGTCATCTGCATACAGGTGGTAGGAAGAAGAAATAGCATGAGTAATTTGATTAATAAAAATCGAGAAAAGAAGTGGAGATAATACGCCGCCCTGTGGTACACCGACTTTTAAGGTGGACCAACTTGAACAGTTGTCATCAATTTTGATGCACTGTTGTCGATCTCGGAGATATGAGTCAAACCATGAGATTGCGGTAGGAGAAACGTTAAGTGCACGAAGAGTGCCAAGTAACACATCAAAATCCACTGAATTGAAAGCACTGCTAAAGTCAAGTAATACAATAACAGTAAGTTCTTGCCTATCCATTGCATTACGTATATCTTCTGTAACATGAAGCAAGGCACTGACAGTGCTGTGCGATGGACGAAACCCCGATTGAAACGGGCTGAGTAGATCGTTTGCAGCTAAATATGAATGAAGTTGCTTGTGGACAGCGTCTTCTAAAACTTTAGAGAGAATAGGAAGAATTGATATAGGACGATACTCTGAAAGAGAAGAAGGGTTGGTAACTTTAGGATATGGAATAACGTAAGCCTTTTTCCATGCCGTCGGATAGATATTTGATGCCAGGGAGAAGTTAAGTATGTGCGTAATAACCGGCAAAATATCGTCCAAGACAAGCAATAGCATATCAAGACTCACGTTATCGCTGCCCACAGCTTTTGTTGATATCGACATTATGGTTTTCTTAACATCCTCCTCCGCAATGCTATGAAAAGAGAATGGAGTACAATTAGGTCGCAGCGTATTGGACAGTGCACGGAGGGATGACCCTTTAGTGGTGTCATCTAGAACTATAGGAGGTTCAGAGAAGTGACAGTTCAAGGCATCCAAATCATGAATTATCTTAGTCGAATTAGAGTTATTGCCCACGCCAATTGACCTCAAAAATTTCCAAACTTGTGAGGTTGATTTATTACGAAGACTTGTGTGAATATGACGACGTTTTTCATCCCTACACAACCTGTTGCAGATGTTACGTAGTTTTTTATAGTTACTGAGGTTGTCATCGGTGGGTTTTCTTTTGTATGCAGTCTTAGCTCTGTCTCTCCTCTTCATCATTTTCTTGATAGCAGGCGTGAGCCAGGGTGCCGGAAAGTGTTTTAGTCGTACGGCTTTAACAGGAGCATGAGTATCATAGATATTAGTAAGCCATCGTGTGAAGATCTCCAGTTTTGTATCTACATTATCACAAGTCCAAACCTGCGCCCAGTCTACGCGGCGCACGTCCTCCCTCAAGCGTTCCAGATCAATATTTTTAAAGTCACGCTGAAAAATAAGTTTACGTTTATGTTTTATAGAACGTATTTTATACGATAGAAAAAGAAGGTCATGATATGAAAAAGGAGCAGTAGCTTTATGTATTATTATAATTGCTACCTACTGTAAACTGACATGTGCAATAAATAAATACTCAGTTTTGAAAATATTTCAATACATGTTGTTTGTGACATAGGGATGTGTGTTTGGAAATTTATATTTGTATTCCTTCATATATTTATGTCTTTTAATTAGGTGTCTTCATTGGATAGCAGTATGCAGAATTTATCAGAGATGACGCAACCCTTAACTGCTAAACAGACGGAGCGCGAGTCGAGTCTTCCTGTTGATAACAAGAATTCAGAGTCTAGTGATGACACACACAAAAATTTAGGTAAGAAATGTTTACATAATATTGCGAAGTAAATTATCTTTTGTGGTAAAAATAATAAGAACTGTACATTTACAGCTCGTAATGAAACACCAGATAATTCAAAGGAATCAGTCAATGATAGCAATGTAATCGAAGTGGAGTCTGGTGTTGAAGCTTTAGAGGACACGTTAGATGGTTTTGGTGACCTTCCTCAGGAAACGGGGAATAATCAAAATAGAAATCCAGTAGATAGCGATCCTATCCAGCCAACACTCTGTTCACCAACACCCACAAACTTTGGGATGCCACCCAGCAAATCCAACTTGCAAGATACGCTAGAGGACAAAACAAAGAAATACTTCCTAAATTTTTCTATGTATTTCCTAACGTTTTTACTGTTTTTTAATTATATCTTATTCCCTAGATCGAATATTTGGAATGGATTCCTATTGGGATTGTGGTTCTTTTGTTTCGCTAGCAATTGTAAGCAATGGTTTCTAGATAATTACTTGAGTGACGAAACTAATAAGAGAAGTTTCTTTCAAATGAAACGTAATAATATTATACCTACAACATACACGATACCATCCGTGAAGGAGCATACGCCGTTAAAGAAATACGAGGTATGTATACGCCACATAATTCTCATATTCGCACTGTACACTCCTGAAGTACCTATGTGAATCCGATGATACCAATTTCACGTAGTAACTCAATTTACCGCTACGAGTCGGGGGGGTAAATTAGAACGAGAAGATTTTATTGGCTAGTTCGCCGGTCAACATCGCGACACTTATCGGCTTATTGGTTAAAATATTCTCCGATTGGTCAGTGGATTCGAATCACTGAGATATTTAGGCGCTGAAACACAACGTTTCTGAGCGCGGGTAGCCTTCACGCGCTGTCAAGTGGTTTATTACTTTGGGTATAGAATATTATACCAGTAAAATTTTAAATGAATAGTAGCCGTGATTTGGTTCGTGCATTATAATATTATTATTATATGTTGTGTTCAGATTTATGTACTTAGTACTAGGCATCTATCACTGAATTCATGTGTTCAGATTTATGTACATATTTGTAGACACTTGCCCGGTGGCGAAGGTTACACATGGTAAGGAAATCCGCACACCCGACAAATTATATTTCGAAAGACGTACGGCCCCTAATCTAAAATGTTCAGGCAGTCGCCCCATGTCAAAATCCTTAGGTTTAGGTAGCGGACCCCGCCAATCCTAATGGAATAGGAGACGGGATAACGCTAATAAGAAGAAGAATGTATGTCAAAAGCCAGGAGTTTTTGTTTAATGTATACCGATTATCGTATATGCTATAAATTCACTCGTAGCATTACTGACCTCTTTGTCCATATAGTTAGATACTACAAATTCTGCTTTCACAGACTAGTTTATTGTTTTTAGGGTTGGATCAACCATTATAGATATCCGGATTATGATCCTTATTTATATAACATTAACAAAACAACAACGGCCTTTATGAAGCTAGAAGGTAAGTGATTACTTTCACGATAACATTATCTAGAAAAACTTAAGTCATTGGCCTCGCGGCAGTAGAGCGGTTGCTTGTAATTCTAAGTGTTTTTGGGTGTTTCTTTTTAGGTAATGCAATAATACTGATATCGGATACCGTTTTAACGTGATGTACGTCGAAACAGACAGCCCGGCTTATAAACACACAAAAATCTGAGGAATATAAAAACATTTTGGCTATTTATATTGAATGTTGCCGTTTCGTCCGACAATATAATCGAACATGCAAGTTAATCCACGGCGGCGACAGTAGTCTGTCCATTGATGGATTTATTAATCTCGATTTCCTCCGATCGGTTCTGACTTTTATCGATTGATGACAGTCATTAATAGGTTTAAGGTATACATATATCCTATGGTATTGGTATTTTGTTTTGAGAGTAGTATGTTTTTACGCTCTTAATAAAGTGTTAGGCACACTGCATACTTGCAAGGCAGAATAGTGAGCGCGTACACCACCAGCACCAACATTAGCAAGAAAGGCTTTTAAGGCTCCATTTTAATGGGACGACGCAAGCGGTATTGGTACTACTCTGCCTTCTTTATTACTTCATTATGTATGTAATATTAAATGGAGGACAGTCAACGTTTCGTCTAGATATTGGATCGATGACTAAAAAGAATCGGCCAAACGTGGCTGGATACGGAAACTGAGGATGGCATGTTTTTGACGAGCTCGGTGACGCGACTTTGACACCAACGCTCGTGGGTTCGATTCCCACACAAGACAAACATTTGTGTGCATGAACATGTCTGTTTGTCTTGGTCTGGATGTTTAAAAAGAGGTAGGGCGCATCAAAGCAGTCCGTCTGGGGAAGTACTTCCACCTCATAGAAAACCGCAGCCAAATAACAACTCCCTAGAGGGTTGTTGTGTTTCTGCGTGAGAGTTAGGTCACCAGTAAGCTCCTAAGGAGTTGCTGTGTAAGCAGCAGAGGAGGCATCGCGCGAGCGATACTTAATATATTACAAGTGTTAATAGGCTACGGTATCTCCTTTACATTGGGCGGGCCATATGCTTCAATGTCTCTCGACGTTGTATAAAACAAATGTAGTGTAAAGCATTAGGGAAAGTCTTAATTTAGCAGGGGGTAGTACAACTGGTCATATTACAAGGGTTTCTCTAGTGCAAGACTAGAATCTAGGCGAAATAGGCGGTACAACTGTCAAGTTTCATATGTATTTATTATCTGATAATAAAAAATACTTTATTTCTATTTTATCATCAACAGGCTGCAATTTAAGGTTATCGTACACCAGAACTAAAGTTTCAAGGAAGGCGCTATGGAGCGAGAAGATAGAGAATGTGATATTTTATCAGCATAGACTGTACAACTTGACTGGTGCTAGAGTTATATTGCTGCCAAAAGGACTCGTGCGGAGAAGGTAAATATCTCTATCTATTATAAACGATGTATATGTACTAACTCCACGTTGCAAGTATAGCACAACTTGCCAGTTTTAATTAAATCAATATTTTTTTCCAATGCAATGGAAAAATTAACTTCCCCGCTTAGATGAGACCAGAACGTCGAATGCTCTTATACTCTTCTAACTGAACCTCTGAAGATTTGTATTGTGTGGGTACTTAACCGTCGTAACATATTTCTACTTGTATGGAACAAATTTATGGAGTTAACTCGTTTTCTAAGAATACATATGATCGCAGAAAGGCCCTACTCGTAGATTGTAAGCATAATCGAATCAACAATCAATAGCAATATGTCCACATTTACGTTTCTTCCTCGTTACCCGCTAATTTGGACTATGTACCGTCAAGTGTAGGGCAGTTCGGAAATGGACAAATTGGCGGTTTAATTATATTAAGGCGACACCTCGATCGTGAAGCTTTAAAATGGCTCCGCCCAATCACCCCGCGCCCCTCAATTGACACTCGACGCTCGATTTGTAAAATTTGAAATTAGCGCCTAATAGGTAACCTGGGGTCAACGTATAGTCAATGCAAACGAACAGAAAAGCTACAGAGTCGCGTCACACTTAAATAAAATTTATAATATCAATATTTAATAAAAATTATTGATTTAATTATTATTTAGCTTTATACATACTGAACCAAACATATTTATTTAAGCTAGACGGAAAACAATAGTAATAATAGTAATAAAAAACTACAGAAACGTATTCACTTTTAAAAGTTTATTGAAAGAGAAATCAATGACATCGTTTTATGTTTATATCTCTACAAGTTAACATGTCTTGGTATCTATGTTGTTCTTACTTAGGTCTCGTCCAGTGGCGCCCTCATTGAATAAAAAAACATATTATAGCATAGAAGATAAACATTATGAAATCTTATGTTGCATTTATTACGAAGATAGTAAAGTATTTTTACGTCATTAAACCAACACTCAAAATATTCCACTATCGTTGTTATAAGCAAAAGTGCTAAAAGAGGCCGTTTTTTGGCAATTATGCCTATAACAACGAAAGCAAAACATTTCAATTGTTGGTTTAATGACGTAAAAGTACGTTATTGTATTTGTAACACTCGCAACACATGACTTTATAATGTTTATCTTCCACGCTAAGATACGATATTTTATTCTTTGAGGCGCCACTGGACGGCATGTATCCCCCTTAAGAAGAATGAAACACCAGCTACATAATACAACATTGTTTATCGAGAGGCTAAAGCGGGCCATTTGTTGATTCGGACACATATGTTTAGTTAGCAGATACACCATCTAAACTGCAAACACTGGTCACAGCGATGAAAGACGACTGTATGGAGAAAGGCTTACTACTGAATGCGAAGAAAACAAAGATAATGGTATTTGAAAGAGAAGAATCCAGAACTAATGTAAGGATTACGATTGATGATGAAGTGTTGGAACAAGTGGATGAGTTTGTATATCTTGGATGCGCTTTCAGCAGGGATGGAAGGTACACCGCAGATGTGGAAAGACGAGTGAGTGCTGGGAATAGTGTGAATGGAGCGTTGGGAAAACTTCTTGGCAGTAAAATCCTGAGCCAGAAGGCACAACTCGCTATACACAATGCAGTGTTGGTCCCAACGCTAACTTATGGAAGCGAGAGTTGGGTATGGCAGAAAGAGCATGAAAGTAGAATAAACGCGGTTGAAATGCGAGCGCTGCGCAAAATTTGTGGCGTAAGGCTTGTAGACCGTATTCGTAATGATGATGTTAGAAATAGAGTTGGTCTGAAAGAGAGCGTCGGTGTTAAAATAAGAAGAGGCATGCTCCGATGGTTCGGGCATGTAGAAAGAATGCAAGATGAAAGAATGACGAAGCAGATATACAATGCAAAAGTTGAAGGATGTAGGAGCCGGGGAAGGCCAAGACTTACCTACCATGACCAAATTGGTCATGTTCTATCAGAAGGTGATGTCAGGAGCCCTAGAAACCGGCGTGCGTGCATGAGAAGAGCAATGAATGTTAAAGAAGCGAGTGAGATATGTAAGGATCGAGTCACGTGGCGCTCGGCTCTCTCTGCCTACCCCGCAAGGGATTTGGCTTGAAGTTATAGATGTTCGAGTGTCATAATGGCTGATAGCGCCGAGTAAACACAGGATTTTTTAAAATTATCAGATTGAATTAGATTGAAATTGAAATAGAAAATTGGAATTTTTTTGCAACTCCCTCCTGGTGAAGATTCACAAGTTATTTTACACAGTTAGGTATAGCTCTGGTAGGGATCCTAGCTTTTTCCCTAAATATAATACACTCTCGAATGACTAGGTATGCGCTTTCACTAACAGTCAATTTAACTTCGCGAATTTTATAAAAAAGTACAGGAAGAACTTGACGGTTAGACGGTAATTTTGCGCCTATTATTTGATAATTTACGTCTCCAACTAAGAAAATACTTGATTTATTGCTTCTCAATTCCACTGCCATCTTATAAAAGTTAAAACATTAGGTATTAATCACGAGAATAACTGACATTCAAAATTAATAGACGGTTAGGTAATTATGACGAAGTTAACGATGCTCTCTCTAAAGTTATTCATTAGTTTAGTGTTAATAATCTGCTTTTAAATGATAAAAAGACTAAAGTAATTAAGTTCTCAACACCTAATGTAAGGCAGGTGGCTACCAATGTACATGTTAATGGAACTAATTTAGCCTCTGTGGAGACAACTGTGTTCTTGGGTATAACAATTGACTCCAGACTACAAAGGGGCCCACAAATTGAAAAATTATCAGGAAAACTAAGTTCTGCAGATTATGCAGTGAAAACTATTAGACGGCTCACTGATATTGATACGGCTAGAATAGTTTATTTCAGCTACTTTCATAGTATTATGTCATATGGAATTCTTCTTTGGTGTAACTCCGCGGATATTAACACCATCTTTTTATTGCAAAAGAGAGCCATAAGAGCTATCTACAAACTTGGTCCCCGGGAGAGCCTTAGAGAAAAATTCAAAGAAATAAATATTTTAACAGTTGCATCGCAATATATCTATGAAAATCTTTTGTATGTCCATAAAAACATAGACTCATTTTGTAAAAAGAGTGATACTCATAGTATAAATACTAGATATAAGCATAATCTTGTGTTATATGCAAGCCGTCTCCACAAAACAAGTAATTATTTTATGGGGCAATGTATACGGTTCTATAACAAACTTCCCAGCAATATAAGAGATTTGTCAATAAACAAATTTAAAACTACTATTTAAGCCAAATTGTGTAGCAGGGCATATTATAAAGTATCTGACTATATTAATGATAAAAATGCCTGGGAGTGAGTCGATCCAATTATAATGTAATTAACAAAATATGTAAATTTGTTTGGATACCAAAAGAGGGATGCCTGAGTTTTTTGGCAGTATTTTTATCAGTGCTCATCTAGTCATAAACTGCACGGTAGGGAAAAAAAATGTGACGATTCCAAACAAATGTAGCCATTTTTACGGAATAAAAAGATTTTAACTTTGAATTTGAACAAATGAATACCGCGAGTACGTGCGGCACTGCCGCGCAACTTGTATGAACATGTTTCGATGTAATTCGGCACGGATTATCGTAATCCAAATAAGTTAAAAATTAATTTCCGAGTGTTTTAAAAGCAAATGAACAAAACTAAGACATATGCGTTAGAAAATAAAAACTTTGAAAAATAAGGGACACCCTAATATACATATATACAAATAGATTTTATAATCTATTCATATTTAAAAAAAACATGTGACAAATGATTTTCTTGCTGTTTCAAAACTTTAACTTCAGTATAATGACATTTATTGTATTTTACTTATGTATACTCTGTGTTTTGTATTGTTGTACGTTTCCTTGTTATTTATTAAACTCTCAAGAAGAAAGAACCAGGACCATCTCTGATGTTGCAAAATAAATCTAATCCGTACAATAGTTCAATACTAACCACAATGTATAGAATAGATGATTTTTTTGTGTTTTCAGTGTTGGTTCATAGTAAATATTATTTGTTTTCACGAGTACCATGGGTATAAGTATACTATCTATCTATATCTTCACGCTAAATCCCTCGTGAGCGCCACATGACTCGGTACTTACACACCTCGCTCGCTTCTTTAACATGAAACATACCGAGTTTTTTTAAAAACTATCAAAATATACTATTTTACTAGTAATTATTTTAATATAAAAAAAAAAAAAACCTCCACTGGTTTTCTATCTTCTGATTGGATAAATTTCCAACGTAAACTAACCTTCACCTACGTACAATGTCTAAGTCGGAGTTCGGTGAGCTTATAATGGTTACTATGAGTTTGTCGTCCCGTATGACACTTACGTTAAAGTAGCATATAAATCGAGTAGTGATTCTTCTAGTGGAATATGTTTATTTAGTAAGTTTCTCCTAAAAAACAAAACAGCAAAAATATTCTATTTTATAAGTTTTTATTTTAATACAAAGAAATAAAGAGTCTCCACTGGTTGCTATGTGCTGAGAGCGCGAACCTTATTGGTATAAATTTCCAACGTAACCTGACCTCCACCGACGTACAACTTCTAAGTCGGAGTTCGGTCAGATTATAATGGACATAATAGGAGTTTGACGTCCTATATAGGTACGCGGTCAGGCTGTGGATAATGTATACCAATTATCAAATGTTACTGTTTATTCCTGCAAAAAATAACTCTTATTTAATTAATGCAGTTTTATATAGAGTTATTAAGTAAGCAAAATTAAAAAAAAGTGAATTAAATAGCTTGGGCCAACCATACCTAGGAACTGTTCTAAAAACTAGAAATATGTCTACACAATGTTATTATAATATGTTTAATGAATATAATAATTAAAAAAAATAAATACCTTGTCTTGTTCGCCTCCGCCATTCTACGAACATTTTCTTTGTATTTTTATTCTATATATTTTCTTTTTAGTGTTCCCCATTATTACAACAGTATAATAAATATATATAAACCTATAATATTATTTACTACTTATATCTAATAATAATACACTTACGCTAAATACTATAATATTGAATATTTACAACTATTCATTATAAAAACTTCGGTGTCGCGATGTAAATGGAGCGAGCTCGAGCAGACAGTCGACATAGGTCTTACCTCGAAGCGGGCTGCAGCCGGACTGGCTGGATGTAGTTAGTCAACGCGTTTATAATCCTCATTACCGCACAATAAGGTCGAAAACACGTAGCACCCAAGACGAATGTGATCGCTTAGAAATTGTCAGAAACTTAAAATATTTTTAAAAAATTTCATGTGTCACTTATCAAAATATGCAGCAACCATATTATAAACATAGATATTACTAATAGATTTAAGTAATTTTGAAGCGTAGAAACAGAACAACTTCGTTGTAATTTCAAAAATAATGAATTTCAAGAGGTGTTTTCGAAAGTAATTATTATCGAATCAATTTTACACAATCGCGTATTTGAGCAAGCAAATTCAAGATAAAGAAATGAAGTTATTTATATTAAAATCTTAGATCCGTCAGTTTAGTCATTAGCCTATACTATTCGATGAAAGTTGGTCTAATTTTTCGATGTGTCGCCTTAATGAATAGTATGGATGTATACACATTGCTGCATATTCGTCTATTTAACGTAAAAAACTAGTGGGAGAAGTGAAGCTGTTAAATTTAAAAGCAAGCGTCCCCGTCTTCTGTATTTTCTTCCGACTTTTGCTTTGACTTTTAAAGGGCTGTACAGACTAAGGACTATCTACTAATTAGTTTTACTAATTTACTATTATTAAAAAAAATACCGTGAAATTGTAAAGGATAGTGATAGACTATAATTCTCTTTATTCTTATATAAAGTTTATTTATTTAACAGATGAGTAGAAATTACTAGTACTATTTAAGTACTTGTTTATACCTACCCATAAGTTAACTATAAGTAAATAAAGTAATCCCATAGTTAGGCCGGGAAAATAATAGACAACCTAACGTGTACAATTAGGTATTTCTATAGGCTTCATACTTTCGAACGGTATATAATCTATATATATAAAAATGAATGTTTGTATGTCCTCTATGGACTCAAAAACGGCTGGGCAGCTTTTGATGAAAATTCAGTGAATCTTCAGGTTAGCCCAGCAGGTGATCCTGTGAAGTTTGGTAACGATTAGATCACCCGTGCGAAGCTGGGTCCAGTAGCTAGTTTGTTTAATAAACGAATGATTGCAATGTTTAAAATAAGTTATTTTTGAGTTTTTATTGATTATAATCTGGCCAGGAATTTATTAGCCAACCCACTCGCAATATACTTTTTAACATATTATGAATGTACTTTAATTCATTAAACAGATGGGTGAAGTTGTTTCTTATTCGAATCCTCTACTATTTCTAAAGTGCTCTGTGTGCGTTGATGTGTCTGACACATTTACCATATTATTTTGGGGGATTCCCGCTATACTTCATTCCAGTCCAGATTATCAATATTCGCGGATATTTGATGACTTTATGACCTTGGTGTGCGTTGTGCGATACAGTTTAGAAGTAACCAATTATGAGGAGTACAAAAGTACGCTGAAGAGTTTCCCTAATCTGCAACAGCCTGAAGTAAATAGTGGACGAAACTAATTTAATTTCATTAGATTTGAACTTCAGGCGCAAAACAATTCAGTATTGGATAATACGTACTCAATTATAATTTAGTTACTTAAAGTTGTCAGCTCGGTTTGAAAGGTAGAACCTTTATTTTCGCATCACATGCGCATTTTCAAGAGAGGTAGGGCGTATCAAAGCATCCCGTCTTGGGAAGTACCTACACACTACAGGAAATCGCTGGCAAATGACTGGGTTGTTGCTTCTGCGATTGAGTGATGTCACCTGGAATCTCCTATGGAGTTGCTGTTTGAGGTGGCATCGCACGAGTGATATTTAATGTGCCGCAAGCGTTCATAGGCTATGGTAACTGTTTTACATCACGTGGGGCGTGATTGTATGCCGCCTAACATTGTACAAAAAAAATCACAACATGGCGACTAGTTGTAGAGGCAGTCAAGCTAATTTATTACCCTACCATTATGTTTCCATCTTTATGAAATATTGAAACCAGGCGATGCTTGAAACGTTCATACTCGATATGGTTATGAGGCGGTTCGCCCATGTAATTGTATATTTGACCTTAATTCACGTTTATATTTGTGGCATTGTTCCGACCAACATTAATTGCCTCCCTAGTTAATAAAATTGAGTATTTGTATGGTTTATGATGTTAACTGTTACTTCATGGGTGACGATATTTCTATACGTACGTAGCTCAAGCTAGGCAGAACCATGCGAATCTCACCTTTACTGCTACGACATAAGATGCATGCCCATCTGATGGTGTAAAGAGTGATCTGTCCTACGATACACAACGGACTGTTAACCACATTCTAAAATATTTAATTCTGGCTACAAAATACCGCACTCGAAATGTTCTGTACTCATCCAGTTTCAGGTATTTAGGCTTTTTTTGTCGATGGTTTATTTCCTTAAGAAAGCACAATGCCAAATTTCAAATTCCTCGATTCGATGGATTAAACAGGCCGTTGATACGTCAGTCTATTTCTTATTTGTATAGCAAAAGTTTTTTTTTATATACCACTAAGGTCAAAAACAAGCGTACGGCCTGCCTGATGGTAAACACCCTATGGACATTTGTAACACCAGGGGTGTAACTCTTACGTTGTCGACCCTGTAAATTTGCAACAGGTCTTTGCAAAAGTACTGCTTCACTCTATTGAGTACATTAAATTTCTTAGCCTTCGGAAATGAACTTCCCTGGCGATGTCGACTCTAAGAATCAGATATAATAAGGGGCGATTCTAGAATTACGAAGCAACTCCTTAGGAGCTTACTGTTGATCTCACTCTCGCAAGAAAACGACAACCCTTACAGGCATGTGGAGGGACCCAGTCAAGATGTTTTGCTGCGATACCTCTCAAACACCGAGACCGAGACAAACAGTCATGTCCATGCACACAAATGTTTTGACGAGTTCTGTATCGCAGTGGCGAAACGCGTTGTTACGTTACTGTGACACCGACGCTCGTGGGTTCGATTCCCACTCAGGACAAACATTTGTGTTTGTCTTGGTCTGGGTATTTTTAAGAGAGGTACGGCGCATCGAAGTGGACCGTCTTTTTTTTTTAATGGGACAGACCCACCACTCATTCCCACCACCGTGTCTCCTGTGTAGCCAGAATTAACAGCAGCGACCACCAAAAAGGCAATTAACAGTGAAGTTCATCACTGTTCATTGCCTTTTTCTTTTGCTCACGTAAAGGCGATGACACAAGTCTAAACGAAGAGAGCTTAGCCCTAAAGTTTCCATGGCCAGTTATAAATTGCGCAACTGGATGATCGACTTCTGACCACTCTTTATTTAATCTCTCTCGCTCTGTTGAAAAAAAACAGATACAAGGTCCCTTTTTTAGTAGAAGTTTCCCATCTTTCTTGCCATTCAGACAGCAAAGTTTCAAGTACATCGTCAATTGGTTTGAAAGCAGCCCATCTGGGCATGTACCTCCACCTCACAGAAAACCACAACTAACAACTCCCTAGAGGATTGTTGTGTCCCTGCGTGTGAGTGAGGTTACCAGTAAGCTCCTGAGGAGTTGCTGTGTTAACAGCAGAGGCACCACGCGAGTGATACTTAATGTATTACCAGCGTTCATAGGTTACGGTAACCACTTTACATCGGGTGGACCTTTTGCTTGTGTGCCTCCCTACGTCGTATAAAAAAAATTGCCAGTGCTAACTATTCGACCATTCGACTCGTCAAATCTGTTTTACAATATTCTAAACTTACGTAGATAGGTTACACACAGCGACACCTCAAGCTAGACCGTTTGACCTTTATACCGTTCTTATGTCCGAAAGAAATAAGAGTAAAAATGGTACTGCAAGGTACACAACTTGTCGCTTTGTATGTATGAACTTAGTTTTTTCACGCCTAACCTACTAAATTTACACACTGTCCATTTTATAATTAAACATTTGACAGGTAATAATTTTAACGATTCAGAAAGAGACAGGTACCTATCAAGTGTTGCGTATTTCATAAATCCGAAAGAGATATAATAATCTGTCAAAAATTGCTTAATAAAATGGACCCAGTATAGCATAGGGATTGTTCAAACTTTGGGGTAGTACACGTTTTTCTGTATAAGTTATTAGGTTATTACATCTTTTTATTACGTTTTTTTTTTACGCCCTGCGTAAACGTTGACCCACAAAAGAAGGACTAACCCATCCCCGAGTGTGCGTTAGTCATTATTGTTTCTTACCACCTTGGGACTGCCTTTAGCCGGGAAGGCTTTAAAGGCTTCGTTGGAAGCGATCGCTCCTGGGGCACAGTGTCGTACGCAAATTGCGTAAAATAACGTACATAGGTATATGTTATCACTCAATTATATACCTAGTAGGTTTTACGACAACACGTATGTACGCAAATGGTTTTTTTATGGCGAAGACGCAGTATTATAACGATCGGACGGATTTATTTCCTTATTACCGTTTTCATGCAAATATTTATTGAGTAAATTTATTGATAAAAATACCTGTACTGGCAAGTTTCTTTGGTAAATTTCGAAATGTTTGTAAATTGAAAAAGAACTATGATTATATTATACAATTAGATTTTACATTAAAAAAAAGACCGGCTAAGTGCGAGTGGGACTCGCGCACTAAGGGTTACGTACCATTATCTATAAAAACGGCAAAAGTTAAGTTTTATTAAGACTGCATTACTTCATCAAAAAATAAATGTATATTTATTGGTAACAGAAATTATGGCCGGACTAGGTATATTATTATTATAATTCTCACCAAGTATTGCACTCTTCTTGCATAACCTGCCCATCTTGGTAGCTTCTCCCGCCGTGATGGCAAGGGCACTGGGATGCAACGACGCATTGTTTCGATGTCGTATCGAGAACGTAGCCTTTCTTGCATTGACAGCCTGGTCGACATTCCTCTGAAGTCTTTGATGGTGGAAGGTGCATATTCTGAACGAAAAATATAACTACTAAGACATCATTGATAATAAGGTTAATTGTAATTGGCGTAGAAAATAGTAGCTGCGCGTTCTACTTTGCTTTTTCAATTCACTGATTTTTAGCATTTTAATACCTCAATCAATAGCAAGACCCTAAATTGATTAAAATGACCCACCTCACCTCCACACATCCCTCACTATCACATACATCTTCTCACATCACGAATGCACATTCGTGAGAGGAGCTCACTAATTCTCACTCACAGCACACACACACCACAATATAATCACACACACCCTTAAATACTTATTTTATTTAATTATTTATTTTTAAAGTGAATATTATAATTCAATATTCTGTGAATATTTTAAACCTGTTGCCGTAATCAATATCGAGCAAAAACGAGCAAAAACACGTTTGTTGTATGGGAGAGCCCTTAAATATTTATTTATTCTGTTTTTTAGTATTAGTTCTTATAGCAGCAAGAGAAATACATCATCTGTGAAAATTTCAACTGTCTAACTATCACGGTTCATGAGATACAGCCTGGTGACAGACGGACGGACGGACAGCGGAGTCTCAGTAATAGGGTCCGTTTTACCCTTTGGGTACGGAACCCTAAAAATCGTCGTTTGAATCACGATCACGAAAGACATAACAGTGATTTAATAGTTTAATTACATTTTTTTTATGAATTATCTATCATGTTATCGTTGACAAGCTCCGTGGCGCAGTTGTTAATAAAGCTAATTTGATACCTATGCTCGCGGGTTCGATTCCCACACAGGACAAACATTAGTGTGCATGAACATGTCTGTTTTCTCTGGGTGTATTAGGGAGGTGCATCTAAGCAGCCTGTCTGGAGAAGTACCTTCACCTCACAGAAAACCGTAACCAAATAACAACTCCCTCGAGGGTTGTTCTATTGCTACTTGTGAGGTCACCAGTGAGCTCCTAAAGAGTTGCTGTATCAGACAGCAGCAGAGTGTACTTAATGTATTGCAAGTGTCCATAGGCTATGGTGACCGCTTTAAATCAGTCGCGCCGTGGGCAACATTGTATAAAAAGCGTTTGGCAATACAACTAGTTTTTAGGGTTCCGTACCCAAAGGGTAAAACGGAACCCTATTACTGAGGCTCCGCTGTCCGTCCGTCCGTCCGTCCGTCCGTCTGTCTGTCACCAGGCTGTATCTCATGAACCGTGCTAGTTAGATAGTTGAAATTTTCACAGATGATGTATTTCTGTTGCCGCTATAACAACAAATACTAAAAAATAGAATAAAATAAATATTTAAGGGGGCTCCCATACAACAAACGTGATTTTTTTGCGGTTTTTATAGATAATGGTACGGAACGCTTCGTGCGCGAGTCTGACTCGCACTTGGCCGATTTTTTAGTTTATTTTGTATTATACCTTATTCATGTATGCGATGGCGTCTAAAAATATAAAAAATAAAAAACCGCAGTCAAATAAGAACTCCCTGGAGGTTGTGTTCCTGCGAGTGATTGGTGTTACTATTGAACTCTAAGAGCAACGCAACTTAAATTGCGGGGCTGGCAAGGCAGGAGTGATTCTTCTTATATTGCAAGCGTTCAAAGGCTATGGTAACCGTCTTACATCCTGTTTGCTGTATGCTTGTTGGCTTCTCGACTCTGTACATGTATATAAAATATGAACATAAACTTCCGTTAGTTGTAGTAAATTTTGCCATATTTTTTCATAGCTAGCTTCGGAAGTTTTCGTTCGCTCGTATCCAGCTATCCAGTAGGAACCGCTTTTTCTACTTTCTTTTTTCCCTCGGCTTCTAAGGATATTATCGTGATGTTGAGTAGCCTATAACCTTCCTCAAGAATAGGGCTGTCAAATGTAAAGGATTTTTTAAATCCAACTGGTAGGTCCAGAGATTAACGCGCTCAAACAAACAAACCCTTCCGTTTTATATATCATAACCAGATTCTCATTCGGGTAAGGTACTTATATGTAGCTGGCTACGGGCGAGAGACGTCAGGCCTGAGCACCCTTACTAAATGTGATCGCCGTTAGGGTTGTCTTGCCGCCACTGGGGCAGCAGCCTTGATTCTCGAGCACGGTAATCGTTGAACCGGTCACAATTAGGTTAAGGACCGTGCTGCGCTGCTGCTATGCTGTGCATGCGCAGCTATCAAATGTACTTGGACGTAATCCGATATATAGAACGGACTTTTGGAAGTAAAACTTCTTTACGCATGCTTGATTTAGGGAGTAACCTGGCGAATGCGTGACGAGAGCGTTACGAAAAGTGTGATGTGAGAGGGAGATATACGTTAGTGAGAGCTAAAGAAGTTTTACATCAGTCGTGTGGTCTCAAGCACACTCGTTTTTTTTTATATACGTGTCGGAGAATTCTCGAAAAATATGTCTTTAGTCGAGACGGGAAAAAAATCTCAACGCGTCGAGAATTTGAGAAATCAATTCCGTCCTAGGTAACTAATACCTTAACTAATCATTTTATAAAAAGCCTATTTTATAAGGAAAATGCCTTGCATTACAATTTGATTTCTTTCTTGATTATTTTAAATAAAAGTGAAAGTTAATTATGATTTGTTTAATCGAAAGACTTTGATGTTATTAACATTATAATTTCTAAATATACATATAAGACATTTTTAGTCGAACTTGGTACCAAAGTTTGTTTTGTTAAACAAGATTTTGCAGTTATTTAAATACGTAGTAATTTTGTTGATTTCATTTTACTAATTATTTTTTATTTAATTCAGGACTATAATACATTTGGGAACTGATAGGGGCCCAATAATTATAAAAAAAGTTAAGCACTACCCTACGCTTTACTTTTTATATAGACCTGCCGAGTGTAATTTGTTTAAGTTATTGTTTATTGTTGATTTGTTTATTAATAAGTGCAATTTATGGTAACTAAAATTTACCAATTGATTTAATTGATCTCATCGATCAGTTAACATTTTAATGAGCAATTAATTTGAAAATAAATCGTATTATATTAAAAATTTCTCGAGATTCTCGAGAAATCTTGGTCGAGAATTCTCGTACTCGAGAAATAAAAAGGTCGAGATTCCAGAAATCCTAGTAATTTAATTACCTACTGATAAGGTACTAACTAAGCCCTGTTACTAGTATCAAATTCACTGCCCGTCCGAACTGTAATAATAGGTAGATAGACACAATTTTCGCAGAGTATTACTGTGCTCGCTATAAAAGAAAACGATAAATTAAAATCCCCATACAAGAAACATGCTTTTTTTCTATGGTATGTAAGTCGCACCTGGCTGTTTTCTAAGGCTTTGCGCGTTGTTAATGTCCTTAATTACTACACAGACACAGCACTTTCGTGCGCGACGAATGCATGTTTATTTGTTCGGTGTCGAACTAATAATCAATCACTGAGAGCGGGTTGACGTGCCGGCTTAACGGAAAAGCCTGTGTAGAGTGTACGAAATTTTAATATTTAAATTCTGGCTTCACTTGAATACGTGATATTTTTATGTGGATCTGGTCTGGTGTTATCACGTCCGAATACCACGTAGGTATATGATAATAGATAACGGTAATTTAATAATAAATATGAATCAATTGCCATGCGTTAGCCTCGCAAAACTCGAGAATGATCGATTTGATTTTTTTGGAATGATCAACATATTACCGAGAAGGTATAGAAAGGAAAAAAACGGGCGTAGTCGCGGGTACCAGTTAGCTTAATAATAAATGAAACCACTGGTACTTCCCCTATCAAACTTCAAATTGAGCGAGTAATATCTCTACCTTTATCATTTTTTACCAAAACTTTCTTCGCTAACCTGCGCTGTACAAGTGCGGTAGGGACATGCACATTGGCTAGAACAGCCATATTCGAAACGGATTCGAAAAGTTATCACTCAGATTACATACATTTTGAGTGCAAACTTTCCGATTCAATTGGTGTTTCGGGGCAATGTGAATATGTCTAAATGTGAGGTTAGTCGAACGCTTCTGTTATTATCAGATGTTACACATAATTAACATTAATTTTATCCCCTTATTTATTATTTTTATACATATCCACACTTCTTCTTATTCGCGTTATTCAGTTTCCTAATCCATTTGGTCCATTACCTAAGCGTAAGGATTTGGCGAAACCACGAATTTTTACATAGAGTGACTGCTGTCAAAACACAACCCATAGAGAAAATCAGATCTATCTTAGTTTAGTCACACGTCTTCCAAAATATAATTAAGTACATCTTTCCAAAAACACGAATTTAGTGGTACATGCCCCCGCCAGGATTCGAACATGTCCATATATGCGCTTCAATCGAACAGCTCAATATAAACAGTTATCATTTTTCAGTTTCAAGTTTTTTTTGGCAAATGTCTGCTAACATCGGTTAGACGTGAAAAGAAATCGTCTCGTCCATGAATGAACGAACCCATGGAGGGCCGATGAGACAGTTATCGCGTAGTAACTCAATTCACCGCTACAGGTCGGAGGGCAAAGTAGTAGAGTAATCGTGCATCTCTTATTGGATAGTTAGGAATCAATATCGCGGCTCTTATCGGTTTATTAGTTAAAATGTTCTGGTTTTCGTCAACTCCCTACATATTTAGGCGCTAAAACACAATGTTTTGTGAGCGCGGGATGCCTTGCGCATGCTCAGTCAAGCGGTTTATGGGTTTGCGGTCTCGTCCGATGGTTTAGATTTTGTTTAGTTGTTTTGTTTGATTTTTACTAGAAATAGTAACTAATTAACAAAATTAATAAATTTTTGTGTTAATTAGTTTCATCCCTAGCTTCAAGTATCTGTTTATATCTTTACGTAAAGTCCCTTGTGGGGTAGGTCCCTTAAGCAGTCAGAACCCGTTATATACGTTTTCCCATACATTTCGCGGTCGTATACGACCACCCGGGTTTCGAAGGCCTAATAGTGATAACTAAATCAGTGTATTTACATAAAGTGAGTAATATTTGTCCTTTAAATTCTATAATATTCGTTGACACTGGTTGTGATGACTACATACATGTACAGTTGTTGACTAATCTTTATGTTTGTCATTCTATTTTACTGGCGTTTGACACATATACAATTTGTGGTCTACAGCTGTCACACCGAAAGCATAAATTCGTCGTGCCTTTTGTTTTGTGTAGTAATTATAGGCATTAATAGTTTATTCATAATTATAATAATATGCATATATATTTTTTGTAAACCTGATGTATTGTTGTATATTCTTGACCTCTGTCATGTTTGTACTCAAGAATTTAAGTAAATAAACGCAATTTGTTTGAATGTGCGATTCGTTTTATATATGTATGTCACAAACAGTAAACCACTTGATGCACATGAAGCACCCCGTGCTCACAATAATGTTTTATTTGCCAAATATCTCTGCGATTCGATTCTACTGACCAATGAAAGGATATTTTAACCAATTAGCCGATAAGTGACGCGATGTCAATCCGTGAACTAGCCAATCAGAGCTGTGCGTTATCATTTACCCCCCGACCCGTAGCAGTGAATTGAATTGCTATTGCAATATATAGTGTCATCAGTTCTCTATAGGTTATTTCAGTCATGGTTTGTATCTGTTTATGGGGTATAATTGTTGACAAACCTTTGTATTTATCATATTATTTTTATAACAGAAATCTACTTTGTCTGCTTGTCACAGATTGATCACTAAAGGAGGTGAGACTTGATTAAGCTGCAGGCAGTGGCCATTTTTTAATATAACGTCGGGTGGGAAACAAAAATGCGGCCCTCTTGAAAGGGAGCGGTTATCGCAGCCGCATGAACGAAGCAAATACACTAGTATCATCCGCCACCTACACTGCTAATGCGGTAATTTCTTAATGAAAACAGCCAAGGAATTGTTAGTCGGCTGCGGTCTTCTGTAAGATGGCAGACCTCTGTCGTGTTGCTTCAAATACCCTACTTCTCTTCTCTCTTTTCTTCTCCACCTCAGTGGGTATAGTAATACTAATAAGCTATAGTGAGTACTACACTAATAGTAGATACTATTAGCGATAATACTACCATGCACCTTACGTCATTGCAGTTACGATGATATTCGCATGAAATTAAGCTAGAGCTGTTGCTATGTGTATTCTGACATGATATAACTGTCTTTATTTTATATATATATAGTCACGTTATTCTTTGTTTGCGTTTTTGCAACAATCCTACAACAAGCATGACGCCCACATGATGCGAAGTGGTACAGTAGCCTATGAATGCATATCACTCGCGCGTAGTCACGTGCGTTGCTAGGAGGAGAGCTGGATGTACTGCCCCAGTAGGGCTGCTCTGAAACGCGTTACATCTCTTGCCAGAACCAATTAGCAGGGTGCGCCACGTGGCGGTTGAGGTTGGCTTTGACGTATCATCACCAGTGGCGGCGCTAGACAAAACGTGGACGTCAGGGACATTTTCCAGTCAGAAATAATATGTTAAATCAAATGACTTGAATTAGCAATAATTATAATTATACACACATTTTATTTTAATAAGTATTATTGCTATTCAAATCATGACAAAAATTTAAAAAAAAAATTGCGAGGCTCCCACAGGCGCGTGGCCTTCGGCGGGCGCCAACGTCGCCCACGCCTTGCGCCGCCATTGATCATCTAGTCTGCCCCCCATTGGGCAGGCAGAGACTATGGAACAGCAGAAGCACCGATCCATAAATACCCTCTTTCGCTTCTTCCATACTCATAAGCTACTCAAGCATGTTCAACTGTTTCGAGTGGCTGCTCTTTTTTAGAATATCATATATTATTACATGTTATCACTCCGATTCTGTTACTTTTAATTCGTGGAAGTTTCAATTAGCAAAATTTTAAACACCATGTGATATTTTTTTTTCGGACGAATTAGATAAGTGCTTAAAACCAAATTGACCAAGGCAAAAATTTTAACATTTTCTTATTTTTTATTTTGTAGACAGTGGAGTAAGAAATATCCAATTTGTATAATACTAAGTGAAAAGGAGAAAATCCAAGTGTTGGAGAAAGAGAGTGGCGTAGGAGAGAGGAAGCCTTCTGAAGCTGGGACTGACAAGAAGAGTAAGGAACAGCAACCTGAAGTTGAGACCGCAGAGGCTAACACCAGCCCGGAGAAGAAGAAATTTATATGGAGAAGAAGAGAGAAAGGGCATGTATCTATCTTTGTTATACTTGAATCTAACACAAATTTACAATTTTTTTACAAATATTTCGCAAACGGATCACTTTATCGAAAAGTGATCTTCTCACACACTAAGTATTAAAAAAACCTATCTAAGGACACTCCACACGTACACTATTGGGTGCGAATAAAAAAAAACATCCCACAACATTTTTTTCAGGACTTTATTCTACCACTTTATCAAAATATTTAATATGTATATACATGCCAAACTACAACTTTCTAGTATCAAGCGTCTCTGAGCTAGGCCGCGGACAGACAGACGGATATAGCGAAACTGTAAGGGTTTCTTGTTTACTACGGAACCTTAACAAATAGTATATATATATATATATATATATATATTCACCAGGTTCCAAACTAATTAGGTATAGGTACCTAATTTAAGTACGATTTTTTTTATACTACGATGAACAATCATACGGTCCGCCTGATGTAAAGCGGTTACCGTAGCTTATGAACGCTAGCAACAAAAATAATGTCGCTAGCACGTTGCCACCCTCGCTGTCAACACAGCAACTCCTCATCTTCTGGTGACCTCACTCACTCACAGGACCAAAACTACCCTCCCGGGAATTGTTATTTGGCTGCCGTTTTCTGTGAGGTGGAGATACTTCCGCAGTTGGCCTACGTCGTGCCCTACCTCTCTTTCACCAGAGCCTCAACTGTTGACAAGCAGGGTGGACCACGTGCAGATGAGTTGGCTTTGGCTCTAAAGGTGACATTGAGCCACTTACACCATAAACTTCATTACTCAGTTTGAAAGAGTATATCGGTGTTAAAATAAGATGCATGTTCCATCGGTTCGGACATGCGGAAAGAATGCAAGAAGAAAGAATTATAAAACAGATATTCAACGTGAAAGTATCCAAAACCATTGCCAAAAGGGTCGTATTTTATCAGAAGGTGATGTCAGAAGCCGTAAAAATCGCCGAGCGTTCATGAGAAGAGCTATGAATGTTAAAGAAGCAAGTGGGGTGTGTAAGAACCGAGTCATGCGGCGCTCGGTTCTCTGTCTACCCCACAAGGGACTCGGCATGAATATATATAGCTCGATGGCTCAGTCATAAATGACGCGACTTTGACACCAACGCTCGTGGGTTCGATTCCCACACAAGGCAAACATTTGTATGCATGAACATGTCTGTTTGTCTTGGTCTGAATGTTTAAGTTTAGATAGGTAGGGCGCATAAAAGCAACCCGTCTGGGGACGTACCTCCACCTCACAGAAAACCGCAGCCGCCAAATAACAACTCTCTAGAGGGTTGTTGTGTTCCTGGGTGTGAGTGAGGTCCCAATGAGTTGCTGTGTAAGCAGCAGAGTAGGCATCGCTCGAGTGATTCATCATATATCGCAACCGTTAATAGGCTACGGTACCCGTTTTCTATCAGGTAGGCCGTATGGTCGTATGCCTCCCAACGTAGTATAAAAAAAAACAAAAATATATGTATATATAGATAGATTCGTTTAGACGTTTAACCGCGAAAAGTTAAACAGACACGTATCTGTGCCTCTTTGTTACTTTTTCACGGTCACGGTTGGTTGGTTTTCGTATTACTTTATAATATTACTAGCCTTCGGTCCGATTTCGACGCTAATTATCTAGAGCCGGATGACTTCTGGTGAACGAGGCGGTTCGAACTGCTTTAACGGCTATTTTGGTTTAGATTAAAAACTTTAACCTAATATTTATTTAGATAATAAGATTCTTAATACTACATCGGTTAAAACAACTTCGCAAATAAATAATTCTTTTAGAACTAATTTGATTTAAATATCATAAAATCATAAAAGTGATTATTGTGAGTTAATTTTCAGGGAAACTTTTCCATCATATTTTTATTTTCGTGTAATTTTGATACGCAACACACGTCCCTAAAGCTCACAAAATTCACATTACGACATAATTTACAAATATTATCATCAAAATATTGTTTTCACTGAATGTTCATAAAGTATAACACTCTATGATTATATCTCTTTCTATCGGTGAAAATCGTATGAAAATCTATACAGTCGTTACTGAAATTGCCCGAACACAAATACAGCGCAGTGGGGTACCTCAATTTATAATATGTAGTGGATAGTGATAGCGGAGTGTGGACAGTAGGTCTGAAAAAAATATAGAATAACATATTATTCTTGTTATAAAGTCATAATGTATAACAAATTATGATATTTGCTTATTTATCAATTGTATCATCCAGACGATATTATTCGTTTCGAAGCCTAGCCTAATCTATGAAAGGAGAATAACCATTGAAGTATGTATAGCCCTACGATGTTTTGTCAAAGTAAAATGAACTTTTTTATAAAACATATTAATCCTAATATGTACCACCCACAGTTTCTTTTAGAAAACGAAAGATAATTGTGAAGTATCTAAATGAAATCAAACATCCTGAAATTAGTTTTCGACTAACAATTCACTAATGTTGTTTTGTAGTTGATAAAAGTATGAGTAAATAAATAATGAAGTGTCTCATATAATAGACATATGTAACTGGATACGTAATTAACTAAACTATGTTTATACTGCAATTAGATATGAACTACTTTATCTTGCCACATAATTATACTAATTAATAACTTATCATGTTATAAATCTAATTGTTGGAGTTAAAATTGGTAACTTAAATTGTTCACAAATAAACTTGCTACTACTACTACTACATCTGCACACCAAGACTCTTACGGGGAAGTCTTGTCAAGTTAGAAATTGAACTTCAATGAACTTAACAAATTGGTTTTGAAATTGTACAAAGAACGTAGTACATTCCTACAACTATGATCAGAGGAACTGCTGTGCAAATTGGCCCTCAATACGTTCCAGCTCTTTTATCGATAATATAGAACACGTTTCTACCGAATTTGTGCCCGTTTTTATCATTGAATTATTATGTTCTAGTGTACTAGAACCGACACCGCGAGCCAAATGTACATGGCTCTTGCTGACTCTGTCATCAATTACGGAATTAGCAGCTATGGTAGAACTTACAAAACATACATAGAAGATATTTATAAATTACAATTAAAACTTTTGAAAATAATCGTTCCCAAGAATATAAAGACCAAATTCAAAGAAGATGAAAATGGGCTGTTTAAATATTGTAAAGTCATGTCAATTAGAAACAAAATTAAATTTTCAATATTAACCGAAGATGATAATTCGGAGGTCATAGTAAATAAAAAAACAAGGCCGAGCCATCTGCGAAACATATGTCATAAAAATAAATATCTTCTACCAAAAATAAATAATGTATATGGCGCTAGAACGTGTAATTATCTTACTGCAACTTATCTAAATGAATTGCCAGACCAGTTGCAGAATGTATATTTACAAAATGCTAAATATAACTTATGTGAAGTTAAAGGGAAGTTCAAAAACTATTACGTAAATAATTTGGTTTGATGAACGACTCGCTGTACACAGATAAACCCTGTGGGTTTTCGTGATGCAGCATTTGTAAATATTTTAAATAGGTACTTATGCTTTGAATAAAAGCTTTTAAAAAAAAAAACAAAAAAAAAAATGTTTGCGCTATGCTTTTTGCCGATCGGCAACAACTCTTTGCTGCACAACGTTGAACGAAACTCACGGCGATTTTGACCTTTTGATCGCGAGAAAAGTGCACCTCAGAAGCGCTTTAGTGCTGTATCTTTGAATCTTTGGGATAGACATCTAAATTATTTCAGCGCTGCAACGGACATGAGTATTAATTATTACCAAAATGGAGCAAGACATTTACTTAGGATAACTCCTAGAGGAGATACATAGTAATAACTCAATGGTTTTCATAGTTATGTTTCAACGCTGTTGGAGTATTGAATTAAGTTGGACGAATTTGTACACACCTCGGCTTTTATCCTAGAAGATGCGAGCTGTCTTGTCTGCAAACGACCCGTTTTTCAGGTTGAGGTTGCCCAAGTCCGTTGATGTATAGCAAAATCAAGATAAAGAAAAGCATATTTCTCTATTGGGTCACCCTGTTAAAGTTGTATGTTTAAGCATTCGAAAGTTTCAAATTGTGCGCGATCTCTGAAGAAACCTCTCAATAAGTAAGCTACTACCGTCGACTAAAACGAACTTACTCCAGTTTGTGAATAAGATTAAGAATAAATACACTGTCAAAACCCTTGGAGAGGTATCGAAATACACCTAAGCACTTTCTTCTACTTCATTTCATCTAGGTGGTTCACAATTGGACCAGTTACCTACCCGCTTCAGAGATTAAACGCGCAAGTCTGAAACCAAACTATGGTGTCTGATAAAATCCTTATGTGTCAGATATTTTATCAAAAGTCGCCTAAATCTCTACGTACTACGCATATCTTGCAAAATATATCATCGTTCCATCTCGTTTGAATATCTAATATATTTATCTATTTATATATATATATATCCCATTGTAATCTTTTTTGGAGTTATTGATTTCCCAGTGTGCAACTGATGCTAGCTATCAGTTATTTAGCTTATTGACTATGAATAGCATAGATATAAAAAAATATCGGTTATTAGCAATGTAACTTTTGACGATTCCGTGTTACAGAACTAGAGTAACTGTATATTAACTATAAGTCTCTACTAGGGTTATTTTATCCATGTATTCTGTCGGTATGTTTTATTTTCTGCAACTCAGGTAGAATATATCCTGCACCACTGACCATGATGTTACACTCTAGTGTAGTACTTCTATGTAACACTCGTGCGTTATCAGCCTTCTACTGATGCAGCCTTTTCATAGAAGCTCTGATTAACCATGATGTTATTCAAGACGTAACACTCGTGCGTTATTACCCCTTTGATGTTGCAGCCATTTCACAGAAGCTCTGATTGACCATGATTTTACACATTAATTAACACTCGTGCGTTGTTAGCCTTCTGCTGATGCAGTCATTTCACAGGAGTTCTGATTAACCATGATGTTACACTAGAAGTAACACTCGTGCGTTGTCAGCCTTCTGCTAATGCAGCCATTTCACAGGAGTTCTGATTAACCATGATGTTACACTAGAAGTAACACTCGTGCGTTGTCAGCCTTCTGCTAATGCAGCCATTTCACAGGAGTTCTGATTAACTATGATGTTACACTAGAAGTAACACTCGTGCGTTGTCAGCCTTCTGCTAATGCGGCCATTTCACAGAAGCTCTGATTAACCATGATGTTACATTAGAAGTATCACTCGTGCGTTGTCAGTCTTCTGCTGATGCAGCATTTCACAGATGCTCTGATGCTCGTTTGCTTAAACTTTTTTTGTATAATGTCACGAGGCATACAAGCATACGGCCCACCCTATGGTTTCCGTAGCGTATGAATTCTTTCATTACCTTAAGTATCGCTCGCGTGGTGTCTCTGCTAATAATACAGTAACTCCTTAAGAGCTTGCTGGTACTTTACTTACTTGCAGGAACGCAACAGCCCTCCAGGGCGTTGTTATTTGGCAGCGTTTTTCTGTGAGGTAAAAGTACTTTCCCAGACGCGCTGCTTTAAAAGCTAGGTGGAGCCCCCCGACGTTGTATATAAAATAAACCTCATGAGCTTACTGGTAACCTCGCCAGTGAGTTATTATTTCGCTGCGGGCTCCTGTGAGGTGGAGGTACTTCCCCATTCACACAGCTTTGATGTACTTTGACTCTAAACATGATGGTGATTTAATTATATGACATCAATCTCTGAAAGCATTTGAAATAATTTTGCAGTTGTTGTCACATTTAGTGATAGTTAGTAGTAGAATACGGTGAGACAATTTTCGAGATTTATTGTCGTTATTCGTTGTGATAACAAAAAATGTTCTTTATTTTCAGTTTATCTCATTCCGAAGGCGAGACAGGAAAGGAGGGACTTCGACACAGACTGGTTAGAAAAATGCACAAAGGTAGATTGTTCATTCGATAAATAATGCTAAATTACGTTGTTAATGTATGTTCATTTTGCTAATGTATCATGTTCAACTGAAATGTAGCAAAAAGTTTTTCTTTTCAAATTTCTGCGACTAGAGATGTTAAAACCTCTGTTCCGCTGGGGCCTCATTTACTAATTGGCCTATACACTCCGTTCAGGTTTCGTTAGCTTTGGATGTAAACGATAATTTCTTACACTATCAACCAAACTAGCGCACAAATTCCATAAATCGAGTTTCACCATATAATAGCACTAATAGCTGTTCAACTACTGATCTCTTATCGTTAAGCCTTTATAACAGCTGTTGTAGAGCTATTGAGCGAAAACCGTTTTCTTAAGCACCTTGTGTGCTAATTGAAGAGCCAAATAATTAGCAATGAAATTAGTAATATTAGTATGAAGTGATTACACATATACAGGTTATACGTAACATTCAAATAAATGTAGGTATATAATTCACCTGCCAGATAAGAAAGCAGAGAACGCGTCAACATGTACGGAACCCGCAGAGAAAGAGAGCCACGGATACTCGGAGAGAATTCTACCATCCGATGAGACGTCATTCCACGACGCCGAAATGGATTTGGCCACGAAATCAATCACCAGCACGAAGGATGAAGACGAGGACCTTGACGATAACTTATTGTCCAGGATCAAAGAGTTTTTAGAAGAAGCCGTGAGTACCAAGATTCTCAGCATGATAGTAAAGCGAGTAAGTGCACTCTAATAGAAAACTTCATCATCTTGTCGTGACGTCTCTTCTTTATTTTTTTTAGGTTTTTATAAACGTGGCCTTACCGCAACCTTGTTTTAATTACCTATTTACAAAATCAATAGAAAGTTATTGTAGTGCAGCCGTTGCAGGGAGGCATATTTTAATAGCTGTGTACGAACATGGCTATTTACTTTTTGTTTTATTTGAATATCTTGTGTTTTTTATTTATGTATTAGATCGAAAATTATGGTAGGAGCTAGTTGGCTAGTTTTAAACTTACAAATTGGTTTTATTTATTGCGAAAAAGAGATTGCCTATCAGTCAGCGTTCTAAATTATAGTCCTTGGTGGCGAGAAAAAAACGTAAATAGAAAAATGTAAGCGTTTGCCTTTTCGCACAAATTGATGCGTTTATTATTTTGCGCGTATATAGAAAACGTATTTTTAAAACACTTGTTCAAAAAGTACGTGTACGTGCCTTTCGTAACAGTGAAGTGAGTAAAAAGTGAGTGCTATTTACGTTTCTACTGCTTTTATTTTAGCACGCAATACCCAATAATCTCCTTACATAATTTATTTTGCGATGCTTGTATTTTATTAACAATCTATGTGACGACTATTTAAAATAAAGTCAATTGATTTATTGAACATCTGATAATTATAAATGCGTATATTAGTACTATATTATATTTCTTCTTCGCCAATGGTCATCTTCGAAATGCTGGTAGATAAAAAAAATAACATTGTAGGAAATGAATAAGACAAAAAATTATTAAAAATATATAAGACGTGTCTAAGTGCCCACGAGGGCACAATGTCAAATAAAGTGTTTATCTTTTAAATAGTTATGTTTACATTACGAGCCAACGGAGCACGCATCTTCTTGTCACCACGAGCGTTGGTTTCTAACCATTACTAACTCTTCTAGTTCTAACCACTTTTTGTCTTATTATATATATATATATATTATGTTGTAAATATATTAGAACCGTTTTATTATTATGCTTGCGAAATTGTAATTTCTCAGCTCTATTGGACTTGTAAGGGATTACAAACTTTTTACACTTACACCGAAACGCACTAATATTACATTTATTTATGAATAAATATGTTTGTTATTTGTTATATGTCTTTAGATGTCTAGATTTCATATTGAAAGGACTTATATATTTTCCTACATAACAATTAATATGCATAACAACTTAAATGCTTTCTTTACAATAGTTGAGATTTGACAAATAATGTTTTATTTTATTGCATCTAAATATGCATTTGCATGCCAAAGTTAGTGACGCATGAGAAACGTATTGTTATCTATTTAGGTAACCATATTTTATGCAAATAAATTCATTTATGAAAAGGTTCTTATGAAAAAGAGTGAATATTGTAGGAATACTAATGTGACATGATTATTAAATATACTATATAGAAAGGATAGCACTTATGAACCTGCCGAATTCGAATGTGTCGCAGTAATTCACTCATTGTTTACCGGTTTTTGGAGAAGAGACTTTAATGTTTAATGGCTTTGCGATTAGTTAGACTCTGTTTACAATTTTCACCTAAGAAAGAATACAACATGCACTATTGCTATCTGAATTAAACATCCATTGTGGCATATCTAATGGCCTTTTTATATACCACTAAAGTGGAAAACAACTGTATAGCCTGACTGATATTAATCAGGTGCCGGGCTTTTAGAAACTAAGTCATGCCTCTTTTAAAAAAGAAAGTAATTTTTGTCTTTATATTATAATATTAAGACAAAAATATATCTTTTTTGCGTCATCATAACAGAACATTCATAAATCGACTTTTAAACACTGCACGAAAGTAGTTCTTATTTTGTAGCTGGAAATCATGATTATATATGGAAAGTTTATAGTTTATTTGTGGCATTAACTTTTTTTTATATCATTAAGGTGGGAAACAAGGATACGACCTGCCTGATGGTAAGCAGTTACCGTAGCCTATGGACATTTGCAACACCAGGGGTGTCACTCTTGCGTTGGTGACACTTAAAACTGTTTATTTTGCCAAATTTTTATGTACATATTAATTATAAATTTAAGCCATAATGCACAAGGAATAAGTTTGTTTGTTGCAGGATTTGGATACGGGGCCGGAGGCGACAACGGACGGCGAATGGAGTGTTCATGTGAAACGTTCAAGGGACAAACATTCGCATTTGTACCTGTTTACGCGCACTGGACGAGATAAAATTGAATGGTAACGCTTTTTATACTATCAGCTCAACATGAGGGTCGGTAATACTCGGCAACATACGAGTGACGACATCCTTGCATGTTGCAAGTGTTCATATTCCGTAGCGTTTTCCTGTTTCGGTATAACGTTAAGAATAAATTAAATTAGAGGGTTCAAAGAGTAAAGTATGAAGTTTTATTTTCAGGTGTGCCTTTCGTCGGTGAAGAATCAATATCTGCTATCTCAGAAGATGATAAGGGCGATATTGATTTTAACCGTTAGGGATCCTCAGTGATCAATATCGCCCATCTCAATTTTTACGATAATAGATATTGATTTTTCACTGAAAATATCTTCATCCTTTATTCTATGTGGAATGTCATGTAAAAGAGTTTAACAATCATATGCCTAAAAATTTTCTTTATTTTAATATATATATTTGTCTATTTGTTACTTTCGCCCTAAACTTGAGTTCGCTCGCTCGGGTTTTGGTTATAAGGAAACCTAACGAATCTAACCTACCCACCGTGGTCAAATTGATTTTGTTATGGCGGGGGCTTCGCCCCCGAGCCCCCTTGCCCCTGGTGATCTCCGTCATTGTGGAGAAGTTGTTATTTGGCTGCGGTTTTCTATGGGGGGGGGGGGGGGGGGGGTACTTCACCAGACGGTCTGGACTTCTTCGATGCACCCTACCTTCTGCTGTAACTGCTCCATATTAGGCGAGTATGCTGCTTGCGGGCGCAGTTGTTTAAAATTAAAGTAAATTTCTATATTTTCGTATCGTGCAGGTTCCGTCGACTTTCGACAGCGATATCTGAAGCGAACGCGTCTGCAGACACATCGACGACTGAAGACAAATCTACGAGTGAGACCGGCGGCGAGAAAGACATCGAACTTACTGTTTTTAAACTCTCCGACGCGAACACAGTCACCTTCGCAAAGAATGTAGTGAGTAAATGTTACTAGCGAAACAACATGTTCTTTTAAACTGTTTTTATTATTAAATTAATTCTTTTATAGCACTTGGGGATCTATACACTATGCCAATGTAATGTCAAGAGAACTGAACCTAGCTCACGTTGGAAAGTTCTATCAAATCTTATAAAAAAAAACAGGGTGTGTCTGTCTCGTGGACACGGCCGTGAGTTTTACGTGAATACGTCTTCGTAACGGGTAAATGGTAATAAGTTACACTGAAAGGAAATTATATTATGATGTAGCTCAATGATCTCAAAATAGCGGCACTTTCAACCCCGCCGAGCGCGATGCCTCGCTGTACTCACTATACGTAACGGACTCTTTGATTATTAAGCTATCAAGTAGCGTAAATATTTTTTTTAAATATGTAGCTACAACGTCAAACTGTATCCCCTGATTTTGGTATCATCAGTTTTCTGAATTTCCATTATATATGCAAAAGCGACGTATTCGCATCAAAAAAAGAGAGTTATGAAAACGCCACGGCAGATAAAAAGAACCCCTAAAGTGACGAATACTTACCTACCTCATTTCTCTACAGAATAAAGCCAACGATTCATTAACGGAAGGCGTGACGATATCATCCCCACCTTCGGCGCAAGGGACTAGGGAATCACACGATAAGAACTTCTGGCCATATCTCGTAAAAATTATACAGGTAAAGCCCTCTGTCGTAAGTTAGTTTGGCCCTACTTTGTGTTTTTCTAATTAGAGGAAAGTCATGCTATACGGTGTTGCACAGGCTTATAGGTCAGTTATGTGCATTGCGATTGTCAACCTCTACTTTAGTGTATGTGCGTATGGGTGTGCCCCTACCTAACCGCGTACAAGTGACACTTTTCACGAGAGGTACAGTGAATAGAATATATATTTATTTTCCATCACACACAGGTTCAGTACATAAAAACAAACATAACATTGTCAAGAAATGAACCTCAAGTGTGAGGAACTGGTGCCTAAAAAAGGTATACCTGTACTATAGGTCACCAGGTCCTCTCCTCGGGGAAGGGTCAGCTGGATATAGTTACTTTTAGTATTGAAATCACTGTTTTAGTGAAGGATTTAAAAAAAAAATTAGGTAATAAAAAAGAGAACAAACAGAGAGCTACAAAATATTGAGTAAAGGTTTCAATAACAGCTTACACCAATGCTTCCAGAAGCAAGAGAGCCTAGCTAGGAATATGTTTTTGTAAATAATGTGATAATTTAGTTTTTGTTTTTGCTAAGAATTTTGTACAGTCATCATCGGAATTCAAAATTAATGAAGAATATTAATTTCCGTGCCCATTAATTATTAGATTTGTCATTTATAATAAATATAATTCCCGTTGCCAACTCCCGAGTAGTTGCTGGGTTGAGCAGTCAGAACCCGTTATATACGTTTTCCCATACATTTCGCGGTCGTATTCGACCACCCAGGTTTCGAAGGGTTAATAGCAGAAGTGGCTTGCGCGGGCGTTACTTCCAGCATTGCAACCGTTCGTTCATAGCAACTTTACATCAAATGAGCTGCATGCTTCTGTGCTTTTGTTTTGGGATTCGTAACAATATATCTAGGGTTCATTACCTGTGATAATGTCATATACAGCTTTCGAGTCACCCCTGTCATACTTTAAAGCATTTCTTGCTAACAATCCAAATTACGGCTTTTTTGATCTTCCAATTGTGAGGTGTTTTCTCTAGTCAAATTCATTTCGGTACTTACTACAGGCAGTTTTTAAATTGCCGCCATTTTAAAACACAAATGACATATGAACTCAATGTAATCTTCCCAACGAGTTCTTTATTCGAAATTTAGGTAAATATTTCATTGACAAGTTTTCTTACTGGCCAATTCCAAAAACTATGACGTCGATATGATAAAGCAGTGTATAATTAATAGATTCAATATATTCTTTTAATTATACACTGCTTTATCATCGACGGCCGCAGTGACCAATGACTTCTACAGGCAAAACAACAAAACAAAAAAAATTAACAATGTGGTAAACACCTTGTTCAATTTTTTTTCTTATTCAATTTTATTCTACAAATTTAACAACATTTCTTTCCGGGGATTAATCACCATAGATAAAACTTATTATAATTTTATACGTTTGTGTTGTAACAGTCGCATGACATCAAGTATAAACACACGTCGGACGTCGGCGTGATGTGCCAAATAGAGCCTACACCCCACCAGCGGTCTAAAAACAAAAAGAAGAGGAAAGATGTTTGTTGAACAATATTATTCACTATGTACTAGTAGACTAACATATTGGTTACTAAATATTTGGAATTTGCGTAATTTATGGTGCTTATATATAATTAGTTACTACCGGCTCCCTTTGTCCGCTGTACGTTGGTATTTGTTCACAGTATTTTTTTATTTATTTCCCGAGGTATCCTAATTCTTTTTGTAAAGAAAATGTAACCTAAGTTACGCCTTATAACATTAGCTATCTGCCAGTGAAAGGCACGTCAAAATCGGTCCAACCCTTTCGAAGATGAGCTGGAACAAACAGACAGACAAAAATTCTAAAATTGATTTTTTGGTGTAAGTACTAAAAACTAGTTCAGCTTTTCGACGGTCGATGTAAAATCCAAGAAGGCACGAAGGACTTCCTCTGGCTTGCCTTCATGAACAGTCCAGAGATTTTTAGAACTATATGTTCCATATATTATTATCATCAACGAATGCTTTAATAATTCCATCAATGGTTCAGGGTGTATGTTAATTGTGTCCTCTTTTAATCTAAACTGCTTAACCGACTGCCATATACCATATCGAATTAAACGATTTTGTACGGACGCTGCAAAGCGTTCGAAACGTCAGGTTCAACAAAATAAATAAAGTACGCGATATTTATACTTCCGTTAAAAATTGTTTAATTCAATGTGTAACAATCGTGAAAACCTAAGACAATACTATATACCATATCATTAGGTTCGCATTTATCTGCAGAATGTCACAGGATATATTTACTCAGACGGGTGTTTTTATTTTTGTGTGATCCATTTTGAGTGATACCATTATTGTTCACACTATAGTCAAAGACGCCATCTCCAAGTTGCGAGTGTCGCGTTCTGCCGGCGGAAGTGACGTGGGTGAACACGGTTCTGGCGCGGATCGTGTACGACGTCATGTCCGACCCGGTATTGACGGCACGCATGCAGCACAAAATACAGAAGAAATTAAACACACTCAAAGTAAGTCTAGACGATATTCTTGTTTTCTTAATGAATTGTAATTGCTATTAGTCACTGCACTAGCCCTTACTCATCCCACTGCAAGGGTACGGGTCTCCCTTCAACCGAAGGGGTTTAGAGCATACTCCACCACGCTGCTCAAATATGGATTGGCGGAAGCCAGTGTTTTCAAACCGCCCGACAGTCACTGACTTTGCTTAACGACTGTCATGGACAACAGCCGGGACCGACGGCTTAACGTACCCTCCGAAACACGGATAAGCTCGAGATAGATAAACCCATCCATAGACAGGCTGGCGTCGATTTTGCTTTACGGCGTGTTCGATTAGAGTGACACGCGCAACGACGCCCTCGACCTCTCTAATTAATTGCTATTATAATAACAGATAATTTACATAACTTATTATACGTAATGTTATGAATGCCCATTAATGTCAGTAATGTCAGTCATTATGATGAACTTTAAGTTAATAAACAGATACGTATGTTATAAAGTAGTGTTATGCAAACTTTTTGTGTTCAAATCAATAATTTCAGACGTACCTCATAGGAAAATCAATTTTTATTTATTAAAAAATGCTTAGCTGAACATAAGTTTGAGCAATCTATATATATAAAAGGACAAGTCGAAACGCTAAGACGTACCCACAGCCGTAACCGCCAATGGTAGAAACGTGAAATTTGGAGAATGTGTTCATTATAAAGGGTAGGTAGCCACTAAGAAAGGATTTTCCGAAATTCACACCCCAAGGGGGTTAAATGGGAGTTCAAAGTTTGTATGGGGAAAAAAAAATAGTTGGACTATTTTATTCAAAATTTCTTAAGAGCATTCCTAGCGATAAATTAGAAAACACGTGTTTCAGGATTTTTCCGAATTCAACCCCCCGAAGGGGAAAATGGGGGTGAAAAGTCTAAAAATTAACTTCGGTTTGGTTTTTATGGTTTATCGGGTTGCTGATTACGAAAAAATAGCAATTTAAAAATCCAACATGGCGGACGTAGTATATCATCATCCCCTGTTGGGGTGCAATGGGGTTGAAATGTCTAAATATCAATATGGGTGTCGTTTTTATGGTTTATCGGGTTGCTGATTACGAAAATAATCCTTCTCCCGCTACCCCTCCCCTCTCATCCTCTCTTGCTACCCCTCCTCCGCAAAAAATACCCCATGCCCCTCCATAGCGAAACACAAACTGGAAAAGATGGTTATCCTCTGTATAGGAGGCAGTCTCCGGATGATGGAGGATTTACTGTGAATATAAATGGGAATTCAGTTCTTTTAAGAACTTTCAATGCTCACATAAACATTGAGTATTGTAATTCGGTAAAATCTATAAAATATGTTTGTAAGTATCTTAATAAAGGGTCCGATCAGGCTACATTTGCTTTAGAAAATGACAAAGATGAGGTGAAGATTTATGAAAGTGGAAGATATATAAGTAGTTCTGAGGCTGTATGGCGTATACTTGGGTTTCTCATACATGAACGATTGCCTACAGTATTTCACCTAGCGGTACACTTAGAGAATGGACAGAGGATATATTTCAATTCACAAAATTTGGCCGACAGATTAAATAATCTTAAAAAAACTACACTTCTGGCATTTTTTGAACTGTGCCAGCAAGATAACTTTGCTAAAACTTTATTGTATTCTGAAGTTCCTGCGTATTACATATGGAACAATAATACATTCGAGAGGAGGAAAAGAGGAATTGATGTTGAAGGATAGTCTGGCGTGAAGAAAGATCAAGCTTTAGGAAGGGTATACACGGTTCATCCAAACAATGCGGAGTGCTACTATCTTCGTATGCTTCTTCACGTAATTCGAAGTTACGGACAGGGACACCTATAATATTATTACGAAATTTGAAGCCTCCGAAGCTCTGCAACGGGACCCGACTACAGGTCAAGCGTCTACATCAAAACTTAATCGAGGCCATTGTTATAACTGGCTGTGCTCAGGGTGAGACAGTGTTTCTGCCGAAAATCCCATTGATTCCCAATGATCTCCCTTTTGAATTTAAACGCGTACAATTTACAACCCTGACAGGGTACAACCCTGTCAAGGTGTGTTTTGCCATGACAATAAACAAATCCCAAGGCTAAACTCTTAAATACGCTGGGGTAGATTTGAGAGTAGATTGTTTTTCGCATGGCCAATTTTATGTAGCCTGCTCGCGTGTGAGTTCAGCAAAAAATTTAGTCTTTTTACCGCCACTCGATAGGAAGATTAAAAATATTGTTTACAAAGAAATATTGTAGGAGCAGACTCTTCTATAATATTTTTTTGTAAATATTATAATTCTCCTATAATATTTCTTTGTAATTATTATAGAAACTAAGACTGGATATCCAAAAAGTTAGCTACCGCCCGCAGCTTCTCCCGCGTGAGCAATATTTAACCACGTATAAAACTTAATCAATACCGATATTACAAATTCTCTTCTGTCTGTCTGCATGTTACCTTTTCAAGTTAAAATCGCTGGACATAAATTTGGCAAGGGACTTTAAGGCATGAGGATGGACGTACTGGTCGCGATAATGGACATCCACGCGAGCGAAGCCGCGGGCGGAAGCTAGTAATTGATAAACTCACAGCGCTGTCACCTATTTGTGTAGGTCTTATCCTTATAGTATACATAAGCAAGCTATAGAGCACGCCTTACTAAGTATGAACCGTAAGCACACGTATGAATGAACACCACGTGTAAATGTCGCTGACGATCAGTAGTAAAAAACTCTGAAATGGTATGATGATGTTGCCAAAGAACGTACTTAAAAAAATCAAATGTCACATTCCAATAACACGTAGAGCCTTGTAAGACATTTGTAAATAAATTTACTAGTTTAAAAAATAAGACCATGTGTTTTACAAGTGATGTTCATGTTTTTAGCTACACGCGCTTGAGATAACTGTCTGAAATATAAACAAAAAAATCTTTTCAAATTAAAATTTCGTTATAGTCGACATAATTTTTAGACTTGATAATTGCGAAATATCCTCATTTCTTGTTTCTGGTTACAGAACTTCATTTCTATTAAGAACTTAAAAATAATCTTCACTTACTGAAAAAATATACTAAACTTATACAATAATGTGAGCACGCAGCTCAGACATCACCAATAAATTTAAACTGTGGGTAGAGTACAAATATGTTAACATGTCAGTAAAACCGGCATCAGCAAACGCGGATATAAAGCTGGAAGCTGGATGTGACATTTCGTACTACATCTTCAGGCGAAGTCCTGATTAATATTTTTGTGAAAATACGAAAAATAAATGCTGCTTCATACAATATTACAAACTTGGTTGTATGCTTTTATTCGAGTATGAGTAATTAAAAAAAATTAAACGTGCCCTATATATATATTGGTACGTGCAGTTGCCTTCGTTCATGTCGCCACTGCACGTGACGGAGCTGTCTCTGCGCGGCGCGTGTCCCCTCATCCAGCACGTGGCGCCGCCGCAGTGCGACGATCGAGGCGTCTGGTTCGACGCGGACCTGAGATACGAGGGCGGCGCGCACATCGCCATTCTCACGCAGATCAACCTCATGAAGCTTAAGGAGAAGAGTATGTATAACACGTTCGTATGACCGATAGATGTCGCTCATCCAGCACGTCACGGCTCCGTGACTTTACAAGCATACGGCCCACCTGATGTAAAGTAGTTACCGCAGCCTTGAAACGTTTGCAATACAGGAAGTATTCCGCGGGTGTTGCCACCCCTACTGCTGACGCAGCAACTTATGTGCTTGCTGGTAACCTCACTCACTCACAGGAATACAACATTCCTCTAGGGAGTTGCTATTTGTGATTTGTAATACAGGTCCTACATCAGACACCAGCTCCTCACAAACCGACTTAATTAAAACATGTCGTATTATTTTATTAGTCTTAATGTTGTTATTGTTGTGAGAATAAATAATGATGATTATTATATATCATTATATATTATATACCGACACTCTCTTTCAGACCAACTCTCTTTCTTACGTCATCATTACGATCGCGATCAGCAAGCGTACGTCACAAATTTTGCGCAACGCTCTCATCTTGACCGCCGTTATTCTACTTTCATACTTTCACTTCCATAAATTAGCGTTGGGATTAGCACCGCGTTGTGTACAGCGAGCTGTGCCTTCTGGCTTAGATTTCGGCTGGCTAGAAATTTAGCCAACGCTCCATTCACGCAGTTCCCTGCACTCACTCGCCTCTCCACATCAGCGGTGTATCTTCCATCGCTGCTAAAAGCGCTTCCAAGATATATAATCTCATCCACTTGCTCCAACACAACATCATCAACCGTAATCCTTGTACTCGTTCTGGTAGTCTCTCTTTCAAATACCACTATCTTGGGTTTCTTCATATTCAATTGTAAGCCTTTCTTCATACAATCATCTTTCATTACTGTAACTAGTGTTTGCAGTTCGGATGATGATTTTATTATTATTAATACCGCGTCGTCTGCATAAAGCAGGCAGTTGACCACTGAGTCACCCATTCCCACATTCATATTTCTACACGACAGCACGCATCCCTGTCTGACACCAATGTTGGTATCAAACCAAGGCGACAAGCTGCCGTCCACCCGCACACATGCTGTACAATCTTCATACATGGATTGCACAGCACGGTACAAGTCACCATCAATCCCATATCTGGGCAATATGTTCCAGAGATTCTTTCGCACGACCCTATCAAATGCTTTCTCAAGGTCCATTACATCGGATTTCACCCTCATTTTTCTTTCAACAATTCCTCCATACACGTTAGCTGGTAAGCTGATCAAACTTATGGCCCTGTAGTTGGCACAGTCCATACGTGAACCCTTGCCTTTATATAAGGGCACGATGAATCTACGCATCTCCAATCGGTCGGGACATAATTTGCTCAATAGCCAGAAGGCGTCCCTAACGTAGATGCCACCTAGTTTGATCATCTCAGCTGTAACCATATCGATTCCCGTTGACTTTTCATATTTCAAACTTCGTATCGACCATTCAATCTCATCCATGGTAATGTCTTTATGATACGCTGCCACTGCCGAGTCAGTCACAGACTCATTCACAGTGCCAGCGCCCTGGACATAATCATACATTTCTCTAAAATACCATTCACTCCACCCTTCTATCGTAACACTTTCTGAGTGTTAGCAAGAATGCCACCAGCTTTACATTTTACCTTGTCCATTCTACATGCTGACGAACTACTTCGAGACTTGTTTACCACTCTCCAGAAGAGTTTGGTATTAGCCTCGAAGCTCTTCGTCAGCCTCTTTTCCTCACTCATATGTAGTCTTTCACGCTTCTCTTTCACTGAAGCTTTGGTTTCATTCTTGCATCGACGGTATATTTCTTTCTTCTTCTCTTTCATACCATCTGGCGAGGCCGACGGTTTACGGTGCCCTCCGAAGAACGGAGAAACTCGAGATAGATAAATCCATCCATAGACAGGCTGCGGTCGACGTTCCTTAACCTGCGTGTTCGGTTAGAATGACACGCGCAACGACAACATCGAGCTCTACATATGTTAATGTACGAAGTATTTATTTTTTTCGCAGATTTAACATTAGAAGACCAGTTGCTGACACCGTATGATAATGTGGTGGAAAATGACTTCACCACAAATACATCATCCAATTTTTATACCGACCAACAACTTAGAGTGAGTATTAATTATGTATTTCATATTGTGTCATTGATTAAATTTCGTGCCTCAAGTACAAGTAGCAAGGAATTCCGCTTCCGCTTAGTTAACTACTTTTGTGAGTAATCATCGCTCGCGCCAAAGCGGTATACCATCATCATCATTTCAGGTAGTATTAAGTCCACTGCTGGACATGAGTCTCCCCTCTAGAGAGCCACTCGCCTCGATTCCGTGCCTCTTGAATCCACCGAATCCCTTTTCCACCGAAGATCTTTTAAGGTGTACCGGAACAGGGACAAGCGACTTGACGTTTAGAAATGGACATATAAAAATATTTTTAATAACGATTCGTTTTGTTCAGAAACGGAAGCCTGCGATTTACGACTCCGAAGTTGAGGACTCTGCTGAGTCTAGTAGCGATGACGACACGCCCCTGGTGCAACCCGTCGACAGCGCGGACCACATGCAACTCTCTGATAGCGGGTGATTATATTACATATGATTTAACTCAAGTTTGTTATTGCGTATCCCGGAAACCACTTACCTTGGATTTCAACCATAAAATTTATCATATTATAGGTAATTTCTTAAGAAATCCACTTTTATCGTAAGTTTTTAGGGAAAAGATGCTTTATTCTATTAATTAGTATTGTTTCCAAATATACTTTTTATACAACGTCGGGAGGCATGCTAACATACGATCCACCTTATGTAAAGTGGTTACCGTAGCCTATGAACGCCTGTAATACAGGCAGTATCACTCGCGCGTTGCCATGCCACCCCAGCTGCTAACACAGTAACTCCTTAGGAGCTTACTGATAACCTCACTCGTTCGTAGGAAGAGACAATCCGTCAGGGAGTTGTTATTTAGCTACGATTTTCCGTGAGTTCAACCTCACCGCACCTCCTCCAGGTACTTCGCCAGACGAGCTGTTTTGTTGCGCCCTACCTCTCTTAAAAACATCTAGACCAAGACAAGCAGATATGTATATCTAAGTATACAAATCTTTATCGTCTGTGGGAATCGAACTCGCATACCTTTGTGCTAAAGTAGCGTTGTTAACCATTTCACCACCGGCTTAGTCAAAATTTAATTTAGTTGTACATAAAAACATACTTTCTACCACTGAGAAAATACATTTCTGATATTCGTATAATGTCCGCTCTAAAAGTGTTGAAACCTATTCCATAATCGTGTGTATGTAACAGCTGTAGAGTGAATATAAATTGATGTCATGTGATATATTGAATATTATGACTCTCACTTTCAGGTCCACAACGACGAACGAAGGAGGTTCATCTAAAAAGAAATTCTTACGAATAGTCGACAAAATCGCAACAAATAAGTATTTCCAACAGGTCAGTAAAGTTTTATATTTGTCGTATTGTAGGTTCATAGGTATGAGCCAGCCCGACTCAATAAGGATCTCGCTCGTACAGAAGACTGCGGCCAAATAATATTGTCACGTTTCAGCTAGTTATTAATTTAATTAAACAATTTTTAACCTAGTCAGGTTCAACAAAATAAATAAAACACGCGATACTTCCGTTAAAAAATGTTTACTTCAATAGTTATTAACCCCTAATTTGCGTACTTTTGCCATCCAATGTAATTCGAGTGGTATAAATACATCCCACCAAAAACATTCTGTAAAAAACTAGCCAAGTCTCGACGGAGCTGCTTGTTTATCTCTAAAAAGTAATGAAATCTAGACAAAGTCGTGCCAAGTCTAAGGTTCCTTACTGCGATTTCTTTATTATTATAGTTAATGTTGTGTGACTTGGCCGTTGAAAATTCTTTATACGTTAGTGGGTACAAGTCAATTTTTTTGTTTACACGTAATGTTATATCTGTTGTAACTAATCAACGTTTTCCAAGTGGCAATTTTCCATCGTCAATGGGTAGCGGTTCTGGCGACAGATTGGTGCAATGGTGTCATGGAGCAGCTGGTTTTGTACCCTTGTGTACCCTTCAACGGCCAAGTCACACAACATTAACTATAATAATAAATAAATCGCAGTAAGGAACCTTAGACTTGGCACGACTTTGTCTAGATTTCATTACTTTTTAGAGATAAACAAGCAGCTCCGTCGAGACTTGGCTAGTTTTTTACAGAATGTTTTTGGTGGGATTTCACTTCTTTTTGTAGAAACGTGGACATATTGATTTATTTTATTAGATTTTCTTATTTGACACAGTTTTTTTCTCATAGTAGAAGGGGGCATTACCATATCTCTAATACAGCTGAGACCAGCTGAGGGTTCTTCATCAGATACTTCAGACCTTCGATTTTTGACATCAAATGAAGCGGCCCACCAAGTTGAACATTTTTTGAAAAAGCGGTATATCGATCTCTAATAGTTTGGTTGGGCTCTTGTGTTTTCTAATCAGGGTCACCAGGTACTCCAGATCTTCGATTATCCTAGTTTTTATAGTTTTCCCTTTATGTGGCCATTAAACCCTAACTCTGTACCAAATTTCAGCTCTCGGAGTTTATGGGAAGTACTAGTTCTATTTTGATGATCATGAGTGAGTGTCATAAATGCGAAACTTTGCTTTCGCTTAACTTCGGAACTAAATGACCTACAGACTTGAAATTTTGGATTTTAAGTATGTGATTATAGCTTACTGGATGACGAAAATTTCTGCGTTCTGGTCTTACCCAGAGGTTCTCAAATAGGGGCCTGAAAATGCGGCGAAATGGTTCCAGTAAAGGATGGTACGGCAGTGTTTGCTTCGCGCTCGACTTGGCGAGGGCACTGCCGTGCCCCCTGATTATTATCTCACATCAAGAGTCTGGGCCTGATGACTTGTAGAACAGCTGAACAACTTTGTACGAGCACAAACTTTGTCAGCTGTACTACTTCTTGTTAATCAGTTTTAAAGTGCTTTTTGTTTGAGGAGACATAAGGTTGTTTGTTATCGGCAAAGATCTTTGAACGCGCGCCAATCATATAAAAATAATCTCAATTAGCTTGCAAAATTAGCTACAATCGATATGTTTTCGTGGATATTTTGTCTTACTGTACAATAAACTTGGCCCCATTTCGTTGTAACTGCTAGTTATAGCTAAATACAGAAACTCGCACCAAAAAAGTAGGTTTGAAATTAGTTTTAAATATAAAATGTCATAAATTATGTCGTGTTATTTTAGCCGAACACGCAGGTTAAAATAAACGATAAGTTTGTCTATAGACAGGTTGACGAGCTCGGTGGCCCAGTCGCAAATGACGCGACTTTGACACCGACGCTCGTGAGTTCGATCGACTCCCACACAAGACAAACATTTGTGTACATGAACATATCTGGATGTCTTGGTTCCGCCGCGATGACACTTTAATGGGGTATCAGTTGCAAATAAAAACTCGGTTTGCTACTTGGGATTACTGTAAGACAAAGGTTTTAATTATATTGAACACACGAAGCAGGTTGGAAAAAGCCAAAAAGAACTTTTATGCGTTAACTCGAATTTCCACCTCGACGTGGGGCTTAACTTTTAAAACGTTAAAAAATATTCACATCCACATATGTATTTTCATAGGGCTACCATAGGTGCTGCGCGTCGGAAGTTGTTGCAAAGTCAGCGTCTCGCTTTAATATTTTTATGTAAATCGTATAGAACTATGAGCACCGAGGCACTGCCGGTGTTGACGGGCGTGTTACCAGTTGACTTGGAAATACAACGCCGCGCTTCAGTGTATGCTACACCTCCAAAAATATGCACCCTGACTTTCTAAAACAGTGTGATCATGACAAAATACTTGAAACTTTGCTGTCTGAATGGCAAGAAAGATGGGAAACTTCTGCTAAAGGGCGCCACTTGCATCTGTTCTTTCAATCAGTGCGAGACAGATTAAATAAAAAGTGGTTCGAAGTCGATCATCCCGTTGCGCAATTTTTAACTGGAAATGGAAACTTTAAGGCTAACCTCTTTTCGTTTAGACTTGTTTCGTTTAGAGTGTTCTACAACAAATCATGAATTCGAGCAAACAGCACATCATGTTCTTTAGGAGTGCGATCTCTGGCGTCGGGAGCGGGACGATATATTAAAGTCCTTGCATGTCATATCCGGGGTAGTATACTAGTCTGATTTGGTGGCAACAAAGGAGAATTACCAGGCGTTTAGTCGGTTCTGCAATCTATATTATGGAAATCAATCAAATCCAAGACAGCTGTAGTTTAACCCCCGGGACGGCAATGAACTTCAATTTTCATTGCCTTTTTGGTGGTCGCCGCTGTTAATTCTGGTTACACAGGAGACACAATGGTGGGAATGAGTGGTGGGCCTGTCCCATTGGTCTGGATGTTTTAAGAGACGTAGGGCGCATCAAAGAAACCCACAGTGGTGGGAATGAGTGGTGGGCCTGTCCCATTGGTCTGGATGTTTTAAGAGACGTAGGGCGCATCAAAGAAACCCACAGTGGTGGGAATGAGTGGTGAGGCTGTCCCATTGGTCTGGATGTTTTAAGAGACGTAGGGCGCATCAAAGAAGCCCACAGTGGTGGGAATGAGTGGTGGGCCTGTCCCATTGGTCTGGATGTTTTAAGAGACGTAGGGCGCATCAAAGAAACCCACAGTGGTGGGAATGAGTGGTGGGCCTGTCCCATTGGTCTGGATGTTTTAAGAGACGTGGGGCGCATCAAAGAAACCCACAGTGGTGATGACGAGCTCGGTGGCGCAGTCGTGAAACGCGTTGTTACGCTACTTTGACACCAACGCTCGTGGGTTCGATTCCCACACAGTACAAACATTTGTGTGCATGAACATGTCTGTTTGTCTTAGTCTGGGTATTTTCTATGTATAATAAGTATGTATTTACAAAAAAAAAATGTATTTACGTATGTTTATCAGTTGTCTAGTACCCATAACACAAGCTTCGCTTACTTTGGGGCTAGATGGCGCTGTGTAATTTGTCCGAAAATATTTATATTATATTTATATTAATGAGTGGTGGGCCTGTCCCATTGGTCTGGATGTTTTAAGAGACGTAGGGCGCATCAAAGAAACCCACAGTGGTGGGAATGACCCTAGAGGGTTGTTGTATTCCTGCATGTGAGTGAGGTCACCAGTAACCTCGGAGTTACTGTGTAAGCAGTAGAGGAGGCATCGCGCGAGTGATTCTTAATATATTACAAGCGTTAATAGGCTATGGTAACCACTTTCCATCAGGAGGGCCGCATGCTTGTATGCCTCCCGACGTTGTTAAAAAAAAATCTACCTCGAGCTTCTCCGTCTGAGGGTACGTTAAGCCGTCGGTCCCGGCTGTCGTCGATAGACGACAGTTGCTAAATCAGTGGCCTTTGAGCGGCTTGAAAAGCGGCAAAAACGTTGAGCAGCGTTGTGGAGTATGCTTTAAACCCATTCATTTGAAGGGAGACTCATACCTCGAGTGGGATGAATTAGAGTTGGTGTAGTAGCATTTCATTTGACGTGATTGCTTGCAGGTGACGGAGTACAAGTACGTGAAACGTGCGATGGAAGGGCTCTCGAACACGGACATCAAATTGGAGCTTGAGGTTCAGGCGCTGGAAGGTCGCCTGGCGCTGAACCTGCCGCCGCCACCACATGATCGACTCTGGATCGGGTTAGTTTTCCGTATCTAGTAATCATTTGTGATACTACAGTGAGAATGCGTTCCTGACTCCAGCTGTCAGTTAATGTGACGCGAGTATGAGATACAAGAAAGATGTCTTTGTATAAACACATGATATCTGTCAGCTGATAAAAACGCATTCTGTCGCTAGTCGCTGTTTACGCATCAATTATACAAATTTAACACCAATGCTCGTGGGTTCGATTCCCACACAAGATAAACATGTGCGCATGAATGTATCTATTTGCCTTCTGGATGTTTTCAGAAGAGCCGATTAAAGCAGCCGCCCGACTGGGAAAGCACCTCCACCTCACAAAAAACTGCAGCCAAATAACAACTCTCTGGAGGGTTGTCGTGTTGCTGCGAATGAGTGAGGTTACCAGTAAAAAACTTCATGTATTGCTAGCGTTCATAGGCTACAATTGATGACAACATATCATCGACATGCAGTAGAAATATCGTCGGAACAAAACAGAGTCATTTAGACAACAAAATAGTAAATGCATAAACCCACGCAACTACGTACGTAGTTGTACGTACTACGTACGATTGGCTAATCCCAACGATGTGTGTGGTTTTTAGTTAAGTTTACTTACTCGACTGTTTACTCAGGTTCCGTTCAAACCCACAACTGGTGCTGAAAGCTCGTCCGGCGGTGGGCGCGCGCGCTCTTCGTTTCGCTCACATCTCCAACTGGATCGAGGAGAAGCTCAGCAAGGAGTTTGAGAAGGTGTTAGTGTTGCCCAACATGGAGGACTTCATCATCGACGTGATGACGCCCACGCCCGTCGACTTCGAATAGACAACATGTTGCAACACTATTGAAAATACAAAGGCAAGGCAACCTTGTTTTTTTAGCATTAGAAAGAACTAGACAGAAAGATTGAGTGAAATATCTTACGGAACGTAAATATGATGCAAGTCTTGAAAGTGCAAGTAACTAAAGACCACGTCAGCCTATACTCAATCATCTGCTGGGATACGGTCCATCCTTTAACCGACGAGGCTTAACCCCTGGGGCACCACAGGTCATATATGACCAGTAAAATAGTACCGTAAAAGCCCACTGGTCATATATGACCACCTGTGAAAACGTCATAAGTCAATGGTTTTTAGGTAGTTTTAAACTTTATTTGTGACGATTGTGTGACTAGAATGGCTTGTTACTTGATTTTATAATGTAGTGTGTCATTCCAGTAATGCCAACAAAAATCCACGATACTCTAGTGGCCAAAACAAAAATTTGTAAATTCAAAGCGTCAGTACTAACGGCGGCGTCGCCGGGCCTTGACGGAAATGTTTTTTGTGGAGTGTTTTTCGTGTTTTTGTGTTTTTCGGTGTATAAACAGGTATGTTTGTGTATTTTTTTTATGTTAGTTTATATTGTTTTATGATAGGAAATGCCAACAATAATGTGGTTTAGTGAGTTTATATATGAGAAAAAAAATATATTACGTAACGGGTAGGTACTTTCAAATTGCATATTTCCTTCGTGAATATTTCGTCTAATTGTCTAAAATTTTATTATTGTCGAAAAATAAATAAATATCGTATTGTAGCTGAATAGATTATCTATAAAATGAGGTAAAAATCAAATATATAGCTCCTATGTACTATTTTATAGGAAAAGTTTGAAAAATTAGTACGGCGCGTCGTAAATAATCCGATTTTCAAACTCAATTTTCAAATGCGAATGTTTATTTTCTATATATAATATGTACTATTATTTTTCGATTTATGTAAACTATGTACATTGTCGTATAAATATACATAGACGCTAATCAAAAATTATAACACGATCTGAACTTATATTCATTTATCTGAAATAAGTAGGAGTATTTCATCGGCTCTGTTTGAAATGCCTATAACAAATTATACAAACATTCAAATTAGTAATTTGAAGTTTTATTATCAAACATACACTATTCAACAATCGAAATAAGTGCCGCAAACGCTTATAACTCTAAACATCTGTTTGTCATGATTTAAGTATTGTGATAAGGCGGGCCGCCGGCTCATATTTCAAGTGGCCTTGAGACCACCCGGACTTTCGTGATTTATGGCCGTAACGCCTTGGGGTCTGAAGGGTTAAAGCATATATTCGCATGTTACGCAATTGTGGATTGCAGAGGCCAGTGTTTTCAAGCCGCCCTAAACTCACTTAAATGTACCTCGTTTAATTCTACCTAATGCTAAAAACGCGAGGGATAGTTCTCTTGTACGGTTGCGCCAATATATTATTTTCATAAATAAAAGTTGGTAGATTTTCGCCATAATAAGGCCCAAGAGCAGGGTGTTTGCGGGAGTGAGTGATGCTATACGATATAGAACTATTTTTGAACAAAATGTTACAAGGAAGCGTTTCTGTGACGTTAGGTATATACGTGATTTTGGTTATAATTCAATTTCAGGTTATTTTGTGCGTTCATTCGTTGCCAATTAAATCAGTTTATTCCCAGCTGATAAAACATAAACCGGTTACGTCTATAATAAGATCACAATAAAATCGAATAAATAAATTGATCGTAGACGTCGAATGTCGGTACACCGTATGCTGTAATCGTAATTTTTACCACCATATAAATCGGTAGCGACTACTTTCGGAAAACTTGTGACGTGACAATCATGCGTTGTTGGTTATATGTTTGAATAATAGCTATTTCTACAAACATTATATTAAAATTTCCCTGTGACAAGAAGAACGAGAGCAAGAACTTGGTACAACAGCACTGATTGTGTCGTATATGAAAAGAAAGGGACGTTTTGGACTAAACTATTACTTAACACTAGTAAGTTTTGTAACTGCAGATTTAATTTATCAATTGACCTGGAAGACCAGGGCCTTCTAACAAATTTTATTAACTATTTTTTAATTCTCTATTTCTATTGCCCTACTAAACACACACTATACTAGCAAGCACATGAACTCCCGCCTTAATACATATATTAATAAGAAAACACATTAATGACAAACATGTCTGTTAAACGTAAAAATTATAAACACATTTGACAAGATTTTTTTTACCGTATTTTCCTTCTACATGTCAACGACTTATTTATAGCTAATCACTAGTTAGATTTTTGCAACAAACAATGACGACGCCTCTGCTAAATCGAGTATCTGATGATGGAAAGGTTCGAAGAACTTAGACGTAGCATATAGCATTTAAAAATATATAAATAAGTATTTTCTTTATAACACTGAGAACCCTTTTCGATATTGTATACGTAACAAGATATTTATCCAAGATATCGTTTCTCAATCTGGGGTCGCTACCTTTTGTTCGCATTTGAAATAATATACAGCGTGTGTCGCAACTTATCCAAATGATTATAGATCGATAAATAACACTATGGTTGAAGGGCAATAGAGGACTCGTGTTTAACCCCGACCTCTTACGCAGAGCAACTCCACGTTATCATATTATTGTAAAATCATCAGATCTACACTTAATTGGGAATCGGACAATATTAAAAAAAAGTGATTCAATTTAATCCTATTTATCAGAATAAACATATAATTTTAAATAAATAAACCTTTTAATTACCCAAAACTGTGTCTGTAGATTGTTTATTTAATCTCAAATTCATCAATTTATCGATCTCTAAAAGCGTGACGTCATTTGTGTGTAAACAAATTACTAGCCGTAATCGCGTTCTGAGACCACAGAATACGCCATTTACGCGGAATATTCGTTTTTTTTTATGGTGACAAGTATCCATTTTAATTGATTTTAATCACTTTTTGAAAATTTGAGTGACCCCTTTTTGCCAACATATTTTGTTGTCAAATAAGGGTATGAGTAAAATGCATTGGTTGAAATTAGGTTCCTTATATTTCAGTTATTACGTAGTAAAATCGTTTTATAAATAATCCGCTTAGGTCGTGGTTTTTACGTGGTTAACGTACGTGGTTTGAAATTGGATATGTGTATTTGTAAGAGAGAATAATAACGATTTAAATTTTATATTAGTAAGGCGCTCACGGGGACTTCTTTTTAGCTAGAAATGGGTTCGCGACTGTAAAAGTGGTTGAGAACGATAATCTCAACAGTTGTATGAGAGTATTCAGCGACGAGAACTAATGTACTTTCTGTGTAGTCTAGTTTATTATTATTATTGTTTTAAGTATTTTGTGCTATTGGTGTCACATGTTATTATTATTTATTAGAACTCTGTGCATTTCATTGTTTAAAGTTATAGCGATATTAAATGTATTCGAGTTAAGTTAGGGCTTACTTGTTGTAACAGTACTATCGATTACAATTTTGCAAAATAGAATGGTAGGTCCTTGGATTTGTTTTAAAACCTTAATAATAGAATCGAAAGATTGAAAAGTGAAATCAGTAACAACTATGAAATGGGCTTCCCTATTTTGCAGTATTGTTATATTCCACAAATAATTTTGAGAAGGTGGAGAAACAGAACCGGACAAGGAGAGAACGTAACTTGAGCATTGATAATATTGAATCCTCCGAATATTATAATTATTTTATTTATAATTATAAAATAAACGCACCCTTACAACTTTCTTACTTCTTTTAAAGTGAGTAAGTTGTAAGGTCGCGTTTTGTGGTACTCGATTCACTCTGCCTACCCCGTAAGGGATTCCTGGCATGATTAATTACTAACTCCTAACATTAATCACTTCAATAGTACCAGATCGATTGCACAGATATAAGACACGCTCCTACTTCGTGGCAAATTCCCTTATTCCGAGCTGTTCTCTTTGGGTGATCGCGAACGAATCGCAACTCATTTTACTTGCTCGTGGACGTGCACGTTCCATCTGTATTATATTAAATTAATTTTCATATCATTTTGCACTAAGGTAAGGTACTTTCTCTCAGTGTCCCGTTTTCCACCCGGCTCATATGACAATTTTTCACTATCAATTTACATTTTATGTTTCTTCTTTTATAGTAATAGATATATATTCCTTTCACAGCTGTATGTGGCACTTAATAAACAGTTAATTTTATTTCTGCGGTCGTACTTCGTGCATTCGTCAATATTAATATGTATCGATGTCTAAAACAAGCAAAATGAGCTTCCTCTCATTAGTAATAAATGTTTTGACAATAATTCCGTCTTAACCTGTTATTTGTAATTACAATATAAAATTTTATATAGAAATCAACACGAATACATAACAAAAAATTATAGTTAGCGACCTATAAAAATATTATATTTTGAAGTTAAATAACTCTGAAATTAGTTGTATGAAATCTTGAATATTTTTGTAGTACCCTATTAAGTATTTAGAAGTAGCTAAACTATCAAAACACAATGTTTCCCTTTTAGAGCTTTTCATACAGCTTAGTTAAAAGTATCTCACTGAACATTTTGTGTGAATATAATTTATAATCTGATTATGAATAGAACAGAGAACCAAACAGAGTGGTAACCTACAATAACCTACAATAATGTAACTCCTCACTGATCAGTGACTTGTCCCTCATTAACAATAATAAAGTCAGATCAGTGAATCAGATTGCAAATATGGAGTCATTTTAAAGAGAATCGCTATCAAATAATATAGCTTTACAGCTCTACTGGTTTCTATGTTTTATGTATATGGGTTTGGAACATGGGATACATTTATATTGTAATATAACGTATGAGCAGCAGGGCAGTAAACGCACAATTAATGTATTTTGCTCGAAAACACCGTTGCTTTTAGCATTTATAATTTATGAATATGATATATAATTTATTAAGATTTCCTCAACTAGTTTGTTACCCGGATAGTGCAAATGTACATACATACATGTTAACACTTTCTTATTTTTAATTTTATTGTCCGTATTATACTGAAGTATTATTTTAACATTTCGAAATAAGTCTGTAGCTTTTTTCGCCCCATTGCAAAACTATTATAATATTTTTATTTATATAACGAATTTTATATAGGCTGATTTTTGTAATAGTACAATTTCGAAGATAGCTCTAGCTTTACTGTTCCGGTTTAAAATCACTGTAAAATAAGCCGTTTCTTATAAAACAGCAATGCCCTACTTGTACAAAATGTGTGACACAAGTATTATTTTTTATTGATGACTTATGTGTTTGACCCACAGTAATTTTTTATCCACCATTGATTAATATTGATCTTCATAACAATGTATATCGTATGCCAAAATATATAATGCGTAAATGTATGTGTTTAGAGTGAGATGTTTGACGGTAAGCGGATGTAGAAGAAACACGGTGGAATGAATCTTAAGGCTGAAAGTAACTTGCTCACGAATTTTATCTTTGTATCTTGACCCGATTGACTGTAATTCAGCGTACTGTAGTGGAGAGACGGTTATAAAGAGTGAAGAATGAATGGTATCTCGAATGAAGATTTTAAAGCGCACAACGGAATACACTTATTTTTCTCGGTACTTGGTACTTCTGTTTTTGATTGGTTAGAGTTCGAAAAGGACTGGTATCGTATTTTGTAAAGTGAATGAGATAGAATGATCTGTCAAAAGGGAATAACCACGTGGATAATGTATAAATAAGTGTTATTATTTCGTGATGCGTTTTAAAATGAGAATTTCTGCTTATTACATCTGTTATCTTATTACAATGTTTCTACTTTCTTCACTACAATGGCCAAAATTCACTAATGATGTAGAGACTTCTTACTATTGTTGTTTCTGCCAATACGAATAACATGGATTGTACAATCGGGTGTCTTATGAATTTTTTAGATCAATGTTATTGATATGCGACGTAAATTTCACTGTTAGCTGTTGTTAAAAAAATTGCCAGTTATAATGGAAAACATTTGTAAATTTCACTAAGCACTACATATCGATAATTATGTACCTGTTCTAACTATTTTCAAAGTTCGTGCAACGTGTCATCTTCTGCAACCTTAAACTACTCAGATAATTAAGTTATACTTTATATTTCAAATTATTTTTATTTCTTGTATATATTTTATCTAAATCGACGGCACGATCTGGCGTCGGTCATCAGCTATGTTTTTTCTGTCATTATAAATAATCCGACTTAGATTAATTACTACTAGGCGTAACCTGGTACTAATAACATTTCTAGATCTTTTGTTTCAGCTGCTATCAGCCACACAATGGCGCCTACCAAAAATGTCACATATTTGTGTTCTGAGTAGAAGTGTGTTGTAAAAGATGATTCAAGTTATAAAAAGTAATTATATTAATGAATGTTGTTACAAATAGTTGTAAATTCCGATCCTGTTTGACATGCTGTGGATATTTTATTCTTTCGTTATTTTCAATGTTTATTTTAGTTCAAAGTTGTGTTTTATTTTATTAACGTGGACGTAATGGATTTATTTATGTTTGTGCTGTTTTATTTTTTATTTATAAACCTGTGATCACTAAGTGATTGCGTCACAGTGTACCAAATATGGATTTTTATGTACATAGTTTATCAAATCATAAAGTGTTTATGTGATATTATATATAGTTAAGAGTTAAACCGTGCCGAGTAGTTTTTCTATGTGGTATCAGTTGTGATTTTTTTCAATAAACGAATTGCTATATTTAACTTACGTTTAATTTCATAATCATGAAATCCTTTCATTTTTAGTTATCTTCCGACTGCGGTTTCAATGTGGTGGATCCTGTTCTCGCAGTAATTAGCGTATGTGAGAAGAACTTTTCACAGCTGGGACTAGAACGCTTTATCCTGGAGGTTACCTAAGCGTATCTATAATATTACGACGTAGCGTTTAGTTGCACTGTGTTGTACAAAGATAATAAACAAGATTTTAATTTACAATATTGGTAAAACTGAACTACAAGGATCGTTTTAAAATATGTACTTTAATGGCAATTCATTAATAATCAATGCCTGATTGAACAATAGTATTATACTAACTTGACAAGCAGAATAAAATATTCATGTTTCTTAAGTAATAATACGCGTTATACGTTTCCTAATCCAGTTGGCGGAGTCCGCTGCTTAAACCTAAGGAGTGAAAAAGCCGATTTTGACATGAAGCTGAACAACTTAGGTGGAACATCAGACAGTCACATATCTTTCGAAATATAATTTCATGTATGTGCTGATTTCTCACTATATTTTTGCTTCACCGACGAGCAACTGATAGTTTCGAACTATGTACATAAACCGGCAAACACAAATTTAGTAGTACATATATGGCAACACCAATATTCGAGCCATGGACCAGTTGGTTAATCTAATATGTAAGATGTAGTATTACATATGATAAATTCTTAACTTTGGAAAACAAAATGCAATTTGGATTGTATCATGTTTGTCACATTAACGATGATGTCAACTTCAACTACACGTGATTGACTTTGTCGATTAGCATACAGTGATCTAACGAATAACCAATAAATATAGTCATATTTTAACACAGGTCCTAAGAAATACAAATTCTTGCAATCAATGGAATACAGATGATGCTGTGTACAGCCACGCTCATTTATTATCTACAGTCTGCTTTAGTGTTATCCGATTTACACCAGTAGGTACGACATTGTAATTTTGTCTCTATACATAAATGTTACGGACGTCTACCAAGTGTACATATAGGTACTTAATAAGTAGATGGCGCCACGCTACATTTTATAGCGGTAAATAAAATTGAAAATGTGAAGCACACTAGTGAGCGACAA